>CM012450.1:17408474-18008474 GCA_003999625.1 Oryzias javanicus | reverse complement strand
CCATGATAAAGCCAGCATTTAGAATAGATGCCGGCTTCTAAGCGACCCCTAGGTTAAGTGTGTGCTGTCGGCCTTGAGACGACCTGTCCGTGATCTGCAGCACCGTGTCCATGAGCTGCTACAGACATGTGTGAGTGATGACGGCCCTCCTGACATTAGACGGTTTCTCCTCATCGACTCTCTTTGGCTGCAGAGGACAAAGTGAAGGACCTGAACCAGGAACAGGATAAGAAGCCATTACCCCAACAGAATTTATGCAATGAAAAAAGGTGCTACAGTCCCCGAGCGGAGGAGGCCGACAGGAGCACCGTACCGCAGGAGCTACCCACCTTCTTCAGCTTGGCGGCGCTTGCTGAGGTAGCAGCCATGGAGAACGTTCACAGGTGAGGAGGATGATGTTTGAGGGTCCACGCCCTCAAGACCTACAGCACGCACAGAAGGTTTTTGAGGTCTGAGAAACGTACCACTCCAACTATATTTTTATCTTTTGTAAATTCCTTCCCAGCGGTCTTTTGATTATGATTATTCAGGTTTTCCAAGAAGAACTGGTGGCAGACAAAATGGCGGCTGAACATCATTAGCTGGAAGCAGAGATTCCACAAGATTTCAGAGTTAAAGCCATTTTATTAAAACATTTCTTAGTGTTCAGGATAAGCTTAAAATCTGTCAAAAGGGTAAATTCTTTATTAAAGGATATTAGTAAAAGTGTTCAGATTTGTAAAACTGCTAAGACTTCAACATTTACGTTGAAGCTTTAGCTCCAGACTAGTGTTTGGCTTCAACCTTTTATTGACGTTGACGTGTAAGGAGTTGCGGTGTTTCAAGGAGCATTGTAGGTTTTGACAGAAACACCTCATGCATTAAAGGTTCAAAGCTTAAAAAAAAACGTGACTGCCTGGGTTGCTGGTTATATTACTCTTTTTTTTATATTAGTATTTTTCGACTGAAATGAGCGGGGGTGGGGGTTGATGTTCCGGCCTCTGGACTTTCTTACAGCTAACGATTTTCAGCTGCCATCTTGTCTGCACATCACACTATCCCCTCTGTTTTTGCTCCAGATGCCAGTTTAGACGAGGAAATCAAAAACATTAATGGATCTGTGAACGGGGGATATAGAAGTGGAGTGGAGCAGGGAAACTTTGGCCTGCCCACGGCACTTGCTACAGTCCCAAACCGGAACTTTTTCAAACTGCGGGTTTTCATCTGCTCCTGATCCAACATGATTTGAATAAAGAAATACTCAGACATGTACTACACGTCCTCTATTATGAGAAAAAATGCCACAAGAACACGTTAAAAACACGGTTTCCATTGGAGTGGAAGTCACAAACCTCCAGTTGAGCCTTCTTTCACCTGTTTCTTTTTCGTGCTGCCTGGAGGACTTGATGAGGTGTGTTGTGCATCATCAGCTTTGATCATGTTGTGCGACTGCATCATCACTGTTTCATGTTGTAGAATGTTGTATAGCGTTATCTAGTGTCCCTGTCACATTTTAAGTGCTTTGTAATGTTCTGTTCCAGAGGCCAGAGGGGCTTGGCTCAGAGTCAGAAGAAGGAGCTGGCCCAGACTCCGGTCCTCATCTCCTGCGCTGATCAGTGAGCGGCTGTCGCTGTGACGAGAGGAGGACCCGCACGCCAGCAGAGGCGCTTTCACCTCCTCCTCCTCGCATGACGGGGAGGGATCGAACAGACTCCAACTTCATTGTTGCGGAGAATTTGCTTAAGCTTGGATCTTTTGGAGGCGAGGGGGGATAAAAGACAAAAACAAAAAAAAAAAACACCCTCCCCAGCTCCTTCCTCTCCCTGCTTGTTGGTGCCTGTGTGTCCTTTAGCCTTCCTTTGGTGTCAGTGAAAGGTGAAAGTATGAGCTACTTCTCTACAGTCGGTGTGTTACTTACAGGAGCGTTATTTTGGAAAACACACCTTAAAAAAAAGAAATCAACAAAAAAACTTTAAATAATCAATCATCCCATGACAGGAAATGTTAATATTTTGACTAAAATGGTCTAGAAGTCGAGTTTTTGTTGAAAAAACAAATAAAATCAAGAACTATTTTAGCTTCCGTCAGCTAATCTATGCACATTATAAAATATATTAAGGTCTTCTTTAGTTGTAATAAACTGACTGGATGAGTATCTCATACATTCTGGGAGTTTACGGCGCCCCGTCAACGCCATGTTTTAAAATCTGAGAGATTCCAAGGGAGGCGGGCGGGGGACACACAGGGGCGCGTTTGTTTTCTAGACAAACCCAGGTTTTTTTGTCACTTTTTTTACCTCACACACACGCCTGCTGTAGAGCTCCCTCTTCCATTCCCTCCAGCTTCAACCCAAAACCTCCTCACCAGGGTCAATTGTCGCTACGGTTCACTTTATGGAGAGAAATCCATTTAGAAACGCTTATTTTATAATATATATATATATATATTTTTCCCCCCCCCGTCGTACACTAACGCGGTGTTACTAGTTGAAGAAATCAAGGGTGAGCTTTTCGTGTATCAATGTGATGCTACTCCGATAGAGTATGTGGTAGCAACCAGTAATAATAGACTGAATGTGAAGACGTGCGCTTTTCCCTGGCGTTTGCAGCTCGCCACAGCTGTGGGGTTTGTGTTGTTCGTCCGAGCGCGTGCCTGCCCGCTGTATGTGTGTGTGTGTGTGTGTTAGTGAACAGAGAAATATAGCCTTAACTTTTCCCCTGTTTGCCGCCATAGTCGTCTCAGCCTCAGTGAGTGGAAGCAGCTTTGATTAGCGGAATGCCATTTTTAAGAAATATTCTTTACTTTTTTTTTTTTTGCTTCAGTGTTCCTGCAGTTTGAGTAGCAGTTACAATCTTAATCTGTGTGTTTTTAAGAATTCCATCAAACCTGCACTAAATCCTAGCTGAACTGTAATTTGCTCGTGAAAGGCTAACTTTGTCGCACCACTGCCTGTCTCAGGATGAGCTGTACGTTTCCACTAGTTAGGTGTCACAGCTCTTCTAACAGAAAGAGCTTTTTTTTTTATTTTTTAATTTTATTGTTATTTGTGAGTTTAATTGAAGTATTAATTGATTGTATTAAGATCAGATGTACTTGCCTCCCATTAGCCTTCTGAGATTTGATTGCTCTCAGTACAGTTCTGCTCGTATGTAATCATGTGTTCTTTTTTCCAGTATTTACAAACTTATTAACTTTCTTCTGTTTTTTGTTCATCCATTCCATTCCATTCCATGTCGTGGTGTGCTTTCTACCGTCAGAAGGCCAGAGGGTGGCAGTAAAGCTGTAGATTTATTGTCTTCCCTGATCGCTGGACGGCTGATGGATGGCGAGCGTTCGCCTCCTCGGCCGCCGGCCGCTCGTTCCTCTGTGTAGATCAACACTTTAAGCTTTCAGAAGTCACATTCAGACGGCTCTTCTCCTTTGCTTTTCTTCCAGGCGCGTGCGTTCGTGAGGGGGATGTTTTTCTTGCTGAGCTAAATCGCGCCGCCGTTCCAACTCAGACTACAGTACAGAGTGTTTTCTGATGCACAAATGGCTTGTGGAGTTTAATGGTTTTTTTTTCTTGAAATAGAGTATTTTCCTAAACCAAGACATGAAATCCTGATCATGTGACTTTTTTTTTTTTTTTGCTAATCCTCGTGAGCTAATAGTGCTATACACCCAAGAAACCTATAAATCCTTGTTACACTTGAGCTTCAAATCTTAACAAGCTGCATGTTTCCCCGTTAAGTAAATACACTTTGTGATCATGTAACTGAAGAAAAAAACTCATGTACGTGTGCGTGTGCTTTCAGATGAGAGGAAGTTGCATTACAGACACCGTCATCCATGACTGAGGAGTAAAGAACTCGTCTTCCCAACCCCCTAAACTCAAATGTCTGCTTTAAGCAACAGAATTACTCGACATTTTCCAAAGAAAAAAAGGAAAGGTGCACTTGCTGAGGACTTTATTGGGGACGCTGTTCGTTAAATTAGCCAATCACATGGAAGTGTTTCTGTTTTCGATTTTAGAGTAAGCCAACCCTTCGCTAACGATTTTAAAAAATTGATCACAAGTTTCAGAACGCATCATTTCAGTTCCTCTCCGACGCCGGCTCCCTTTAACCTGCAGCTCCGCTGCCATGTGATATGTGATTGCCTGATTTAATGTTAAAGCCGCAGATGTTCACTAATATGGTGCCCAGTGAGCATATATATATATATATATATATATATATGTATCTTCAAAGGAGCATTAACTATAAGTGTTGCACTGGATTTGTCAGGTGTTTGAGTCTTCAGGTAATTCAATCAGCACAATTCATCCATGAATATCCAGTGGGATAATGCAAAAGGGCACCTCTTTATATCTTAGCACCTTATGACCCAAACCAAAATGATTATGGACTTTCTTTATATATATATATATTTATAAATATATGTATAAATTAAATCCATGTGTCTAAGAATCCAGTCATCAACAAAACCAAGAACAGCCATAGATGCATCATGCTCGTCACCCTTCACTTTTCTATCCGGGAGATGCTTATATACTGTTTAGATTCCTATATTAGTTACCAAAATGACTATAATACCCTTTTGTGCTAGTACTGTCTTCTTGAATGTAATCATTTTGTACCTGTATTTTTCTAACTCAGTCATGATTGTACTATAGGTGTGCTGTGATGGTACGCTGCTCCTTCGGAGCGTTGTTTGTTCCCAGCTGCTCTCGTCGGAGGCGCTCTGAACTCAGTGGCACACAGTGTGTATGTGAGGGTGTGTGTGTGTGTGTGAGTGATGGGTCAGGAGGACTATCTGTACCATGTGAGCATCCATGAAGAGACTGAAAGCTGAGAGACTGTTACCTTCTGAGCGGTGGCCAATAGCATTCCCTTAGTTTGATTCTTTTGTTTTTTTTTTCTCTTTGCAGTAACAGTGAACGTCTGTCTGTTCGGGGCAGTTTGTAAAACTCTCGATGATCAGAACTATTGAATGCTTGAGTTTCTTTTTTTTATTTATTGTTCCTTTTTAAAACTTTAGACAAATAATACAGAAAAAAACACAACTCAATATGCATCTGTTTGTACACAGACATGTAGAAGAGGATCTGCCCTTTACTGGAATGTAGACAAAGGTTTCCTTCTGTTGTGACGATGTTCTGCTACATATTCCAAGTCTCTTTCTTCTGATAGGTTGTACATCGTGTGCTTACTATAATTTGTGTAATGGATGTGTGTTAAGTGTGTGTGTATTTTTTTCCTATTATTTGATGCAGCCTTGCCTTACTGGAATCCCTGCATAGTGTGGGACCCCTCAGCCAAACTTAGTCCTTCCCACAACTTTGTCATCACACTGTCTGCTGACACAAGTATCACTTCTTTAGCACCTATTAAAATGACATCTAATGCATCTGTGTACACGTGTGGTTCCTTTTTTATTATTATCTTTTGGATATGCAGCAGTTAACAAGTTAATTAAACAATGGCAGGTTTGATTGAACACATTAAATCTGGGTGATCAGCAGGTAATCTTAGCATCCCTTTAATTGAGATCCAATCACTTCCATGATTGCAGGTTTTTAAAATCCCGAACCATACATGATGATGCTTGCATGAACATGCTCTCATGAGCTCAGTGGATACAGGTTGTTCTTATCTGACTGCATTGTTGTTTCATATGTGAAGTTTGATGGAGGGGGTATTATGGTATGGGTTGTTTTCAAAGAGCTAGGCTTGGCAGCCGAGGATAGTCACATACTGCAAAGGGATTTGCAGCATTGCCAATTGAACGAAACACATCACACAAATATCAAACTTTAACTCATAGTTTGACGAAAACTCAAGTTTAGAGACCAGTACAGCACCCTCTTGTGGAGGCACTGCGAACTTCATCCTCGCAGCTGAAGTAGTCAAAGCCCTGCCTGTCTATCCTCACTCTTTAATAATTATTAAATCTGATAAAACAACACAAACAGTTTACTGGCTGTTTTAATCACAATTTTTTTTAAATGTACAACCTTGCTGGTTTGTGTGCCAATATTATTTCTTTATATTATAATTTTGCAATATTAAATCAGAATATTCCAAAATTAATTTCTCGTTGTTTTTTCCTCCTTTTTTTATTTTAGCTTTATTTAAAGAAACAAACGCTTGAAAAACTGAGACATTTTAAAGTAAAACCCAATAGCCTACGTAACTCAGAAAAGTCGGATCTGTCACAACATTACTTTTCTGTTGACTATCAAACATTGGCTAATTTATCTATAAAACTCTATAAATCGGTAATTTCCGATATATAAATCCTACGCAATTACCTTTTTTAAATCCTAAATGTTTTTTGTTGTTATTTATTTTTATTTTTTTTAAGTGGTGCTAAGTAAAACAGTCCGGTGGCCTAAGATAATACACCAATACCGTAAACCAGTACTACTACAATTAAATAATTAAAAAAATACATATTTAAGCTATGAAAAAGAAATAAAATAAAATAAACATTTTTAAGTAATAAAAAAGAGGGAAATAAGTTACATGAGATGTGGAACCATTTGTTCAGAACCCAAAACACAACCGGACAGATTTAAGTGACGCCCCCAATCAGCCTTTGTGAAAAGTAGCAAAATCCGAGGTAACATTTCGCTTTCATCTTAATTTATCGGTTCTTTTGGTAGATTCTATTTATTATTTGCGTCTGTTGCAGTTTTTAAGTACCGTATAGTCGCCGGTAAACCTCCAGAGTGGAGGCTTCCGCTGACTGCAGCTCTTTAAATGTCAGGAAAATTCAAGAAAACTGGTTTTCGAGTTTCAGTCAGGAATGTGGTCGTTTCATTTATTTACACCCAGTAACTATGAATAAATTGTTAGTGTTATATTCTAATGACCGATAATGAACGGTGTTTTTTTTATTAGTTTGGACAGATACACAGCGTCTCGTTGTTTAAACAGTTCATTTCAACGAAAACAACAGGGGAACATGTCCACAACTGGTTAAAAATAGATGAACAAATCTCCTTTAATTTACTATTATAATACTAGATTCATTTCCATTGATCTGATTTGTTTTGAAGCACTGCTTGGAGTGATTTAACATTAAATTGCTTAAATTCTGTTTTATGATTGTTTTAAACCGTAACAAAAAATGTGTGTTTTACTTTTTCCTGAACAACAGGAATCTAAATGCTGTCTGTGAAAACGTCTATTAGAACTTAAAAAAGAGTTTTCAAAGAAGGATTTTTTTAATTTAATTTTTTGTGTGTGTAGCTAAATGTTGACATCGGTGTCCAAGATGATGTCACACGGCTTCAAGAACAGTAAGCAGGACTTCACTTTTGGACCCTGGAAAGTGACGTCTGCCAAAAACCACATCATGAAGTCCAAAGACGTGGAACGGTGATGCGCTCCTCTCAGCCTAAACAATTTTTTTTTTTCACTCATAAAGCGTTATTCCTTTTTTTTTTTTTTTCCCCAATTATGATTATTCTTCTTTTCTTGAGTAATGTCGCCTTTTTTTCAGGTTAGGGGAGGAGATCAACATGCCCTGTCTTCCAGAGATGTTGTTCGGGGACAACGTCCTGCGCATCCAACACACAGACGGCTACGGTATTGAATTCAACGCCATCGATGCCCTTAAAAGAGTCAACAACATGGATCACGCTGTGAAAGTGGCCTGTGCTCAAGAGTGGCAGGAGAGCAGGCAAGGCCAAAAAACACGTATCTCACACACATCGCATTAGAAAAAAAATAAAATGTACATTTAGTACGCAAGATGCGCCAATTTTGCATTTTTAAAAGCATTTAGTTTATGAAGCGTAGGCATTTTATAAACAAAATACAGCATTATAACATCTCTACAAAGTAAAATATTTCTTTATTAATCTACAGATGCAAGTTAATGCATTCTATTTATAAATATTTTTAATGTAAATCTAATTTCAGAGCTGATTCAGAACACTCCAAAGAGGTGGTAAAGCCTTACGACTGGACATACACCACAGACTACAGGGGGACGTTACTTGGGGAAGAAATGCAGATAAAGGTGGGTTTTTTTTTTCTTTTCAAACAAAAGATGGTTTTAGTGAGTTATGTTGAATAATTTTGTGTTTTTCTACAAAGGTGACGGAGACGTCGGAGCGAATCGACATGGAGAAGCTGAAAGCCAGGGAGCACATCATGTTCTTCGACGAGGTGTTGCTGTTTGAAGATGAGTTACACGACCACGGCGTCTCAAAGATCAGCGTCAAAATTGTGAGTTTCGTTCCGCACATCCATCAGAAATATCACATCGGCCTCCAATCAGTTCACGCTTAGATGTAATCCTTTTGCTTTGGTGACAGATCAATGTAGTGAACGTTATCTGCTGATCCAATCCAGTCGAAGCTCTGCCTCAATAAGAGTTTAGTGGGGAGAAAAAAGTTGAGATTTTCCTCTTAAATTACATTAAATTTGTACTCATTTAAAGAATGTAAAGAACTGAATAAAATATCCCACAGAAAACTTTAAATACAAGTTCCCTTTTTCTTTTCATGGATAAAAATTACACGAGTGTCATTTTCAAAAGTGCATTAAAATGATAAGAGAGCAAAAAATAATAAAATACTTTTTAGAGAGTTATAAAGCTTGTTTCATGCAAAAAAAAAAAAAAGTCCTTCACAAGGAATAACAAGCAGCAACTGATTCAAGAAGAACTCATTTGTTGTTAGTTGACATCAAATTGTGATGCATTAAAGTTAATAACAATGTTCATATTAATGACTATTTTCATGATACAATAAATAATACTTAGTTGTGTTTTTCATCTCTGTCCCTTTCGGGGGTGCCGGAGCTAACAGGTACTAATGGGTGAAGGCAGGGTTCACTCAGTCTGTCGCAGGGCCTCAATCGCTCGCCAATTCACACTCACGTACACACCGAGGGGCAATTTGGTGACACCCTAACTTTTATGAAGCAACATGCAAACTCCACACTGAAGGTCCCCGGTTGGTGTTTCTGTCTCAGATCCCCCTGCCGGGATTTGAACCGGGGCCTTCTTGCTGTGAGCACCACTGTGCCACCAGCTTTGTTTGCTCTTCTGTGATGTTCATTATTCTGTCGGAACATCAGACAACCTCATTGTGTGCACTTTAAAAAGGTTTTGACTTGTCTGAATGTACAACTTTGTAGAAATTAATTTAAATTTGATATTTCCTGTCTTTTTTTCTTCTACAACTCACAAATTATTATTATTATTTTTTTTTTATCACACCTGCAAAAACATATACATTTTTTAAATTTTATTTTATATCCAAGACATGACGCAAATAGGAAGGTTTCTTTTCTTCTTTAAAAAAATACTAGATCAGAAAGTCAAGAATTTGTGAATGGATTGTTTTGCGTAGTCCTATTACTTTTTCTTTTCTTAATTGTAAATTTGGACTTAATTCTTTTTCTTTTGGATCTTTTTAGAGTAGCGGGTGGAATCACGTTTAGTGCATAAACATGTAAAACAGTATGAACTGGTCATGGGTTTTGTATTCTAACAACAACAGGCTTGTTTAGATAAAAACAAGACTAGAACTTGTGTAAATGTTAAGCTGCTGATGGAGAAACTTCTGCTTGTTTGACATGAGGAAACAACTTTTTAGAGATTTTCTTTAACAAGAAAGGCAAAATATTTTGTCAATAAAATAATGCATAACTTATAATGGAGAGCTCTTTGTTTACAGGCTCTCCTGCTAGCTTACAGCCCCTCACACCTCCCTTTTTGTGTGTGTGTTTTTTTTAATGCAGAGAGTGATGCCTACCAGTTTCTTCCTGTTGATGCGGTTCTTCCTCCGCGTGGACGGAGTGTTGATAAGAATAAACGACACTCGGCTATATCACGAGGCAAGTTCATTCAGTGTCTGAAAAGAGTTGGGAAGACATTTGAACTGCAACCGAAGGCCATGGAAATCATTTACAGTCATTTGTGGTTTTGCTTTTTGATTCCAGGCCGGGAACGACTACTTACTGCGAGAATTCAGCACAAGGGAAAACAAAGTAGCTGAACTGAAGGTGAGATATGGGAAACTGTTGTGTTTAGACATCAGGATTCCTTCTTTAACGTTTACGTCACACGTTCCTGTTTTTGTTTAGCACGTTCCTTCTGGAGTTTACACGGATCCCAATGAGATTGCTCAGCATTTGACCCTGAAGCTGACAGAGTGCGAGAAGCTGGAGCTTCCTGCGGCGCAGCCTCAGTGTGACCAGGAAGAAACCGTCCAGTGACCACCCCACCGTGATGTTTCCACTGGTGTGGTGGAAAACAGGAATGGTACTAAAAAAAAAAAGTCATAAACAGTCATATACAATTGTGTTTCACTCATTCATATATGTGTACAGGAATTCTTTTTACAAATGACTGTTTTAAGGAACTCAGTAAAACCCACTAACAGGATTTTAGTTGAGTGTAAAGAAGGGTTTTTCTGAAATAGAGTTGGTTTTGGCTTTTACAATTTTGAAAAAAAGGATAAAATCCCTGTAAATACTGCTTTTTGGTTTGTTTTTCAGGTAATTTGTAGAAAGTGAACATATTTTTTTCCATTCATTTTACTGGTAATTTGTCATCTGTCTTTGAATGTTTGTAAATGTCTCACGCATGACCACAAAAATATCATTTGTTTGTTTTGTGTGTGTGATAGATTTTAATGTTCTTGTTCTAAACATTCATGCTTTTCTTTGGCTGATAAAAAAATGCTATTATTAAAAACAGATTTTGAATGACATGTATATCCCCTCTTTTGTTTTTTATAAGTGACGTTATGATCACAGCACAAAGCTCCAGGCCAGTTTTTATTAGAAAATTAGAAAAATGGGGGGAAAAAGATTTTGTGGTCCTTTACTTTGTAAAAAAAAAAAAGATTATTATTTAATTTAAATGTTTTATAATCTGTCTGTGTGCAAAGAGAGTATTATAGAGAATGTAGGAATAACGGGACATATTTAAAAAAAATTGATCAATAATGTTCGAAAAATTTGCCGTACAGAGTCACTGTAACAATAATTCACCCCAAGAAACACTGATAATAAATGTATAATAGGGAATGAAAATATAGACAAATAAATTCATAATGACACAATTTTTAAAACAAAAATGATGCATAAATTTGAGCCCTAATAAAATTTAGAAAGCTGGCTGTAAAAATAAATAATAAAAATAATCACTAAAAACCATGTAACCTTTTGAAACAGAACTGTAAATGAGTTTATTTAGATTACATGTGTCAAGGTGACAGAATCCGGCCTACCGGGTCATTTTATTTTATTGTTATTAATGGCCGATGTTATCTTGCGCTTTTTTCTAACTTGCATAATTTTGATAAAACATTTTTTTTTTAGAGTAAAATATTGAAAGTGTTTTAATGTTTATGTTGATTTTTTTTAGGAGTAATATTCTTGCCCGTTTTTAATCATAGAAATATTTAAAAGATTTGCATTTAAAGCTTTAAACATTTAGTTTTGTTGTGTTCAATATATGTTTATCCTGTTTGGCTCACGACCTTAGGTGTGTTTTGGATTTTTGCACCCTGTGCCATTGAGCTTGACACACTGATTTAGGAGTAAATTTGGACCCGCAGCCTCCAGTGGCGGTTTCGGGAACTGCAACAGTTGGGACTTACTGGGTCGTTTCATATTTGGAACAGAAAGTGGGCAACAGCATACTAGTGGTCATTATAACACAATTTCAGTTTTATCTAACTTTAGGTATTGCGGTGATATAAGTGTATCACGCATCCTTTCAAGAGTGGAGAATTAACTCGTGGCGTTAAATGTATTTGCTCCGAGTTCTTTTCCCATAGGAGTTAGGAAGATCCAACTTTGTACTCGTCCCTTAACGCAACATATTACGTCTAGTAGGATGTAAGGTCCTGCAGAGCTGTCCAATCAGCTGTCGTCTTTCTAAATGACTGACCAATCACAGATCTCGTATCAAATACAACTATTCAACATGGAGACGACGGTTGAAAAGCTAGAAGCTATGGTAAGTAGAGCGAAAAATGTCTCATTCTTGGTAGTATACGTCTTTCAAATTCACGTGCTTTATATTTTATAACTGGGAAAGATACCGTAACACGGTATCTGTCAATAAAAAGCACAGCGAATGAATTTAGTTCATGTTTCCAAATAATTTAAACTCTTAAGTACAGACCTGCAGGCCTCCTCCACAAGTTCCAGCACCGCTGTGTCGTGATCAGATGTCTACTTTTTCTGCGACTGTTACAAATTAATCCCAACCACGTGATCTGGCTGGTTATACAGTGTGTTATGCTTACGTGAAGCGATAAAACATTTTAGAAAGTCCTTCGCTAAACAACCACAACAAGACTGCAGTCAGCAGGGCCGGTCAAAGCCCATGCTGGGACCGGGGGCCCACAGAAGGGACCATTTTAAACACTTGATTAAAATTTGTTCTTAGAAACCGTGTTTGTGACTATGCGTGATATATTTTATTTTATTTTTTTACTCAATAATTTCACAATATATAAAAAAAACTCAAGTCCAAGTAGTAAATGTTGTCTTTTTCTTTTAACTGAAAAAAATGAGAACACAGCATTTTTATATTTTATAGCAAAGATCTAAAGTGTAATAATAAATGTATAAATCTAAATCAAATCAAAGACAATGTCAAAACAGAACAAAATGTATTTTTGTTAAACAATACTAAATCATCAAGGATCCCCGCCAAAAAGAAGTTTCCAAATTTTGTGCTATAAGTTTTGTGTTTATTTTAAGCAAAAATATCTAAGATAAAACCCTTTTTGAAACTTTTTTTGTTAAATTTTGGACAAAAACTGACTGAATTCCATCATTCCTACGTCATTGTAAACAACTCAAGTGATTGGTACACACACTGGTGCATGCAGGGGATTATTAAAGACCCACTCCAATGAAAGTGTTTTTGATATGTTTTTGTAGCATTTTTCTCTTAATGAAAGACGTATTAAATAATTTCAGAATAAACTGCGTTTCTGAGTATTTCTTTATTCACACTGTGTTGGATCCAGAACAGAAGGAAACCAGCGGATTGAAAAAGCTCAGGTTTTGTAATCCAGCTACTGCCAAATATTTCTTAGAAACAACACAGGCTTTTTGATTTTGGCTAGAAACCGACCACCGGCGACGCATATACAATAGAAAATAAATGTAATTGGAGTGGAACTTTAAAGGGGCCCTACCATGATTTTCTTAAGCCTTTCAGAGTGAACTATATCCATATATATGATCATATATCACCTTTGGAACACTAAAAAAAAGCAAACTATTTATTAAACATTAAACATTTATTTGTATTTCGTGAGTTTTTTCCTACCCGGAAGTAAAATGACTCTGTTGGCGGGTCCTGAATGTCGACGATTCCTGAAGCTCCGCCTGCGGCTGTGTGTGGCTGCCATCCATTTCATGATGTCGTCCCAGAGAAAGCAGTGTGTCTGCATTTCTCCCACAAAAATAATCCAATCTTCTTCAAAGATGGATACACATACCATAAATCTGCCTTAAGTAAGCCTAGCCATTGCTACACTAGTACATTGAACAACAAACGCCGCATCTGCACGGCTGTGCTGGACCGGGGGCCCCGTGTCTGAAGTAATGAACACCTGTTGAGATGGAATTTATTGAAGACGGGACACAACTGGAAGATATCCAGTATTCTGCATCTACCGTAAAATGAGCAATTTTTAATTTTTATTTATTTAGTTTTGCTGATCACCACTGGTTCAGTGGAGAAATTGAGTGTTGGTGTTAGACAGGATGGAGCTGTCAGAGCAGACTCTTCCTGGAGGGAGCTGTTGACATCGATCTTACGTCAGCACGTTTCCAACCGCTCGTTTTTGTGGGTATGGAAGAGGCTGCTTCAGACAGCTCCATGAACCAGAATGTATTTTTGCAGCACAGACTAAGCCACTGAGCTCGGCAGCTCCAGCTGTTGGCAGGTGCTCTGACTTCATTGCACTACTGTATCAGACATCTAGTAGTGCAATAGTATTGTCAAAGCATTTGAAAACTGCAAACACCAGCTGCCCCGACTTCTGTTCACGGATAGTTTGAAGTCAATCGCACATCTTGAAATTATAAACAAAGGAAATCGCGAACAAGATAAGTCAAATCTGTTGGTATGTTGCTTTTTATCTGAAGAAAATTGTGTTGCGCCAACAAATTTAGAGTTTGATGTCATAAATTAGACTGTGTTTTGATGAGAAGTTACATTTTAGTTTCTTTGTTTGAACAGCTGCTGTTGACCACTTGTTTGGTGTTTTTTTTTTTTTTAAACTGTATATTTTTTTCCCCCTTAAACCGGGCAATTGTCTCAGTTCCATTCCTCTTAACCTGGTTGAGTTCAGAACATTTTAACGTTTACTGGTGAATGTCTTCACAGTTCCAGAAGTCAGAGGCAGACTTGGATTACATTGAAAGGAGGCTGAAGCTGGACTTCATCAACAGCACTGCAGAGAATGGAAGTTCTGCTGAGGTGAGGGAAACGCAACCAATCCGCTTTCATTTCTGCAGGCAGTTTCAAGCTGCGTTCACACCAAACGCGATGCGTCAGGAGCGTGCAGGCGCGGTGAGAGGTTTTGCTGCACGTTTTGGCCGTGTTTTTGGCAGCGTGTTTTGGATTGTAGGGACAACCAAAGTTTAAATATCTGAACTCATGAATCCAGACATGGAGACATGCCTGGAAAATATTTCTAAAAAGCTCTGAGCAGTGACTTTGACGCAAGTCATAATAGAGACGGCAGATTTAAATTTAACACGCAAGCAGTGTTCAGTGTAACTGTAAAATGAGATCAGTTTGATGCCCCTAATGTGTACACACTGTCGAGTCAAAAGATGATGCTCAGAGGATTTTTAAATGAAATTAAATTAAGAAGTTGGCAAAGAGAACATTACTTCCAAAATTACTTGTAGGATTTAAATTAGTGTGTGAAAGACAAGAATGCGGTCTGTAAAGCATGGAAATGGACCGTCCTTCGGTCTGAATCAGCCAGATTTTCTTTTTAGATCAGTTTTTCCTTTTTATAAAGTCCCCAAATTACATTTTGGAAAATGGATAGAACGTCTTAGTCTGACTGTTCCTCCCAATGAGATTCCTCTGTTCTAAAGCTTAAGATTATAGTCTTCCGTCCATCAAATACCATCTCTATTTGTTTGAAATATTGGTCCTAATTTTAAATTAAAACTAAAATAACGTGTAAATAAAAATTAACTTTTTTTATACTGATTTTGGAAGAAAAAAAATTCTATAATGATATGAACATTATCCCTGAAACTTTAGATGAAAAAAATGTTAATTGCTATAAGTATGACAGAGGAATAGGGCCTTTATAAAAATAAAGTTTTAAAATTATGAGGAAAAAAGTCCTAATTTTAAGTGAAAAAACTTGTAATTTTCGAGAAAGGAGTAACTTCATTAGGAAAGTTTTCTAAATTTATGCGAAAAAAACACTTACTTGTTAGGAAAAAGTTTTAATTTTATGAGAAAGTTGTAAATTTCCGAGCAAAACAAACTAAAGAATTCACGAGAAATAAGTTGTAGTTTTATGAGAAGAAAAAGATGTATTTTTTAAGAAAAGAAGATATAATTTTATGAGAAAAAGGTTGTGAATACATGAGATAAAAAGTAAAAAATAAATTAAGAAATAAGTTACAAGAATAAACTCTTAGTCAATATTTTATAATAAAATCATGACTTTATTTTTGTAAAATTACGACTTTATTCTTGTATATTTTTTTTCTGTGGTGGCATTAATATTCCGTTGTATATTACAGGTTTTTTTCTTTAACCAATATATCGAAAACAAGCACAAAAGAAATAAAATGTTTTTTCTGTGGATGATATAGGGCTAAAAATCCTCTGAATCCATCGCGGTGCTTTTACTGACAAAATAATTCCCCCAGGAACGTGAAATTCCTTAACAAGTTATTTTGAAATAAGAATTTACACATTTGAAAAAAAAAACTTTAAAAATGATCTTAGATCATTGTCAGCCCTTTTTTAACAGACATGAATGAAAAACCAGCAACTTGGTGCTAAACGTTTTTGATTTTGGCCTCGTTGTGGCATTTCAGGAGAACCCAGCAGTGATGCTGGAAAACCTGAAGGCTGTCAAGGCCAAATACTCGCTGCTGTGCTCTGATGTGAAGGAGATCACCAACGCTCAGAAAGAGTCCATGGAAGCCATCAGGACCAGCCTCAGCGGAATCATGGAAGTGATCAAGCAGTGCCAGCAGACGTCTGACTTAGAGGTACCAACAGGCGAAACTGTTGTGATACAATCTAAGCAACAGAAATGGTTCTGATGAGGAAGGTTCTAGAGAAGATCTCTGTGTTTCTTGTTATTTTTCTCTTTCCTATTGAAGGGTTAAATGAAGATTTAATAAACTGTGGAGCTACTTTACTGTCTGACAGGAAGGTTTGTGGTTAAAGAAAATGCTTCGTGTCAGTAATTTATGGGAATAGATGTGTCTATTTTCTAGTTTAATTCCATTATTTATGGAGATAATTGATGCTTCCTTTTGGATCTTTCAATTCAGAAATTCAGAAATAAACATTTACTAAATATTAGTATTTTTTTAGTTTGATAGCATTGTTACGTTTAGGTTGCATCGACCTCTTCTGTTCAGCTGCACATAGAGGAGGCACCATAGGGGATATATACAAAAAAATAAACAGAAAATGACACCAAACTTATTCAAACAATGACACATATCATGGAATGGGTTTAATGAAGCCTTGTGGAAACCTTGAGGCTTCAACAAAGCAGTGGCTGCCATCTACTGGCCAACTGACATCACAGCAATCTCATCAAGTGGATTACAGAAAAGGTTCAGTCGTGGTCATTGCAATCTGGTGGGGTTTTTTTGTGCTTACTCATTAGAAATTTTATTCCTATTTTTAATAGTCAAGAAAAAGAAAATCTACCAAAAGTTTTTAATTAAAAGAAAAGCAAATTTCAAAAATGGTGCATACTTGTGTAGTGCGTTGCTACTTTCATAGAAAGCCCAAAAGCGCTTTTCAGTGACCGTCCCATTCACACACAGTCACACACTGATGGTGGCTCTGCTGTCTTACATTGGTGCCAACCTATAATCTCCAGTAGTAGGGCTGCCATGATTAGTCGCGACTATTAGAATTGTCTATTATTAATTTGCTAGTCGACACGCTGTTTTATGTTTGTTTGGCCGTACGAGCCTCAAAAGAACCGTAAGACACACCTGCGCTCCCCTTAAGAAGCCATGACCCTCCATGGGCCTGACAACCCAAAAACTCACTTACACATCAACACCTATACAGATTCATGTGGTTCAAGCTTGTGGAGTTTTGATCAAACTCAAAGCAGAGTATATTCATGATATAATCTTTCACAGCAGTTTATACAAAGCAGTTAGTCAAACAACAGTTGAATATCAGGCACATGTGGCTTGAAGCTACAAGAATGTCTCCTCCAAGTATTTGGAAAGGTTAAATCTGTTACATTTATGTTAACTTAGACCCTTTAGTATTTGGTAATGTAACCTTGGATTTTAGAAATTCTTTCTGACTAAAAAAAAAAATGACCAACAAGGCCTGAAGCTTAATATCTGCTGTTTGAAGGTGTTGTCTTACTTCCTGCAGGTTTCGTCACTGACAGCGTTGGAGCAGGAGGCAGCAGCTCTGCTGGGTGCAGCTGTTGGCAGCCCAGAGACACAAGTATGATACTTTTGCTGACATTTTTTATCAATTCAGCCTTTTTTCGGATCTGTAGTTATCATTACGTCATTGGTTTCTCATGATGAGTACCTGCTCATCAGAGATCCAAACTAAACTGCTGCTGTAGGTGAGCAGAATGGGAGTTTTAAAACATAAATATTGATAGCTAAATGATCTAAACAAAGCATTCCCATCTCACATTATATGTCCATTTGTTCATCTTTACTCTGTAAGGTCTGAAATTATAAATGTTCTAGAAGATTTTTCTTAGTGACACAGGTTTATGGAAACAAACTTGTTTCCATAAAATAAAGGTCTGAAATCTGCTCAACAAATTCAAACATATTTTTAAGGGGATTTATGATTGTTTCCATTTTTTTCTTGCAGGTTTTGTCCACTGAAGCACCTCAGGCCCAACAACCACAAAGTGAGTATTTTAGTAAAAATAATAAATAATTAGATCTGTGTTGCTTGAATGTCGATGTTTTGATCTTTCCTGTTTCTATCCGTTCAACCATTTCATATGAACCCAGTTACCCTTGAAGGGATAAAACACAAAAACAGAAATACTAGGTCGTCAGGTTGAAGTTGCCTATTTCAGAAACCTGGATGTCACAGTTGAAGTCAGATAAAACCACTGTGAATCAGAAAATGACAGTAAAAGTCCTCAGTGCCAGAGTGATGCAATGAAATAAATACAATTTTTCTCTTCACCTCCAGCTTCTCCCTGGCTCCTGTCCTGCTGAAGCGTTCTATAGAAAACCTCTCAACCCCTTCATGCCCCAAATCACAATGGACTATTTTAGCTCTATTTTTTATTTTTTAAGAAATAATACTTGAAGTTAATGTAAAATTAAAAAAAACAGTTTAAGCTAAAATTAGATTGAACAAAGACCATCTTATATTTAAGATTTCTTAGAAATTTTTCTCATTTATTTACTAAATCATGCTGGAAATATGTACATTTAGAATTGACTCGCCCCTTTTCTTAATCTAATTAATTGGTTTTACAAATTGAAGTAAGAGAATATATTGAAGATATTATGATAATGCGTATTTAGACTAAAATTGTTTTTGAAAACGAATTACATTGTAAAGTAAAAGCAGAAGAGTTGAAATATCATTTAATGCCAATCTGATATAATATTTCATTTTTTTCCAGATGTGGACACAGGGATGGTCCTTTTTGCTTGTTGTTACTGTACTGATTTTTAAAATGTTGCTTTAGAATAGTTTTAATACACATAATATTTATTGTTGTTTTCTTGTCATTTGCAGCATCCAAAAGGTGAAGGAGCAGGAATGTTGGATGAGATGAGGTTGAAGTGAACACCTCTCTCTATCCCAGATGGACACAACAGGCTAAGTTGACCTTTGACCTGTGAAGACAGCTGCTGAAAAATGGACCATTGTTGCAGCATGTTCCCTTTTACTAAAAGAGTGTAAGGAAGGTGGAACTATGGAGACTGCTGACATTTGAGAAGCAGTTCTGATGATCGGAGCTGTGTCCTATTTGACTGACTGGTCTTCTGCGAAAAAGGTGAAACACTGAAGCATGGGACTAACAAAGACTGCTAAATGTCATCTATTGTATGCTATTAGTATTTGCACTTTTAGAACCTCTGTAATGAAAATAAAACTTGTCAAAAGGTTCTTTTTAAATGTTTTTTTTTTTTGTTTAGATCAAAGGATTTCTGATCCTCTCTCAGTAATTTCCATCAGCTTCATTTTGTGTGTTTTCTAAGTTAACTGTTTTTTGGTTATTCTCAAACAACAGAATAAAGTTGATAGTTGAAAAGTAAAAATGTAGAAACGCCATTTTAGCTGCTGTTAAAACTGGATTCTCTTATAAACATTTTCATCATATTCAGCATTTTTTAACAGTCCAATCTGTCATTGTTCTGCTCCTTATCTTGAACCCACACACACAATGCTCATGCTTTCATTTTAGCAGAAACGTAGGCAGAAATGGACTTTAAGACAGTTGTTTTTCTTTAATGAAATCGAATTTGATCTATTCTTGTGTCAACATAAGAATCTTCAAAGCAAAGTCTTCAAAGCATTGAGTTTATGAATTTGGAAATAATACCTTAAAAAGTTGATATCTGAGCCTCAAAAAAGTGTGCTGCTTAAAACTATTTCATTTCACATTTCATGTTGAAAACTGATTCTTTTTAAACCAAGATTATTATGATCAAATTATGCAAAACACTGGAAAAAAAGCTGTTAAGAACCAATGCACCTACTGGCTTTTTAATAATTTTTAAAAAAATGAAGTAAAAAAAAGAACTCTAAAGCAGCACAGACCACAAACAAGATATACTACAGTTTTGGTAAAAAAAAAATTGGAAGAAATTAATAAAATGGGACATAGATTAAGAAATTGGTCTTAATTTTTTATATGCATGGGTAAAAAAAGTGTTAAATCTAACTAGAAGAAACTTGTAGGAACCCCGATAAACACAAACATAGTAACAGTTCACAGTTTTAATTAATTAATGAAGTGACAGTGCACAATCACGTTCTATTTTTGTTGTTTTAGGAGCTCAACTGTGCAATTTGTAATACATTTTTTAAACGTTCATTTACACAGCCTTTAGGATTACTTATTTTTGTTAGACTATTTTAAAGGTTCTCTCATGTTAAGACAAAAGCCTAACAATGAAATTCTTAAAATCAGAAAACCCACCTTGCATAGTTTGTTTTGCTTTAAGAATAACACAAAAACAGTAATGGTGATTCAGAATTTGATTTATTACACTTCCAAAAAAAATGTCATTCCTTGTCTTAAGAATTCTCATCAACTGTAATTATCTTACTGAATTGGCAGATTATTTTACTTAATTGACTGGTTGATTGGATTTACACCACAGCAAATTCTTCAGGAAAGGTCTCTAAATTTGGGAATTAAAAATCCCACAACTGACCCAAAAGCACAATCAAAAGTCTATTCAAAGGTAACTTGTTGTGGCAGTATAAATAATGTATTTATTTATTTTACTGTTCTATTAGAATCCACACAATTGCAAGGGTTGTATTTGAGACTTTGGCTTCCTCCAGCTATCGCGATACTTTCCTCAGCTCTCGCCCATGTTTGATACCCTGGGAAACCCCGTCTCGTCTTCCTTTTTCAACATGGCACCAAAGGCGAAGAAGGAAGGTTCGTCATTCTGGAGATTAAATGTTAAGAAATAGCATGTTCAGTTTAATAAACATGTACCGAGCGATACCGACTGATGACGATTAACCCTTAATTTGTGAAATACAGTTCAGGAGCATCTTCAAATTGTACAAATACTTTGATAATATGACGAGTGTGGGCCCAGCGTGTTTAGTAGCTTGATGCTAATTTAAGCTAGCGCCGTCTCTGAGCTCTACGATTTGATCATGTAATCTTTATTATATTTTGTTTATACTAATCCTTTCTAACTGTTCGTTTACTATGCCAAAGGCTAGTTTATTGACAGTTGTGTATTTGGAACTTCTGCGTAAATAGGAGCTTATGCTAAATGCTAGCTGCTCGTGCTGTTCATGTGGTAACCGGCTCGAAATGTTTTCTGAACTTTATATGGAAAGCGAACAGTTACGTATAAAATAATGAATTTTAAGTGTTTGTCAATAGTGATATATTTAATCGTGTGACAGTTTCAAAATAAAAAAGGCCATGGTTTGTTGATATTCAGTAGCAGTCTTAAGTGTCTGGTGGCCTGATGGTAAACCCTCGCCGTGGTCTTACCTAGCTTTCACTCATTGATGGGTTGTGATAGTTAGTTACACGCTTAATGAATATAAATGTCATGCATTCCCATTTCTTTTGATACAAATAGAATTTGCGTAATTTTAATGTTTAGTTTACTCACATTGAATACGTAAGATAATATAGTATATAAGTTACTTTCTTGTCTAACATGGTTTTGTTGAATTGCAGCGGTCCCGGCCAAGACGGAGGCCAAGTCCAAGGCCCTAAAGGCCAAAAAGGCTGTCCTCAAAGGTGTCCACAGCCACAAAAAGAAGAAGATTAGGACATCTCCTACCTTTCGCCGCCCTAAAACCCTTCGTCTCCGCAGACAACCCAAGTATCCTCGCAAGAGTGCTCCTCGCAGGAACAAGTGAGTTCAGACTGAATGTCATGGACTAGTGAAGGTCTGATTGGTGCAAATGATGGTAATTGCGATCAAAGTATGAAAAAGCTATGATTCCATCTTAAAGTACTGATGCACTTTTAGATTAATTTAATGATTGAGGGTAAAAAGTTCAAAACAGGAATGTCAAAAACATATATGTACTTTATTTTTAAATTTGAATTTTATTATAGGTTGGACCACTATGCCATCATCAAGTTCCCCTTGACAACAGAGTCTGCTATGAAGAAAATTGAAGACAACAACACTCTAGTGTTCATTGTGGACGTCAAGGCAAACAAACATCAGATCAAACACGCTGTCAAGAAGCTGTATGATATTGATGATGCTAAAGTCAACACACTCATCAGGTGAGTGACATCACTGAGTCCTATCAAAGTAATCACTGGTCTGTCAACCTTGTATTAACTTAATTTGAATTCTTCTCGTCATTGATTGCTCTGTCTTGATGTATTGTCAGACCTGATGGTGAGAAGAAGGCATACGTTCGTCTCGCCCCAGATTATGATGCGTTGGATGTTGCAAACAAGGTGAATGTTTTAAGTAATTTATTATTTGTAGTTTAGATCAACACTAGTTGATTATTTTGCTCTTCTATGCTGTGCACGTGATGTAAACTTTATTTAATCTGAATGTTTGTGATGCATTCAAAGGAACCACTGATGCCAGAACATTAGTTTAAATGTGATAGTGTGGTGCTGAACTTCTCCAACACTCATGATCCTTTTGTTTTATTTCCAGATTGGCATCATCTAAACTGTGGCTGAAGAGACTTGTGGAGTAATAAATATTTGTATAAACAAAGCTTTGTGTTGTTTTTACATTTCTGTACATTAATTTAGCTTTAGAATAGTTACTATTGGATTTATGAAAGTGGGAGAAACCTGATCTTAAGGTGTAAAGTAGTTTATTTTGAAAAGTTATGTTTTGTACGGTTGACATTTTCATGTTTATTTGAAACCATTTCTACACAAAGTCTTAACTGGTAAAGTAACCTAAAAACTGGGTGGTGGCGTTTATTTTTTAGCGGTCAGATGAAATGCAGACCTTTAAACGGGCTCTGTTGGGTTTTGGTGACAGTTATGCAGCACGATAGCATCCCTGTCTTATGTCGGTTATGTTGGAGCCAGAATGCATCTCGCCTGACTTGGTTCTATAAGCAGTTTTTTTATTTTTATTTTAAGGGAGAATAGTGGCTTACAAATGAAGGTAGGTGTCCATTATCAGAAATTAATGGATGATGCGGGCATTATCCTGCTTATACCACGGTCATTAAGAAAAAAAAAAACATAATCAATTATTGGTACTTTAATCTTGTACTTTTTTTTTAAGTTTAAATTGTTTTTTACAAGAAACAACCTATTTAATGTGAGGTGTGAAGCGTTGTCATGGTAACAGCTGGGGTATGAAGACTGATCAGTGAAGTGGTATATACTAAACATGTTAAGTCTTGCAAACCTTCATTTTAGGGGAAAGTTCACTTTTTACCGCTTGGTTTTGTCCAAATGACTAAGCAAAAGTTTATTTTAGAGAAACAAGTGTGGTTTCCTAGATCGCTTTTAGTGCAATATATAACCATCATTAAATGTGCATTAAACAATTTCATTAATATTACTCTTAAACCTATGTTCTATCAGTTTTACTCCAGTTCAAAACTGGTGTTTTGCTCATGGAACATCTTTGTCAGGTGTCCATCACTTTATAAGACACCCTGCAGCCAATCAGATTCAAGTATTCACCCAGACCATTGATGTATGTTGTGCCAGATCATGGGTTGACTGAGATCTAGGCTGAACAAATGTGTGAAGAATTAGAGCCTCAACTCAAGGCCAAAAGGGTGGTGGTGGTTTTCCAAATTTATGTCCTGGAGTTAAACTGAAAATTTGGATTAGAGTTCTCAACATTAAAGAGTTTTTATGAAGGACAAAGTTTGAACATGGATATAAACTCTAGAAATAACCAGTTTTTCTGAATTTGGGGCCAAATCTGACCATTTACTTTCACTTAAGACAGAATCTTTAGGAATTTTTTTTGGGGCAGATGAACATCCGTAAATAAGGAGGCATAATTTAAGACTCAATTCAACCTACTTTTGCCATAGAGAAGTTGTCTTGATTTAAATAGATGCTAATTTATTAAAAAATTAAGTCACTTGCCCACAAACTGAAGATCATCAGCATAAGAATCAGATGGAAATGCAACATCACTTGTAAAATGAAACTTTAATACATTGTTTTAATGCATTTTCAACGTGCAAACTATTTTACAATATGTTTAACTAAAAAAAAAATTGGTGCTAGCTTCACACATGGCTCTGCAAATGCCTTTCCATGTTTCTCTGGTATCATTAGTAAACCGTTGAGAATAAAAAAAAAAAACTAACATCTGTCTAACTGAATTTATCACGAGTGAAAGAAGAAAAAAGGCCTCTGCTTTTGACCAACTGATGACAGAGCACCAGGCCTGCAGGCTAAGACAGGAAGGTTCGGACCGTGCCTTTGACCAGGCCTCGGCAGATCGGGCACTTTCGCAGCGATGGGGCGCACTCTTTGCACACCACCAGGTGTCCACATGGGATGAAGACGATGTTGACTTCTTTGTCCATGCAGACCTTGCATGTGCGCTCCTCCTGGAGACGTCGCAGCTGCTCCTCCATAGGGAGATCTGCAGAGCGAAACAACAGTTTAAACCACGTAATGAATATTGGAGTTTATAGTTGAGATCTTTCAGAATACATAAACTGAAAATGACTTTTTCCTACTAAATAAAATGTTCTTGATACCTGAAAGATCTTGGCTTGGAGAGGAGGCTTCATTTGACTGAGCTGCAGGTAGGAAAGACATCATTCAGAGACAACAGTTGCAATAGGAACATGCTCTTTTTTTTTTTTTTTAATCAACTCTTACCCATGAGGTCTCTGAGCAGATGAACGTCATTTTTCTGGATCCAGTTGCGGAAGACTTCAGCGGCGGCGTTTCCCTTGTTCAGGACTAGCTCTATTAGTCTTGCGGTTTGCTGTTGGGCAGATGTTTGAGCTAGCAGGCTACCGTAGTCCTCAGCAGCTGAGAGTTTACAGGAAACACTTGATCACATTTAAGGCACATTATGCTTAATCATTCATCTTTATGGAAGCTGTATTTGACGTTTTGCCAATCTAACAGAGTAAATGAACATACACAAGACGTTTTGCTCCCTTAAATGCTCCAGCACTGGTTCAACGCTCTTCAGACGCTGGATTAGAGCGGCCTGGTGTCTCTTTACAAACGTGAAACCATCTAAAACAAAAAAAGAAATCATCCATATTAACTCTCCAGCTAACGGTTGAAATAATGCGAGAAGTTTCTGAAAGCTCCGTGTCAGTACCTGACGCCATCGCCTCTGCCAGCATCTCCCGCTCCTCCTCCCGTTTCTGGTCCTCGGCGCTCAGCAGGTCTGAGACCAGCTCTTGAACGGTCCGGTAGTTCTCTCCGCTGGTCAAAATCTTGCTCTGGACCGTCTGCTTCACAAGGCTGCGCTCGAAGCCCATCTCTAAGGCAGATTTGATCACGGGGGTGTTCATCATGACGGCATCTTCAGACCGGTCCTCTCCTGGACCCAAATGCACCACTGGCAGGAAGAGGCATCAGCATGGTCAGTCATTTTCAAGTGCATCCACAAATAAAGCAATTTCTAAATTTGAACTGAACCAGACTGCTGAGCTTCTTAAAAGTTCCATTCCAATCATCTTTTCAAACCGTTGGCAGTGGTCTTTTAATTATGGATATGCAGCTTTTAGCCAAAATCTAAAAACCTGTGTTGTTTTCCAAGCCATAGTTTCTGCAGAGTGGCAGTAGTTCACTAGAAATTTGCCTCTAAGTTGTGGGCGGGACTGTTGGTGAGGGGCAGCTCTTCCCTTTCTGGTGCTATCAAATGGCTGCAGCTTGCTCAAAACTTGGCTGCACGCCTTTTAGCCAGGACCAGACAGAAAGAGCACATTACTCTTACGCCGGGGTCACACTGGACGCGGAAGCGCCGCGAAGCGGAGCGGAGCGGAGTCCGCGCCGCTTCCGCTCCGCTCTGCAGTTCACACCAGACGTGCATTTTTCCGCGGCGGTCCACAGGCGCTTCTGCTAGAGCTTTTTTTGTTTTTGCCACCATGGTTGATAATTTCATAGCCTACAGACATTAACCCATGTTACTGCTAAAAAAAACTGCTCTCTCAAAACCCCGCCCACCCGCTCTGTCGGCCCACTGTACTGATCTGTGTGCGCGCGCGTGTGCATCTCTGTTTTGTGTGTGTCTGTGCGCACGCGCTCGCAGGTGTCTGTGTGTGGGTAAATTAATAAACTACAATTATTAACCCATATTTCTGCTAAGAGGAGCAGCTCACTGAATCTCTTTTTTCTCTCCCAAAATCCCGCAGCCCCGCCCACCCGCTCCGGAGTCGGCTCACTGCGTTGATCTGTGCGCGCTCGTGTCTGTCTGTGTTGTGTGTATTTTATAAATATTACCCCCCGTTTCTGCTAAGATGAGCTGCTCTCTGTCTCTCTGTTTTCGTTTTATTAACTCCAGAAACTCCTCACCCCGCACCGGAGTTTATCCACGTTGATCTGCGTGTGTACGTGTCTGTGAAAAAAGAAAAAAAAGTGTGCGTGTCTGTCTGTTTTGTGTGTCTCTGTGCTCTCGCGCGCACGTTTGTGATGTGATTGTATGTTTAAATCGGTGTCTACCATCTATTTAGATACAAAAACATGATCACATTTGTCAATCGCGGCATTTTATTGTGAAAAACTGGTTATATTTTGAAAAGAAACCGGATTTTCTCATGTATCTTGAAGCAACTTCCGGCCAGAATTGACGCGGAACGCTCGCGGCTCGCGCACAAAATAGAGCAGACGCGGAAACGATCCGCTGCACCGCGCGGGCCCTCCGCGCCGCTCCGCTCCACTCCGCGCCTTGTGTGAACGACGCCATAGGATAACAAGGGCGCCGAATGGAAGCGGACTCCGTTCCGCGCCGCTTCGCGGCGCTTTCGCGTCCAGTGTGAATGGGGCGTTATTCTGAAATTTTTGTTCCCAGTCCGCTTTAGGATCAATTTTAAAAGTTTTCAAAAGTTGACATGGAATCAAACTTTATCCAATTTAATGTTAGTTTATGATCATAGAGCCTTAAGGTCCCCAGGTTCAAGTCTGCTGGTGGTCCTAAAGGTCAATATTTTTTAATATTATTTTTTATTAATGTATGTAAAGTCCTTTGAGGTTCTCTTAAACAGGAAATGTGTAATATATCTAAATAAAGTTGAATTTGAATTAATGTCCAAGTTGGCTGAGTTCAAACTTACCAGGTGGATCTACAAACTCTCTGGAACTATTTTCTCCATTTGTCAGAAGCTGTTGAAGGAAAATCACATCATTATAATGAAAACACTTAACCAAAATTTAAAAAATAAAAAAATTGGAGGATCTTTTTTCTTCCAACCTGCTCAAAGAGTCGAGGAAACCGAGCTTGAATCTGATGAACAAAGTCTTGTCCCTTCTCCTGAAGCAAATACTCACACCTACAGTTCAGGAGAGAGCCAACATTATTAAAACATTTCATCTAAGGAAGTTCCAGCTTCCAGACATCCAACAACTAACAGAGTTAATTGTAAGTTTAATTTACCGAGGAAACCACTTAGCATGTTCCACCCACGGGTCATCTCCAGACTCCCAGCACCGCAAGCCTCCGTCACAGCAGAAGCATTTGACATCATCGTTTCTTCCTGTGGAGGGGAACCACAAAGTTTTGGGGGGGAAACCATTTAGAACTATGTCACACTCTGAAACTAAAAGGAGAAACAGTTTTGTTTCCCTTCTGTCGTCTGAAACTGCCCCCATTTAACTGAAGTTTTAGTTTTAATTGATTCAATTTCTCGTTAATGTGACAAAAATACGTTTCTATGAAGTTTCCAGGGCAATTTCTAAAAAAATTCCACAGGAAGGAGGCTCATTTCCATAAGAGGGAGCCAAGAGCTCAAAATATTCAAATCACAGCAGAAAGGCGATACGACTGGATGATTTTCAGTTCATTCTCTCACTCTGTGACGGTCTTGTGGATTAGTACATACCTACATAGTAGAATCCAGCTTTGGCCAGTTGCTCTGGCCGCACAGGTATACGTGATGGCCAGTTAACAAACGTGAGGCGCCTGTCTTCGCTCTGCTGCATGGACGGGTTGGACACGCTGCTGAGGGCGAGGGCTCCTGACGATGCAGCCGCCGACGCCGCTGTTGCCCCGGTGGACAATGGCACGTTGTCGGCTCGGTCCCCGCGGACGAAGCGGCAGTTAGGATAATGTCTTTGGTGCTCGGACACAGCTCTGTCCCCCGGCTCCCAGTTGCTCAGCTGCAGAGGGGGAACTTTCAGTTATGGACCTCCGGCGAACACGAAAGCAGTCACTAAACCTGCCGGGAATACAAACCTGTCCTCCACAGCTGAAACAGGCCACTCTGTCATTTTGCCCCAGGTAGTAGAAACCCGCTTTGGCCAGCTCTGCGGGGGTGATGATGGACAGTGCCCACGGCTGGAAGGACTCCAGGCGGTCCTGCTCTCTGCGCATGCTGGGGTTGTGGCACGTCGGCCTCTGATGCGACAGATCCTCCACGCCCTGGGAGGCCAGGGGGCTGGAGGGCGGAGGGGCAGAAAAGGCCATGTTCAAATAGCCAACTGCCTCCTCACTTTGGGCTCCTGAGGGGTTAGACGCAGCCGGGCCTGGACCAGAAAGCTAGTAGGAAACAGAGCCAAGTGTTAAAAATAACAACGACGAGGTGGGTACTCGAGTACAACCAAGAGAGTTTTGATTAAAAAGTGCCCAAAGACTCTGAACTTACAGGGAGGGCTTGGGCAATGCGGAGTGGAGAAAAAGCGGAGTGAGACGAGGAGAGGAGGTTGGTGGTGGACGGTAGGCTTTGGATGAAGGGACAGGTGGGGGAGAGCTGCCTGTGTTTCTCGGTCGGGCAGTCTCCCGCCAGCCAGCCCCCTGCCGTCACATTACACCTGAAACACTGGACGCGGTCGCCTACGCCGGTGTAGAACCATCCCGCCCTGGCCAGACTTCGCTCAGTGACCACTGACGTCGGGAAACGGGCAAAGGTGGAGAAGCGAAAAAGCTCTGTAGGAAGAAAAACATAGGAATTATTAAAACGAATGAAGAAACAAAAACTTTTTTTCAAGAAAAACAGTAAAAAGTAGAAATACCTGAAGAGTTATCGTACTGGATGTCAGACGGAGGACCGTTGCGACACAGTCCCATCAGAAATTTGCTGTTTTTTAGTTGAACTAGTGTTTCCATGAGTGGATTTTTAGAATAGATTCTAAGAGAAAAGGGACATCCTTTTAAGGGAGTGGGGTTTGAGAAAAGCCAAGATCTCTCACTTTCACACACAAAACAGTGAAACAGAAACAAGACTGAACAGAGGAGCGGGAAATGGAAACAACAGGTTGAAATGAAAATGAGATTCAAACAGATAGAAACCTAAAAACACATTCATTTTTACCATGAGGTATATGACTGTGGGGACAAACATTCAATCTTTCACATACATTATATTGCCAAAAGTATCCACCTGTCTGCCTTTATAACATAGAAGCAGAGGCTTCTCTTTCAAATGAGGTATACTATAGTTGGGCCGTCTGGACCCAAAGTAAGGCTCTTTCAGGAGCTGTGGTCCCTTTGGGCTTCCCAAGCAGGTGCACTACAAGTGGGGCAATAAGCATTTAAAGTGACCAAACATCTTCAACTCTTCTGTAAAATGTTTTTTACGAGACTTAGGAGTGTGTTCATAGAAATGTTTGACCATACATTCGAGTGGTTCTATTCTTTCCCAAACGTTTGCAGAATAAGTCTGCATGCTTATTCTTCATTTATAAACTTGAGGCAACGAAAGACATCAAAATATGTCAATTTAATTAGTTTGGATGATTGAATACTTTTGGCAATAAACACTCACTGGCCACTTTATTAGATACGCCCTTCTAGTACCGGGTTGGACCTCCTTTTGCCTTCAGAACAGCCTTAATCCTTCCTGGCATAGATTCTACAAGGTACTGGAAACATTCCTCAGAGAGTTTGGTCCATATTGACATGATAGCATCACGCAGTTGCTGCAGATTTGTCGGCTGAACATCCATGATGCGGATCTCCCGTTCCACCACATCCCAAAGATGTTCTATTGGGTTGAGGTCTGGTGACTGTGGAGGCCATTTGAGTCCAGTGAACTCATTGTCATGCTCAAATAACCAATCTGAAATTATTTCAGCTTTATGACATGGCGTGTTATCCTGCTGGAAGTATCCATCAGATGATGGGAACACTGTGGTCATGAAGGGATGGACATGGTCAGCAACAATACTCAGGTAAGCAGTGGCATCGTAACACTGCTCAATAGGTACTAAGGGGCCCAAAGTATGCCAAGAAAATATCCCCCACACCATTACACCACCACCTCCAGTCTGAACTATTGATACAAGGCAAGATGGATCTCTTATTTCATGTTGTTGACGGCAAATTTTGACCCTACCGTCTGAATGCTGCAGCAGAAATCGAGTCTCATTAGACCACGCAACATTTTTCCAATCTTCTATTGTCCAATTTTGGTGGTCTTGTGCAAACTGTAGCCTCAGTTTCCTGTTCTTAGCTGACAGTAGTGAGGCCCGGTTTGATCTTCTGCTGCTGTAGCCCATCTGTCTCAAAGTTCGACGAGTTGTGCGTTCAGAGATGCTCTTCTGTAGACCTCGGTTGTAACGAGTGGTTATTTGAGTTACTGTTGCCTTTCTATCAGCTTGAACCAGTCTGGCCATTCTCCTTTGACCTCTGACATCAACAAGACATTTACGCCCACAAAGCTGACGGTCACTGGATATTTTCTCTTTTTCTGACCATTCTCTGTAAACCCTAGAAATGGTCGTGCGTGAAAACCCCAGTTGATCTGCAGTTTCTGAAATACTAAGACCAGCTCGTCTGGCACCTACAACCAGGCCCCGTTCAAAGTCACTTAAATCACCTTTCTTCCCCATTCTGGTGCCCGGTTTAAACCGCAGCAGATCGTCTTGATGATGTCTACATGCCTACATGGATTGAGTTGCTGCCACGTGATTGGCTAATTAGAAATTTGCATTAACGAGCAGTTGGACAGGTGTACCTAATAAAGTGGCCAGTGAGTGTAGATCTCATACATACACACATACAGACCATGAAATGCAGCTCTCAAACCCCTCCCCCCATCCAGGACATCCCTTTTTGGCCTGTTTAAGCCTTCATTATTGAAAATAAAAAACCCAATTAAAAAAATTATTATTTTAATCCACAGCAAGAGTCCCTTTTAGGGGGTTTGTTGCCAGACCCTGCAAAAACAAAATAAAAAAAATAAACATGAAATATGACAAACAAGAATTTAGCAGGGCATCTACAATAATAATAAATAACTTGGTTGTTTTTTTAAAAAGAAAATAAAATTTGAGTTACAGACAACTATTAGCATCCTCAGTTTTCCCAATCCCATTTTGCAAAGTCATTATCTGAGACACCCAAGCATCAGCTGACCTGTTAGTGAGTTCTAGTACATTTGTTTCAATAAGCAAACTTAGCTCACATTATCTAAATGACTGAATGCACATCAGTCACAGAGGGCAGGAATTTAACATTCAAACTACAGAGACGCCGGGAATATTTTTAAAATAAAATAAGTAAAAACCTAAAAGATTTCCAACTTTTTTTTTTTTAATTATTATTATTATTATTTAGCTATTTAACTGCTAGCTCCCTTCGGCATAACCAACATTTCTTTGTTATTAAACGCGACACAATGTGTAAAGAATAATAAGAGGATGTGTGTAGCACTGAAATATATTCAACTCAAAGATTTTTTTTTTTATTAAATGATTTTAAAACCACTAAACGGGTTGATTTATAAAACGGAGACTCGGATAAAGAGTCTGTTTTCCTTCAAATTTACATAAGGCCCGACATTAGCTTGTCGGGCTTTAGCCGTTCGTCTCAGTTAAGCTAACATTACAATTTATTCAACTTTTTTTTTTTTAAATTCGACTAAAGGTTGAATATGAAAGTAGAGGACGTGAGATGAGATAAAATATCGTTAACTGAGATAAAGAAAACATTCAATTACGCAGCTGGCGGACTCACCCGAATAGCTCGGAATCACTCGGAAAGTCCCGAAGCTTCCTGTGTTGTCGCTTCCGGTTAAAAAAAAAGTCCCTGAAATTTGATGATTGATCTCTGGTTTCAAACCCAAAGGCTCGGTTCTGATCGGCCCTAGCTCAATATTCTAGCAGCCCGATTCCTAATAGTTATGTTAATTTATATTCACTACAGTTAGATGCTGCATTTCTTTCTTCTTTTTTTGTTAAGTTTACTTCTACGTTGTTGTAAAGCTAAATCAATGCTTCTGTTTAGTTTAGCTTTTTTTTTATCCCATCTATTTTTAATTTTATTTTTTTTCCTTAATGAAAACACGAGCTATGTCTAAAACTCAAACAGTTATCTAAAATGTATTTCCATTTCTAAAATAAAGGAAACTTTAAGAGATACGTCGCATTTGGTATTTAAGTAGCAGACAGGAAATCGATAAGAAATGTCGCAAAAAAGTGACTAAAAAAATAAGACAATTCCGTTTCAAACAATGAATTATTTAGCTTAGGTATGTTTGTACTTACACTGCTTTTATGTTGAGGGCAGGTCAGGAGCAGACGCTGACTGGAAAGTGAACTCTGTGGAGCTCATATATACAGATGGAGAACAGTCATTGATTGACTGAGACGGAAAACCCCGCTCATGAGTCAGGCTGTACGCTGTCAACGTGGATCCAAAGAAATGCTATCTTGTAAAACACCTGACATTTCTTTTTACATCACCAGTTTCCACTTTTGTGTTAAGTTATTGGTTGTCATAATTTGAGAAATTATTTTTTGATTGTTTTAGACGACTGGTGTATAACTGTCGATTCCTTAAAATAAAATAATAACAATAAACAACTCATTCTACCTTAATCAATACCTTCTTTACAGCAATAAAACTCCCCAAACTTCTCTTTTATTCCTTTTTGGGGCACTCAGATATTTTTGATGGTATAATTCATGTATTGGTGCATAGTTATTCATTTTCCAAACCTGTTTGATACATTTTGGGGTCATGCTGGAGCCTATCCCAGCAACTGTTGGGCAAAATTGGAGTATACTCTGGAGATTTGTTAGTCAGTCACGGTCACACACTCACCTCAAGGGACAATTATGAATCACCAATTAACCTATAAAGCGTGTTGTCAAACTGTTGGAGGAAGTCGGAGTTCCCGGAGAAAGCCCTAAAACACATTTAAGGGAGAACATGCAAACTTATCACAGAAAGAACCCAGATTTGAACCAAAGGCCTTATGTTCCATTTGGTTTCTGCTTGTGATTTTTTTTTTTTTTTTTTTGGTAATGAAATTCCAGAAATATTGTTGTTTTGTTTTTTACTTTGCAGATGACCCTTTACCAATCAAAGAAAACAAATACAAGCATTGCAGTTCTGCATTGGATCAAATCTTTCAATTAAACAATTATTACTGTAATTCTTCCCACATCTGCCCAGTTCGAGGATGGGGACATAACGTTGCAAGGGGTGAAACAATTTAGAACCTAAAACAGAACATAAAGTAGAAACAACCAAACCGATTTAAAAAATGATATATTCATTGTATATGAGGTGGTACAAAAGATTGATACTTATAATATTTGGAACTGACATAAAATCCCAAATTGTGTTGTTTTTATGAAGTTCAAATACAAAAAGTTATTTTTCTTCAAGTTTAGTCATAAATAAATACGTTCCCTGTAGAATGACACCAAGGATTTATTGTATAATTAACCCTATTCTCCTTACTCATCAAAGAAGTTCTTTGAATTTTCCCTGCATATCGAAATGGAAATCCACACAGTAGTTGATACAATCTGCCCCTCATCAATTAAACAAGCCCTGAGCATCAGAGTGATAGACTCAGATCTACCACACTAGGCAAGACCTAATGTGAAGGCTGTGCAAAGAGGCACCAGAAGCAATCTAGCACATAACTGCAGGCTGAAAGATGCTGGCTGGGAGAGCATAAATGGAGCGTCACAACCAAGTGGCTGGAATAATATACAGAAACATGTGTACAGAATATTAACTGGAAACCCCAACGTTAAAATGGGAAACACATCAGAATGTGGTAGAGAATGAGAGAGCAAAGATCCTGTGGGACTTCCAGATACAGACAGGATAGTGATGTTGAACCAACCAGACATTGTAGTGATGGATAAAGAACAGAGGAAAGCCGTTGTGGTGGATGTGGCAGTATCAAACGATGGTAACATCAAGAAGACTGAACATGAGAAACTGGGGAAATACCAGGGACTCAGAAAAGGAACTGGAGAAAGATTGGAAGGTGACAGCGACAGTGGTGCCCGTGGTAATTGGAGCACTCGGGGCTGTAACCTCCAAACTGGAGGAGTGGCTACAGCAGATCTCTGGAAAAACCTCAGACATCTCAGTCCAGACAAGCAAGGTGTTTGGAACAGCTAAAATATACTTATGTGAATTAGGGTTTAATAAAGAACGACAAGCAACAAGACCAGAGAGGTTTTTCTGGCAGTTTCTGTGGGGAGAGCCGATTTGTGTCGGACTGCATGACATTGATCATGTGTTCATTGACTGAAGACACCCTTGTGTGTTGAAGCGTTCCTTTGTGTGAGGCAAAGAGGACGGAGGACTCAGAAGTCATTGTCAGAGGCGGTTCTTCTGTATTTTTGAAGGTGCTTGTTGGTAAAGAACTTGATCTGTCGGCTCAGGTTGACACTTTCTGCCTCAAGAAAAAAAAAGTAGCTTAAAACATTTGGAAGCTTTCATGACTGACAGTTTGAGAGCAAAATATCTAATCACATCTAATGAAGTGCTGCCGCTCTGCAGAAACTGACATTTTTTTGGTTTGATTTTTTTTTTTTTAAATACTTTCAAACCACAAAAACTGTTTTGTGTGGGTTTGTGTTTCAGTGTGTTACTGGTATCCATGTGATCAACAGGGCTCAGCATGTGGTTGTTTGCATGTCGCTGGCCCTCAGATCCCTGTTCATTGTGAGAGTAAGCTTTGAGCAGTGGCGGACATGTCAGTTTTAGGGCCCCGGGCAAACAATAACATGGGGCCCTCTGCAGTGGTTGTATTAATAATTTAGTCAGGTTTTTACAAAAGGAGACAAAATAAATAAAAATCCTCTGAATGATGGAACAAAGCAGTTTAAAAGTAAAAAAAAATTTTAATCTCACAGAAAATTATTTCTCTTTTTAAATTACTTTAATAAGATTTACACTTTTTTCTTCACCCTTGTAATTTTTTTTCTTTTTAATATAATTTCATTTTCATAGAATTGTAACTTTATTCTCATAAAATTTAGACCTTTTCTCAATACTCACGCCTTAATTCTCAAAATGTTTTTCTTATAATGTAAAATGTCTGTTCTCATTAAGTTTTGATAATTTTCTAACAATTTCACAACTTTATTCTCAAATATAAACTTAAAATATATTAAATAGGTTCCTAATCAACATTTACATCTTTCCATTCAAATAAAAGTATTTGTTAATAAGTGATAGTTTTCAATATAGATGGTGCTTCTGGTCCTGAGGCTTGACCTGTAGGTCCCTCATGAGGACAGACGGTGCTCCTGAAGCCTTGAAAGGCGTCCAGTGTGACCTCTGTAAATAAAAGCTTTGGACTTTTTGTTTGTGATTTTTTTATACAAAATTTTAAAAATATGGAATTTTCTCATTTTGTTTATCTGTTTCTTGACATGGTCTTTACCAGTGGAAGAAAACAAAAGCAAGCATTGCTGAAACTCTGCATCAACTCTGGATCCTACAGTTACACAATTATTAATGAAATTCCTCATCAAGGCCAGAGGTACTCGAGTGCCTTTAGGTTGTAAGACGGCACTTGAATGTGGCAGAAAATGTTGGCTTGAAGTTCCAGCCAACTCTGTGGAGTTTTCTATCATCTCTTTAACCTGAGCCTACTTTGAAAAACTTCTTGTCTGGTCCAGGCGTCAAAAAAAAGGATGTTCTGCTGTGTTGGAGCGCCACAGGCTGGTGGAAATGATATCTCACACTAAAAAGTTCATGGTTTTGGCATTCCTCTGAACGCTGGTGAGTTTATCACAAGATCCACTACAGATTCAGTTATCTATCTGCTGCAGAAGGCTCACTTATTCCTGGACAGACCCAACACTTCAATCCGCATCATGTCCTTGGACTTCTCTAGTGCTTTCAGTACCTGGGCTGCTGAAAAACAAACAGGTGAGCATTCAGGTGGATTCTCCCCTTGTCCTTTGGTTGAATAACTATAACAGGAAAACTACAGTTTGCAAGACTGCAAAATGGTGAAATGATGTGTCTCCTATTCACCATCTACATTGTGTGTAGGGAGGAACTGAGATCGAGTACGGGGACGTGATCAACCTTTTTGTTTCTCATGACGTGGGGAGAACCACCTGCAGTTAAGCGTAACAAAGATAAAGGAGATGGTGGTGGACGTCAGGAGGATCAAGCCCTTTCCTTTCCAGTCATCATTCATGGGGGGTTGTACCGTTTACAGGAAGAGTCTGAGCCGGCTTCATCTCCTGAGGAAGCTGATGTCCTTCATTATCTGGTAACATGCTTATTTATTTCTGCCTTTGATATTAGATAAACACATTAATTGCTATATAATTTGTAAATACATGTATTGTAAATTTGCAACTATATTAATTGTATTGTAAATTTACATTTTTATCCATTAATATTACTGTTGTTGAACTGCTGCAAAATAAAAAATTTCCCTCATGGGATGAATAAAGAATCTATTATCTTCTAATTTCTCTGATGTGATAAAACAGCCTTTGAGCCACATTTTATGTCGTCACACTGAGATGATGAAAACCAGCTTCATACGTCTCAATACATCTTCCACATTCACCCTAATGAGGAGAAAGTTTGAGATTTTAAAGAACAATTGTAGTATAGCGCTTTTCTACCTTCCTTTTTATTTTTTTTAAATAGGTCAATATGTGTATAGAAAAGTGTTGTGTTGTGTTCTATATTATTGTATAGTATAGCATTGTATTGTGTTGTATTGTATATAGTTATTGTAGATATGTGTGCATTACTCATGTATATTTATGTTCATAGGAATATGTGTGTTTGCAAAAATGTTTTAGGTATATGAGTGCCATGACAGATAAATGTATCCCTTGGGATATTAATAAAGTTCAATTCAATTCAATTCAAAGCGCGTCACAGTCACAGACCCATTCACCCATTCACACACACATTCACACCGGTGGTGGCTCCGCTGCCGAACACTAGCACCAACCTTCCACCAGAGGCAATTCGGGGTTCAGTGTCTTGCTCAAAGACACTTCGATACATGGGCGGGCGAGAACAAACAAACAATCTTCTGATCAATAGTTGACCGCCCTACCGCTGTACCATGGCTGCCGAGTCCCGTTTTTCCCTCCTGAGCTGATCACCACTCCTCCTTAATGGGTTTCACCAGCGTCTTGTTGCGTTTTCCCTCCTTTTTCTATATCTAATGGTTTCCTCCCCTCACTTCCCTGAAGGTTTGCTTTGTTCCACTACGCACTCTTGTATCCTTTGCCAGGTGGTTGATCCTGTGTGTTATGTTTTTGGTTTTTGGCCTCGAGTTTTAGTTAGACTTTGCTTAAGTAACTGATTCAGTTTTTTCAGCTTTCTGCTCTTCCTTTGTTTTTGGATTTTTTTTTGTTATTAAAGGCTCAGTTTTTGGAACTGCCAGCTGCCCTGCATGAGTGTCCCGCAGACCAAAGCCACAACAAAAGGTACATAATTGTTTTTTCTACAAAATCCCTCATTTCAGCAACAAAACCCTAAATAATAATAATTTAAAAAACACACACACGAACAACAGGTAATAAAATCTTATATTTAAAAGTTTATTAAACAGGAACTCTTGAAAATGATTACAAAGGATTTTATATAAAACATGCATAAACAGATAAAAAAAAAATCAAACCTGACTGTCACAAAAGTCTGTAAATAAGTCAATAAACATCATGTGTAACTTATATAGCAAATGACATGCATGCTACGATAAATAATAATCTAAGTAGCGTGTTTCTTCACACTGACTGTAGGAGGATTACAAACTGTTCTGGGGAAGGTGTCATTAAAGTCTTTTATTTCTGCAGTACCTCACCAAGATGATTTTTTTTAATTGGGCTGATCTGGAAAAACTTAGGAATAATACATTATTTTTTTAAATTTTGATAGTAAAACCAAAGTAGAAACAACCAAACGGATAAAACACGATGATATATTTGTTGTATAGGAGGTAGTATAAAAGATGGACACTTGTTGCTGATGTTTGGAACTGACGTAAACTATTATGGGAAGACCTCCATAATGCAACGCTATGTTGTTTTTATGAAGTTAAAATGCAAATTAAGTAAATTTTCTTTACTTTTAGTCACAGAGAATTATGTTGAGTAGAGTGAAAGCAATATATTAATGAATAATTAACCCAATTCTGGATTACTCATCAATTCTTTGAATTATTCCTGTATGTAGTGAACTGAAAGTCCACAAAAATTGGGTCCAATCTGTTCCTTATCAGTTCAAAATTTTAACTGATAGAAAACATCATTAAAAAATACTGAAAGTTGAGTCTTTCTGATTTGTTTAACCCTCCAGATGATAATGATTTCTTGCCAAATTTACAGTTTTATGCTGCAAAATAGCAGATGCACATTTTATGAAGCCAATTGTAACATGTCAATCAGTCTTTGGGGGGTAAATAAATGACATAAATAAGATATATATAAATGTTTTATATGACTTCAACCAAAAAGTTTCAATGAAATGAAATTCAAGATTTTAAACGACAAAATGTGTTAAATATGAATATAAGAAGCCAAAAAACAAAAAAGGGAAACATTACAATTGACTTTTGAAGTGATAAGCAGTGATCTTGTAGGAAGGCAGGGGCAAAATATCAAACTGCATTAACAGAGTGAAATATATTAGTTATTTCCAAAGATAGACAGAGTTTTGCATCCTTTCTGAATGGCGATGGGTCAGTTTAAAAAAAACAAACAAAAAAAACTGCAAACAACAAGACTAAAGAAGTTTTTCTGGCAGTTTCCGGGGGGAAATCCGGTTTGAGTCGGACTGCATGACATCGATCATGTGTTCATTGACTGAAGACATCCTTTGTGTGTTGAAGCGTTCCTTTGTGTGAAGCAAAGATTACTGAGGACTCAGAAGTCATTGTCAGAGGCGGTTCTCCAGGACTTTTGAAGGTGCTTGTTGGTGTGTAAAATAAAAATAAAAAATAAAAAAAACTTGATCTGTCGGCTCAGGCTGACACTTTCTGCTTCAAGAATACTTTCTTAGCTTAAAACATTGGCGAGCTTTCATGACTGACAGTTCGGGAGCAAAATATCAACTCCATTAGTGTTTAATGCTCTTCAAGCTTACCACTAGGGGGCGCCCTTTCCCCCCTTCCTGCTTGTCTTTGTAGTATTAATAGTTTCTGAGCTTATACCTTGGCTGTATCTAATCAGTTTCTAAAATATGAAAGATACTGTGTACAGATGGAGCACCATGTCACCATTTGATCCTGTAGGCAAATATTCAGCTTTTTTTAAATTGCAGGATCATAAGAATTTTTGTAAGAATTTTCCTCAAATCAGTGACCGTTTGTTACAAACCATTCCCGACTGGTGGAAAAGGTTTTTTTTTTCAAAATTACGTGCTCAACCAAAGGGAAAGCATTAATTAAGTTTAAAGGCTAAAAACAAAAAAAAAGAGAAAAAGAATTTGATCGGCTTGGCATCGCTGTGAAAGCAAACAGGAACCGTCTGAGACCGTCGCTTCACTCATTCCTGTGAGTAGTGTTAGGATCCATCACGCAACTAAATTATGTTCTGTACCAATTTCAAATCCAAAACTTCTTCAGAACTCGCAGTCATGTTGTGGGGACGTGATGGCAAATCAAGCTCGGCCAGGTAGCTGTGCCTATAGCCAGGTGAGCAGATTGTCCCTGTCCATGTGTGAGCCGGAGAGAACAGTCTCCATATCCATCAGCAGGTCTGAGCTCAGACCTTCAGGGATGCAGGGCATCAGCTCCTCACCTTCACTCATTGGAAGCATCGGCTCCTGCAGCGACATCGATGGGGGTTCGCTGGAGTCACCTGACCAGGAAAAAAAAAAAAAAAAAAAAAAAAAAAAAGACTGTCACTCCTTTTCCTTGGACCAAAAACTGTATGCTTATGAGAATTTAGAATAAAACTAAACACAACTTATGTTAATATAAAAACCACATGGAAAATTTAAAACATTTGACTTAAGTTTATTGGAACTCACATGTTGACTGTAGTAGTTTTTAGCAAAGCTGACTTTTGTTTATCTGCCTAAATCACATCTCAAGATGCGAGGATCCACAAATCAAGAAGTTTCCACCGAACACTGTCTAAACTTAATACGTTGCTCCCTAAATATGTGGTCACAAGGGGGTCTCCCTGTGGCGGTCCCTAGCTTGAATAAAAATATATGGTAGTGTCAGGAAAGGGATCTGGTATAAAACTCTGCCAAACCACCTGTGCGAACCAGTGAAAGTTGAATAGCTGTGACGACCCCTGAAGGGGGAACAAAACTGTTTAAACTTAATAAATTCAAAAAGTTATGATAGAACACTGTTCAGTCAGTCTTAACTCAACGCAGCCCAAGGACAAAAACTGAAAAAGCTAAAACACAATGGCGTCCAAAATACAAGAGTTATAACCCAGCAAAGTCCAGAATAGAAAATTAAAAAAGTTATAACCAAACAAAGTCCAAACTAAAATTTCAAAATTAGAATCCAACACTGTCCAAATAAAAAAAAAATAAAAAAAATAAAAAAGTTATATACCAGACAATCCAAACACAAAAGATTATAAATCAACAGTCTCAACTGAAAATTCCAAAAAAACCCTCAAAAGTCAAAATTCAAAATATGTAAAAAAGTTATAACCCAACAAAGTCCAAATGCAAAAAAAAAATAAATTTACAACCAAACACTGTATAAGTTAAAACAAAAAATCAAAGTCATAACCCAACAGAGTCCAAACTCAATAATTCAAAGTCCACACTCCAAGCTTTACTTGTATAAAATTGATTTTAATCATTTTTAAAAGGAAATTTTAACATTATTTTAAGTGTTAGTGCTTGTATTGTTTTTTTCTAATTTTTTGTACCAGATAGTTTTTAGGTTTACTAATGGTTACTTTGTTGTGAGTATTTTTTTCCTATAACAGATAACGAATGTCTGTACCTGTTTGTGTTTTTATAAATACATGTATTTCTTGACTTTCTTTTGCTTTTCTATTTATTTTTACTTTAGAATCAATTCCTGAATAATAATCCTAAATGTGATAAATCCATGTAGAAATATACATTTCTTTTGTTTGGCATTTTTAATTTTTTGTTGTTTTTAATTGCTTGAAACAAATCACGAACCAGAGGGTGATTTACTTTCAAACCACAAAAACAGTTTTGTGAACGCGTGCGCTTCAGTGCGTTACCGATATCCATGTGATCCACGGGGCTCAGCATGTGGTCATTCGTGCGCGGCAGGCTGCTGACGCTCAGTCCGCTGTCCGTGCTCTCATTGCGAGAGTGAGCTCTGAGCAAGAAAAATGACAAACATTTAAAAAATATTGTGTTAAAAGCTCATCATGTGCAGTAGAGAGAAAGGTTTTGTTGACCGCTCACGTGGTGCTGCAGGGATGTAGGCAAGAAAACTTTGAAAATTGTGTTGGGAGTGGCTAAAGCAAGTGCACCCTTCCCTGTAGCACTTGGTTCAATCTTCTCAACCGAGTTTCCTGAAACTATCGATCATTCCAACACATAAGCTTGAAGGAATTTAGTCCAGCAGCCTTAGGGTTGTTGGTAGATTTCCTCAATTAAAATTCTTCTTTCTGGTCTGTTTTCAACATTTCTATTAAAATGAGCTCACCATGAGTGATTGAACTTTATTCAAGCTTTTTTCAGTTTTTGCTTTTGAGCAACTTGGTTTGTTCTAAGTACAATAAAGAAAAATTCCTAAAATAACCATCTTTAAAAGGTTTGACTTATTCCACAATGTATTTTCCCATAAGGTTGTCTGAGCATGATACAGCAAAAAAGACTACCGCCATCAAATTTAGCAAACATGGTCATTTTTCTTGCATTGCAGAAAAGTTCTGTTTTAGCTAATCTCCCTGGTTCATGCATTTTTTTTTAACTGCCTGCTGGTTCATGATCTTCAACAGTTCACAGGGGGTTTCTCATTTCCATTTGAACTTTGCTTTGCTTTACTGGTTTTAGTTGTTCCTGCATTTCGAGACAACAGCTACCCCGACATGGTTCAGTTTCTCACAGTGTCGGGAAGAAACTAAAGACAAAAAGCTTTTTCTTGACACAGTAAAACATGTCTATATGTTGAACAGTGGTGGAGAGATAGAGTGGAGACAATATAAACTAACCAATGGTTGTGAGATAAACTCCTCCCACAATATAGCAGAGATGCACTGACAGACAGACCAGTGTAAATCCAGGGTTACAGGTGGAGGAATGATACATAATTCTAACCAACTCGACGCTAAAAGACTTTGACTGGGAGGTTCATGTAAAACATTTGATTTTGCCAGTAAGTTTGTAGAAGTAAACAAGAAGCTGGATAAACAGCTAAAAAAAGGCGCTTTTCAAACTTTCCTTCTGGATTAGCTTTTAAAATAAAGTATGTTTGTCTTAACCATCAAATATATGTAATTACTGTGTCTATTGTTGCCATTTACATCAGTGGCACAGTTGTTTTAACAAAAAGATGATAAAATGACCCAAAGAAATGACACAGTGCAGCCCTGTATCCTGCATTTGACACCTTTCAACATGTTTTTTTTTATGTACACTAATAATTTTACTAAACTTTTTTTAAATATGAGTAACTCAAAAACATTTACGTTTACATTTGTCTGAGTCACAAATTTTTGTACCTTTATCTTCCTTCCCTTGGCTATTATTGTGTTCATTTTATGTAGCTGACTTAACTTTACAGTGGATTGAGATTCAGTGTATAACTAAAACCTATAGCATTTCAAAGGCAGAACGTCTTCTCATCACATTTTTGTCAATCGCTCGTTTTGGCGGCCATTTTGAAATTTCCACTATATTTTCATTAGACGGAAAAAGAAGTGCTCTTTCTCCATTATTAGTTCTACTATTTAAGAATGTTAAACATATATTTTTACAACAACAAAAAATAAAGAAATAAAAGTTACTTTTTTTTGTCGCTAACTGACCATGACTTAGTAGCATTAAGGGCGTTTTTACATTGGGATGGTTAAGCAGTTGAATGGGCAGGAATTAAAATAAAATTGCCTGAGAATACACTAAAATCTTTTTAAATTCACACTTTCTTTTTCCTCCTCAAATTTCACAGGGCTCTTAATTTGTCTCTTAATTTGCCAAATGAATAGTCTCTTCGTTCACACTCTATTGAACTGCACTTGGTTTTATTTTGAAAACAAAAAAAAAAAATAGGGATATGATGTTAAATTGCTTCAAGACTCACCCGTTTAGTGCAGTTTCGTGGTTGGGGGCTCGGATCCTGGCATCCACTGATGGGACGAGTACCTGGCCGCTCCTGTCGTGGTCCATACCAGCAGACATCTGGTTCCTTCCAGCACCCTCCTATCACACAGACACAGATATGTGACATCATATAAACAACAAAAAGCTTCTTAAAGCCCCAGTACAGCCTATAACAGGGGTGGGCAAATATTTTGACTCGTGGGCCACAAAGGGTTCTAAAATTTGGCATAAGGGCCGGACAAGGAGCAGATGGAAGGAGAGATTTGGTAATCAACCTCATAAACTAAAAAAATAATATGGAATTTAGAGAAAAACATGCTTTAATTTGGATTCAAATTCACATATATTAATTTAAAAACAGAAAATTTGGGAGTTTTAATTTCTAAATGTTGATTTTTGTTCTCTTTTGGGTGATCCAATGGGTTGATGTTCTTCAGAGGAAAATGTGAACTCAAAGAAATGCTGCATTTATGTGGTGTAGGAATAATCCGAAAGATCACCATCTGACTCAGAAAGGAACACACACGAACGTCAGAGAACAAACCATTCATGGGAAGAAAACCAGAAATACAATGAAAATAAAACAATAATTAGGATTTTTGATTCAATGTGTTTTAATTTGGAGGGCCACATTAAGTAGCTTAAGGGGCAGCATGTGGCCCCCGGGCCGTAGTTTTCCCACCCCTGGCCTATAAGCATAAACACAAATACCCTAGAGTCTGGCATACTGAAGCATCTTTATTTGACCTCTGACCTGTTGTGTGATTTGTGGAGGGGCGCCTTGCTTGCATCTGAGCTTTTCCTGCCGTTGCATGGCCAAGCTGAGGACGCCGGGACTCATTTTCTGGGCTGCAACACAACATTCATGCAGAAAAAAACAGAACAAAACAATATTTGTATGACTAATGTCTGTCCAGGATGAGAGAACTCATGAATTCAAAAACTCTGAGACCTTTCCTTCTTTGTTGCAAAACAGCAACCAGTGATGGTGAACATTAGAACAAAAGGTTTCTAATTGACAAACAATGTCAACTCAGGAGACACAAATTTTATAGTGTGCTACCTAGACGCGGGTCGACCCATGTGGTGGTCTTATTTATGTGATCGATGTAGTACATCTCTCCCTCTGGAGTCACAGCCTGCTCCCAGCCTTCAGGCAGTGGACCTGAATAGCAGCGAAATACACAGTGAGAAGGCAAATGGCAGATGGAGCGCATGAAGTGTTGTGTGAAAGAGTAAAGTTTGGCCCACAGCCTCGAATGTTTGTGCAGATTCAAGTTTGCAGAGGTTTCATGAATAGAAGTGGAGGTTAGTGGGGGGATCATTAGGATATTTCCGGGGGCAGAGAAAGGCTCTAGTGTATTTCACCTTTTACAACCTAGGTTTAGTTTAGTCCCGTCAATGTGAGCCCGCGCTGATACCAACACGCAGAGTACTGGCTAAAAGAGGGATTTGAAAGCAGGTTTTGAAGGGTCTGTTCGAAAAATTATAGCTTTCATTTGCAGATATTGACAAAAGTCAGTAAATACTTATAAATATATGACACTAACACAGCAGAAGACGCAAAAATGGACCAAAGGTGATTGACAGATACTCTAGGAAAAATGTTATTTTTAGCTTTTTCTTTTGTATCCATTTTTGAAAAGAAAAAAAAACTTTAGGTATTTTCATTATCTAAATAGAAACCTTCCCCCATAATGTTAATCTGGTGTTATTTAATGACAGTCATTTAATTAGGGCTTATATGTCTATGTTGATTTGTGATTCAATAGTTGGGATAGGCTCCACCAAACACGGGACCTCAAAATTGGGATACAGCGAGTTTGGAAAATAGATCAATGGATGTCTGATTAGTCGGGTCAGGCTTTTAAATTAAAAAATGTAACTGGGTAACACATTTTAGGTAATAAAAGTAACATACTAACACAAGTGCAAGCAAGCAGTTTGTTTGTTGGTACAAGAGTTAATACTCACAGAGCTTTGTTGAGACATTTTCTCTATGGTTTTATTTATTTTTCGTCTTAATGCTTTAAATAACAAAATCATTTTAACTCTCGCCAATGTAAGGTATAACACTTTTAGATACCAGTACCCGATTTAGTGATTTTGATATACTTGCCTCTTTTAAACGTTTAAGTTTTTAAATTCGGATTCAGATTATATAAGAATTGTTTTCTTCACTCTGTTCCAGTTGTTCAAACCCAAAGTATGTCTAATGTATGTTTCCTTGTAAAAAAAAAAAAAAAAAAGTGCATGAACAATAAACCATAAAGTTGAAAAAAAAAATTCCCTTTATTTTTATTCTTCAGTCTTTTAATCGTTTTGTGTTTCTGTTGGAAAATTGGCCTAGAGTCTGTAATAATATAGATAAAGACCACCTTTTTTAAAAAAAATAAATAATAAGACTAGAGGAAAAGGGGTATTCTTTGTAGTGGGGGGTGGTGTTGCATATGCAAACAATGGCGATGGCTCAAAAAGCAGGCATGTGGAACCTGACCATGTTAAAATGGTGTCTGCAGAATAATTCAGAGGGTGTCTCTACCCATTAAAAAAGAATAGCGTGTCTATTTTTGCTTTTTTATAAGTGGAAAAACGTTGCAGAAGCAAAGTCGTTGCTTTTGGGTCATATGCGACCAGCAGGCAACATTTGAATGGCACTGGAATAAAGGCGTGTAGTTACAGTAAAGTGAACCAGCTTCTTAAGAGTTACTTTCAGTCTAGCTTGTACTAGCTAGATTACAATGAGATAGCTTGATTAGCTAGCTAGCGCTTATTTCCGGAGCAAATAGGAGACCGCATCATTAACTTTTTTACACCGGGGATGTCAACGGAGGCACTTTAAAAACACACGCTCTTTGACATACTGAAATTCTTCCACCGTTTACGTGATCAACTAGCTGATTATGACATGTTTTCCTCTGATATACAAAAGTTTACCAACGTAAAAAGCAGTTTTTCTCCGCAACAGAATCAGACGATTTACGTTGAATGTGTAATAACTTAATTACTGTACAGTGTTGCACATGAGCACCAAGGCTGCTTTATTCCGCTTTAGTGTCCGCTAAAATTACGCTAACTACGGACAAACAGGGTAGAGGAGTTACAGTACTTGATGAAATGTCAACACTAAAGCTAAAGCTCTGGAGTTAAAGGGTTAAAGTTCATTGAGGTGGTGTAAAGATGAAGGTCTAATCTACAATAAAAATGACAAGCTACATAAACATGATCTACCGTAACAGTTGTGATACATAATAAAACAAAGCAGGGACAGGTTGTTAGCGGTTGTTGTTCAACTCTCGGCACATCCCGTCAGGGGTTACCATAGCAAATCCGCTTTCACTAGCTGCGTTTCCATTACATATACGCGCAAAACTTGATCAAAATTCTAGAAATATTAGAAAAAAAAAAATTCGCAATTACACTGTTTCTATTAAGTCACAATTATGCAAATGAACACAAACTAACTCACAAATAAGTCATTTAAAAACACGACAACGGATGTGAACAATAATTTGATTTACAGCAGACACATTCAAATATCTACCATGGCACTAGAGCTCATCATCATCTATCAAAGGAGACGTCGGCTTCTTAGCCTTTTTATGAGCTGTGGGATGTTTTGTGACGCTCGATGTCCAGTGCTTACGGCAGCCAGTTCCTACCAGCGTGGGATCTGGTAGACTCATTTAATCCAGCTTGCAAAACAGAATCATTTGAAAAGTGTTTCCATTGCAGTTTTACAAATTGTAACTTTTGATATGCCTCGAAAACGACCTCCTCCAAGAGCAAAAACTTTAGTTTTTTTTCGGAAAGATCGTGTTTCCATTGGCGACATTTGTTAACACAAATCCAATTTGCCCAATGTCATAGTGGATGGAAATGCAGCTAATGATCCACACGTTAGGTTTGGCAGAGAGTTCTACGTGAGAAGCTTTTCCTGACACAATCCTTTATTTTATCCAGGCTGGGGACAAGCACAGGAGACCCAGACTTGAATAGGGTTGTTAGTGTATTTGTTTTTGTTCTAGAAGTCCCAGCTACAATTAGTTTTCAGGGATGAAAAACATTTCTATCAACTCCAACAAGTTAAGACAGTTGAGCTGAACTTTTCTGAAGCAGTGAAGTCTATCAAATCGAGTGATTGCCTTCGCCTTTTAACAAAGACGATCAGCTTCTTGCAGGATCTCATTGGAGCTAGTGGTTGAGGTGAAGCTGTTGTTCTGTGAACGGTTTTTGTCAAAAAGTTGATTTTTTTTTTTTTTTTTAATAAAAGACTAAAGATGGTCACATAGCCTAAAATGCCACTGCGCTGCGATCTAAATGCACTTTTTTTTTTTTTTGGCAGTCTAGTGACAGGAGGGGAGGGGATGATGCCATTGCAAAATCTGGTGACGGCTGGACTGCCGGCAGCAACTCTGATATATGGCGGCTGTCCATATCAAGTGCTACCTCAAGTAGCCTGAGGTATATATAAAAAGTGGCCATTTTGTGTGCCTGACTGCCACCTTCTACAAATATTCAACCATGGCAATGATTTTTTTTTTTTTTTCTAAAAAGGGCGGCATGAAATTTTTAACTTTCTGCTGGTGCCTCCTCACCGCGCGGTGGCAGTTGTTTTTGTGATAGTATCAAAAAAGAACTTTGGAGTTTTCTTGGCATCAGGGCTAGATTTGGACCCTTGTACTCAAAAGTACTCTGGACTGCTTTAAAAAATTGACTCAAATGGCAAAAATGTATTTAGACAGTTACGTGGTTTGAATGATGGCATGAGGTAAGACGCCCATTTTTTAATTAGACTAACCCCAGGTTCATCCGGTCCAGCCACCGGACCTGTCTTAGCTATGGCAAATGACTAACATTGGCTACCTCGCGAGACTCCAAACTCATAGGTTCACACAATAACCCGCCTTTTATATAATAAGCACTAGTAAACAAACCCTCATTCTGCCATGAGTTTGAATTATATTCACAACACTTCTTTTTTTTGTATGACTATCACACACTTTGTTGGCTCCTGTCAGTAGAAATGACGTAATATTCATACTATGGTGAAAACATCGCAAGTACATCAGCTTATAGGTTTTATTTTTGAAAAATGAACTTTAAACTCACTCTCATCTTTTCCAGTTTAGGTTGTTTCATTTGCTCAAACTTCACTAAAAAAAGAGCCCTGGAGCATCCGGCCATAAACTGAAGAGACCGGACTGGACACCTTGAATGTTCCAAGTTACGTTAAGACTCTGGCGGATGCACCAGAGCTGGAACTGATGCAGTGTGAGCCCAGGGTAAGTCTCATCAGTGAGAGATTTTTTTTTTTTTTTTTTTTTTTTTAGCCTCTAGTTAGAGTGAACAGACCCTTAAAAATGCTTTCAAACCAAAATTTTAACAGTCAGACAGGTTAGACTTCCTTCACTTAAGTATGAAAAAGTGTTTCTCAAAAGTCCTTTTAGCACTTCCATCACACCACTGGACTTTGACATCAGAAGTCGTTTCCCACTAAAGATCCCAAAGGCAGGGATGAGGGTAAACCCGGAAGAAATCCCAGGGAAACGACACCCAGCAAGGATCTGACCCTGAAGATGGAGCGCAGCTACAAAAAGGAGGGTCCAAGCTTGAGATAGAAGCAGGGCGTTGAGAGGAGACACGAGTGCTGATACCTGGCTCTGGGTTGATGCTTTGTGCTGGGGTGGTGGGGGCGGGGTTGCTGAAGGAGTGGGAATGGACCGGGGCGGTGGAGATGGGATGCTGCTGAGCCGACTGCAGCTGCGAGAGGCGAGGGTCGAGCCACGTGGTTGTCTTATCCAGGTGACTGCAAACACACAACAAGTCTAAACAGGTCTGCATCAGTTAAACCACTGTAACCTAAAGGGTTTCAGCTTGGACCTGCTTTACCTGAAGAACCAGATGCATCTACACTCAGATAAATGGCACTACCTGCGCTTCTGTAAACCTTTGACAGGAGCGTGAGCTGTCAGGAAACCAAACTAGTCGTCAAACTAGTTTAAATCTACCTGATTGTGACAGTGGCCCTACTTTTTTTTTTTTTTTTTTTGCACTTTTAGAAATGGATGGAATTCTACTCATTGATTGTAAACCATCAGAGATCAAACCAAATGGTGTTTTAAGTGGGATTACTGATAAAATAAATGTCTTTAAAGATCTAAATAGATTTATTCATATTTAAGAATCCTCTTGCACCAATCATTGACCAACGTGTTTTCTAGAAACTGCCTCGCAACAAAGAAAGAAACCCGCAGAGCAACCGATGCAAGGCAGTGATAAATCCACAGGAAGACCTTACTTGAGGAAGTATCGTTGGCCAGTGGGAGTTTTGGCCATTTCCCAACCGTGGGGGAGTGGCACGTCGTCAGGTATGATCGACGTCGCTGCGACATCTGCTGCTTGGGTGGCGAGGGAGTTGACGGGGAGCGCAGCGGGGGCGGAAACCGTGCGGCTGTGATGGGGAGTGAGGGAACCGCACACGCCTCCATCCGAACTGGCCTGACGAGAAACAAGCAGATCTGACTAACGTGCAGAGATTGCACGAGAGGATGGATGCAGGAGCTGGAACAGCCGGCGCCAGTCCACCATCACAAATACTGTCATTTAAAACTCAATGAAGGAGCAGATGAAATACAAACAAAAAATAAAAATTAATTTGTAGAAAAAAAAACTTGTTTGGATCTTTAAATTAAAAAGTTCTGCATGTTTTTGGAAAGGAAATCTGGATGTTTCTGTAACGCTAAATGACTTGACAAAATCAGATCCACTACTAGTGCTACAAGACAGACCTGATGAGTGCAATCACAGCTGTCAGACGACCAATCAAATCACAGCAATACGGAAATCCATCTTAAGAAAATGTTTGGATGGATTATTGTTAATTACTTATACATTTTTTTCACTCCTGTATTTAATCCAGAGTTGAATGAAGAGAAGATCTCATAAGTGGACACTTTCATTTCAAATTTCATTTTTGCAAAAAAGAAACAAAAAGTTTCCATTTAGAATTTGCTGGTTTGGAAAAATGAATAACTTATGCCTCCTCTTTGCATCTCAGCATCAATTTTTCTACAAATCTTCATGTAAAGCAGACTTCTGTAGTTCATTGAGGGCATCTCAAGCCCGTCAGGGCAGTGGACATCTTCTAAGGAGACAGTTATGCAGAACCAGAACCAGAACCAGAACCAGTACTTGTCTGGAGTGTCCAGCGTCTATTTCTCTACAGATCTTAACTTATAGCAGACTTTCTATTGTTTAATTAGGGAATCTAAGGCTTGTCAGAGCAAATGGGCAGCTTCTATTTGGGAAAAGGAGATGGTTCTGTAGAACCAGAACCAGTACTATTTGGAGTGTCAAGCATCCATTTCTCCATGGATTTTCAATTTAAAAAGACTTTCTATGGTTTGCTAAGGCCGTGTAAAGCCTGTCAGAGCAAGCGATCAGCTTCTATTTGGAAGAGTAGATTGTCCTACAGCACCAGAACCAGAACCAGAACTTGTCTGGAGTATCTAGCATCCATTCCTCTATTAAACTTTACTTAAAGCAGACTTTCTATAGTTTACTGAGGCCATTTAAAGCCTGTCAGAGCCAGTGAACAGCTTCTAATTAGTAGAGTAGATGATCCTACAGAACCAGAACCAGTACTTGTCTGGAGTGTCCTCGGGGCTCCGGGGGCTTGAAGAAGGAGTCTGGCAGCTTCCTCATCCTCATCGGAACCGACGACGGCTGCCTGGACGCCTCGCTGGGGTTCATCACCCTGCTGAACAGGGCCTCCAGCTCCTTCTGCGAGTCCCCGCGGACGTGCACGACCTGCCGCCCGCTCCGGTGCGCGTCCATGTCGCCAAAAAGTCTGGAGTCGAAGCAAACCTACCGAAAACAAACCAAAACCCCTCCCCTAAAAGAAAAGAACAGAGAAGATCAAACAGGAGAAAAGTTGGAGACTCTGGAGCGCAGCGAGCGCGCGACTTATGATCACATTTGTTTACACTTTCTCCCCCACCCCCCACCCTTTTTTCTCTCTTTTTTTTCTTTTTACGTCTGTGCGTGATTGTTTGGCTCCAACTTCTCTTTAGTCAATCAGCTGTTGGGAAAAAAACAATGGAAACTACGAAGCAAACGGGGGTTTTGACGCACGGATCGCCGACTAAAGTTTTGGAGAGCAGTTCCCGACTTGCCTCCCACATACCTTCAAGCAGCCAGAGCGTTTCCTCTCCGGAGTCCTGCAGGAACCAGACGGGCTCGTGCGCTCCTCGATCCTCAGCGAAAACACAGACTCAGAGGGAGGAGAAATAGAAAAAATATAAAATGAAGTAACAAGAAAAAAAGTTTTCCCCGAGATCTCCAAACTTTTCTCACATCCAGCGCACGGTCCAGATTCATGTGATAGCGCGCAGGGGCGGGGTTGAGGGTTTAAAGCTGCCGCAGCTGCACGACAAATACTTCAGATCTGTAAACCATCAGTGCACAAAATAAAGAAAAAGTGTAAACAAATCCGGACCTCAATAAATTTATCTAATTTCATAGTGGACAGTGCCAGATGAATAATGCAAAATTAATGCAATATTAAGTATATTTTCTTCTACTTTAAAATTGTTTTACTCTTTAAGTTAGTCTGAAATGAAGGAATAAGACATTCCCTGCTTTTTTTTTTTTTTTTTTTTTTTTTTTTTTTGGTGGTGGTGGTGGGGTTGGGGAAAGGGGAAATTGGGAAGTTGTGCTGAGAAAACATCCGCCCCTGAAGAGGCCGAAGCCAGCCGGAGCCTGTTTGTTCCGCGCAAATCCGCACTATGCCGCCCTCTGGTGGAAGACATGCAACATTGACGCTGCAGCTCATGGAAAGCAGAAAGTGTTCTTTCCAGGGTTCTTTCTCATGAGTCGCCACAAGAAAAAAAATAAAAAGATGCACTAGTTTTTCAAAATAAAAGAGCCTACATGGTCTCAGGGGAACATACTTTTCGCATAAAAAGTGGAAGGACTTCAATGAGTACAAAGCCTGGTTGGGCCGGTGATAATTTAGGGTTCAATTCAATTCAATTTCAATTCAATTTTATTTATATAGCCCAATATCACAAATTCAATTTGCCTCATTGGGCTTCATGCCTGCAGTTTTTACAGATGCACAGATGGAGTCATAAAATATGCACAATAGGTAAAAACTAAACAGACTATAAAGAACAGGTCATCCCTGTCCTTAGACCCTCCCTCGCGGTAAGGAAAAACTCCTAAAAAAAAACCTGAGTCAGGAAAAAAAAGAAGAAACCTTAGGGATTCCCACATGAGGGAGAGATCCCATCCCAGGACGGACAGGCGATACCAAAACGGTTAAAGAAAAGTTAGCTGCTAAAACTGCATATATGAGTAGAGTTCATTCATATAGAGCTGAGTTCATTCATATAGAGCTGAGGGACGAGTGATGATTAAGTCCATAGTCCAGATGAGGCAGAACTGCAGACCACGACCAGGAGCAGGAGGACAGACGACCCACCAGGAATCACTCAGTTTCCTTTGGAGCCCATCACCCCTATGAAGAATTTGAAAAAGCAAACTGGGCAAGAATTAAAGTGAATGTTAATTTGTAACCAATTTTTAAACCTTTATTGTGCTTTTATTAAAAGTGCATCTCCTATTCTTTAACCTTAACCTGATGGGTGAATAAAAGCAGGATTTTTGATTTGGCCCCTTTGTGTTTTTTATATTAATTATTGTTTAACCAATTACCAATACCAATAGCGACTTTGCCTCTTTAGTAAATTTTATTTTTGCCAAATGGCAAAATAAGGACAGGCTTTAAAACTTTTTCTGCTGTTGTTGTCAGGGTAGCTTTTCTAAGCCTTTCAGAGCATCCGTATATAACCTTTGGCAGACTAGAAAGCTATTTCTAAATGAAATATGGGTTATTTTTGAAAGCTTCTTTTCTTACCTGGAAGTAAGACACCCCGATCTCTGAGGCACCGCTTTTTGTCTCATTACAAATATATACTTTTTCCAATATTGTTATAATAGTCTTATTTTATTTTGAAAGAATGTCAACAACTTGCCTTAGACAGATCAATCTGGTAGAATCAATAAGAAATGGATTAATTCATGAAATGGATTAATTGTTTGTTAATGTTCTTTTTGATATCATTATGAGGAAAAACCGAGCTCAGTATTTTTTTCTTTGTCTAAATGGGCAGAGCTATAGTATGTAGATCTCCCACCAGCCATTTTCACAGAAGATGTTGTTAAGATCACTTATTTATAACTGAAGCAGCGCTGTGTGCCACTGAAGCCATGTGCTGTGGCCTTGTTCTGTGTTTGAGCCTTTAGAGCAGGTGTTACATGACAATTGAACAGCTTGACTGAATGGGCAGACAGCAAAACTTCACCTCTAACTCTTTAACATCTTTGTCCATCCTTCCCTTTCTCACTGGATACACATTCAGAGCTTTTTACTTTCATTCACCGTGACAGTCACAAACAAAAAGGATGTTCAGGTCGGGGGATACAGAAACCTTTTTAAAGTCCTACTCCAATCTTCTTTTAATCTTTTGTCAAAGTGTTACTGGTGTTCTTTTACTTGATTATAAACCGTTTATATTCAAAAGAAAAGGACATTTTGAAGGTGACGATTTCTGCAAAGTGGCATTTTTGTGTGTGCTCTTGATTCAAAATGACTCAAATTAAGAAATACAAAAGAATGCAATTTTGTGCTCAATTTTCAAAAATGCCACCAGAACATTTTAAAAACACCAGAATCATTGGGCTAACTCTCTCTCTATCCAGTCACACTCGTCACTCTGCATTTTTCTGCAGGAGACGTGCATTTCTTGTAGCATTCTTTGCAGCTTTAGCACTTGATATCGTTCTCTTTAGGACAAATCAAGTATTAATATGTTCTCTTTATTGTTCTCTCCTGCACCTTCTAAGCTTTATTATGTCCTTGTTTTTGTAATTTTCTTAAGAGGACTGCAAAAATAAGGTAGTTAAACATTCTCCCACCTCTTTTAGTCTTTAGCTATCATACATTAATCAATTTTTTCCTGTATAATTTATGCGATTTTTAAACTTCTTCTTAGTCACTGACGTGCACAGACTGCTTTACAGGAGCATGTAACATTGCACAGATGCGGGGGGCCCTCAGGCTGCAGCACCAGGCTTTTCACATTCCTCCTGCTGACCATGGCTATAAACTCACACAGGTTGAGAGCAACAGCAAGTCTTTTCTTTGGCTTTCACTGCAAAGTTCTCTGAGAAAGCCACATGCTGGAGCTGGACACTGACTGGAATTTTTTTTTTTTGGGCTGCATTTTGTTCTCTCCACTCCTTAAATGCACAGTTAACTGCAGTAATTGGCCTGACTATCTGGAAGGCTGTTTCTCAGACAAATAAGCCAGGGGTCAAGACGTTAAGAGACACCCTGCCTTGGCTCTATCCTACCTTTAGCAGCAGCTCCCATGCAGAGACACAAGCAGAGATGAAGTGTTCAATAAAACAGGATGCACATGTTCCTTCCCACATCTGTTTTTCATGCTGCGGCAGGATATGAACAATAATTCCTTCTAAGAGAAACACGTGTGAGTAACCCTTTCTCTACAACCCTCAAAATCTGCTCATTCTGTGTGAAACATTTTTAAATTTCATTGACAAAACAATACACCCCCCGCCACCCCCCACCTCGAATAGGTCAGAGGAATTTACTGGAAAAAAGAGGGGGCGTGGCAGTCATTGGTCCCTCCTACTTTTCCTTGTTAAGACAAAGTGAGGAAAAAATGATTTCTGACAACATCAGACTCAGCAGGCAGCGCAGAAATGCTAGACAAGCAGGGTTGGTGGAAAAGTCAGCAGAAGAAATGCAGCAGAGTCGGCTGGTGGACAAAGATCGGTCCTCTTCTTCCTCAAGAAAACAATTGGCCTGAGTGAGAGGATGTGGACAACTGTTCTCCTGCTGCTCCTGCCTCTTCTGTCTTCCACAGTATGTAGATTTATTTCCCTCTTTTACAATGTTACATTATAACAAGACACAGTTTAAAGCTTGACTGTAAGACGACAGAACTGCATTTAATCTGCAGGATTTAAGTCAGTGTAAAATGAGTTTACCTCAGTTTCTCAGTGAGTATGTTTCAAATAATTTATATTTTAATTTATTACATGTTCACTTAACTTTTATATATTGTTTTTGATTCAAACTGACTGAAAATGGGTCCATTTTGACCCAAACACCATATAAGGGTCAAAACACTTGGATCATCTCTTCAACCCAATTAGTTTTTCATGTTGGAATCTATTTTTGTGCTACTTTTTGATGCAACACTAATTTTTGGGTTGTAGTAGCTTTATTTGAACCTGATTGATGTTTTTTTTTTTTTTCCTCCAGAGGTTTAAAGTCCCAAACTCAAACTTGGGACATAAACAACCCAACTGTTTTTTTTTAACTATAGAGTTTTTAGTGTGCAGGTTTTAGGGTTCTCATCATTTTGAAGCATTGAGAGAATATTTAGATTTATCTTAAATGCATAAATTCTCTGCTGAGAGCCTTTTTCATTCACCTTTTTATCAAAGCAATCCAGATATTTGAGTTGTGAAAGCACTTATTTAACAAGGACAAAATGTTCTAAATGGGTCCTCAGATACAATATCATTGAATTAATTAAAATGTTTTCTTAAGATGATTTCTTATTCAGAATTTAGGGAGATAATTTACTGTAGCCCCTCATGCAGATAGATAACACAGCTTGGTATAAATTATTTGTGTTTGTTTCTCATCCCCAGAACAAGACAAAGCATGATCACTTGAACCAATCAGAAATTCTCTCTGAGGACTTCTCTGACATCCCTGTCAAAAGCCAGAAACCACCTGGAGAGGTCAAAGGTCAGGACACCTGCTCCATCCCATGTGATATTACTGTCAGACTGCTTCGAGATGAAAAACATTCCCTCTGTGGTAAAGTTTGCCTCTTTTTCTTAAACCGAATTATCGAGAATTGCTTTGAGGTATAAAGGTATAAAATGTTCATGTTTGCGTTTAGGTTAAGCGGTCGATACACACTTATTTAATGTCTTAAATGAGAGAACAGTTTAATCCTGTCTGTTTCTGCTTTTTAGTGTTTTGTGGGGTTCAAACACTAACAATCCATTGATGGGAGTCAAGTGAAATGTCCTCATGGACACAAAAAGATTTTGAGATTTACGTTTAGATTTAATGTTTGGAGTTACTTAAGAGTTGGGTAATGCACAGTAGTCATGTATGTCCTAACAGAAGATAAATAAATACATGTTTATGTTTATGTGGTTGTGGGGTCCACACTTGAAGAACCACATTAAGAGGACATTTGGATTCCTGAGGAACTTATTCAACTTGATAGTGTTTTTATGTTAAGACCCTTGAGTTAAGGTCAGGACCAAATAACAGCGTAGTTTAAAACAGAACAATCTTTCAAATTATAGAACCACGTATTTTTTTACCTTTGAAGGCCAGTTGCAGCAGTCACTGCTGGCGTTTGGTCGTAGCACCCGGAAGCTGATGAGGGATGTGATGGACGAGCAGCAGAGGGCCCTGGACGTCCTCAGTAATCAAGTAAAATGTTTTTTCCCTTTCTAAGAAGCATACTTTGTGTATATTTGGTTGGTTGTTTTAACAGTGGTTTTACATTTCCAGGTCAGTGAGCTGATGATGAAGATGCAGGCACTCAGCTCTGAAGTCCAGAGAAGCAACACTGAGATGTTTTCAATGAAACCTGTGCAATCACATGGTAACACCCCCCCCCCCCCCCACAACACACAACACACACACTAAAAGACAAAAGCTAACACAATATTAGCTTGGAGAAAATGGCTGCTATTAGCATTATAAACAGAAGGTAAAAAAGTTAAAAACAATCAACTCTTATTAAAAGCTCAGCTGCAGTTTGATTATGACATATAATTAATATGTGTTTAAATATACTAAAGACAAAGCATTACTGTTAAAACCTAAAGGCCCACTCAAATGAAAATATTGTTTTCTGATGATGGAGGACATATATTAAGAAAATGAAGCTCAAAATCAATAGCTCTAATATTGCTCGTCATTTTTTTGCGACACCACTAATGTTAGCTTGGAGTTATGAGGAGCTGTAAGTTAGTGGGAGAGAGTAACAAAGGGATGATGGGAAAAAGTGCAGGCTTACTCTGTGGTGAATTTCTAAAGAAACTACTGCCGCTCCACAGAAACAATGTCCTAGAGAACAACAGTTTTTTTTTTTTTTTTTTTTTTTTTTTTAATTTTGGCTAAAAATAGTATCATAACTAAAAGATCACTGGGAATACTTTCACATTAAATAAAAAGAAATTCAGAGTGGGAGTTTAAATATTAGCTTAGCTGAGGAAACTTGTGAATTGAGCAAGTAGAGTGTGGAAGTTTTAACCAGAACCACAAAGAGTTAAAAGTGAATTTTTGGTACTAATAAGCACTGTGTTAACTTTCTGGGAGGATTTGTTAACTTTATATGGAGGATTTAAGGTATTAAGTACGTACATTTGCTTTGAATAGGACGAGATTGCAGTGAGATCAAGGAGAACCTCATGTCAGCTGTTCCAAAGATCCCCAGTGGCATTTACATAATCCACCCAGAGAACACAGACTCTTCATTTGAGGTACTTGATTTTTGCTGTTATTCATCCCGTCTAACTAGCTAGTTGCTACTGCTAAAAACAAACTGCACTCCAGGTGTTCTGTGAGATGGACTACATGGGCGGAGGATGGACCGTGATGCAAAAGAGGAGTGATGGGTTAACTGACTTCAGAAGACCCTGGGCTGATTACGCTGATGGCTTTGGACACCTTGCAGGTTAGAAATGTCCACATGGCGCATAATCAGCTATGAAATTCTTTTTCTTCCTTCTACGAAGAATTTTTTTAGATATTTGGAATTTTTTTTGATTAAGGATGAAATATGGGGAGAAATATCTTGTTCAGACACATTTGCCCCATGCAGTGATGCCTTTTTAGGCTTCTTTATCCTGACCCAAACTGCTGCAGGTAGGTATGGACTACTGGAGCATTGAATATTTGGGTTATATTCTTGCTTTTCAACACATTTCACAGTGAACAGAATAGAGATGTTACTGCAAGTTTCATCATTTTCTTTATTAATGGCTTCAAATTAACTCAGATTCTGGGCAGTATGTACAAATTTGAATCATTAGATTGAAGTCTCTCATGTAGAGCTGGAGTAAGAACACACCGCTGCCTCAGTGTTCTCAGTTGTGGTCTTGAGAAAGAGTCGCAGCAAACAGGAAGACTATCTTTGAGTTATGTTACTACAACAAGGCTCCCACTTAAAGGCTGGATTCTAAAGTAATTGAAAAAGGATTCAAACCAAAGCTTATGTCGACATTTTTAAGTAAAAACAGAAATGTGACTTTAGAGATGCTGAATAGCGGATGTGTCTGTCCATCTAAACGTTTCTCTTTGTGTGCAGGAGAACATTGGTTGGGTCTGAGGAAGGTGTATCACATCTTAAACCAGAAAGAAGCTCGCTTCCAGATTCACATTGCTCTTGTTTCCCATGATGATGTCACTTCCTATGCCTCCTATGATGACTTCCGCCTTGACAATGAAACAAATTTCTTCAGAATACACCTGGGCCGATATTCAGGCAGTGCTGGTATGGCTTAAAGATTGTAGTCCCTGGCACAAACTCTTGATGTCAAACACTGAACGTCAAACAATGTATACTTGAAATGATTTCATTTACACATTTAATAAAACATAGGTTAAGGTAATGAACATTTTTCTGTTACAGGGGATGCATTTAGGGGATATGACCAGGACCAGAATCAGGACACAGCTCCATTTAGTGCTTCAGATATGGACAATGATGGCTGCAACCCTTCGTGCACCATTGGAAACAAAATCGTAGAAAGCTGCAGCCTTCAACAGAACTTCACGGGCTGGTGGTTCAACCAGTGCGGCCTGGCAAACCTCAACGGCTCTCCCTGGGATTCAGATCAGAACCAAGGGTGGCACATCCTTTGGGACACCTGGAGGCGCAGTGGAATCCCTTACACCATCAGATCAGTTACAATGAAGATCAGAAGGATTGCAACCAATAACTGATGACTGTTATGTTACGTTCACACCGGGTTTGTGTTGCACATTCAAGAATGCACTCAACGAGGGTTCTTAAACGTCACTACCTGATACAAGTGCATGTACCTATAGAAGACGATTGGTTCAAAATGTCAAAGTGGTGCAAATCTCTGTCTCCTGGCGTTTTATTTCACAGCTCCACTCTGATATACGAAAGATTTTATGTGACATAATTCCGGCCGGGCATAAACCACTATTAATATTTTTTCCGCCATAATTCATTTTCAAACTGTTAATCTTTGATTGGTCAAAGTTCAACAGAGTAGAGACACTTGAATATGAGGGTTTTGAATGTGGAAGCCTGAAACGCACATATTCGTGCGTTTTTATAGATTTTTCTTTGGAAGCGGAGCTTTAGAACTCACGATGCTGAGGTTGGGGTGAGCGTAGCATTAGGTAAGGGGAGAACTTCAGAGTCCGTTCTGTAAACAAGTTACATGTTTTTTTCTGTTTTGTCAGATCTAACAATAAATAATTTCAAAAAAACGTTTTTCTTGTGAGTTGAAGAGTGTACTCTTTAAACAAAACTAAAAAAACAAGATAAATAATAAAATAGTCTAGTACATGTAGTACAAGGTCCATGGGACCAGGATAAATAAAATCTGCATGATTTGAAGACTACATTTGCATTCCAGACTTTTTAATGATGATTAAGACATATGAGATTTTGAATTTATCCTTTGATGTTTCTTTTTTTATTTTCCTTTTAAAAAAAGTAACGACCAGAAAATCTCTGGGTGATGCAACAAATTATTTTAAGAAACATATTTTTTAAACTATTAAAAAAAATGATGTTGAAACTTTTGAGAGAAGGCATCAGAGCTGACCAGCCCCAGCAGGTGGTGCTATGAAACTGGATCATTGGGTATTAGCGTGACAAACTGTAAAACTAAAACTAAGAAATATCTTCTAACTTTAACCGAAAAGAACAACACAACAAATGAAGCACTTCTGCTTGCACATTTATTTTGGTAAAACCTCTGTATTTAGTGGATCTTTAATAGGAAGGATCCCAGCAGGATCCTCACCATGTGGAGTTTGAACTTTTCCCTCATGCATTTGTTTGGTTTTCTCCAAACGCTCCCGCTTCCTCCAAAAGTCCAAAAACATGCTTTATAGATCAATTGATGACTCTAGGTGAGAATGTGAGTGTGTGTGGTTCACTGTCTGACTCTGTGTTACCCTGTAGTGAACTGGCAAATATTCAGGGTGAACTTTGCCCTCTAGTGGTAAAGATAGGCTCCGGCAACCCCAAAAGGGATTCAACAGGTTTGGATGAGTGTGGATGAATACTTATTCAGTTCACATAGATACATTGACTAAATAAGTCTTGAAAACTTTTAGATGAATACTTAGGTCCAAAGCACATTCCTATTGTAAAAAAGGCTGTTGAGAGACTTTGATGTTAGGTATTGTTGTTAAAAATGCAACATCTGTTTAATTTTAATTGCAATTGGTGGCAACTAAAGTTTCTTTCTCCTCTTTGCAGATATTTAAAGCCTGAATGGTGCAATCCAACAAAAACTACCAAGTTGGGTTTTGGGTCTGTACAATTGCTCACACTTCTCACCTGACTGCTAATTATTTTTTGGGATTTTTTTTTTTGTTTTTATTTTGTTAACAGTCTTTGATTAGTGACTTACTTCGTAAGAACAATGGTAATGTCAAGTAAACCGTCTACAAATACAATAAAATATTTTAGCATGATTTTTTTAATGTTAGCACAGGGAAAGCATGGAAAGTGCACTGTGTGGATGTTGCATCATAAATTACGTAATAACTCATTGCAGCAGCGTGAACAAAGAGGTGCATCCATAAGTTGAGTTCATACAGTAGTCAAGCAAAAAAAAACAAAACTCATTTTTTGTGGCCGTAGAACTTGTCTCTCTCATCTTCTCCGCCTCCCTGTTTGTTAGTGCTCACCAGCGGATGCTAGTTTTGCTGATAAATGTCAGCATGTCAGGCAATAACTCTGCAGGACATCTGGGTCCCTGTGTGGTCTTTCCTCTGTGCAAGTTGCCAGGGTCAATAAATGCTCCGGCACATGAGGGAAAAGTCTTCTGCAGGTGCATGCAAGTTCAGCGATCTCCAATGCAAGTGTATATGCTTCATCTGACAGTGTTTATGCAGAGATTATGAGTCAGCTCCAGTCTCAGGAAGTAGTCTTAACAAAAACTCCTTTTGGTGACATTTGTCAGTGTTTAGCTCCCTTATCCTACCCATTCTGGTGAATTGTACTGCTATTAAAATGTTAATACTAGCTAATCTTCAGTATTAAATCCTTAAAAGGCAAATTTTCCATCTACAAACCAAGAACTGATAGTCTTCTCTGTCTTTGTTTTTCCCATTTATATGATGTATTATAGTCTGTTTTGCATTTGCTAGAGAGGCGTCAACAATGGAGGTTACTAAAGTTCGGAACAACTAGGAAAAACACTATAAAATAAGAGTTATTTCTGATAAACAGTGGGAGCTATCAATTAGTGCTACATGTCTTTGAACACATCAGCCCGTGTTCCCACACTGGTTGGGAATCTGTGGAAAGTGGAAGCACACAGGAAGCAAAGTCTTCTGGGAATTGAAACCCTGAGGAATCTCATCTGCAGTTCATCAGCCATCAGTCATAGTAAAACACGTACTGAATTAAAAAACAAAACAAAAAAAACACAGGCAATGAAGATGTTCTCTCTGCCTCAAAAGGGGCTGAAGCCTTTGTGTTGATATGACAAACCATGTATATTTGATAATATATTGCATTCTTTGGTTCTTCCTCAATAAAAAAAACCCAAACATATATTTTGCTGCAGTTTGAGGGATAAATATATAAAAGACGTGTCTAAAAATAAACAGTTATTTTACCAGCCCCTTAAGTGCACTTAATCTTTTAGTGTCCCTTTACAATGAGTGCAATTTTATGCCCAAATGTAAATGAAAGTACAGTGGGACCCAGAAAGACGCATTCTTTCTCAAGGACAGTATAAACAGAGGGGGAGGGCGACAGAGCAAAGGAGAAGCAGACATGCCATAGTCACTTGATTACTCCTCCACGAAGCTGGAACAGAGTGTCTGGCTACCTTTAGGATGAACCACAGACTGCTGGCAGCCAAGCGCAACAGCCGACCCGGTAACACCGGCAGTCCCGGGAACAGGAGCCGGGACAACCTCTTTCTGTATGATGACCTCGGGGAGGAATACAACTGTGCTGGACGATTTATTGGGTCAGTTTTAAGATTTTTTTCCTAATATTTGCCCCTTTTTCCACCATGCAAAAGAGCAGGGGGTTGTTGCACATTCTTAATTAAAGTTGTGAAGCTTTTTGTAATAATATAATTTTTGACCAATGTTTGTACATTTGTATCAAACTACTTGCTTTTAGTTTTAGAATGTATGGCACACACTGCCTGTCACTGTGTGAATTTGACTTTTCTCTTGCATTAAAATATTATAAAACAAACAAATAAAAAAAGGTAGTTTATCTTTTATGGATATAATTTGCGTTGGGTTGACAGATTCAATATAAATGTACATGAGGGTTCACAATCTGACATTTTTGCAGCAAATTTGGTTTATTGAATGTTCTTCTGTCTATTTTTCAAATCTATTTTGTGTGTTTCTATGATTAAACAAAGCCTGAATGATAATCCATTTACAGGACAGTAGGTTATCTACTTTTTACAATGTTTACATGTTATTCTGTTAAAACAGTGAGGGAGTACTAATTTCGATCTCACTGTACACAGTGCAACAATAAAGAAACATCTGTGTCAGTCTGGTGAACCAGTCACAAGAGACCAAAGATCAGAGGGGGAAGGGGATTACCCAAATCTGCTAGCTTCAGATCATCGACTGTATATAGAAAACTGGACTAAGTGACATCCAAACAGGAAGAGGTTCCAAGAAGCCCAAATCCCATAGACCTCTATAGATAAAAAAACAACTATTACTCAGTTGTTCATTTTTTCACAAGACCATTCTTGCTCCGATTCCTGTTTTAAACACTTTCTTGCTAATCCTAACTTTCTTAATGATATTTTTTTTTTCTGTGGTGGAAATTATTAAAGTTATAAACTGACCAATCCAATGTTTCAGTAAAAGTATGAGGTACCCACTGACCACCCTGTCTAACGTTCAATATGATTGACTGACAGATTCTCCCAAGCCCACATCCACACCTCCCAAAGTTGTTTATTTCTCAGGGACGGTGCTCATTATAAAAGCATTAGTTGCATATAATGAGCCAGAATTAGCCCAGTGGCTATTTTTCATCTGTTGTCCCTGGACAAAGGATATAAAATAAAAATACAATTATAAGACAATCACTTAAAATAGCTTTTGATTAAAAAAAAAATACATACATAATTGCTTCCTCACTCCTGATTGGCCAGAGTGTTTGCCATAGAAATGTTGACTCAGACCAAACACTGCTTACCGATGTTGTCTGGTTCCAACATGGCGGTTGGAGCTGGAAGTAAGTCATTTTCTATGGGTGACATCCAATCTCAATCAGTCCAGTTCTTACATACAGTCAGTGGTGTGTGTGCTGCAGTCCGTGCTGCATTCCAAGGAAATTATGTGAACGTATTTTATGTAATAAAATGCTCATATTTTTGAACTAAACATTTTAAAATTTGAAATTTTACTTGAAAAAACAACTAAAGTCTTAATTTCTGACTTGGATTTGTCAATAAGGGATCACAAATAATGTCTGTTCTCATATTTATCAGTTCTTTTATTTAGTTTCAATTATATTTTTTTATACACATAGTTTATGCTTGTAATTTCTGACCTCCTCAAAACAAACGATAGGCTACGTGCTGATAAGTGCTGTGTTTTTGTGGACCTGACCCTGCAGCAGCCACAGCAGCTTGGAAAAGCAGCTTGCAGCTCGTCTCAGCACTGTTAAAAGACGCCAGGCTCTGAGAGGTCCCGCCTACATGTTCTGCGCTCCCCCGGTCAGTCTGACAGAGGTCGAGCAGCGCTTCCTGGAAGCGGCTGAATATGGCAACATACCAGAGGTGCGCCGGATGCTGCACCATGTGCCCAACCTCAACGTCAATGCGGTGGACTACATGGGCCAAAATGCATTACAGCTGGCTGTGGCCAATGAGCATTTGGAGGTGACAGAGCTGCTGCTGGGGAGGGCAGATTTGTCCAGAGTGGGAGATGCTCTTCTTTTAGCCATCAGTAAGACATGCATGTACACACACACTTTTACAGAAAATACACGTAACAAGAAACAGAAAACGTTTGACACAAAAGTGAAACTTTAGAAAACGACATTGAAAAATGAATGAAAATATTTGTTAAATTGTTCTTCTGGTGATTTTAAAATATTTTTTGTTATTTTTATGATGTTGGAGGACGTTCTGGGTGTTTCTTTATTTGAATTGCTGTGAATCAGGAGCAGACAAAAAAGTGTTGTTAGAAAAATAACTCATTTGTGTGGTAGAATAGACACTGGGGGCCTCAAGCTCCCTGTTCCTCTCCATTCTGATGCCTCCACTTTCAGACGACTAGATCCATGTACGTCTTAGTTTTCCTCGTCCGAGCTAGCATCTAGCTCAAAACTGTATGGCTGGATAGCTCCAACGTTTCTTGCCATTTTTGTTAGGTTGGGGGTGCCAGGGGTTATAAGCTAGTAGGAGAGCGCGTAAACAGCTCTCAGTGACAAGGAGGGAACGGGGGGAGGGCTGCTCAATGCCAATGCCCATAATTCAGACAAATTTCTACTATTTGTGCAATGCAGACACTAGGTCCTAAAAAACGACAAATTTGGGCTAAAAATGGCACATTCATGATCAAAGGATTACTGAAAACCTTTTTAAAATGAATCAAAAGATGATCGGAGAGGGACTTTAAAATGCAGAGTTTTTTCATCTCAATTTCTGTGAAAGAAGAAGAGAGCTACTAACAGTGTTTTGATCCTCTGTATCAAACTTAACTATCAGGTCACATGGTTTTGTTTGCTTAGGTTCATGGAATCGTAAAATAGATAATAGGGATGATATTTTTAGGAATAACATTAAACAAATAACTCAAATTTATGAACAGAAAAGAATCCCTACAGGTTTTATTGTTTTTAAACTTTGGCTAAATGCATTATACACTATATATGTCTATTTACAGCCCGTACTAAATAAACATCAGGAAAACTCTTTGTATTCTAGGTAAAGGTTATGTCCGCATCACGGAAGCGTTGCTCGGTCACCCTTCTTTTAGGGAATCCCGGCGTCTGACAGCCAGCCCAGCTCAAGCAGACATGCTGGATGACTTCTATGCTTACGATGAGGATGGAACGAGGTAACGGAAGCATGAGTTAGGATTTGATCATTTTAGACAATAACACAATACATTGTGTAATCATTTGTCAAGCAAGTCTTTTGACTGTCTACAGCTCGTGTGTCAAATTCAAGGCTTGAATTTGACTTCAGAAACATTTCAGAAAGAGAATATTAAAATCATTTAGGGTTGATTAACTTAATCCAACAGTGATTATGATAGGAAGTGGTGCAGTGATAGATGAAAATAAATTCAGTGATGGGGATAAATTAATAAAGGGAAATATGAAATATGGCCTTGAGAATGCTGCTTTTTTAAATTGATTTTTATTAGTTTTATTTGAAGTAAATTTGTGTTTATGGAACTTTACAGACTTTTTATACAAACAAATAGTTTTACTCAAATGTATTTATGCAGAAATACATTTTTCTGAAATTAATATTACTTGAAATGAAGTTCTTTTTAAATTTTACATTAGGTTTCCAAGCCTAATAAGGGTTTAGCATCATCTGTGGTTTGGAGTCTGGTTCTTTACACGATGTAAACCTTTGTTGTCCCTCAAAACTGTTTCAGAAAATTTTTCCTTCGTACTGTAAATAACAAAGCTTTATGACCACCCCCCCTACAGATTTTCACACGACGTGACTCCAGTGATCCTTGCGGCGCACTGCCAAGAATACGAGATCGTTCACACTCTTCTGAGCAAAGGGGCCCGCATCGCTCCTCCTCATGACTACTTCTGCAGCTGCGACTCCTGTAACTATCAGCAGCAGTTCGACTCCTTCAGCCACTCGCGCTCAAGGATCAACGCCTACAGAGGACTGGCCAGTCCTGCATACCTCTCCCTGTCCAATGAGGATCCAGTGCTGGCAGCTCTGGAGCTCAGCAATGAGCTGGCCATGCTGGCTGATATTGAGAAAGAGTTTAAGGTCAACAACAAAACAATCACATCCTTCACATTTGAAAAAAATATTTACTATCCAACTGCTTACTAGAGGCAGATGGATTGTTCACACTGTCACCAAAATATTTTCGGTCATAGCTGGACTTACTGAAAAATGAACAAACCCTATTAGCATATTTGATACAGTTCCAAGACCCCTTTCTCATTTGTATGTTCACCATTTTCCTTAAAAAGACAATTTTTATAATTTGGTGCATGTTTTCTGCCCTGCATTAACATTCCACTAGAGGCATTAGAGGGGTTTTCTAAAGGGCAGCTAGTTCTCAAAACTTCAAAGTGTGAATAACTTATCTATTCTTTTTTAAATATGTGCTTGCTGTATTAGAAGAATACCAAATTTGTTAATAATTATTATTTTTAATACAGTTAGACGTGAGGCTCAAATTTGATACAATGGATAAATAAGGTGTTTTTTTTTCATGAACACTCATGTCAATATTTTTTTAAAAACGTACCAAATCACTCAATGATTCATAATTAGTACTGTCTGTTCTGAATATAAAATATGATAATGCAAATTCTTCTTTGTGGATTTCATCTCAGTGTTTAAAAAAATCTTAATTCCAACATATTTGAATTGTCTCTGTTCTTTAATGTAGTGTGCTTTACAGGGTCAAAGCTTTTGGGGTCACTGACAAACTAATGCACCATTCTTTCAGATTAGTCATATATTTTGTAGTGTAGTACTGACTAACTCTTCTTTTTAAAATCTTAAACCTTAAATCAAATTTTCGCCAATATGTTAATTTTTTTGTCCAGAATGACTACAGTCAGCTGTCCAGCCAGTGTAAGGACTACGTGGTGGGCCTCCTGGATCTGTGCCGCAGCACAGAGGAGGTAGAGGCCATTCTGAACGGAGAAACGTCCTCTGAGGACAGCTACGAGGATGCAGCCCGGCCCCCTCTCACTCGGCTAAAATTAGCCATTAAATACGAGCTTAAGAAGGTCAGTGAACTCTCAAACTAGCAGGTAAAAGAAAAAAGGACTCACAGTTTGTGAATTTCAGGTTATTGATTTGGAGACTTCTTTTACTGTGGAATCAAAACAGTTGCAGGATCACTAAAGCAATGTTCTTGAGTTTGTTATATTAGGCCCTCTCAGTTGTGTTCTCTTGTTGGGTCCAGATGACCCCACCCTCACAATGATGTGTCATCCCATGACAAAGGTGGACAGGATTTTATGTCTGGCAAGGACACCAGTGTAGAGAAAAAAATCTTTAAAGAAAATGTTCTGCACGCTGTCTAGTAGGGTCCAGATGACCCCACTTTTAACATATCTCGGAAAGCACAGGGGTTGACCGTCCTGGTAGGTTCGTAGGTTCTAAGCAACAACATTGATGTTTGCTTCTATTTGAATTACAGAGTGACTGAACAATTGTTGTTTTACATGTTGATTACACTAAAGAAGTAAATTGATCATTTCTCATGTAACCTTAAGGAGTTACTATTGGAAATGCAGCAGTGTCAACATTGAGGATTGTAAATAACACAACGTGGTCTGAGCAAAAAGTTATTGTATAATTTTGTCTATTCTTATTGTGTAACCAGTCGTCATTTGTAATGTTTAAAGTAAGAGTGTGTACTTGAATGACTACTTACCTTTGGTCTGTAAGCAGGGATATGGCTTTAGTTAGATCTTATTGTAAAATTTTATTATGTTATCATTTGTTTGGGAAACAGTTGAGTGTGTGAGTAGGTATTTGAATTATTCTTTACATTTATATTAAAATTTGTATTTTCTGGATTTTTACCTGTTTGGGGAATACAGATGGAAACGAGCTTTGGCTATAATCTGGTGTGAAGCATCTTTCATGTTTTGTACATTGTGCCTGTCAAATAAACTATTTAATGAAAATGAATGAAATAAGGCAAGCAGGAGAAGTTTCAAAGTGGAAAACTGCCTTTAAGTGTTTTTTAGGGTTTTTTTTTTTGTTTAAAAATGGGTCATTTTGTCCCAGAATATAGCAAGAATATTAAGCTTTGACTGTTTTTGTAGCATTGATGCTGTGGTGCCCCTTTGAGTCTTTCAAGCTACTTACACACTGGGCCTGTGATGCACATTCATAAATCTTCTAAATTTAAATTTGCGCTTAGCCTATGGTGTTCACACTGGACGGGCAGGGAGGGGCTTTGTTTTCTGCAGTTTAGTAGCTCATATCCACCATCTATAGTTGGAAGAGGCTTGGTGCAAAATGTCAAAGCAATACAAATCTAGTAAATCTTGCTCTAGGCTTTGTCTTTCAAAGCTCCATTCCAGTATATGAAAGACTTCGTGTCATATAACTGACTGGGTGCAAGCCACAATTATTAAATCACCTCCATGATCATGTCACGGATCAGGAGTCAGAGACCCAGATGCAGGGATCAAACTAATTTTTAGATTAACAAAAGTAGTCGGGGGGGGGGGGACATACAAGGGAGCATACAAAACAAACCAACACCAAACACAGGAGGACCTCAGCTTAAATAGGGAGCAAACTAAATCAACTAAGTGCAGACAGCTGTGCACTCCTCCACAGAGATCAGGAGAGGGTGGAGATCAGCTGGGAGGAGCCACAGTCAGCCTGCACAGAGGAAGAAAAGAAAAGGTGAACCACAAACAAAAAGGAGAAACACACGTAAAACATAACAGATCATTTTTTAAACTCTCGCAAGTTCTGTGAAATAAAAGAGACGCCATCCATTCATCAAAACAACATTGGAGTCCCTGATTGGTCAAACTTCAACCTATTTAACTTTCAACACACGTTCATTGTTGACTGTTAACAAAATGCTCTTTAAAATCTTACTAGTGATGCATGAATGTGATTTTTGATCACAAAGCTTGAAATACTCATTTACATGAATCTACATAGACTTCTCAAGGGAAGTGGTCACTTGAATGCATGTTGGTGAGGGCTGTGTGAACGTAGGTTTAGACATCTCTCTCAAGTCAATCAAGTCCACATGTGGTTCTCTTCCAGCCGACATTCAGCCTGGGAAAGTGTTTTGAGTAGGTTCCTTCACTGCCTGTCTGTAAATCTCACATTCTTACTCAAAAAATTAGTTTTTTAATTCTGTTTTATTATTATTATTTTATTGTATTGTGATACTATTTAAAATCCATTTATATAAACTTGCACTTCTCACTAGGCATCTCTAAGTTCATGATCAACAGACAGCTTAATCTAATTTATTTGTGGGTTTATCTGATGTTCCAGCAAATCAATAGGATCAAATTACAAACAGTTATTTTAAGACAGATATCAAAGGGAAGAATATTGCTCGTGTTGATCCACTAGTCAATAGTCAGAACTGGAAGAATGGATTCATTCTCCTATCAGAGAGAGTTCAGTGTGTTACTTCCAGGTGTTTTAGGTCATCTCTTCTTGTTCCTCACAGGTTTGAAGCTGACTATTTACTGAAAGGTGTTTTTTTTTTTTTTTTTTTTTTTTTTACCCTGTGCTGTCTATGTTTTCCAGTTTGTGGCTCATCCTAACTGTCAGCAGCAGCTGTTGAGTATCTGGTACGAGAACATTCCTGGTCTAAGACAACAAACCACGGGTGTCAAACTGCTGGTAGTGCTGGCGGTGGCCATCGGACTGCCGGTTCTGGCTGCAGCTTACTGGATCACTCCATGCAGCAGAGTAGTGGGACATTTATAATTTTCATTCATGGTAACCCTTGAACGTTTAATCTAGAGGGATAATTTATCTCACGTTGTTTCCTTAGGTTGGAAAAGTGATGCGGAGTCCCTTCATGAAGTTTGTGGCCCACGCATCCTCTTTCACTATTTTTCTGGGGCTTCTCATCCTGAACGCCGCAGACCGTTTTGCAGGAACTACCCTGCTGCCCAACATGACTCACCACCAACAACCCGGAGCTTCTCAAATGAAGCTGGACCCACAGCTTCTCCACCGCACCACCACCACACCTTTCACCTGGATGGAAATCCTCATCATCTCATGGGTCACAGGCAAGATAACCAGAAAAGAAACACACAAAATTACAAAAACTAAAAGAAAAACTAGATCTTATTTCCTGCTGTAGGCATGATCTGGGCAGAAGTGAAGGAGATCTGGAGCCAGGGACCAGGGGAGTACCTGGTTGAACCATGGAACTTTCTGGATTTTGGGATGCTGGCGATCTTTCTTGCCTCCTTCAGCTGCCGCTTCTCTGCCATGAAGCATGCTGACACGGCCCAGAACTATGTGTACAAACACAACAAAACTCTGCTCCAACTGCCACCAGAAATCCACTACTTCACTCAGGGTGAGAAAACCTTCCATCTTCGTATACTGTAACGCAAAGCTAGGAGAAGACTCGCAAAAAATATTCTGATTGTTTTTACAACACGGTTCATTTATTTTTAGACATGGAGAACACAGTGCATTTATACAGGCAGTTCAGAAATAACCTAGAAAAGAACTTTATCAGGAACACTTGGAAAGGAGGTCGATAAACGCTGAACATGCACAGGACACACATGTTTGCTTTGGTCTTTTATCTTGATTTTATTTTAAACTTCGAAAGACAGAAAAATAAACATGAATGTACTTGAACTTTTAACATGCAGCCTATTTTTAGCAAGGATTTTTTTTAAGCAGTGATACTTAAAAATGTACTTAAGGCTGTAGATTTGCTAGTGAAAATTCCAATTTTTGAATATTTGAATATTTGCTTTTGGCAGAACAGTCACATCTTGAAAGGGTGGATCAAATATGACCCAGAAAATCAGAAAATAATCAAAATATCACACGATTTCTGTACATATATGCAGAGAAAGTGTGTTTGTGCAAAGAGGTAGAATTCCCTGTATTAACAAACAACTTCTAAATCAGTTTACCAATGTCTCCTGTTTTGCAGCAAGAATTTACTGGCTGCCCTCTGATCCTCAGCTCGTCTCAGAGGGTCTTTACGCCGTGGCCGTGGTGCTGAGCTTCTCTCGGATCGCTTACATCCTCCCCGCCAACGAAAGCTTTGGCCCTCTTCAGATCTCTTTAGGGAGAACGGTGAAAGACATCTTCAAGTTCATGGTCATCTTTCTGTTGGTCTTTTTAGCCTTTATGATCGGCATGTTCAACCTGTACTCTTATTACCTGGGTGCCAAGCAGAACGACGCTTTCACCACGTAAGTCAACAATGGCTACAAACCACTTTCTTTCCACATTGACGCCACTTTAGGAAAGGTTTCTGCCCAGATTTGCAGGTTAGATCAGTGAAGATTTTGAAGTAAAGGGGTTTTTTGTTTTATTAAAGGAGTTAAAGGATTCATTCACACAAGGTCTGTTTGTTCCAGACTAAAGCTCCTTCCTTTAAGCTTTATAGTACATTTGTTTGGTACAGATAAAAAAAAACTCATCTGATGTGGAGCAGACTTACATGGGAGACGATTCACTTGCAAGTGAACCCTGACATGGTTCCCTACAGTGTGAATGTAAACAGAGTAATCAACTAATGACGGAGCAGTCATAATCCAAAGAAAAAGACAAAAAGATTAAAAGCGTAATTGAAGAAAGTTAAAAAATGTTCTGTGAGCAGATATGATATAATCAACTTTTTGACGCTGGTGTCAGAGCTCTGTCTCCCCCTCTGGGCTCTGGGAGGAGCCATTTCAGTATACCAACACACTACACCTCATAGCCATCCCAGCATGCAGTTTCCACTCACCTGACTCTCATTTGACAATTACTTACCTAAAACCATGGCGCTATCTTGTGGGGTCCAGATGACCCAAGCCTTACATCTGACGTGTTATCCAACCCATGACAAATGTGGATGAAGGTGGACAGGATTTCATGTCTGCCACGGACACCAGTGAAAATCAAAAATCATTGAAAAAAACAAAGTTCAGCGCGCTGTCTTGTGGGGTCCAGATGACCCCACTCCCAGGTCAACATACCTTGGATAGCACAAGGGTTAAACATTGCATGTGCAAAGTATTGTGGCACTCTGCCTGCATACTGAGCGACTCAGACCACTCTATCCTGCTCTCTGAAAAGTCATTTTTCTTCGTGTCAGAATCAGCTGTTTCACATTGATCACGTAAACGGTAGAAGAATAGCGGTATCTCCAAAAGTGGGTGTTAGATGTCACTGGTGACATCTCCGGTATTAAAGGGTAAAAAGTGCTAACAGATTTTATCATAAGATAATTAGCATTATCTTCTAGACTGGCTTTCTTATCTCTTAAAACTTTCCATCAGTGGTTCTCTTTTGGTAACTGCACAGTTACCTTTAATATTGGAGCTGTCCCCGCCGACAGTAAATTATACACTCTTTAAGGAGCTCTTTGACCATTTACACCACATGTGTCATAGTCAAGGTTATTATATCCCTCCAGATCATTTTATATAACTGTTACTAATGGCCCGATGTTATCTTGCCTCTATTTCCAACTTGTTTAATTTTGACAAAATATATTTTTATGGAGTGAAAAATATTGAAAGTTATTTGAAGTTTAAGTTAATTTACTCTGGAATAATATTCCTGCCTTTTATTATTCATAGTAATGGTAAAAAGTTACATTTTTAAAGTTTTAGGAATTTATTTTTAAGCGTGTTCAATAAATGTTTATCCGGCCCAGCCCATGACCTAAAATGTGTTTTGGATTTTGTGATTGAGTTTGACACCCCCACTGATTTATACAATTAAAGTAATTTCAATAAATTCCTAAGCAACTTTTTTCACCTCAGAACCTGTTGGAATCATGTTGATTGCATAAATGGTCGTAAAGTTATGGGAGTTTTTGAAAAGTGAGTCAACGCTGGAAGCACAGCCCGAGTGTTTAAGGGTTAAGTGTCAGGGATGGTGGTGGAGGACCCAAATGCGGGAGACTAGACTTGGTGGCAGAAACGTAAACGTTTACTAAATCAACTTAAACAGGACAAAACCAGGCAACCAAACCAGTGCCGTGACAGAACGTAGATGAGCAGATGACATGACAATGAGAAACTGAAAACCAGACACTTAAATACACTGAGGATGATTGACTAAATGAAAACAGCTGTGAATGATTAACCTGAATGTGGTGAAACTGACAGAAAACAGAACAAGACAAAACCTAGATACTGAATCATGACATTAAGTGTAAAGGGAAACCAAACTAAGGTGTAAACATTTTCAACAATCCCCATCTAATTGAATGAACACACAGAGTGAACACATCAGATTGAACTTATCAAACCAAAAGAGGGAAAAAATGGTTCTGGCATCATGAACAAAGAAAAACTAAATTTGTCAGAAGTGAAAAAGACATGGTTTTACGCAAACAAATATAAGCTGCTCCAAAAGCAGGACTAAAGTCTGAGAGGAACCTGTATGTGTAGTAATATACAGATTTCGGTTGAATGTGGTCCACATCATTGTTGTGTTGTGTTTCCAATGATTTATTTTCTTAAAGACCCATTTCCACGTGTCTGTTTCCCCCTTTGTGCTTACAGCCTGGAAGAGAGCTTCAAGACGCTGTTCTGGGCTATATTTGGGCTGTCTGAGGTCAAGTCTGTTGTCATCAATAATGGGCACAAATTCATAGAGAACATTGGCTACGTTCTGTACGGGGTTTACAACGTTACCATGGTGATAGTGCTGCTCAACATGCTCATTGCCATGATTAACAGCTCCTTCCAGGAAATCGAGGTATGTCACTGAAACCTTTAATCATCCTGTTTGTCATTGCTTCTAATTCATTTCTGATAAAGCAGCAAAATCAAACTAACCTTGTTGTCATGGACATTAATTATGACAATTATTAAGACCTAAATGTTTGGGCATCATGCAAAACTACTGAAAATATCTCTTTTTGTGCAACAATTGCAGGGGTTCTGGAAGCGTGTTAGGTTGAAAAGGTTATTGAACTACTGGAGGAAACATTTAAAGATAGTTTTTTAATATTTTTTGTCAATGTGTTTTCATAATTTAAATTAATGTAGAATGATTTTAATCCAATATTTATATTCTGAATCTTCCTCCTGCTATGTGACTCAATTTAGATCCAAATGTGATCCATCTTAATCTGAAACATGTTTCCACTTAGAAATAAACTGCCGCATCCCTTTTTCTGCAGGATGATGCTGATGTTGAGTGGAAGTTTGCTCGGGCAAAGCTTTGGTTCTCTTATTTTGAAGAAGGACGGACACTCCCAGTTCCCTTCAATCTGGTTCCAAGTCCAAAAACCATTCTGGGCCTGACCACGGCACTGAAGAACCAGCTCCTGCAGCTCAAAGGAAAATGCAATGGTGGGAAAACTGAAACACAACTCACTCAGGTAAACAAGTTAACACAAGCAGGAAATTCAGGGAAATGTCACAGTAAAGAAAACACATATTTTAATTTCTACTTTTAACAACCTTTTGCCTTTTAAGTTTTACTTTTTAAAATAAAATTTGCTAGTTGATGCATCATTGTAATTAATCTTTTAAAAAATGTTTAAGAAAAAGCTTTCCCTAATCCTAATCTTCTTTATATTAATAATATATGGTAATTCTTATGAGAACTTTAAGATTGCTTCTAAATGTTTAAAGTGATTTCTTATTTTTTTCTTGCTACAGTATCATTTATGTTAAATGTAAAAAAAGTTTCTTTATTCTTATCTTCTTTTTTAAAAAGTTGAAAACATATTTTGCTGTTTTTCTATTTTTAAAATTATTGTTTTCTATAATTCTTGAAGGGAGTTGCAGCAATTTGAGCGCCTCTCTGTGGCTTAATTGTTGCATCACAGGTTGAGAGTCACTCCTAAAAACAACAGAACTTCCCAACTCTCAAATCTTCATTTGAAAATGTTTTGTTTGGACCCAACAGCTTGGAGAGAGCGAATGCTCTGGATTTGGAGGTTCCACCAGTTCTACAAGATACCAAGTATGTGTGTGAGTGCAGCTTTCACATCATAACCTTTCATAAAGCTGTTCCTTTTTGCCACTGGATTTGTAATACACTCTGTCAGTATTTCATTGTCTTATCATAATTGTGTTTCCCTCACTGGCAGAAGACCATGAAGCGACTGATCAAGCGCTACATCATCAAAGCCCAAGCGGACAGAGAGAGTGACGAGATCACTGAGGGTAAAGTCAACCTGAAGAGTTTTTTGTTTGTTTATTGTGTTACTGTAATGATTTCTGATGATCAGTCCACTATTAAACATCTCCAATCTCTTCCAATTATTCCACACTTCTCATAAAAATGACATGCTTTTTAGGCTTTCCTAACTTCTCTGTCAACAGATTGAGGAAACTAGTTTCAGTTCCACTGTTTTGACTTTTCCGATCAGATTAGTTAGTGCAAAAATACATTTTTTAAAGCATCTATAAAATTATACTCTAATTATATTTTGATCTATTTTAAAAGTGTTCCCAGTCATCTTTTAATTATGAATAGGCTGTCTTTAGCCAAAATTTACCAAAAAAATAGAGTTGTTTTCTAGGACATAGTTTCTGCAGTAGTTAATTAAAATTCCCTTCTGAGTTGTGGGCAGGACTGTTGATGTGGAGTAAGCCTGCTTCATTTCCCATCATCCATTTGTTTACACTCTCTCCTGCTAGCTTACAGCTCTTCATAAACCCCAATCCAAATGTACTAGTGCAACAAAAAGCTATCTACGCCATAGCTATCCAGCTACACAGTTTTTAGCCAGATGCCAAAACAAAGATGCATCCATTCATGCATCCGTTCTTCAAGTATGCCCTCAGAATAGAACAGAGGAGGGAGCTTTCTGTAGTAGCTTCACATTTAAATTGTTTTTTTTTGTGTGTCTACTTCTAATTCAAAACATTTTAAAAACAAAAATACTCACTAAAGTTTTTTTATGCCTATATATGCCCTCCATCATGAGAAAAGGCTACAAAAACATGTTAAAAACACCAAAAACATCATTAGTGTTAAAGTGGGTCTTTTAGATTTTGGAATGTTTGTTTACCTGGACACAAGATGAACTCTTTTTTCATCATGATGTCCTCTTTTTTGCTTTGTCAGAGCAGAATTGAATATTCTGTAATTACATTTACTTTTTGCTCCAGGTGAACTGAAAGAGATCAAGCAAGACATCTCCAGTCTGAGATACGAGCTGCTGGAGGAGAAATCCCAGAACTCGGAGACGCTTGATGGACTACTGAGGAGGCTGGGAGACATGAGTTCCTCGTCCTTGTAGCAGCTCGAGCTGAGTTACATATCAGGATGGCTGTTGTGCATTTTCACTATCCATCAGTGGATTGTGAATAGGAGCTAATTGAATGAACAGCTTTATTTTTGTGTTTTAAAACTTTCTGCACATAGTCACAAAAGTTCAAAAGCCTGTTGTGACAAAACTTGAAAGAAAATGTCTGTCTTGGTCTTAGCTATTCTGAAGGGAGTGAAGGAAAAACAGAAAAATAACTATCAAAACCACTCAATTCTATCTGGAGATTGGGAAGACAACTTTAACTTTTGTATTTGCAACAAGTCTCCTCTTCTATGACTGTTGCTTGTTTTTTTTTCAAGGTATTTTCTGAGCCACTTCTGTTTTAAAGACCCTTTGATCCATTTTAGAAAGCGTTCCCAGTTGTCTTTTAATTATGATTCTGCTAGTTTTAGCCAAAATCCAAAAATCTGTGCTGTTTTTTGAGGACATAGTCTGCAGTTCATTAAAAAATGCCTCTGTAGTTTTAAGCCTGCCCCATTTCCCATAATCCCTGTTTACACGCTTTCCCCAGTGTGGTAGGGGAGCAGAGCAGGGAGTTTGTGGCCCGCCTATTGTATTTTCTACGTATTTAACAAAAAAAAATAGAATAAAAAAATAGTCAGAATTGTAATTTTGAACTAAATTTTGTTAATATATTTCCTCCATCTTCAGAAAATGTCACAATAACAAAAACACCAAAAACTTGAGTGTTAGCAGTGTGGGTCTGAAATGTGCCGTTACTCTCAAAGCTCATCAAGTGGCTGCAAGGTCAGTAAATGTCTCCTTTTCTCTTTTTTCCACCCAATTTAATAAAGATCTGCTGATAAGCTGCTTCAGTTCAACCATCTGACATTTTTTGTTCAACCTTTCAGTAAAGACATAGAAAATAAATGTTTGTCTAAATTTGTTTTTTATTGGACAGCATAAGACTCCAGTTCATTCAGTCCCAGTGCAGATGCGTGAGCACTAATAGAATTCATATAAATTAATAAAACTGAAAGCTTGTACCTTTGAGACACATTTACTGCATGCAACTCATTTTCAAAGGCTGGAGAATGGGTTAGGGTTTAACATAAAAGAGGAGGAGGAGCTCCAGTAAAAACATCTACTGCACAAGAACACCTGACACAGCTACAAACAGTACACTGACTATTATTGTTTCCTCACAGTAGTCTAAAGTTCAGGTAAAAAGGTCATTCATGTCTGATCTGGATTTTTGTGATGATGACAGCGCCAGTCCTGTCAGATGTAGATTATGTAGTTTTCAGGTACGAGGCCCGTTCTGCCCTTGTAGGAGGCCTGAAGCCAACCTGGTTCCACAGACGGACACACTGCAAACATGGAAAGATCATGTTAGCAGAACAACACACACTTATCAAGCAATAAAATCACAACACCACAAAAAATTATTTCAGTATAATTAAAAAAAAAAAACATCCAGGTAAATGGATTCAGTATGTTTAGAAATATGCAGATGACACTCAGCTTTCTTTTTTAGCTTGATCAAAATATGAACAAATAAGACTATCAATTTAGTTCATGCTTACAATTTTTCACTTTCCTTCTTAGTTAAAGAGGCCACAAAACTTCTCTTTTCTATTCAAATTATGAATGAAAAAAACAAAATTTATTTTTATCAGGTTTAAAGGTCACAGATGTGACATATTGGGGAACAGCCTTCCTGAATATGTGAGAGGTTAATCCATTGTGAAAATTTTTAAGAAAAAAACTCAAAATTTAACATTTTAGCTAAAATTTAAAATTTTTCACTTTTAAGTTTTTTTATGTCTGCATGTTTTAATTAGATTTTATGGATGGTTTGTTGTAGTAGAATATGCGTGTGTGTTTTTAATATGATAAGTATTTTTACTATCATTTTTTCATTCATTCATGTAAAGCACTTAAAAGCAGTGGTCAACAAACCCTTTTCAGGACTGGTTTGCATTAGACAATATTTTCACAAATAGGGAAAAAGTTGGGATTTTTAAGCTTCTGGTTTCCTAACATCTATTATCAAAAAAAATGATAATGCAAGATATTTGGTTTAAAAAGAAGTCTAATAATATCAGTAGACTTTTTTTTAACATATGATGAAGATTCAGTGAAACAAAGTTTCTGATTTGTAGAAAGAAGTTGGTTCTGATTTGAAAAAATTTGATAAAGGAAACATTACATGATAGTTTCCCCATAAAATGCAATTTTAGCCCTAAGTCCAGGCTCCGATTATCTTTCAGGGGAAAAAGATTGATCATATTTTGTCTTTATAGAAATCCTCTTTCATTGAGTATTTTTTCAACACAGTGGAACATTTTCTGTGCTAAAGTTTCTGAATGGATGTCTACTTAATTCAGCCTTGCTGTAGGAGAATCATCAAAATCCATAACTTTATTTGATTAAATCTTTGTTTTCTGTAAAATGATTGAACTTTGCGATGAAGATCTTCCCTTTAAAGATAAAGTGGAGGCTAACAACCGGTCACTAGTTTCAGCTACATCCGACTTTTAAGGTATGATGGATAAATCAAGCACAAAAAAAAGCAGATTACACTTAAGATACACATTAACAAAACAAATTAATAACAACAATAAATATTGTCCAGTGCCCGTGAGGCTTGGTTGAGTCTAACAGCTAAAATGTCAGCTCTTTCTATGCCACACAAAGCCTCTGAGATCTGCAGAATGCAGTCAGCTGGTAGAACCACGGACGGGTCAGAACACAGTACTCTGACTTTCCTTTTAGCGCCTGTGCCGCACACAGATGAAGCTAGATGGAGATCTATATGAAAAGCTTAATGCTTATTGGTGCCTTTCAGACATGTTTTAATGTCCTTTTCTTAAAACTTTGACCGTCTTTAGTGGTGTTTTAAGCTGCTAAAGCTTTTTGTAAAGCACTTTGAATCCCCTCTATAAATGGAAACAAGGCTGCTTTGTTTTGCCTTAAATAAAAGGGAAAACAATCATTAAAAAAGTAGAATTGCTGCTGTTTGCTGAAAGTTTGCAGGTGTGAGAAGGACTGAAGTTTGGAGAGCAGGAAAGAGTCTCACCGTTTGAGAACAGCGCCCCCTGTGGAAAACTCAGCTCATGACTGTGCTCTGCCTCGCAGGAATAAAGAGCCTTTGCATCCCTATAAGGAATCATAGCAGACAATCTGACGGAAAACGTTTATATCAGTGAATTTAAGCTCAAAGAAGATCAGCATACCTTCCAGAGGCACATATGTCCAAAGCTGACAGGAACACGGAGCTGTCACGCTGCGGCTGGTTGACCGAGAGTCTGCAACAAACAATGACAAAATGCTCATCTACGACAGGAGAGAAGCTCCTGCAGCTCATAGAGCACAAATAAGGGTTAACTTAACACGATTAAATCAGCAAAAATTGTGAAAAAATTAGATGTTTTTGATTATTCGTACAAGAAAAGCTTTGATATCATATAATAGTTCGTGTTTTACACAATGAAACAAGGTGCTCCTAGCATTTTTACGTGATGCCTGGATCACTTTACACTTTTTGTAGATTCCCACTTTAGATTTTCATACATGAGAGAGTCTGTAGCAGCTGAATGATTAATGATTCTTCTGCAGCTCAGAGAGAAATCTCCAGATTAGATGGAAACTGCAGAAAATGCAAACGTTTTGAGCATAAAAACTAGATTTTACAAGCAGGAAAAGTGCAAAAAGAGGAAAGAAAATCTGCAACAGGCAAAAGATAATGCAGTTTACACAGAATCTTCCCTAGATAAGAAAGTATTCTGCTGATAAGAGGAATGCACAAGAGAGGACAAGCTCTGGCTGCTTCTTCTTCCTCAGATCTCGATACGGATAGCATCAGGTGAAATGACTGAATGCCTTTCACACGTTAGGAGATACTCACAGAGACCGGGGCTTCTGGAACACGCTGCCGGCGGTGGCTGCGGAGCGCTTCAGATCAGAGCCACAGCGCATGCGTGAAGGTTTATGGGCTGAATCCAGGGACGCCAGACTCTGCACCGATCCATGACAGCTCTTATAATCTGAGACAAACACAAACAATCAGGAAAAAACCCTAACATGGTTTCATTCAGTCAAAGAAAAAGACATACACACCCTCGGAGATGTGCAAGGATGTGAGTGAGGAAGACTCGGACAGCTGGTAGGGAAACAATGATGAGGATGAAGAGGAAGAGGAGGAGGCAGTCCTGTACTCAGAGGTGTGAAGCTGAGGAGAGATGGTTTCTTTGGTAGGGTCTCCTTTATCAGTGGAATGATTGCTCGTGGAGGAGACAGAGACGGTTCTCTTCACAGGTCCTTCAACCCCAACAGAGGATGAGCGCTGGACCGAGGGGCTGGAGCCAAGCCCCCTGGAGAGAGATTTGGACTCCTTTAGGGAATACAAGGAGGCGGTCGAGTTTCTGTTGAAAGACTTTTCCACTGCTGAGAGTAACGAGGACGTGGACGAGGACATAGAAGACGTATGCTCCGCAGGAGCCAGCGGAGCTCCTGAGGAAGGATGGAGATGGGGAGAGGGGGCGGCGTCCGACTGATCGGACGGAGCCGCGGGTGGAGATGCTGGGTCGGGCGGGTCAGGCTCAGCTGCGGGGGAAGACGGGGAAGAGGTCTGAGATAATCCGTTCTTTTCAGAGGAGTGTGAGGACAGCGACTCCAGGCTCCCCATGGGGGTGGCACCAGGACTGCTGCTGAAAGTGTCACCTGAGGGAGAACGGAAACACTTTGGTCAAATCGTGAAACCTTCAGAAAAAAAACAGAAGCAAATGTCAGAGTTAGCATCCGGAACAGAAGAGGCAGGACTCACTGTCGTTGTCTGCCAGGCACAGAGCAGGAGAATACAGACGGGCCTTTCTTCTTCCAGAAGACAGGCAAATAGCTTTACTCCTTCGAGGAGTTGAGCGGGATGAAGGAGCTGAAGGTACTGGTACCGAGAGGTCCGGGGCCTCACCGAAGATCTGACAAAAACAGAGCATTTTGAATTGTTTATTTTCGAGACTAACACAACAAACCAACTTTCACCGATTTTACGCCGGATGCCATTCCAGACACAGCACCCCAGCAAGCAAGGCTAAGTGGGGCCCAAATGGTTTAAATGTGGGCCCCATTGGATTTGGCTGCAGTTTCCGTGGTGGCCCCACCTGTGTTTGCCCACATTGGCTCCACTGTAGCAGCCTGGGCAGCGACTCTGCTCGCCCTACCGGCTCCTGGGTGGCAGCGCTCGCTATGATTTTGACCAGACAACTGCCTAAAGTAGTGAACCAGCCCACTGAGTGCCCACTTAAGCCAATGTGGGCAGACGCAGGTGGGGCCACCACAGAAACTGAGGACAAACCCAATTAGGGACCACATTTTCTGCCCACAAGCCACTCTTCCACCCAACTAACTCAGACATCCATCTAGTATTTACAAAAAATAAACAATACAATTATATTATTTTTGTTATTCAAGAATTCAAATAAGCAATTCTTTTATATATACAATCAAATAGGCGTATTAATTAGTAGCAATATAAAATATGTATTAATATAATCTATTAATAACACATGATATGAATAAAATTCTGAAAGTCTAATAATTAAAATAACACTTTTTCATTTGTGGTTTTGAAACATTATTTATCTTACTGCTTTTTATATTCTTGCTAACTTTACATATATAGTTAATAAATGCAACATAAGAACTTTATCATGTTCTTTTGATCATATTTATGTCTGCTTTAAGTTCTTGGGGGCGGGGCCAAAATTAGCCAGGACACTCAAAAACCATTCACATCCATTTTTGTATTTCTGTGAGTGTGAGTGCACTCAGTACTGCACCTTCTTGTGGTTTTCAATGATTATCTCCACCACAATGTTCTGAAACTTGATGTTCATCATGGCGGCCACCGTCTCCTCCTGTGACCTCATCAGGGTGGGCCCGAATATCATTCCCAGGTTGGACACGGTCATCTGGTTCTGGTCACTATGAGAGGACACTCTGCACACAGGAACACTAATGAGCATCCATGCATGGAGGGGAAGTGTCATAACCGCATGCAAACACCAATAACTCTTATTTTAGTTCTTTAAAAATTGCTATTTCAACTGTAACTATAATGTAAATAAAGCGAGAAAATAAAAAAAGCTTTCTGCAAACCGCAGTGAGGATAAATGACAGCAGGAGTCACAATCTGTTGCGTGCAGGACTGATAACGTCAATCAGGAAAAAACACTCATTTGAGGATTTTTCTGCTTTGTATTTTTCACTAAATATTAGTTACTGGAATCTTTCTCTAAAACCAGTGTTTGAAATCCTTTCACACATAAATATATAAATGAAAAAGTAAAAATAATAAAGATTTAACAACAAAAAAAAACATCTGGGATTTAAAGATGGGATTTTGCACATGATGGTAGGTTCAAAAGTGGGAGGAGGAGAAAAGGAAGCATCCACACACTTGAGGAGGTGGTTGGTCAACAGGTCCAACATGGTTTTGTTTTTTTCTGGTAGTTTGTGTACAAGAGCGTGAATGGCTCTGACTCTGTAACTTTGGTCTTCAAACTCTGTCAAAGAAGACAAAAGTAGGTATGAGAAGAGCAGCTTTTGACAGAAATCTGTACGGTGGCCCTGAAGTGCAAATCCCATCCAAAAAATGCCAAAAAACATATTAAAAAATCACAAATAAAAAAGCAAAACAAATAATAAAAATACAGCATTACATTTTAGAAAACAAAAAATTCCAGAAAGCATAATGGAGGTGTAATTCCAGAAAAACAAAAATGTGATTTAGAAAAAAGTGATTTGCCCTTCAGGGCCACCATACATCTGTCTCGATTTAGCAGCTACAAGATGCAGGAAGCTCATACTTGCAGCCCTGATGAAGTCTTTATGCAGCCTGTAGGTCAGTAAAGGTTCTGCCAAGCACCTGCAGGTGAAAATGAAACATGTGTTACTTCTGAGCAGCTTTGTGTCCTTGCTACTACCTAAGAGTGTGCACGCTACCTAAAATAATCCTTAAGGGCGCTGGTGATGGTCTTGTTGTCCCAGGCGTCTGAGTCCAGCTGTATCTCAGAGGGAGCTGTGGACGCTGCAGGGAAGTACATGGTTGGAAAAGCAGAGGCGGACCTTTGAGCAGACACTTCAAAATAAGAGCAACAAACCAAACACGCTGGTCATCAGCCGCTGGACTTTGGAGTTCACTCCTCCAGTCCTGTACAGGCCCAGTGTAGTAATGCCTGCAAACACACCAACTTTCTTAAAATACATAAAAGAAGAGATGATATTTGCTTTTCTGATGCTGAGGTTTACCTCGCGTTTCTATCAGTTCAATGCACTTCTTTGCAAAGGTGAAGCCTGCCTCATTGAGAAATGCTGTAAACAGATCATCAGATTTATAAAGTCAAGTTTGTTTTAAATATGTATGCAAAAACAAACAGAATCTTGACTCAGAGCGAATACTTACTTTCCTCTTTTTTACTGAGCAGTGAAGGAAGAGTGTAAATCTGAACAGAGGGCAAAAACACAAAGTTATTTTCTAAAGAAATATATATATCATACAGGTAATTTTGCTGCTTTATTTTGAAATAATCCAGCAGTCATTTTGAATGCACTAAGATTTAGAATCATGGATGGTTTCTTACAGGTTCTTTACCATCCATCGCCTCCATCCAAAGCCGTCGATTGGCCTCTGAGTGCGCCTGAAGGGTTATAACGCCGTGTCTGCAGGTGAGGACAAATTATATTACACAATATACACAACACCATGTAGAAACAAATAGAATAGAATTGACATTGTGATGATTCAAGGAGCATGATGGAATTAAAAGCGTCCTTCATGTCAAACCGCATCTACTATAGGACTTGAGGTCATCCTCTCACCTCTCCACCACCTCGATGTCAAAGCAGAAGCGTTTGTCGATGGAATCTGTCTTTCTTCGGACACACGAGCGTAGCCGGAACATCTCTGCGGCTCCGCCCACCACGCCATTCTGAGAGCAGATATCACCTTGAGTTACAGCAAATACATTTTTGTACTTTGGAGAAGAAAAACAGCACTCGGATAGAAAAAGTTGCTTCTTTGTGTGTGTTTTTTGTTTATTAATTTTTTAAAAATAAAATAAAATTAAGCAAGTCTAAATTCTAGCTAGGCTAAAAAGAAACTTTATATCTATTGGTAGTATGCCTTAAACGTTTTCTTATCAGCCTGTTCATGTCATGAAAAACCTCCCTGTGTAGAAGCCTGACAGAGCGACACACCCACCTGTCTGCTGGCTGCTCGGGCCTCTGTGCTGCACATAGCGAACATCTTGGAGCTCCTGTCATAGGTGCAGTAGTACCTGGTCCACACGCTGCCTAGAGCACCTAAATCCACAGGAGTCTTTAATGGAGATTTCTTTTAATCGTGAGGGTCAGAGGAATCAGAGTCTCACGTTTCTCCTGGATGTACAGATGTCCCTCCATGGTGTAGGAGCTGGGGGGTTTGAAGTCCTCTTCCACAGAGCGGATCCTCTTCATCAGCCTCTCAACCTCAGCTCGAGTACTTTCAAAGTTGTTTCGAGCCTTTAATTCACATTGGGGACCGATAAGAAGCCATATTTTTTTTAAATTAATGATATGAAAAAAAAACTAGAGAATTCAGAAAAAAAACTTTTAACCAAATTAAACAACTGGGGTTGTCATGGTGATAAATCAGTTAGATAGAACTAACAGAATGACACAAAAGCAGATTATGGACAAAGAAATCATCTCATGCAGACGCTCTGTTAATAAAACACCTTCACTAGTCCTGGTTTAGCTCAAATCTTCCATCGTTTTTGAGCTCCAGCTCTCATTTCATATTGCCCAGTTGCTGCTTGTTACTACAGAGATTTTAGCAGCAGTTCTCCTATATCAACTTCTCAACTTTCACTTTTGGGTAAACCGGTTTAACAAAAATGCACAGTAGTAGACAGTTGCAGTTTACAGTATTAGGGAGCTATCTGCCATTTGGTTGGTTGAGAGTTGGCCTGAAAGTCATTTTGACTTTTGATTGTGTAGCAGGACACAGCTTTAAGAACAGAAATCATGCGTAGGTTTGAAGGCTTACATTTTGCAGGTTAAACTGAAGGTGTTGCTTGTACGGTTCAAACTCGTGAGCCAGCTCGTAGCCTTCGTGGTAGAAGGTGAACAGGCCTTGAAGGAAGGCTAATAACTGAGGAACAGGAGAAATGTCACAATTTTTTTAAAGCAGCCATCAGTCATTTGCTCAATCAATCAGAGCCCTGGACTCCCAGCTTCTCGGCTTTCTGGATTTGGACAACAAAGAGTTTCGTCAGCGGGGGAATGTCCTCACAGGAAGCTGGCTGCAGCAGCAGGAAGCTGGCTGCACTGATATCCATCACTGAAGCCGAGTGTGTGATGAGTGTTTAGAGAGCTGCGCTCACTCAGTCTTTGTCAACATGTTTACATGCACACACTTTTGCCGCCGCAGCGCTCCAGTTTCATTTTATGTCTGATTCTAAAACAACAAATATGTATTTTTCTGGGACAATCAAGCTGGAACTCACCGGCTCCACAAATTCAAACTTCTTTCTCTCCTGAACCTCTTGGATCTTGAACACGTACTGCAGTGATGCATCATAAAACACCTGCCTGTCCTTCTTGATCTGAGCATCGGCCTGCAGGACAAAACACAGCAAAAGCACACACGAGCAGTCATTGAGTGAGTCCATCAATTAGTGTGGCTCTGTTAGCTTCAGAGTGGCTCTCGTACCTCCTGCAGCTGAGACTCCTTCTTTCTGGAGGACAAGTTGAGGTGTTTCTCCAGCACAGAGTAATATCTTTCCGTCTCCTTGTCAAACTGCTTCTTTCCATCCTTAGAAAGATAAAGATATATAAACACTTCAAAACAAAATAAAAGCAATTTGACATTCAGAAATGGCTCAGTTTTCTCTACAGACAGCTGAGACAAACTGTCCTAAAAATCCAACTGGCAATCACAAGTGAGTAAATGCGTTCATTTTTGTTTATCCAACTGCAGCCGGTCTATCAGGAAATAACAAGCTCCAATAAAAACCAGAAAAGCTGTTAACACTGCTAATGAAGAGGCTCTGCCAAAAATGTTTGGAGCATTTATCTGGCACGACAAGTGCAACATGTGTCTCCAGCTGATTTTGGGTCAACAGCATCAGGATGTTCTTTCACTCCTTCCTGCTACATTCCTCTGTCCGAGGAGTCTCAGAGAAAAAAAAAAGACGCTTCCCTCAGACTTTATTGAAAGTGAGACTAACTTGTTTTCAGTCATGCAAACCACATGACAGCACTATCTGCATCCTTATTCTAGATAAATATGAGCAGATAAAGTAAACTGAAGTTGGAGACATGCATCTGAGAGCCATGTTGTCCGTCTTTGTGTTGCTGCCTCTCTGAGCTCGGCTCCTCTCACAGCGTCCGTTCCCACGACCTTGACACGACTCTGGGATTCATCATTTATCCCAACAAATTAGGTTTTCGGATGCAGAGTCCTAAATGCCAAATGTGTGTGCAATCTTTTTATTGTTAAAAAATACTCTGGAATTACTCTGAAGATTTACCTTGACAGCTCCGATTTGTTCCTTTCGGAACCTCTCCAGCGGAGAGATCAAAAGATTGTCAGCATTCTGGATCTGGAACAGTCGGAAAAAAAAAAACTTTTGTGTTGTGCATCAGCAAATATAAAAACCAGCAGCGAAATATGAGAACGTCACAGTAGCCAGCACATGAGGGCTGCAGCTTCAGTGACAAGTTCAAATGGATTTTTGCAAAAAGTAGTTAAATAAATGCTATTTTTGGTCCTAAAACACACAAACTCAGTTTATCAAAATTTTTACAATGTTAGAATAGTCATATTTTCTCTAAGTTGTAGAAAAATTGTCTTTTTTTTTTTTGGAAAAAACATTAACTCAATGCGCCTAAAGGATTTCTATCTGGGTGTTTTGCTTTGTAAAAAAAAAAATTAATTTAACTAATAACTAATTTGTCCCTTGAAACTTAAATGAATAAAACTTTATTCAAATAGCACCAGGGTGAAAAGAAAATTTTGAAATGAGCAGCTTAAGAAGAAAAACTTAAAAAAAACCCAACAGCATAAAATGATTTATGATGATAGCATTTTGTCAATTGTTTATTTAATGTAGGGATAGTTTAAGTTTAGTTGATATATATGGTGCCTTAAAATGACCTTGGTCAAAAAAGGCACTGCACGTTAAAAGTTCAAAGAACAATAATTAAAATAAATAAACCTTATCAAAGACATTTCTTTAACACGTCCTGCTTTAATCTGAGCAGTCGATAAAGCAATCGGTTAAAGAAAAAAGAGGGCTCGCAACCTTCAGTGAGACTGCTGTTTGGCAGGAAACATGGATTCAAATCAGATCTGCCAGATGAAGCAATTGAGAGGGTTATGAAAGCTTTTCATTCAATTATTCAATAAGGAATGCAGAAAAAATGTTGACTAGGTCTAAAATCCAAAAAATCTGAAATGTAAAATCCACCAGACATCAAATAATAAGAAAAAAGCAAGTTATCTTAAAAAAAACAAACATTTGGATGAAGTGAATTAATACATAAAACATCATAAATAGCCACACCGAACAACATTCTAAATGGTAAAAGAGCCACTCTGATTAAAATAGGGTGTTTGGTGTTTATAAGATGTTCTTGTTGTATTTTTCTGATGATGGAGGACATAAGTAAAGAAAATACAGCTTAAAACTGCACTTTTGAGTATTTCTTTTAAAACCGTTGTTAATCAAGAGGAGAACTCCTGAGCACTCTCAGGATGGGGAAGGGGGGGGGGGGGGGGGTTGCTCCATGCCAACGATTCCCCTCTAAAACTAATAGGTACATTTCTAATGAACTACTGCCACTCAGCAGAAACTGTCCTACAAAGCGACAGGTTTTTTTGATTGTGCAACCATGTAGTTGATCATTTAAGCTAACAGCTAAAAACGGCTCAACCATAATTAAAAGATCACTGGGAACTTTTTTGAAAATAGATCAAAAGATGATCAGAATGGGTCTTCATCAGGGATGCTAAAATTGACTTTGACAATCCAGAATCGCTCCTTTATCTGAACAAGATGATTGTTGGAAACATGAAAAAAATGAGAATAAGCTCACAGGATTGCTGTTCATGCCTCCACAACAAATGCAGCAGTCGATCCTGAAATCCTAAACACTTTCATAACATCAGTAAGAAAGGACATTATCGCAAAGCAACAAGTTTTTTATCACTATTTTTTCAGTAAAGATGTTTCAGCTCAGTAGTATGAAGCTAAATGTTTCGGCTTGGTCCTGGAGGTCTAATGTAACTACTGCTGTACGGAAAAGCTGAACTGGAACAATAAAGATTATTAGTTTTCATCTGTCCATGAAACATAAACTTCAAGCTGTCAGACCTGGATGTGAAACAAAGGCCTTCTTGTGCTCATTTTTTTTGTAAGTATGACTGAAAATGAAAAAAAAAAGAACTCCCAGAAATGGCTCCAATTTGACCAAATACATTTAAGTTTGAAACATTAAAAAATCTTTTTTCCACAAAGCAGCTGAATAAACATTCTCCAAATAGTGATTTTTTTTAAAGGTGCTGAACAGAAGTCTAGCTTGAAATATGTTTTATTGGAAATCATTTCAACTTGGGAAGTGGAACAGAAACAATTGAGCCAGAATGAAATTAGACCAAAAACATTAAAAACCAATTCCTTTTATGTGAGTTTAGACAAACATTGCAAAAGCTAAGCTACAGTTTGAGTGGCTACTGTAAACACATCTGACATTTTAACTACAATTTATAAAGCAAGAACTGGATTTGTTCATTGTTCTCCTAAATTGTCAACAAGCTTTTTATTGCACAATTCTCTATCTGTACCCACATTTCTTTCCAACTTCTGGTCATTTTTTTGGAGAAATAACTAAAATTATACATTAATTTCTTAGTTTTGTCACCACTAAATAACAATTAGTGTCACAATTGATAAACAGTCCTCTCAGCTTGGTCAGGTAGATACTTAAGTGGAACCTGTATGCTGGAGCAGCCCTCTTCATTTATTACTGATGGTATTAATAGAAGTCCAGCAGGGTGTTGTGTCACAGTCAGCGGAAAAGCATACAATCCAAACACGCACAGAAAGACGGACAGCAGACAAACACACACAGAAACCTTTTATGGACTTTCCCAGCCAGTGGAGTCTGAGGCTAGTCACTGGGGGATTGTCCGAATAGGTTCCACATGGTTCCTTCTGCAACCAGACCATGTACACAGCCACAAAGCCAAACAGTCTAAAACAAGGGCCCATACATCAGGTGGCGTTAGCCTCTGCAAATGCACAAAAGTTTGGCTCCACATAGTTTGCCAAACTGCCGTCGCTCTCACACAAAGGCCTCTGGCTGATGGAGGGTCTCAGAGGTGGAGACATTTCCCAAAATACCACAATGTGCTCTGCTGGCACAAAGCTCACACTGAACTATAAACCTCTAAATCACGTTGAAGAAAATTAGGTCAAGAGACAAACTGAGGAAGAAAGATTGTGTCAAGTCAGGAGGACTGTAAATGCTGCACCAAAATGAATGAGGACAATGTCTTGAATTAGTGTTGGATCATTGAGTTAAAAAGGTTTGGGAACCTCTTCCATTTTTAGAGAAGTTAGTATCAAACCTCCAAGCTTCCAGTCAGGTCAGACGTCATGATTAGGCCACTGAGACTGTTTGCAAATGTGGGAGTTGAGTTCTTGAAGGCAACTGTCTTGTTTCTTTTCCAGCCACAGTATTTAAGCAGAAATCAGGCCAGAAATATCTGGAACCCGAGCAGAAGAGTGTCCTTCAAAAACCACAGGTTGAGATCAGACGTGTCAAAATGGTGGGAGGGGCTTCACTTCTCTGTGGTCTCTCTCTTTCACATCCTCATAATCCATTTTTTTCTTATATCAAGTTCACTCAGTTCTTATTTTTGTCTGAGTTTGGTCAAGTTTTTACTATGAAGTTTCAGTGAGAAAAATACGTTTTTGGTATAGCTTTATAAAAAAAAAGTCTGAAAATGAAACGGGGCAGAACAGTCACAGCCAAAAGTCTTGAGCAGTTCATATTTTCCCAGGGAAAAAAAATCTGCCTCCAAGTGTTTACACAAAAAACTACAAGGAAAGAATGCACACAGGAGACTGGAAAATAAAAATGTTACTATACACACAGGCAAAAATTAAATATTAAAGCCATGTAGGTGTGATCTGTCCTCACATCCCCACTTTGACCTTCCCCCACTGGCTAAGCAGCTGCTACACGCCCTCCCCCCCGTCACTCTAGCCAGATTTGAGCGTAACAAATTTGCAAAAAAATATCAAATTTTTTTCAAAATTATGGTTTTTCTGATATTTTTATCTCCATAGCAACTATTTTAATATTTGGTTGTCTGGGGGGGGAAATGTGTCCATGTAGTTTTCAGAAGAATCGACACAAGTACATTTTTAGGGGTTATTTGTTAACCACGCCCACATTCCTAAAATGTTTATATAGTATATAATTTCATTCAATTTAAGCCAAGGATTCGTATTCACTTTTCATAGTATTTTTGGTAAAAATAGGCAAGCCAAGCAACAGGAAAAACACCACGTTTGCAAGCTGTTTAAAATTAACAAACTTTAAAATCACAATTTCTTTACCAAGTGGCATCAAAATGATGCTTGAGGAGCAATGATATACATTAATATATATTATAATATATATTAATGTTGAGGAGTAGTAAATTGATTGATTATTTATAGAAGATACTGATTTTTACAACATTTTCAAGATGGCTGACTCTTCCTGAGGTCATAGGTAACGAAACTATGGTTGAGGCTGTTGACTTAACTTGTTTTTCTATGTATAAAATTTGGTGAAGATTGCTTGAACAAAGATTTTCTTTTCTCATATTGTGAAAAAATGTGAAAAATTGCCAAATTTCACACTTTGCCATAAAATTACCACCAAGTCTTAGGTTCTGTGGCCATCCAAAGATAATTTCAAAAAGTGTGTTTTGGTTTTGTTACTCTTTTTTTAGCCCCATGAAGCAATGTTCACACCTACTTCCACTGTGAAGTCTATGAAACACACGTTTATGTGTGTTTTGGGATTCTGGTTTCTACAACTGTTCCTGTGCTTGACGTAGAACACGCATGGCCATTGAAGACAATGTCAAATTTTGACCAATAAGGGACTCGGATTAGGCAGTGACGTGTGGATGGCATCCTTTTTAACTAATGAAAGTAGAAACTCATGGAAGAGAAATTTGTGCTCAGCTGTAATTATACAACACCAAGTCTTACATATTACGGAATAGAGTTGTGAAACTAAAAAACCTGGAGCAAGCTTCACAAGACTTTTTGCACCAAGCTACAACTGTAGGTGACGTACGCGAGCTAGTAAACATTAGAAAGAGAAGAAGTTCCTCTTTGTTTGTCCAGTATGAACACCAAGGACTACAGTCGCATTTTTTTAACAGTGTCACATGTCCAGTATGGTAGCTTTATCAATTGTTGCCTCATTCATGTCTTTGACAATGGTCTTTTTGGAGTTTTTTTTGGTCCAAGAAGGGGCATTTATTATGCCAAAATTCATGTTACGGGGTACTAGATGCATGCAAATTTTGTTACGTTTTTGAGTATCTGGCTGTGGAAAACTTTTTTGCACAAGTGCACAGCAAGAAAGAAAAATTCCTTGAAACAATCTGGTTCTTGCAATCTACTGTGATACACAAATACATTAAAACCTCCTCCACGTCAGTGAAAACATACTGTTATTATGATAGACGAGACTGAAGAACCTGCAGCTCAGTCTTTTTAGAGGATTCTCCTTTTTTAGTGTTCACCCACCACCAGCATTAGCAGACATCAATCCCATGTATCTAGTGGCATTTGGGGAGAGCACACCCAACCCACAGGGACTCCACACTAAACTCAAGGAGCTCCCGCCTCCCAAACCTCAGGTTCTGCTCCACGACCCAAAGAAACCAAAGAAGCTGCTGCGGGCGTAAGGCTCAAGCCTTCTTTGTCCTGAGTGGGGCAAGCAGTTTGTGCTCCTTCTACCTACCAGGAAACTAATCATAATGTTATGGCTGACGGGAACATAAAGACTCCTTTGTTGCTAACTGCTGCATCAGCAGCTTTGGAAACTAAGCCATCAACAGTTCCCTCCCTCCTATACCTTATGAGGCACCAAAAGGAGTAATACCTACAATACCTTGATCAAATTCTGCATTTTGCTTCACATAAACACTCATTATCTTACCAGCCGCTTTCGCTCCTCCTCCATGGTGTTTAGGAGCTGCGAGAACTCCTTCAGGGACTGAGCTGTGGGGAGATCACACATTCTGTTTGATATATGAGCTTGCGGTTGATTTTTTTGCGGTTTGACTCATCTCACCTATGTTGATCTCATCATCCGTCTCAGCATCTCCAATGCACTCAAACTGGAACTCCTGCAGAGACTGAGAGAAGCGCTGCACTGCCAGAGAGAGGCCTGAGAAAACAGGAAGAAAGTCTTTCAGCTGTGAAAAGCAGATAAAAGTCCATTCCCGCTTTTATAAGCGTAACAGCTTCTTTAAAAGCTAAGACGTAAAAGTGTCAAAGATTGGTGCAATTTTACTGCCAGGAAGTGTTTGTGAGGAAACCCTTTCTGGATCATTATCACTACTCTGCAGTCCAGATATAGTAAGAATACAAACAAAAAAGAAACAGACTGTCGGACAACTCCAGAAAAGAAAGATTCCTTTCTGAAATCCTAATGAAATTCAAATCAAAACACCACAGAGAAGCATTACAATGGTTTCAATTCAACCATGGCCAGTTTCATTTATAGAATCAGTGTCTTATGCTGAGTTCACACCAGCCTCAACAAGGCATGTTCAAGTGACCACGTCTGATGAAAAGTTTATGTAAATGCATGTTTCATGTTTATGCAATCAAAACTTTCATGTTTATGCATCGCTTTGGTACACAAGTTTTTCTGGACTCTACTTACAAAAATGTGTGTTGAAAGTTAAACCAGTTGATCTTTGACCATTCAAGGACTGGGATTTGGTAATGAAGTGCCAACCGCTTCTTGATTATGGATTAGAAATTAGAAATTAATACAGTGTATCTCATGAACCAGACATGAAGACAAGATGATTTTGTAGAACTTTTTGAAATAAATAAACCTGATTTCTCAATATCATCTGTGTCTTCTGTGCATTATAAATAAGATATACAGTCAATGCTTCAAAGTACCAATGATGCAAAAAACGTGATGGTCACTTCGCCCACATGTGACAGGAGCGTCTAGTTTATGAAAACATTTTTGAACGACCATTTGACCCACATCAAAAGAGGCAGTGGACGCAAACTGAATGCTTATAGAAAAAGAGGCAATAGATGTGAGTTTGTTGTCTGAATCGCGTTCCGTGTGAGCGCAGCGTAATGCCGGGCTTGGCAGATTTGTTCTGAACGTCAGACTTTTCTCCAAGAAGTATAACTTATACTTCAGAATGACTTTTCATCTTCCTGATTAGACATTTTTTGCACCTACGACATTCTCTGGAAAATATGGGGTTTGCGTTTTGTTTCCGATCAGCATTCTATAACACCAAGTCTTACAGATATTGGAATAGAGCTGTGAAAGAAAAAAAACTGAAGGAAGAATTCCAAGATTTGCCCCGCTTTGACACCTCACACCAAACCAGTACCTCCGCAAATATCAGGTAGTAACAGTCCCGTGTGAACACTGCATGAGCTAAACACGCATTCTTGAATGTGCGACACATGCCCAGCATTATGGTAACTTTTTTTATTAGAATATTCCAGCAAACTTGATTGATATTTGGGGAAATGTCCTAATATTTTTTATTCATTTGGTTTATTCTCATAAAGGAAGGACCAAACTCCCGGCAAATATCTCAGAGTTGGAAGTTTGATATGCGCTCTATACGTTACAACAGGAAAAATATAAAAAGAAGGAATTGTATTTAAAAAAAACTGATTGATTTTTCCAGCTTTTCTGTTATTCCCACTTTTTCTGGCTTTAAATGAAAATCAATGACTCTCTGTGACTTGGTATCCACCTTTGATCTATAGGATGTTCACACTGTGAGCAAACCACACCAGGGTTCAATTCCATGGGGAAGTGATGCTTTTAGACAACCCGGTGTGTGTTTGATTCCAAGCAGAGTTCACACTTCCCAAATGAGGCAAACAACTCAAAGGAAAGCAACTGCAGTACGGATTTAACTGTGTGATAATGCAGCAGAAATTCATGTTACTGCTGTAAAGAGAGGTGTGGACCTAAATTATCTCCAGAAAGAATTTCATTTTTGAATGAGAGAGCATGCTGCTCCTAATTTGAGAGTCAACAGCCGAACACGGTGAACTGTGCTCACACTGTCACACAGCAAAGTGGCAAGAAAAGAAAAACCAGTAGGCCACATTCTTCTTGACTGGACTTCAACAAAGACAACAGCTTCTGATCTCATAGCTTTGAGCAGTTTCTGAATTTAAAACACACCAAAAAGGTGTGTAGAGGAACTTTAACAGATGCACACTAGGGATTTTTTTTTCATATTTCAGCTGATAAAGTCCTGGACTTCACGTTGCTTCAGTTTCTATTGACAAAGTTAAAAAAGCAACCGAAAATGTTTGCAGTTGTAGCTGAGTAATAACAGTCCAATTCATAACATTGAACAAAATTACACATTTTCAACATTTCAAAAAATGAGCAAGAAAGATCTGATTTCAGATCTAGTTTTTAAATATCTACATGATGCATGTTTTATTGATTATTTGCACATTAATGACTAAACGATGAACTTTTTATTGTTTATTTGTAAATTAATGACCAATTAATGCACTTTTATTCTTTATTTGTACATTAGTGAACAAATGATGTACTTTTACAGATAATTTGTAAATTAATGACACATTTTTGCACTATAGCGGTTACACTCAAAATAAAAAAAAGTTGTGCTTGATCATTGAATCCTGATAGTAAGTAATAAAAAGCATAAAAAGTGAACGCATGACAACAAAAACACATGTCAAGGCTTTAAAAAAAAAAAAAAAAACTTTTTCTGGCTTTATCGAGTGACCTCATGTCTCAAAATCTCACCTTTGACAGTATTAACTTTAACCGCTTCCTGTTTCCTTATCAGTTTCTTGTGGGGGAGTTCTGGCTCGTTGGTCTTCAGCAGGTTTATTTATGCAGTCACACTGCTGCATATTTTCTGCTTTGATTCAGATGACTGTCCAGTTGTTACATGACTCAAAAACAGCAAATCTTTAGCAATCCTTCATGCTTGTCTCTTGTAAAAACAGAGAAGCTCATGGCTGATTCATTGATTGCAGTGTCCAAATGATATGGCTTTGAACAGGCCAAAATGACCATGTTTCCACCTCCGTGCTTGACTACATTTATGAGACATTATATTAATGCTAAGATTTTAAAATCTTGATATTTAATTGTTTTTAAACAGTCAACGAAAAGTTTCTAGACTTCAAGGTTATTTTTTGGTTTTTTTTACAGTTTTTAAGTACAGCATTGTCTGATGATGGAAATCTATTGGAACATTTAATCTGATAGGAGTTATAAATAAACAATATTTCTTACTGTGGAAGACTTAAAGCTTTAATTATTTGAAGATGAGTATATAACCTGTTCTAGATTTGCATGCAGCAGCAATTCTTTCTCTAAAACTTCACATAACTAATTTAGTCTAAAACTTATAAAAACATAAGAAACAAACAAAAACAATCCTGCAGATGTTAGCAGCTCCTGTCCTGATTTACTGTAAAACCTGGCTTTATAAATGACCTTGAAGAAGTAAGAGGATACCTATGGTTTGTTGCTGTTGTTAGGAGTGAAAGCACATGAGAACGTCACTACAGACGGAACAATCAAACACTGGTTACCATAAAAAAGAAATGTTCTAGTTTTCTTGCAAGTGAACCCTGGTGTGGTTCACTTACAGTATGAATGCAATCAGACTTTTGATTTTTTTTTTTTAAACGTAAAAAAGGCAAACATTTTTGAATGATAGTCAGAGAATTGATGGGACGAGCTCCTGTTTTTTCTTCTTCCTGGTTTCATATTTCTGGGGGGGGAAACAATCCCAAAGAAATAGTTTTTGTCATTTTTAAAAGACATTTATTTTGAAAATAAACCAAGCCAAAAATAAAAGTGTACTGCCCAGAGTCCATCTGACTTTCCTGGTTTGAAAATAATAATAATAATAATGAATGTGAACATGTTGCTTCACATTAGTCTAATAAAATGTTGTTTTTCTTAAATCCAAGACGTTTCATAGTGTTACATCGTGTTACTGAGCAAGCCACTAATGTACTTGATTGACTGTAGTCTGTGGTCTGAAACAAGACCAGACATGACTAACAATTTAGTACACATGGTATTTAAAAAAAAAAAAAAAAAAACAAAGTAAGGGGAAATAAGTAGAATAGAATTAAAATGTTTCCATTCTTGAATTTTAATTATGTTCCCTCCATTGGGTCTGAATGATCACATGGTTTGAGGCTCAAAGGGTTGTGCTCAGATAATGGCAGATCTCATTCAAAGTTCTGAAGGCCGTCCGTCTCTGCCTCGGGTCAGGAATCTTGGCTTCTAGATGTTCTCCACCTTCTTTTATGTGAACTTTGACCTCACCGAGTCCGGTTCGGTTCTCTTACCTCTGAGTGCAGAAATGAGCGAGTTTCCGTCTTTGATGAGCTCTTTGATGAATCTGTTGGTGCGCTCCAGTTCCACTTCATGGCACTGCAGCCGATCTCTAAACTCGGGACTGTCCAGGAAAGAATCACTGAACTCCAGCGTCGGCAGACCCATCGGAACTAATAGTGACCCAACTGCAGCCGGACGTGCGATTCGGTGCCCGCCGCAGACGACGGAGAGTCGGCAAACTCGGAGAAAGTCCCTGGGAAGTTTCTTCGGGCTCCTGTTTTCATGCCTCTTTTCCTCACAAAGCTTCCGGACCCGGAGCAGCCAGAGACCTTGAGAGACGGGGTTGAGCCAATCCTCTCTACGACATTCTGATGACGAACTTTACGGCACTCGCTCCGAACTTTGCCAGAACTAGTTTTCTGGGAAAAAGACCTCCGTTTCGGGAAAAATACTAAAAATTAATCAAAAACGACTTACTGTAGTTTCAGACTCGCGAAAAAAGACGAAGAACTGCTATGGTGATAACCCCGTCTTCCTACGGCTCTGCCGAAAGTCTGTTACCATGGGAACGGGAGACTCCTGCTGGCGCGTGCTGAAATCTCTGTCATTTATGGAAATCAGTGACGTTTACTGACTTGCAACAAAGTAATAACTACTATTACTAAATAAAATAATGATAAAATAATAATAATAAAATAATAATAATAATAATAATAATAATATTATTATTATTATTATTATTATTATTATTATTATTATTATTATTATTATTATTATTATTATTATTATTATTATTATTATTATTAATAAGTAGTAGTAGTAGTAGTAGTAGTAGTAATAGTAGTAGTATTAGTAGTATCATGACTGTCGTTGTATTATGGTATGTTACTTATGGATCATTGGAGCTGACAATGTTTCCTCTCCAAATATATCATTATTTCATAGCCTATATTTGTCAAGGGTATGCAACATTTAACAATAAAATACCTATTTAGGCTTGTTCTCCACTGATTAAACCCTAGTAGGAGCTGCTAAGTCTTATTTTTAACCTGCTTTGCATTCATTACAATGTATTTTTTTTAACATAAATATAGATTAAACTTCTTTTGTGGCATGAATAAAAACATAAATATGAAAAGAAACTAACATTTACTCAAAATGTGAAATTATTTTTTACATTTGACAGAATCCTATAGGATTTTCTTTCTAAATAAAATATATCTTGTGCAGGTTTATTACAGTGTAGCATAAGAAAATATGTGCTTTAAAATAATAGAGGATCAGATTTTGTTTAATCAAAGTTTTGCCTATTATTTGAAATCTGTTTATTCTGGAGGAAGCACAGCACAGACAAGACCTCTTCAAGTTATCAGGAATGTAAAAACCTTTACATTGTTTATTTTTTTATTTGAGGTGCACTTCAGTCATACATTTATAAACTTTACTTATAAAAAAAAGACTATTATTATTATTATTATTATATTATTATTATTATTATTATTATTGTTATTATTATTATTATTATTAATCAAAGAAAACTATGGAGAAGTAAAAGAGCCACAAGTGGCTCCGGAGCGGCAGGTTGCAGACTCCTGCCCTATTTTTAAAAGGGCACACACCCTAAGAATCTGTCTCTCATGTAATATTGCTAAGTTGTCAATTATTTTGGCTTTTTTTTTTTATGATAAACTGGGGACTTTTGTTTAGAGCTCTACTTGAATGAGTTTTGGCAGCCAAACATGTTCTCTTTTGGGTTTGTCTCCAATTCTTATAGGCAGATTTGTCCAAGCACAACAATTACCTCATTTTAAAAGATATCTTCTGATAAGTTTTGGCTTGAGTTTCCTGTTTTTTAATTGAGGAGGTGCGTGTTGTCACTTGATTCATGTTTCGAATAATAGAGTTGTCAATGACCAAAGCATGAGTCAGCAGACGTCAACAATAGCAATCAAGGGTTTGAAAGAGTTGTGAATAAAAAAATTTTTTATTCATTATAAGGAAATGTGTGTGTGTGTGTTTTTCACAAAGATTAACTTAAATATATTTTAAATAGAGAAAATGTATCCAGTGGTAAAACGTGTGCAAATGTTGAAAATCGGTTGTCAACCAAGACTACTGCTCATTTTGAAGAACACATTTGATCAAAACACAGTTGTAGTTTCAGTTGCTTTGCAATAAATCCACTGAGTAATTCAATAAAATAATAGACAGAGAATGACTTCAGGGACTAAAGTGTTACGGCTGGCTCTGAACCGTAACAAATAAAGGGGAGACGAGACCGGTTTGTAGCACTAAGTTGTTTTAATGTGCATACGAAAACCCAACAGAGTAGGGAGGACCAGGAGAACCAGAGCTGCAACCAACGGCTCTGGCTGGCTGGCGTAGAAGAGTCTCTTTCAAGCACCTCTGAGGTGCATCCTTTTATCTCCATCCTCTCTGAGTGGAAAACAGCTGCACCTGTGTGAGAGGAGGAGCAGAGGGACAGGCAGCAGAACAAGACCCAAACGGCCCAGGGCCGTAACATTCAATAAATAATAGACAGAGAATGACTTCAGGGACTAAAGAGCAGCAAAAATGTGCCAAAACAGATCTGACATTGAGGAACTGAAAACCAGACACTTATGTACACTGAGGAGTATTTACAGACACTTGAATGATTGACAACCTAAACTTAGTATGACTGATGGGGAAAACGTGAAAGCTTAACATGACATAAAGAACTTTTTATGCATCGAGTTCTACGTTTAATTAAATACTCAAATCCTCACTTAGGCATGTTGGGGAAAATACCCACATGGGCTGGTTGTGGCAGACAAGACATTTTGTGAGGCAGAAAAAGGGGTCTTTGGTAAAGGAGCATTGTACTCTCACCCTTTGTCTTTATGGTGTCTGAAAACTTTAACTAGCAGTGCAACTTTGGTTCCTGTCATCTACCGGAACACTCAGATTATTCATGTTGTTGGGAGTATCAGTGACTAACAAGAGGCAGGCGTAAACTGACCTTTTGACCTCTTTGTGTACATTTTTATTCAAGTTATGAACTTTTAAAGGATATTTAACCTTAAAGCCCACTACATCAAAGAACTGAAAGAAAATTGTTTTTTTTTAAATTATATTTAAATATCAATAATGATAAAATATGTAATGTTTTTGCTCACAACGATGTTAGTTTGAGATGAAAAACAAAACATTGTTCAGGAAAAAAGCACCTCATTTAGCCATTGTCTCACATTTGAACCACACATTTTTAAGATGCAGAACTGTTTTATGAATCATTATTAACAACAAATTTAGCTTTTTTTTTCAATACAGCAAATAGCCATTTAAAAAAAGAATAACAACTGATGAGCTATAATCTCAACCTAAAGTTTAAAAAATTATCAAAAAATACAAACAATAGACCGTAGAATAACAAATGAGATGAAAAAAAAAAAAAAAAAATTCGCCAAGAGGCAACCTCACACTTGGGTCATCTCCCCAGGCATGGAAGCAGCAAAAATCTTTTGCCAAAGTGGAATGATAATGTCATCCATAATCAAGGTGTGAACCAAAAAAAAAAAAAATCTAAATGAAAAGTGAAAGTTTACCTCTTTACACAGTCTTGCAGGCATATTACTAAGTGTAGGTAAGATGATCCCAACAGACAGTTTTCCGTTTTTTGTTGTAGGGTCAGTTTTTCCTCTACACTCAGATTACACATGTTATACTCATACTTTAGGACTCAGCAATGCATGTCACTTCGGTTTCCATGGTCACAAGGCTCTGCTCGCTACAGCGAGCTTTCAGAACTTTTCTGTTCATTTCTATACTGGTTTCAAGTGGCTTTTATTCAAACTGGTTTCTGTTCTCCCCTTACAACTTTTCAGCTCTCCCAGTGGTCCTGCTGCTTCATTGTGTGAGCTCGTTTCTACTGTATGTGCCACTTGCTGAAAAGAACAGAGTGCCATGGCTACCACAATAACCTGACACTCATGCAGAGAGGAGACTAAAAACCAGACAGTACAAGGACTGAAAACTGACCTTTGGATCTATCTATGCAATTTGTTAGAGACGTGACAAATGGTGGTATTTGTCAGAATCACCACAGGCGTTCTCAGTTTGGTGAGGCTGGTCTGTCTGTGATGTAACCAGTTCCCCAAAAGACATGTGTTAATAATAAAGGCACCACCGCTAATAAGGACCTGATGTTTCTCATAATTAGGCTTTTTAAAGTCAGAAAAAACCTTTCATTTGCTTTAATTTCCATGTTTTCATCCTCATGCTGGCTTTAGGATTGACATGCAGTCGCTATTAAAAGGAGATTTTTTTTATTTACAAGTGAGTAAATTTGACGATACTTTGAAAGGATTTCTTGGCAGTCTTAAGACTACTTTAACTCACAACTTGAGCACAGATTTCACATCATATTGTGGATAATCTGTTAGACAGCGTCCTGCTGCATAAATGGACACCAGAGCTATGGAAAAGATTCACAAGCATTACAAATTTTATTAAAAGCACCACATGAAACAGTCGTTTTCTCTGTCAGTCTGTTGGATTTCCACACTAGCATGCCTCTTTTTTTTTTTAGGGAGCTCGATAGTGAGCGTCAGGACGTCTCTGTCTCTAAGTTTCTAAGACGATAGCTCAAAAGAACAAGGTCAAGCAGCAGACACTGAGTTCAACAAAGCTGCAGACCGGGAAAGGATGAAAACGGCACCCCCACCCCAACAGCCCAAATGACGGCCAACTCATTCAAACGTTGCTCAACAACAACTTTAAGATGACACCAAGTAACAAAAGAAGGGCAGAGAAGTAGAAGAGAAAGGTCTGAATCAGGATTTTAGGTGGAGTTAAGTCATGTAAGACCAGGAAACGGCTTTTTATTCAAAGAATGAAAGAAAAGCCAGGCTGACGTTTGTAGAACTTAAGGCATTTATCTTCAACTAATGTCTCCCTTTTGGCTTTGATTCACACCAGAGACCTGAAAAGGCCTCATAAAAAGCAGTGTCCCCTATCCACCCTTACATTTAATTGATGGAACATATTTTTCCCCATTTAACATTAGAAAAAAAACATTTTTTTACTCAGACATGTCTGGAAAATTGAAACTAATAAATCTGTTTCTTTTTAAAAAGTCATTAAAGAATGAGTTTGCCCATTTGAGACAAGACAGAAAAAAACTAAGCACAAAGTCTATCTTTCTGACAATAAGTCATCCCATGAGGAACATAAGTCTTAAAAAGGTTTTTATGAGCAGACATCAGCGGAGTCCTTCAGTCCTCTTCCCCCACCTTCAAGATAAACAGGAAAAGGAAACAGAAGGGGGATCATACAGCTGAGAGGGTTTAGACAAGAAGGCAGCCATGACAGGACAATGTCTGCATGTGGAGATAATGAACGAGATGCACCAAAGATTGAGTTTTAGGACTTTCTTCATGTTAAAGATTAGAAATATAAGCACACAAAAAAGTCTCCTTTTCACCTTTTACCTCATAAGTGCAACTCAGCGCTTTGTTTCCTTTGCAGGTTTAGGGCTAATCTGGAACCTCAGAAGGGCAAATAACTTCATTCACCCTGTTAGGGAAAAGGCACGATCATTTGCATCACTGACAAATACACAAAGTTACTACATCAAATCCTCAGTGAACAGGGTCAATGATGCGGTCTGACTGTGTGAATTTGAATTGGGAAATGCCAAAGTATTATTTCCACACTTCAGTATTTCAGCCAGATTTCTACTTGACATCTTTTTAATGAATTATATTGTGTTTCATTAAGTTGTGTGCATGGGGGTTGTGAGTGTTTTACAATTTTTATGTGTTTGAAGGAATTTGTTTTTTTTTTTATGGAACCTCATATTTAGTAAGTAAAATAGTTTGAGTTACATATGTATTAAAAGTGCTTTAAAAATAAAGTTTAATTTGATCAAATGCATGTTGGTCACCGATCCATTCAATTTTGATTAAAGAATAATCATTAAAATTGTCATATCTTTTACTGTATCACTTAAAGAGCATGCACCTCTTTAATATGTAAATGTTTACAATTTTACAAACAGAAAAAACATAACTAAAGTGGTTTGAAACATGAGACAAAAAGCTTAAGTTTTTTTTTTTTTTTTTTACTTCTTTTTCCCCCATTTGTGTCTTCAGAATGGAGTTGCAGCACTTCAAGCAACAAAATGAGACATAGTAACATTTCAAACTACAAGAAAATACAAGCACATCGACGTGATTTATATTTAAGGTCTTTATTTCTTTGGATAATATGTACAAAAAATAAACACATCAAAACCATTCCAAGTTTTGAAAAAAGATGTTCTACAGCACCCAATCATTAGTTTTCAGTCTTTGACTTTAAACTGACTTATACCTCACAGTTAAAGAGAAAACTCCTGATGTTTAAAAAAGAAAACTCGATTTTTTGATTATTTTTTACATCGTCTAATAAAAAAATGACTTTTCATTTCATTTTATCAATAAATAAAAGAGATCAAAGGTTCAATATTCCGTCACGATGGCTAACCTTCTGGCTCATTGTTTTTATTGTTGTTTTTGCATAGTTGTCATAGGTGTGAATTATTTCATACTTGAATCAGGATATTTGCAATTATTATTTTAATCTGTAACTGAATGTGAATTTCTGCAATAAAGCTTTAAAAACAGTTTTTTCCCACGAATGTCTTTATTGTAAACCAGTTTTAAGACTAACTCAGGGTCAAAGGTTAAGTCCAATCAAAGGAGATAAAAATGTTGAAATTCTCCAAATCGGGTGTGGATCCACTGTGTTCCTATGACACCCGAAAAGTGACGATTTGCCTTTCACGCTGGTGTCAATAGAAATCCGAACCACCACATAAACACCTGCAGCATCACCTCTTGTCTCTGTACCTGCGATCTTCCCTGTCTCTGTCTCGGTAAACTCTGTTGTCCCTGTTGCCCCGATCCCCATCTCTATGTCGGTTCCGATCCTGCCACCCGCCGGACCCGGCTCTGCCCCAATCCGCACCCCGATCCTGCACCGGCCCGGCACCCAGGTTGATGGGCTTCCGGAAAGGTCTGTCCCTTCCGCCGGAACGCAGCTGTCCGGACTCCTTCTTCCCTCCCAGACCTCCGCCCAGACGCCGCGGGATCCACCCTTTCAGAGTCCTCTCCTGCTCGAAGTCCACGAACAGTTCGTGCTGATCCACCACCAGCTTGTTGGCGTCCCTACGGGCCCGGGTCAGGGCCCGCTCCTCTTTATATTCAATGAAGGCGTAACCTTTGGAGAAACCAGTCACGATGTCTCGGACCAGTCGGAGACGCTTAATGTCTCCGTATTTGGAGAAGACTTTGTGGATCTTTTCCTCAGACGTCTGCGGGTTCAGGCGAGCCACAAAGAGGGTGAGCAGCGAATCTCCAACGACCCCTTTGTTGGGCTTGTAGCGGGCGCACATAGCCCTCCATACGGCACGGTCATGGGGCTCCACATCTGTCCCGTCGATGCTGCCGGCCTTCAGCGGGTCATACTCCTTCGCTATCGGACACCAGTCCGCCATGAAGCCGAGAAAGTCGGTGATTCCTCGCAGTGAGAAACTGCAGCACAGCCGCGAGCCCAAACTTAGTGTGCACCAGTAAAAACAATCCGTCAGGGAACGATTGTCTTCTCTTACAATGGTTCCGGGCCGCCGTTGTCGATGACCTACTTTTATTTCGAATTTGACTTAATAAAACCGGTTCTATTTTTATAATAAAGTGAATGTATGAAAGTGCGTGACTTGAGTATTAGTTTTCATTTATTATTTGTTAACTAAATTGAGAATTTTCTTTCAAGACAAACAATAAAGAAGAACCCAAACCACATTTGGGTGTGCTCTTTGAGTCTTCACACCTGGGCAGGTTCATCACTGACATTAACGTAGCTAACAGAATTTGCCTAATTTAGACAAATAGGTCCAGACTTGTTCAGGTGGGATCCTGTCACTGAAGCGCACTGGAATTCAGACATCCTGAGGGCGGCCCACCCTTTCATAAATGTTCCTGTATTCTTGTCCAAAAGCTTTTATTTTTTTATTGTGGCACTTGAAGCAAAATGAATAGCTAAATTTGATCACTTGAATTTGTGAGTGAAAATTTGTCTTTTTTTTTTTTTTTTTAATGGCTTACAGAAAGTAATACCGGTAAACGATTATATATTAAAAAAAAAAAAAAAACAAGCAGTGATTTGACTTTCTGTCTTAGAAATTAATATAATTGACAAATTTCTTATGACTGAGAAATTATAAGCCTTAAAGTTTTTGAACTGCTGTGGAGACTTAGACTTAAAATGTTTGGCATTTATGCATGTAACTTAAGTTTATTTTGGATCTGCTACACTCTTAAAACTTATTTTCATCTGTGATATTAAATCAGTTTCTGATTTTAGTAATTGGTGTCAGATCAGGAGGTCCTTGTGAACTTCAAACATGCAAAGACAAAGCTTCTTTTGCACCAAAATTAGCCTCAAGCAAAGTCTAAATAAATGTCAGAACTAGTCCTTTAGGATCCAAACCTCAGAGGAAGTATCAACAAGAAAGACTTACAAAAATCTCATTTATTAAAAACAGACACAAAACCATCCCAATGTTTTTTTTTTTGTACATTACTTAAAATAAAGTCATTGAACTCCAACACTTCTGTGTACAGTTTTCTGTAATGAAACAGATTTGGAAAGACGAACTGAAATATCTGGGTCATTTTTGTTGCAATGTGTCCATTTTCAGTTTAATCTACAAATGATCATCAGCCTGCTCTAGTGCCGTTACATGTCCTCCACGCTCCATTTATAAGCCATCTCCTGCATGGCTTTCTTATCCGCCAAACGCATGTAGCGTTTCTTTTCAAACCCATTCGACCTGGAACACACAAGAAAATGTTGTCCATTACATCTACTGTCAAAGACAAAACTCCATCTGGGATCATTAACTCCTCACAAATGATGTCCTAAAAAGCAGTGGTCCCCAAACTTTTTTAAGCCACAGAAAAGTTTAGAATAGAAGTTTTTTTTTCTGTTCTTAAGAGATGTCTGCCTAATGAAGCTTTGCTGTAGGAAATTCTCAAATGTCAAAATGTCCTTTTTACAATTTTCCCCAAATCCAGAACTTTATTTTATTGAATTTTCATTCTCTGTAAAATATTATCATGCGCTTAAACTTAGAATTTGTGATGGATCCATTCAAATGTGATTGAAGTTTTTCCCTTAAACTTCAAAGTGGATGCTAACAACCAGATGCGTCTGACTTTTATAGTGTGATGGATAAATTAAGCAAAATAAATGATCATAAAAATTGTATTTTCTACTAATGATATTAAATGTGAAATGTGCATCTGCATGTTTTAAAAAAAAAAAAAAAAAAAAAAATCAGTGTATGTGTAAAATAAAGGTCGATCACTGTATGCGCAAAGTGTTTTTGACACATAGGAACAACAGATGTTGCAATAGATCCATATTTTTAAAAAAAATTCTGGCTTTGTCCATAAATAACAGTTTTTTTTTTTAATTTTAAGTCAAAGACTATATACATTTTATATATATATATATATATTTGCTAACTTTGTTAGCTTGGGGCTGTTAATTCAGCTATCAAAGCAGCTGCTTTAGGCACACGAGTAAACAAGAGAAAGACAGATGTGGCAAACGGAAATAATTTTTCAAAATAAAAATTCCTTTAGAAACAGAAAATAAACAAAACAGAAAACATCTAAGTTATTGTAAGCTCTAGCTTTCTTTTTGTTTGTGCTTCCCTGTACACAAATGATCGTGTCAACTGCAAAACTAAAACATCTTGTCCAATGAGAGTTTTCTTCAACTGTACCTGTCCACTCCATCCCAACGGTAGCCTGGAGGAATGTTGAAGCGGTTTGGTGGTGGTGTAGGTCCATTGTAGCGAGGTTTATCTGAAAACATTAAGAAACTTTAGAACAATATTTGCTGTTTTAATCATGCTAATTCAGCCATTTTTTCCTCAAGAGGGTTTAGAAAAGAAAAATCTTGTGGAAAGGTTAAAACCTTGTGTTTTTGTGCTTTTCTCTTTTTTCCGCCGGAGCATGGCAGCCATGGGATCTCCTTCCCTCTCCTGCTCCCTCAACATGCGGTCCAGATCCTCGTCATCACGGTGACGGGCCAATGGCTTCTGGGCTTCGATCACGGCGTCCTCCAGCTTCTGCTGCTCCATCTGACTCTGAGCCAGCCTAAAACACACACATCAAAATTAACCAGTGTAGCCCTTGAAATTGCATTCTCAGATGCTTGGTACAGTTTTGTGGATTTACCCTTTACCCCACTGGGCGTATTTTTCATCCTTTGCAGCCTTTTCTCCAGCTTTTCTCTTCTGTTCTTCCCTTTCTGAAGTCAAATCTCTCCTTTTGCCACTTTTGTCTCGGAATACCGTCTCAGCATTACGAGATTCGTCTAGTAAGTAGTAGATAAATTGTATAAAAAAACACTATAATGTATTAAAAAAAAGGTCAGAATTAATTCTAAAATTTTTTTTAACGTCTTTAAGCAAGGCCAACCTTCAAGAGGTTGATTATTTTTCTCTCTGCGCCGGTTTTCCTTTTGCTCTTCTCTCAGAATTTCCACAGAAACCAGACCAGCCTTTCCTCCAGAGAGCATCCTGTGGTCCTGAAAAACAACACAAAAATATGAAATGAGGTTTCTGCTGCAAACCACGTTTCAAACCTGAACAGCGCAGATCCCTCACGTGAGATTGGCCAGGTCTCCGTGGCGGTGACAGATCTCCATCCGAGTCCTTTCCACTCCGCTTTCTTGGAGGAGACTGGTCAGAGTCAGATCTCTGCCGTGTTCTGGAGCGCCTCCGAGGGGGAGACTGGTCAGAGTCGGAGGCTTCTCGTTTGGATGTTTTTTTCCGTGGAGGAGATTGATCGGAGTCAGAATCCAGCCTAGCTCGACCCTTGTGAGCTAAAGGAGACCGCCGATGATCTGGTGACCTTGGTCTACCGTGTGATGACGAGCTGGGCTTACTTCTTGTGGGAGAGGACTCTGAGAAGCAAAAGAGACAATGTTTAGACTACATGTAGTATTATGATGCAAAATTTGTAATCCTAGGACAAAAACAAGTGTGCTTTACAAACACATCTTACTGCATCAATAAAAATCATTTATATTTTTAGAAACTTAAAACATTAATCCAAAAAGTAAAAATCTGATAAAAAATCCAGATAATTCCAGCTCATGATTTTCAGTTTTTTTTTTCCTCAACTTGGAAAAAATTACCTTGTTTAAGCAAGCAAAAAAAAAAAAGTATTATAAAATATAATTCACCTTTACTTCTAATTTTCCCAGATTTCCTTGAATGTTGTCTTGAAGGAGACTTTTTTGGGGAGTCATGGCGTCCTCTCCTGGGTGGAGAAATGTCTGGAGAATCGTTGTTTGGGTCCTCTCTGGGAGGAGAAATGTGAGAGTCGTGGCGACTTCTTCTGGGAGGAGATGCGTCTGGAGAGTGTGTCTTTGTTTTCTTAAAGGAGAACCGTTTTTCCCACTTTTTGATGACTGCTCTGGTGAGTCGTGGCAACTTTTTTTGTGTCACAGTCTCCTCCTGCTCATCGTCTTTCTCATTCATTTCATCTTCGTCCGCTACAGAAGAACACACTTAAAGTGAAAAAAATCATAATTTAAAAGAAACCAAATCTATACAGTCCTTTTATAGTTACCTCCAACTATTTTCCACCTGTTACTGGTCCTAAAGGCCTCCATCTGTTTCACCTCCTCGGGCCGCTCATCAATGAATTCTGCAATCTGAGAAGATAAATCAAAGCTCAAAATTGAGGTTTTCTGAGACCTTTTCTGTACATAAGATAGATTACATCAAATAATTATCTGTCCAAGTTTCTGGGTTCACTAAATCACAATGCAACTGTTCCCCATATTTCATTTAAATAAGTCAGTTAAATCTATGTTTACATGCACTAAAAAGTAGAACAGATAAGAAGAAAAAACTCCAAGCCTTAAGATCTGATGGGATCCACAAAAAACAAAAATGGGAGGAGACGCTTTTGATCGATTCATCATTGTTATGTTAATTTGTAAGGTTGTCTTTTAAATAATATCTTGAATTTTACGTTTGAGAATTTGTATTGGGTCACACATCCAGAGATAGCACATGGCTAATATTTGACAACAGAGTCAACTCTGTTACGTCCTGTTCAAAAAAAAATCAATATTAATGTTAATGTAATGCAAGACGCGAATGTTATCATATCACACATAGCAACTAGACTTTCACTTGAGTGTGCAAGATAAAAAATTAAGGAACGGCAAAATAAGTGCTAAGGCTAGTTAGCTACTCACCACCGGAGCTTCTTCTTCATCCTCTTCCACTTCCTGTTGTTGCTGGACCATTTGTCTCCAATCGATATCATCGTCCACTATTTTAAGTCTTGATTTTAAAAACAAACAACATTAAATTTAACTCAGAGAAACGAGTTTATAATCTGAAATCATCTTAGCATGAGGAAACTAGCTTGGAGCTAACATTGAGCTGAACGTCGCAGTAGTTCGGTACTCACCTTTTTTCAGGAAGCTTTTTTCGTTTCTTCTTGACTTTTCCTTTAGATCCACCATTGTTTTCGTCAGCTGATAAATATCGTTTCAAATACTCAGCTTTAGAAAGCTCAGGTCCGGATTTACTACCGACCGCCGCCATCTTTGTGTTGTGAGAAACTACGGATCGAATCAAGGGTCATTTATTATTATTATTATTATTATTATTATTATTATTATTATTATTATTATTATTATTAGTAGTAGTAGTAGAGTAGTAGTAGTAGTAGTAGTAGTAGTAGTAGTAGTAGTAGTAGTAGTAAGTAGTAGTATTACAACAGTGACTGCTATGCATAAATAAATAGAAAGTACAGATAACTCCAAACAAGTAAAAGAAAAAAGAGAAAAATGTGTCTTAATTTTTTCCGATACAAATTAAGATAGATATATATATTTGTGGTGTCACCCAACTACAGATATTTTAATAACGACTGCAAGCAAAACAAACTAAATATGCAGTCCCTTATTCAGTTTTAAAACAGTAAATGTTATTGATCAAAGACCAGTCTCCTGAAAAGACAAGAGAGCTTGTTTTTTAAACAGTAAAAACCTTTACTTTTTTCATATACATTTCATTTCCTAACATCTAAACGAGTTACAAGCGCAGTGACAGATTTTTTTTAGTAATCTTTTTTGGTCACCAAAACCCTTCCTAAAATTATATACAGTTGCTAATTATTTTTAATGGAAACACAGTGACTGAATATTGTCCCTCTCTCATGTCATGTCCAATAAGTAGAGACAAAGTTAATGTCATGGGTTGCTGTTTATTTGAGGATTTGAGAAACTCACTGGTCTTGCTTAATATCAATAAATGATATTGCTTTCAGGCTAAATTGAGAAAAAGTGAAATTTTCAAGTACTGGTGGCGATCTATGTCAAAACTACACTTTGATTCTTGATTTTAAAAGCAAAAAAGGAACAAAAATGGTGTCTCCAATCATAATTAAATGATTTCCATCGAATTCAGAGAGCTCTTCTTTAATTTACCAGCATTGACAGAAACACAATACATTTACTGCTTTTACAGAGTGAGGAAAAAGCCACAGAACCTATTAGTGCTTTTAAATATAAAAGAAAAAACATTAGCCCCTCATAAATAAGTCAGCAATTGCATATCTTACTCTGCCATTAGACTCCCTTAATGAAAAAGATGCACCATCTTTTCTTTTAGTATTTCATTTACATTCAGTTCCTGAAGCTCCATTTGAATCCTCTTCAGCAGAAACATTTGACAGTGTTTTTATTTTTTTATATAGAAGGAAGACAGATTGAAGCAGGTTTTAAGAGCAGACAGAAGCAAAAGTGCCAATGCTTTGTGCAAAAGCGTGACTGTTGTCTTCTCAGCGCCATCAGCTGTCATTGTGATGAAAGAAAAAGACCAGGCAGCCAATCAAGAACCAGGATCTCTGCAGAAACACACTCACTGCTGAGCAAGGCACCAGGGAATCTGTAAAGAGGGACATTGATTGAAAAATTCTGCCAAAAACCCTCACTCCTTCAGCGCTTTAGTCCACCCACCTCTCTCCACTGTGATTTGCCTAACATCTCCAGATATTTTGCACATGTAGGTGGTGTTGTGTGGGAGCTTGTCTTTGTAGTCAGACAGGGTCATCCTGTAGCCGTGAGGCTCCAGCTCCACCACTTGGCTCTTATCATTAAACTGGGCCTCAGCTTTAGACCCGGAAACGTTGGTGTTGATTAGCACCTCCTTGGTTCCTGAGGACAATGAAAACTCATAACTGTTGATTTTGTTAGCCTTAGGCTCAATCATACAGTCCACTCTCAAGTCGTCGTCGTCTTCCACGCACACGGAGATCTGCTCCGGTCGTACTGGGAGCAACAGCACTGGAGAAAAACACAAAACATGCATGATTTTTTTAGAGATAATTTTATTTTAGACACCTCCAGGTTTGTATCCTTACCTCCCAGCACTCCATAAACAAACAGGGATGTGATCATGATGGAGAAGTGCCCATTCAACTGAAAACAGATAAGGCAAAAAAAAAGAAAAAGTGAAACTGCAATGAAAGTGCTATGAATCCAAAACATAATGCTTTATGTGGCCAAAACAAATGTCAAGACAGGATTCAGACCATTCTTTTGTCTCCTTTCACATAGTTCTGGGGCAAAAAATAAAGTTAAAGCTTCAATATGTCATTCTACTTAGTATTTACCTATCTTATTCACACAAAATGCCCTCTTCTGATCTAATTCTTGCAATCTGGACATAATTATAAGGCTAGGATTCTTTCCTTTGGAAGCAGCAATTTTACCTTGTGTTAGAGGAGAATGCAGCACCTCCCTCCTCTTGTTCGTCTCAGCTGGAGGAGAATCAGCCGCTGGTTCTTGCCTCACTGTGTGACTCTGCAGAAAATCGCACATCTGAGAGGAGAGATGGAGAGGAAGTGGGAGGGACCACGCTGGACCAGAGATCTGATTCGTCTCTCCACTCTGCAGTGTCCGATGGAAAACAGAAAGCAGGTGGCTGGGAAGACATCATCGTTTTTTTGTTTTTATTTTTTTTTACCAGGACAGTCTGCGACCTTGTCCTCTTCGTTTCATGTCCAGAGTCCATCTGTCCTCATGTGCCCCAACGAGGCAAGTAGGGATTTTTCAGTAAGATCCTTCATGATGTCACACCAAAAATGGAGAATGAAGCTGAAAAAATATTATACCCCCCCAGTATGGGTCAGATAGAACACTAGTTGTTTTATTCTCCATTTGTCTTGGTGACCTCCAGTGTAAAATTGTGTTCATTTTGGAGTCAAAGAATAGCAGAAAATACTCATATCATAATGGTGAGTGTCCTTATCCTTTCTTTAGTTTCTTCAACTCATTTGAAAAGTACAGGTAAGCCTTTCCTGATGGGAGTCACCTGCAAACAGACCCAGGTAACAAAATGTTTTAGTCCAGAAAAATAAAAGCTAGAATAAATCAGTTTAATTTTCCAAGCAGTGATTAAATTAAATACGTTTTTATTGTTGAAATTCTTTTATTTAAATTGCATTTATGTCCTTGCTTTATATTTAGTCTTTATTTGTTTGAATCATTTTTGAGCTGCATCACCTCTTCCAGAAATTTCCAGCGCCGTCCTGCCGACCTCGGCCGACTCTCTGCTGCCACCTGCAGGCTTCCAAGAGAAACGTTTACATTTGAAAAATGGAAAACGTCAGTAAAAAAAAAAAATGACCACACATACTGCATACTGAGACCCTAAAGGGACATAATAGTTAAAAAAAAACAACGTAATAACAGATAAATACACCGAACCTAAATGGAAATAGAGAAAATTATGTTTATGTATGTTTATTGTGATAATTTTTTTTTTACAGAATCATTACTTTCTGATAAAATTGAAAATCACAAAAATTCTACCTATCATCAAAACCTTCTTTTATTGTCCAAGTCATGTCCAGTCTTAGCATTTTGTCTGCATTTGGAACTTGTCTTGGTCATCATCAACCAGAGATGGATGTATTTCCCAGCTTGTCGATGGCACTTCCAACTCTTCTCATCTCATCACAGATGAATTCACTGATTGTGGTTCATCTCGGCCAGAAATGTATAAATCTAACAAACTAAAATGAAATCTAAGATAATTAAGTGACCCTAGATATATTTTCTAAACTATAAGGGACACTTAAAATCCATTAATTTGTTTAAAAAAAAATGAAGAAAATCTGCCTTATAATCTGGTGTGCCTTGATTCTAGTTGTTTTTTTTTTTTACCTCCAATTGATTTTTTGTGGTACAAGGTGAATAAAAATCTGTTTAAAAGTGTTTTGGAACTGGTTGGGATATGTGGTATTTGTGAATAAGTTGAATAAAGTTTGAGTTAGCTATTTTATTTTTTGGTTGTGTATTGTTTGATTACATGTTGTTTTAGATTTTACTTTTGTTACTTTTTAAAATGATTTTTTTTTTTAAATCAGGCAGGCACAATGGAGAAGTACAGTAAAGAGCTTTTGGACCTGAAGGCTATAGACCTGCAAGAATAAGTCAATTTTTGAGCTGTAAATGTGTGTCTGGGCCTTTACTTCCTGAACCAACCTCGTTCCAGTTACTTATTTTTAACATGCTTCCATCCAGAAGTCAAAAGGTTGTCTTTTGTTTAAACTTCAAGTGAACATCAGGAGCCAAAAAAAAAAAAAAAAATAGTGGGAAAACCAGGTTGTGCTGAAATGTAGCCTATCAGGCCATAGAAAACACAAGGTTTACATAACATCTAGGTTACTCCATAAAGATGATTGTAAGAGTTACTTGTCCTTCTATAAGGTCTTCATTTCAGTGGCTTTGGAAAAGCCCACAACTGATTGAAAAAGCTTCTTTGTTTCAACAGCAGCAGTGGTTCTGCGTTATTATGCAACCCTAATCAGATCCAGAGGTTCCAGAGTCTCTCCCTGCCTTTTTAATCAGTACTTTAAGGTTCTTTCTGATTCATCTCCCAAGACCAGAGGGGAGGAGCAACAATAATTCATATCTTCATATCTTTACAATCAAGAGGATGTAAATGTATGTATTGAGCATTTTAGAATTGTTGACTGGCAACATGTCCAGGGTGTATCCCAACCCCAGGACTGGTTCCTGTGACCTCATGACCTCGATAGGGATAGAGTGGGTTAAGAAGATGAACGGATGAATGGATGGATGGATGGATGGATGGAGGAAGATGGAGTTTAGCAGATGATGTCAGATTGTAAAAGACAGAACCTCTAAATTTAAACTATATAATTTTAAGAATTGGACACAATTTATCAAAATATTCATTAAATCTATTAATAAGCACTGAATAAATGAATATATGAATAAACATACCAAACATCACAGCCGTAAATTGTAGAAAGTGGTCTGGTGCGCTTTCCCTGTGCGCCCTGGCGCGCCGTGCGAAAGCGCATCTCTCACACACTAGCAGATAATTGTGTCGGACCGCGGGAGGCCATCCCGGAAATAATCTGCCCACGCGTTAATCTGCTTTATCCCCACCAAGCCTCAGACTGCTGCTGCATCCCGACACCAGGCACACGCAGAAGCCAAGCAGGACGCACGAGGAGAGACGAGCTGGAGGAGAAGTTTGGGTCGGATTTGTGCGTTTGGAGCGCCCCCCTCACTTTGTTTTTTGTTTTTGCTTGTCACGCATGACAGTCCTGGTGTTGCTGAATCCAAACTCTCAGTCTGACAGGCAGGAGCCGTGAAACCAGTTCATACTGGGAAGTTGAGCACAGCCAGAAACTGGCAGCGTTGGTTTGGGGATGGATCACGCTGGACTTTGGATATTCCTAATAACAACTTGTGTTATTCCGGGTAAGTTACACGTTTTCCCTCATCAGGACAAGAAGAGACTAATTGAAAAAAATAAACAAGTGAACAGAAGTTTTTTTTTAATTAGGAGAATCCATGCTTTCTTAAAAAAAATGTGATCTATCTTTGAAAAGCATCCAGACAACCTGATGTCAATAAAAACTTTTCCTTTTCCTTCATTAAATAAATTTGTTATTTTAAGTCATATAGTGAGCTCATAAATATTGATGAAAAAAAAAACCCTCTTGCTTTTTGCATTAAAAAACGGAAATCTTTGTCACTTTCAATAGATATTCATCCAGTTCCTCTGAAAGATTGATGAATACTGATAATCAATGAATTGATTTGTATTCCTGTGATCTGGATTGATCAGTCTGAGGGAAGTTATTAATCAAATTGATCTAATTCTCCAGAGCCACATGTGAATCTCTTATCTCTCTATAGTAGCTCTCTGGCTGAAGAAAAATGAAATAATAGTAATTTTTTAAAGTGAGGATTAATTAATTAGCATTTATTTGATTTAGATTACTTACACTTGTAAATGAATGCTTGAAATGCACTTATATGATAAACTGTGTAGGTTTTCACATCCCTGTTGACCTGAAGACAACTTGTTTACTCAAAGCATCCTCCAGAATAAAAAAAATTATATGCAAAGCAAAACTTTGGTAAAAAGTTTGATTTTTTTTATCAGTTAAAAGGACATATCTTATACTCCACAACAATGGTTAATAGCTGATCACGCTGCACTGAGATTATCCTGTTTGACACAGAGCATCTTTTGCTTTGAAAATAATTTTTTTGAGCTTAATCAAACGTGAAAGAAAAAAAAAAATCCTATTTCGAGATATGCTTTTTTTCTTTTGTTCGTGCCAAAACAATAGACATAATTCAGATTTATTATAAAAAAGTAAGGTAATGAATGCAAATCCAATTTTATTTAAGAATAAAGTAAGACTGCTAGGGTTTGATCAGAAAAAAAACAGCCCAAATGGTTCTTTTATTGTTAAAGGTTGCCGACCCCGATCCAAAAAAATCATTTTAAAATGAAATAAATCAATTGTATCAATATTAGAATATAGCACTGAAGTATGGTGGGTTTATCTGACGGAAAATGACCATTGCTTCAGCAACACTCATGTGGTGCAGCAAATAATGATCAATCCATCATTAAAGTCCAACATATGGAAACATTTTGAATTTTCAGACACGTGACCATTCAGTAATGTTCTAATAATTGTTCTGTTTCCATCATTTTAATGTGGACAAATAACTTCATGGAACTAAAATGTGAATGGATTTGACGCAAATTCTTGTTTACTTGTTTGTTTGTACACATATTTAATTTACACTTCATGCCAGAAATATAAGGAATCTGGAAAACTTCACCTTCACTGTTCAGTACCAGGTATTTATCTCTGAGTCACACTGGTGGAAGTTTTGGCTTAAGATGTCTTGGACCGATTTTAGGTCATTGAATCTGATCAGTAACCACGATTTATAATATGAATCATTGCTAAAATGAATTGTTACACCCCTAGACAGAACTAATCATGCCAGGCATCGCTAAGTTTGAGTGTGTGTAGTAAAAAGGGATTGGCTTTTGTCACCTGTGACAGGTGAGGTGTAGCAGTCAGCTCACCTGGTTATGCTGTTGTTGTCAGAGAATCTTGGAGATGCACAGGTCAGCACTTTATTGTACTGCAAGAAGCTTTGTGGCGGACGTGCGAGCTGCTGTGACATCTGCTACGACTTCCTGTTATTCAGACAGAGATAAAGCCGCTCTGTGAAGGCGGAGCAGCAACTCGCCGGCGTGCACGTGTGCATGTGTCACGATCAAGTGTGAGGCCGAAACATGTGATTGTCATGCTGAAAGACGGATTAAAGTGCAGGAGGGTGTGACAACAAGACAGCTGCCAAGTGTCCGCCCGCCGCCGCTATGGTGCTTCCGGCCGTTTGAAGGATGCCCGCAGGTTTTTGCCAGCTGGCGCCCCGCGGTGTGGCAGGCTGAGCCGTTTTACCCTCCCTCCCCTCCGGGGCATAAAAGTTTCAAATCTCATGTTTGGGTAGGCACACAGGGAAGACTAAATGCGACCAACAGACACACCCTCACGAATTTCTGCATAATCCACCGCCCACAGCTGGAACAGACAGACGCAGCCCCACAGAAATAATCCCACACAAACACTGCCCTGCTGGCCTGTCAGCCTTTTGTGCATCTCTCTCCAGACTCTACACAGCGACTACCTCAGTTTTAGCTCAGGCAGGTAATGTTCTTCCACTCTAGTTTCTTAATGTCTCTCCATCTTTTGTTCCTGTTGGTGACCCTTTTCATGTGTCGTGTTTGAAATGCAGCAGTCCCAATAATCCTGCCGGCTCAGTCCTGGCAAAGTGTAATCTGCATATTCCCACAAACATTACCCAAAAAGCACATATATTACTGCCAGATTTCAATAAAATTATTATGTTGCATGCAGAGCGCTGGCAAGATGTCGCCCTTATAATGGCCTGTGATCCAAAACAACTGTGGAGAAAAAAAGAAAAACTTTATGATACTTGAATCCATTCCGGCCTTTGTTTGACAGTAGCCAGGACAGGCTCCAGCATCTTTGTGACCCGCGAAAGGATTTAGCGGGTTAACGTTTAACTTTCTATGATTACCGTTTTGTCAACAAAAATAGGGTTTTTGGTGGTTTTAACATGTTCTTGAAGCATTTTTCTCATGACAGTGGACATGAATAAAGAAATTTCATCTTAATATAGCATTTCTGAGCATTTTTTTATTCAAACCGTAATGAATCAGAAGCAGACAAAAAAAGGCTGTCTGAAAAAGATCGTAGTTGTGATGTGGCAAATACGCTGTGTGGACCGCAAGCTTCATTCCGATGCATCCCCTTGTAGACGACTAGTGGGAGTAAAGCTTTTTCTTTCAGGGTGTTTGTTTTTTGTCGGTCAAACTAAAATCTGTCAAAACCTCTTATGCAGCTTTGACACAACTTTAGCGTAAAGCATTAGCCACATTAATCAGTCGTGGTTACTTAAATCAAGCTGTAAACAGGACAGAATGCAGCCACAAAAGCTCTTACTGTGACTTCTCTCATTACTTACAAACAAACTACATTTGCCTTGCCTCATTTCCATCTGAAATTTGAATTTATGTATTTAGTATGAACAGATATAAAAACATAGACTTACAGAAGAGCAGCAGTATTACGCCTATATCTATATATATGATAAAGCAAGAGTTGATCTGCAGCAAGCAAAGCTTGTTTCTGGTTGAAAAGAAATTCTGCTTCTTTTTACTACTTGCATAGGAAACCAATTAGTAATACCAGGTCAGCCTATTGTAAATGTCTTCATTTAAATATTTTTTTTAAAGCAAGACAATGAGTGATTGTTAATTGGTTGACCTGTTATTGTTTTAGGTCACGTCCCAAAGAAGGACACAATTTCTCTTGTAAACATTAACTCTATACACTCAAAAACACACACTCAAAAAACAATGATCAAATCTCTACGGTTGTTAGATTTTCTTTAAGCACAGTGAAAAGATTTAGATCATCTACTTTTTTTGCATATTGTTGTTAGTTTTCATTCTATTTTTGGTCTTTCAGGATCCCAAGTTACAAACCCAATGGGTGCATAATCCCAGATCAATCACAGATTTGATGACCTAAAGATTAAATGGTTAATCTGTTCCCATCTCTCTCTGTGTTTTTCATTTTCTCCTGCATCATACCAGGTCAGTTTGTTGTTTTTCTTTACATGATGGCCTACTGACGGAAGTTGATGGAAAATGTTATTGCTGTGATCTTCAGTAACATTGAAGGGACACCGAATGTAAAGAAGATTATGTTTTATATTCATGTCTTCGATCTTAACTGGAAAGTAAAAATCTCTGGATTTGATGAATTACTGAGATGCATGTTGGGTAACTCAGTGGGTCTGACCTTTGTGACATGTGCAGAGACCAAGATAATGGACCCAAATTAAGATCGTACTTCAGATTTTATCATCCAAGCTCGTGCAGTGAGAGGTTAAACCTGCATGCAACTCAATAAACTGCCTTCATTGCAGAATGGGTTGTAATTTTAATCCAGGATCCACTCAAATAACTGAGCACTCTATTTAGGACAAATGCAGCCTCTTTTCATATCTCATTGTTGTCACTTGTGTTCATATTAATTAAAGAGCTGGGCACTGGATTTGCTTTAATCTCATGTCACAGATATCTCTGGTATTCTCCTTTCAGTTTCTGAACAAGTACTAAAGTTATTTCTCTTAAGGCAGAAACTCATCCTCACTCCATCCTCTTTCAAATATGTGCAGATAAATGAAATACTGTGTACAGATTTTTACCCTGTATTGGTTCACACTGACTGTAAACCACTGAATGATCTCAGTTTAGTAAACTACATCAACTAACTTAGTAGAAAAACCTTTACACTATGGCTGTTTAATGCTGCATTCAAACTGGATGTGATTTGAAAGGCAGGAGTGTTGAGTTTCAATGTTAAGTCAATGTGAAGGCAGGATCTGAGTACTTGTGTCTCAATTTGGCGTGGCGAGGTAGATGTGGCTTGTCAACCAATCAGGGCATGTGATGTTTTCAGCGACTCGATCAAAGGGTAGAAATATAAATCCCATATTTCGTCCTGAACTTCCATGCATTTTCTAAACCTGGCGGGGTTGCCGGAGACTGTCCCTGCCACTGTTTGGGGAAGGCGGGATACATCCCGGACAGGTCGCTCGCCTGTCACAGAGCCCATGGAGCTGGAGCGATTGAGCCCGCAACACTAGCCAGCCGTTCAGTGGATAGCGTAGCGAGCTAGCTAGCGAGCTCGCTTTGCTGGCCTGCCAGTGTTTATGAATTGTTTATTTCATTTAACCTTTATTTAACCACGTAAGCTTTTAAGAACATATTCTTATTTACAACAATGACCTTGGAAATGGAGAAATACAAAGGTAGATTAAAACACACCACAATGTGTACAACAATTTACATTAAGAAAACTATTCAGTCAAAAATAATTCTGGAAAATATGGCTGCCCGACAGATGAATAAAAAGTTCTCCCAGTTTTATGTTTTTTATTTTATTCTTCCTCTCTCAGGTTAATGCTCAAACTCAGCCACAGACAAACAGAAGTAACGTTCAAAACGCCCCTTAAGCACAGGAATGAAGTACAACATACTGTGCGTGTCTCTGAATGATCTGGTGAACCCAGACACAGTGACATGCTTGCCGGCGCCTCTTTAGAGCTCTCCAAAACACATAAACCCAAGCCACTCGCTCAACATCATCCATGTTTTCCATGATGTGGCAACGAATGAAGACCAGAGAAACTTTGGCGGTTGCTCCGTGGCGGGGGCGTCAAGGCGCAGAGCAGAAAATTTGATGCATGTCAAAAGAGTGGCAGCAGACAAGAATTTGAGGCACGAATCACATCTGATGTTAAAATGGGATCTCTGATTGAGCAAAAAAGACCAACTTACTAAATTAAGTTCTCAATCAGACTCCTGTATAGACAGAGGTTTATTTACCAAATACTGCACTTCTACATTATCTTAGTTTACTCCACTTGCTTTAAAAGCGTATGAAAAATGGGCAAAAAAGGACTTTTAAACATGGGAGTCAAACGAACAAGCCTTTATATAAATCCAGATTCCTGTGCTCATTTAAGAAACTGCAAAATTCCTGGGTTTGCTTCTAATTTGAGAATTTTTTCCTATAGCCCCACAAAAGCACGCCCCCAAAAATGTTTCCAAATACATAAAGGGGCAGTGTTACAGGCCATCCTTAAGTCCAAAGTCACCATCCATCCTTATAAAGTCCAAACGTTCCTTTTACCATTACAGAGAATATGCCCCTGAAATCTGTGTGCTTTATGCTAAGCATATATATTAAAAAGTAGAGATTACTCTGAAGTAATTTAAAGTTTCCTTTAATCTGGGGAAATGTGGGAATTGTAAGTACAGTGGTCTATCATTTATCAATCTAAATATAACCAAGGAAAATCTGCGCAGAGGGATTCCAGGCGCTTTAAAACTGTAGAACTTTTCATTACACACTTCATACACTTTTCTCAGACAGACATGAATATTTTCACACTTCTTTCTCTTATTTAAACTAAGAGCAAACCTTCATCGGAGAATAAATCCAGTCTTAGACAATTAAAAAAATAATCTCTTGCAATAAACATCTATATAGATTTGGCAAACAAACAGACAGTACAGAGGAGATTGATTGACAAGGTCTGCTGCCAATCAGGACACAGAACACAGTGCACTGTTTTAAAAACAAAGGAGCACAGCAAAAATGACACTGTGAAACCACAAAAGATGAGCCGCAATACAGTGAGGGAACACTGTGCTACCCAATATGTCAAACCTCTGACTAAACAGCTGTCAGACGGCCGATCAACCTGCTAAGCTACATCTTCCACCTGTAACAGCGAAAGATGTATAGCTCCTTTTAATCTGTGCATCGTTCGTTCATTCGTTTTTTAAAACAAAAACAAAAAAACAATTTGTTTTTTCATTTTTTAATTTTAGTTGGAAAAAACAAAAAAATGACTTGATTTTTGTTTTTAATTTGAAAAACGAATGAACAAATGATTCCAGATTCTTTTTGTTAGCTTTGATGAATAAATTATATTGCATTATAATTATATTTTCTGTTAGTCTCTTGAATTCAGGTGGATTTTATGGGTTGATATCTCCCCCCAAAAAACTGCTTCAAAGGTTATTTGTTGATTTTTTTTAAATGTCCTTAGGTGTATTTTTATGGCCCTGCAACAGACTGATGTCTTTTCCAGGGTGAGGACCAGTTTCCAACATGATTTCTAAATAACCTGCCTCTGTAGCTTATCATTGGCCAGAAAAACCAAGACCAGGTAACCTATAGGATGCCGGTCCTCGAGGCCTTGAGTCTGACACCCCTGCTGTGTGGGTTCCGGAAACCGCGTAAACTGAAACTTTGGCCACAAAAGGCCAATTTGTGCCTTGAAAGCCTAATACTAAATATTAGCCACAGAAAATGCATTTATGCCCAAAAAAATACCTCATTTTGGATGCAAAATGCTAATTTGTGCCTTGATAATTCTAAGTTTTAGATACAAAATACTAATATGAATGCACAAAATAATAAATTGTGCCCAGAAAATACAAAATTTGGGCTAAATAACGTAAATTGTGCCGGCAAAATGCATATTTTTGCCTTGAAATTGCTATATTTTGGCCAAAAATGCTATTTTTTGTTAACTAAATTCTAATTTGTTGCCACAAAATATTTATTTTTTTCCCACCTAATGCCAATTTGTGCCTAGATAATAGATAATAGCCTAGATAATTTTTCTTTTAAAGTCATTTCCAGGGCTTCATAACTTTTCACTCATTTGCATTCACACACAGGTCTTGTTTGTGTGTATTTGTTGCGAACTGTGGGTTCACACAGTTGTGTTCTTTATGACTGGCTCTCTGTTTAAAAAATTTATCATCTTGGAAAGGTTGCTTCAATTTGTTAAGGCTTTCGTGCCCCATTCATAGATGACCTTGGAAAGACTTTGTAAAAGTTTACCTTTGAAAAGTTGCACCGTTTTTGACATTTGACAAATAAATGTAAAATATAAACTGCAGTTCATTTGAAAGTTAAACTGTGGTACATAGTGTTGTTAACCTGCCAAATATTTATCTTAAAAAAATCTTTTTGACTCATGTTCTACCAAAGCCAAATTTAAAAAAAGCATAATTATTCATGAAGCTGTTATCCATCCATCATCATCCATCCATCCATCCATCCCATCCATCCTGCTGAATCCCTTTATCCCTTGGTGCCACCCCAGCTACTGTTGAGTGAAGCACTTTACATCATCATTACAGAATTTCCTTTAGCTCCATTGTGTATCAGCGGCGCCTCCACCAATCCGGGTCATCCATACAAGCAAAGTTTAAATATAGGTTTTCCTATAATGATGCATAGAGATGGAGGATGTCCGTCCAGGCTGTGAATAAAGAAGGCCAGCGTCATGCTGGGCTGCTCTGGTTGCTCCTGTCTGTGCCAAACACTGCTGCTATTGTATCCTGTCATTCCCATGCTTCCCTCTTCACCGGGCACTGCTGTTTATGGATTATTGTCCCCTGTGCCGGTGAGGTCATTTCCCATGCTTAAAAACAATGGCAGAATAAAAAGAATGGAGGCAAGAAGAACACAGGAGCTGGAGAGATGTGGGCCAAAGCAGTGTGTTGAGTCAGTTCGCCCCATCCTTACCTTAAGCTTCTTATCAGCTCAGCTGCAGATCTCATCAGAGACGTCTCACAGTGGGACTTCTTTTACCAGGAAAAATTACACACAAAGGAAGCATGTTAGACACACGTGAACAACAAAAACAAAAAGAAAAGTGGAGTCAGTTGCCTTCTTGCTTTGTGAAATGCCAGCACATTTTTATGTTAGAAAAAAAAAAGTATATATTCTATAAAAATGTACTATAAAGAATTAAGAGTGTCATGATTCAATTAGTATCCATTTTTTCAAGCTGTTTACAACTCATTCACTGTTCAGTGTGTGGTGTGTAAACTTTCGCGAACTCTTGTTCACAAAAGTTGTGTTCACTTACGAACTGAAAAGTTCTCCTGAAGTAAAGCTGGTTTTTACGGAGTGCTGGACATAACGTTCACAACGAAGAATAATTTATAGTTCCCTCAAATTAATAATTTGTGGATACAAATTAGAATTTAATGGGAACCAATTAGCCTTTTGTGAACACAAACTAATACACTAATTCAAATACTAATTTATGAACATAAATCGCTAATTCACGTATATATAATGGTACTAATACTTATTTTGCTAAGTTTTTCCCCAGATAATACCTCTTTGTTCCTCGAAAATACAAAATTTTAGCCTCAAAATGCTAATTTGTGCCCAGAAATACTAAATTGTGGCCACTAAAGGCTGATTTTTGCAAAGAAAATACAACATTTTAGTCACAAAATGCTAATTTGTACCCAGAAAACGCTAAACTTTGGCCACAAAATGTTAACTGTGGTCATAAAATGCCTTTTTTGCCCAGAAAATACTAAATCATGGCAGCAAAATGCTAATTTAAACACAATATTTGTATCCTTACACCAAAGCCTGAAAATTTTTACCACAAAATGCTTAATTGAGGCTATTAAAAGCTAATTTTTGCATGCAAACCTATGATTTGTGGCCACAAATTATTAGTTTGAGGGAACTGTTTTTTAATGCAATGTCCAGGGCTCCATAACCTTTTGACCCATTTGCAACACAGGTCTCACGCTGGTGTGTTTAGTTGTAAACCATGGTTTCACATTCTTGTGTTGGGTTCTCTGTTAAAAGAATTTTGCATCGTTCTTTTTGGAAAGGTTGCTTCAATTTGTCAAGGCTTTTTGGGCTCTCCGTCTTGCTAAAGCTCTCTTAAGCATTCCAATAAGATTATATTCTGGACTTTGACTTGCTCATCCCAAAACCTTTATTCTTGACTCTTTCAGCCTTTCTGATGAGGATTTGCTGCTGTTTATTTTAGATCATTTTTCCGGTGCATGACCCAGTTTTAAATAGGCTTTTGTTTTTCAGCAAGATGTCCTCACTTTTCTGGAAATCTCCAGTTTAAAGATAAAGTTTTTGATTGACTGAGGTCAATCAAGGTCTTGTGGCAGCAAAACAAATTCAGATTACCCATACCAGCTTTTAGGCACCCGTGGGCAGGGAGAATGAGACTTTACTGCTGAAATGTTGCACAAAAAAATATATAAATCTAGTCTATTTTTTGGCTTTATTGTTGCATATATATCTTTATTACAAGATGTATATATATACTCAATATATATATTAGTATGCCTATCTTATATATATATTGTATATATATATATATATATATATATATGCATTCTTATATATATATATATATTGTATATATATTATATTGTATAACTATATATGTATTATATATAGTGCAGATAAATACAAAAGAGGTGATGGGATATTAGCACAGCTTGACCATCTCGACTGGCTAAAAAATCCCAGGTTTTTTTTTGTTTTGGCTAAATCAGTGTGTAATAAGTTGGGGCTGTAAGATACCAGGAGGAGTGGTAAAACAAACCACTGTGAGGATATTAAAAAAAAAAAAAAAAGAGAGTTTCTGAACAAATATGATCAGGATTTGTGTGACTTAATGGCTAATCTAATTACAATTTCACTGGAAATACTTTAAAAAAAAAGCAACACAATCAGAGGTTCTCTACTGTTGTTGTAAACATGTTTTACGCTCCACTGAGATTTCTTTGTAAAACATGTCTTAACTCGCTCAGGATTCATTTTATTTACTCAGATCTGCCTCGGTTGTGTGAAGTTACATGTGTTCAAACTGATTTGATGTGTTTTGTGGAAGTAGGTTGGATTTACTGGAGGCATTTTGCTCCAGTGGATTAGGTTGGGATGGATTTATCCGTGTCTGTTTAGAATAAATACGAGATGTTGTTAGACTGACATCTGCAGTCAGTGAACAGAGGCAGAGGAAAGCAACACTTTAGCATTGCTTCTAACTGTAGAATTCTTCACAAGATAAATAGTGATCTTTGTCTTCAGCCTCAATCAGATATTTTGTATGTATACTGCATTTTTATGACTTTTTTTAAAACAAATGTGGCTAAATTCATGAGTTTTTGTCAGCCTTTCTAATATGGACTGATCCACATACTGTGATTACCGGCCACATTGCTCCAGAAGTCATAATCAGCAGAATTCTACTTCCACCCAGAAGGTCAAAATCTGGCTCTCCATATGCACACCAGCAGATGGATCATACATTTTCTGATTCAGATGCCCTTCAGTATTCCAAAAGCTGTGATCCACTGTTGGTCAGCATATTAAAGTCCCACTCAATCAAATTTGGTCTGTTTTAAAAGAGTTCCAGTGGTCTTTTAATTATTATGTTGTTTTTTTTAGCCTAAATAAAAGAAGCCTGTGTTGTTTTCTTGGACACAATTTCTGCTGTATTTCATTAGGAATTTACTTCTGAGTTGTTCGCTGTTGGCGAAGTACAACTTTTCTTAAAGTTTGGAGCGGGGAGTTTATGGCTCAACTAAGTAATTTTTACGTCAAATTCAAACTTTCCACATTATGTTTTGTTTCATCCTGATTCACAATTATTTGAATAAAAAAATAAACAGAAATCCAATTTTGAGATGTCCTCCATTATTAGAAAAATCCCACAGGAACATGTTGAAAACACAATTTTCATCAGGTTGGTCTTTAAAACATCGGACTGATGAGAGCAAACATGGAGTCTTCTGTTTTTTTTTTCTTTTATAAAAATTGCATTTTTTAAGAAAGCAAACATAAATTGAATGTTTTTGTTGATAACAAAAAAACAACATAAAGCTGAGAAAGATATGTTTTACAGTTTCCGTAATTATATTTTAATATTCAAGCAAAGATAAAATAAAGAGGTACGAGAATTATTAACTGTGGACATTACCTGCTCACAAAGAATTTGGATTTACTATTTTTTTTCATATATATGCTTCTCCATTTTTGTATTTTCTAAATCAGTGTTTCAAAACAACATTAACTCTACCCTTTAAATCATTAACACATTTAAAAAAAACAAAAATATCACCAGTATCTGTAAAAGTTTATAGGGCTGTTCCCAAGTATCGAGAACTTTAATAAAACAAAAAAATATTTTAGTAGAAAGATTTTAAATGTGAAGTTTTTGTGTTTAGTACGGGAAGTCATTGGGGGGTCAGTCCTGCTTTAGCTTGAAGCCTGCAGCTGGAATGAACTTTTAAGTAGCTTCTTGACCCCGGCTGGAAAAGGAAAAACAGCTGTTATGAAAAATAGATGGATTGATGGATGTTTGTGTTTGGCCTTTGGCTTATAGAAAGCTGGATTACATCGTATAGAAATCCATCTGCCTGCTCTAAATCTTAAGGCATTATAAACATGTGCTGAGCGATTGTTGAAAATGTAATTTGTTGTACGAAAACAATCATCAGAATTTAACAGTTTAAGAAGTTACAATCACTGAAAAATTGAAAAATAGCTGGAGTCAAACCCAGCAGATGAACTGGATGTTTGTCCTAAAGAAAAGAAATGTTGCAGGAGGAAAAAGACTTTTTGAGGCATTAACTCTATCATCAAATGAAGATTTTTAAGTAAAATCTTGTAAATCTGTTTTTTTTTTTTTTTTTGCCGTTGCATTTGCTCTTCTTTTGTGTTGTGTAAATCACACAGTTGCAGAATTTACGTTAGTTGCACTTCTGCAGCACCTACGATCAGTACAGGCTGCTTCAGGTGTCTGCTTCAGTGCAGAGGGACACACACGACTCAGACCTCTTTCTGTTTGCATAAATTGCAAAAGAGAGAGATGGCTAGTTAGAAAATTATGCCTGTTTTAACTGATAGAGCTCAATGTGTGCAAAAAGTTAACCACAAAGTAGTAAAGATGCTCCCTGAGCTTTTATTCACCAGCTGTTTGAAAACACTGGCAATGCTGGGCCTTCACTGTTCCGTTGCTTTTGCCTCCTTTATGCAGTTTTTAATAGGTTTCAATTGCTTTAATAGTTTTTTTTGCTGAAATGGTTCCCCTTTACATGGCGGTAAATCATCTGGATGTTCTTGTTTGATAGAGTTTGACAGAGTGTGTTGCTGCTGTTTTACAGTTTTTTTCTCCGTTGGTTTGACTCATCAGCCAGTTAGTTCTGTTACTTCACAGGTAACAGTGTTTGGCTTGGTATATATGATTGTGAAGGCTGGCAAGTATGTCAAAATAAGGTCAGGACTGGTACCATTTGTATTATGAACATGGAGGTACCTCACCAAAAAAAATGAGCATGGGTCAACTTCCTGCTGGGAGTAACACGGTTGTGTGGTTTTTTTCTGTTTTCTGATATTCTGACATTTTGTGAGGAGTGCACAGCTGTCTGCACTTTGTAATTAAGACTATTTAAGTTGTAGCATTTCAGTTCTCAGTGTCGCTGTGTCTCTGATAGGACTGTGAGGTCCTTTTATACGGTTCCAATTTGTCAAGTGTTTTTTTTTTTTTAAAGTCTTTAGTTTGGTGTCGTTTTGCACTTTTCCCTCTTGTGAGGTGTCTTTTGTTTATTAAAAAAACTCAAACTGCATTTCTGAGTCCAAGCCTGGTTCTCTGCTCCTGGGTTCTTGTCACCCCAGCTGTCACAGGGAGAAGGGGGAGAAAATCAGCTGGAGGCAGAAGAGAATGTAGGAGGGATACGTAGTGGAATAAGAAGTCCCTGGTACGATGGAGTTGTTGCATGTGAATAAACTTTAGTATTGTTATTTTAAAATGGCAAATATGCATTGACCCTTATGCTGCTGTGTATTTAACCTTTTTACTGCTTTAAATAGCATGATGATGTCACAAAATTTTGGCAACATTTTCCAATGAATTCCATTTCAATTCAATTCAGTTCAATTTTTATTTATATAGCCCAATATCACAACTGCCTGGGTAATGGTGGCGTCACCCTGCGTGACCTCATAGTACCAACGCAACCTGGTCGATTAAAGGAAGTCAGTGGGACGGGCATTCAAAAACTTACCATTACATGGTTGGGAATGAAGAAGATGCCTGTTCCTTCATGCTGTTCAAAATATTTCTGGGTGCAAAAAAAAAAATTGTTTAAACTTTGCTATTTTTCATATTTCCTGCACAATTTCTATGTGTAACTTGATCATATCTTTACACAGACATACTGTATATCAAGCGATCTATTTGTGATTTATTATGTGATGTTATTCCATGTATTATAACATGTATTGCTTGAAATAATACCAAATCATTCATGTTTTCATCATATCTGAAATCAAGTTGTTCTCTAGAAACAGTTGTGTGGGTTTGTGTATAGACTACATCAAATATATATAATTGCAAGAGGCATTGTGTGTTCTAGATACTGAATTCTATTGGCTCATCCCTTAACATCATAAATGGTTGTTCCACTTTTGGTAACCAAAGAAACGGTTCGTGATCTCTGGCCTGATCTGTTTTCAGTTTGCCTGCTCTCTCAGTGGGTGGTTGTAGTTGCAGAGGATTTGCTAAAGGAGATCAGTAAGTCAAGAGAGAACAGTAACTAAAGAAATCCTACTTATTTATACCTCTGACTAATCCTCCACTTTTGTCCTTAGTACACCTACAAAATACAGAAGTAAAGGATTTTAAGCCCAACTGCATCCATTGGAATTCTGATGCAGAAGCAGCCAGTTGGAGCAAGAAAAATAATTTAATGATTTGGTTTAATTGTGGCAACTTCTCCTTTTTTATCTATGGTTCACCTTCGAAGGCTCTGCTGTGTGTTTAAAAAGACTTGATTTGATTAGATGAGAGTTAGCTCATTAAACAAGCGTCATCGACATAGACCTGAGGACAGTAAGCATCACTCTGAGAGATTCTTTTCAGGGTTGACCTTAAACTTCCCTTAAATCCCTCAACTTTTACCTTTTTTTTCCCTTTTCCTTTGGTTCCTGCACTGTTGTGCCACCTCAAAAGTTGCTGGTTAAGCACAATCTTTGAATTTGTATCACAACTTTAAGTTACATCTTTATCAGTAGTTCAAGCTTGTGAATTTAATTCATTTTAGCAGAAAATGTAATTTGTTACACACTGACTGCACAAGAGAACTGGAACAAGCAAGTGTGATGTCACCCATAGAAAATGCAATGAAGACAATTCTGTTTTTTTTCGCAAAATGAACATCATCATGTTGGAACCAGTTAGCGTCAGTACAAAGTGATTGGTCCAACTTGGACTGAGTCATCATTTCTATGGCAACCACTCTGGCCAATCAGCAGTGAGAATGTTGGAAGTCCACATCTCTACCACTTGAGAGTGGGCTCGGGAGAATGTGTCAATGTAACATTACAAACATTGGACCATATCCTTTAATTGAAGCATCTGATTAGCCAGTTTATACTTGAATAACTTGCACGACGGAAAAAAAAAACAGGATTAGCAAAACTAAATAAATAAGATATCAAAGCTCGAATGGTTGTTCGGAAAAATATAAGGACTGAGTAAAAGCATTTTATTTCTTTATAGAAGTTGATGGTATTTTGGCAGGTGTTTCCTGTTGGGATCACAGTACAGTTAATGACAAACAACATTCATTCATTCATTTACACATTAATTTCTTTCCAGAAGTACATGGACAGACGGTGGAAATGGATGATGGGAAGTCAGGATACGTTGGTTCAAAGGTGGATCTCCGCTGTCGGTTCATCAACAGTTCCCCACCTGTCAAAATCTCTCAGGTATGTAACTGTCTGACTCAACATCAACAAATTAAGACTAAAATATATTCCATCAAGGCAATTATACAAAGAAAGAGTTCCAGCAAGAAGAGGAGGAAAACTGCATACTAGTCACTGCAGAATATCTCTGAATAGAAAAAACTAGTGTTGAATTGCATCAGGTAAAGGTTTAGCAAATGATTTTGCATAACAAGCTTTTCTGAACTTAAATTGTTCATATTAAGGACCCCTTGTACTAATAACTCCTTTAAAAGAGTTACTTGTCTTTCACTGTAACATAAAAAGGTTAAATGTAATTAATAGTTTTGCATTTCAGAACATAGTGGGCTAGACAAAATTACTGTAGTTTTAAAATAAAAGCTATTTTAAAGTTACCAGTAGCCCTGGAACAGACCAGTGACCTGTTCAGGGTTAACCCCGCCTTTTCCCAACAGTAGCTTTAGAAACCCTGTGATCCCAAAAGGCATCCAGCAGGTTCTGAGAATGAACAGATGAGTCATCAATAAAAGATAGATTGGTGGTTACTCGTGTTGGTTTAGTCACCTCAGCCACCAAAAAATGTAGTCCATCTCCCCAATGTAACAGACGTTTTGTCCCCAAGGTAACGTGGCAGAAGCTGGTGAACGGCACCAAGCAAAGCGTGGCAATCGCAAATCCATCCTTAGGCGTCTCTGTGGCGCCGCCCTATCGGGATCGTGTCACGTTCAGAAACGCGGCTGTGAGGAGGCGCACCCCGTCTCTGGAAGACACCACCATCATCTTCTCCTCACTCCGCCTCTCTGACGAAGCCACGTACATCTGTGAATACACAACATTTCCAGCAGGGAATAGAGAGAACTCTGTGAATCTGACTGTACATGGTAAGAACACAAAACACTGAGAACGGCACAAAGCAACTTGTATAACGGTGTTCTTTAAGCTGTACTGTAGGCTGCATGGTGACATAACAGTTATAACAGCAAGTCCTGGTTCGAATTCCAGCAATCCTGGAGTTTTCTCCAGGAACTTTGGTTTCCTCTCACAGTCCAAAAACATGTTTCATAGTTCATTGTAGTTTCCAAATTGTTCCTGTATGCACAGCTAACCCTGTTGAACCTGCCCTTTCCCAACAATAACAGTATGGACTCCAGGAACCTGTGGCCCCAAAAGGGATTCAGCAGGTTCAGAAAATAGATGGATTTCTTCTTTAATAGAATAAAGTTTCATCTCCATACAGTCCGGCCAACAACCCAGATGAGTCTTTCCTCCCCCACGCTGGTGGCTCGTTCATCTAACCTGAAAACTCCTGTGGCAACCTGCATCTCTGCAAATGGAAAGCCTCCGGCCACCATCAGGTATGTGTTTGTGATGCACAAATGTACCTCCTGCCCAATTTTTAACTTGTGTCTGCAATGAATCGCCTTTTTCTTGGTTGTGGTTATCAATAGGTGGGAATCGAGGGTGCCTGGAGAAGTGACCACCCGGGAGTACAGGAACTCAGATGGGACATTTACTGTTCAGAGTGACTACACTTTAGTGCCCAGCAAAGAGACGCACAAGGAAACTCTCACCTGTGTCACAACCTACAACGAAGAGGTCTACACAGACAGTGTCACTCTGGATATTCAATGTAGGCCGCTTTTAAAGTTGTGCACCCAGAGTCCCAATTCTGCAACAAGCTGATGTTAGTGTTTTCCTCCGTCAGATGAGCCAGATGTGACGGTGGAGGGCTTTGATGGGAACTGGTACCTGAATCGAGAGAACGTCCGTCTGACCTGCCAAGCTGATGCCAACCCGGCGGTTTCTTTGTATCAGTGGAGACTGTAAGTTTCTTGGTAGTTTCTTGTAATTAGAAAAAAAGTCAAAAAATGTATATTTGTTTTCTTTAACTGGTACAGATTGTGCTAAGGGTGTGAAAATATTGTTTTGGTGTTTTAACATGTTCTTGGGCCGTTTTTCTGATCATTGAAGACATATAGTAAGAAAATAAGTCATAAAATCGGATTTCTGGGTATTTCTTTTGTCAAATTTCTGTGAATCAGGGGGCGAGAAAAAATGCAATTTGAAAAAGAACGTATTTTTGACAGAAAACACGCTGGGTGGGCCACAAGCTCTCTGCTTTGTTCTGTTGATCCATCAACTTATAGAGGAGAAGATTAATGAATGTCTTTGTTTCCCCCATCTGGGCTGGTATCTAGATCTGAACTGTATTGAATAGAATACAACATCTTTATTTCTATGGCATTTTTAAAAGAATGAATTTCTTTGCAAAGAGAGCATTTAATCAAATCAAACAGAAGGTGGCAAAGCTCAAATATTGCTCGCCATTTTTGTTGCGCTTTTGTTAGGGATGTGAGGGCCTATAAGCTAGCAGGTAGAGTGTGTGAACAGAGAGCTCTCTGTAATGCTACGTTGTAGAAAATGACAGGTTTTTGGATTTTGACTAAAAACAACATAATCATAATTGAAAAAAAAAACACAGAACATTTTTCACATTTTTACAATGGATCAAAAGTTGATCAGAGTGGATCTTGAAGTCTTGTTTTGAACTTTGCAGGGTGAATGGCTCAATCCCCAGCAGCGTTGAGGTCCGAGACAGCGTTCTTTTGTTCAAGGGGCCGATCACGTACGACTTGCAGGGCACCTATGTGTGCGACGCCACCAACAGCATCGGGACAACTTCAGCATCCGTTGAGGTCAACATTATTGGTACAACCACTGAACATCGGACTCCTAACAATTCTAGTTCTCACTGTAATTCTGTGCAAACAATGAAGGTTTTTAAAAAAAATCTTTATGTGTTTATTTTTCTCCCGCAGAAAAGCCGCAGCCGCAGATTGCAACAGGCGATGTCGTCAGCGTGATTGCCTTATTGTTGGCTGCTGGGGTTCTCATGGGCATCACCATCACTGTCCTGGTGCTCAAAATAAGAACCAGAAAAGATAACTCATCGTATGTAACGGCCACAAATTTACATTAATTGTTTAGTAGTTTTTTCTATAAGCTCTTTTTTCACGTGTTGTTGGCAGAAATGATTCTCCTTCGAGAAAACTGTCCCAGCCTATGAAAAGAAGACCCGGGGAAGACATCCAGGTGACTAACAATGAAAATCCCACGTTTACTAGAGATTTTTAAAACATTTTTTTCTGATGTTATACTATTGAAAAAGGTGTTTCTTTTTGTTTTAATCCATATATTGGGTTCGGGTTAAAATGGACCAATTTTCAAACTTGAAAGCAGGTAAGTTCTGACCCGAACACAATATAAGGATCGGAGATTCTTTATATTTTAACATATTTTTCTTGGGGAGACTGAGTATTATGACCAGTTAACAAATTAAAAAATGTTTTTTAATTACAACTTTAAAGTTGTTACTGTTAAATTACGAGAACAGAGTTGTATATATATATATATATATTATATATATATATATATATATATGTATGTGTTTGTTTTTAGTTATTCAAACATGTTAATTTGCATATAGTTATATGCTACAGTCACAACTGTATTTATGACTTTAAAAGTCATAGGGTAAACTTGAGACTTTTTTTCTCATAAATTTTAGAGAATTTAATCTTGTAGATTAGAATTCCTAAATTTACAAGATTAAAAATTGTACATTTATGAGGTTTTAAGTCATAAATTTATGAGAAAAAAAGTGTAATATTACATTTTTTTGGTGGCCCTAATACAGCGTACTAATTATCATGTAAAAAAAACAAAAATAAATAAAATAAAAAGGATTTTGACTTACCTGTGTTTTTCTTTTTTAAATAGCATCTGGGGAAATTTTACGAGGAGCTTCCAAACACAGCAGACTACGTGAGCTACCGACTGGCCTGTAACAAAGAGGACTACCCCGAGCCCTACTCCCCACCAATCAACCCTCCACTGTCCTTTCTGCCACAGCACCCCCACCACACCTCACAGACATTGCCTTCAAAGGGCGCCAGCTGCACCAGCACCCCTTTGAAGAACACTTTTGCCCCTCCTTCATACACCACAGCCATCTTCAAGTACCCCTCTGTGCCAGGTCTGTCCTCTCCTCCCCCTGGAGTGGGGTCATACACATTTCCCAAAGAGCAGTATGTCTGAAGTGACCCGGTTTCCCTCACTCAGGCACCTCCGGCCAGCTAAAGGAAGTGACAAGATTCAAAGCGGAAACGCCCGCCGGAGCGCCCGGTTCAGTTTCACGCGACTGGTCCAAGGACGCCGATCTTTTCTTTGCTTAAATGCAACCGTTTCTTTCACTCGTCTTGTTTTTCTCATGTCACCTGTTTAAATTGCAATGATCCATGTTTATCTGTTAGGTTAGTGGAGATTTATTTGAAAAAAAAAAAACAAAAAAAAATAACTATCACAGATTGGTTGTATTATGTTTGATCCAATCTATCTGAAGGGATGGGATTACCTCTTGATGTGCTTTACTCCTTCTTTTATCCATGTGACTCATTTTTAAAAAAGAGGAGAAAAAAATGAAAGACAGCAAATGAAATGATTGCTCGCTCTCTTTATCTCTGATGCCATCCTGTTCATCCTGCGTTGTTCAGAAGCACTGCCCTAATCCGTTTGGTTCTGCATCCCGGTTCTCTGTTGTGCATGTGTTTTGATAATCAGTTTTTCTTTGTACAATAAAAAGAGCAAAATTTATATTAACAGATTTATACATTTGTATGTTTTTATTTGCGTTGTTCTTGGTTGTTGGATGAACACTGGTGTTTCTAGCATTTCAATAAGATGAAGTGAACAGCTGCATCTTAAAGATCAAACCTCTTTATGGACCTTTCCTTCAAAGGGTTACGAAACATTTATTTGGGAAGTAATGCAAACATGCACAGAAAAAAAAATAGAAAAGCATATAAAAAACATTTATTCTAATAGATCTGCAACTGCATGAAAGCAACAAAAATCAACCTAAGAGACATTATTAAAATTGTATTTTTTGTATAGAAATACTATGCTTTTTTTTTTTTTTTGTCCTTCAGCAGTTTAGAGCCAGTAGAGGGGCATTGAAGTAAAAAAAAAAAAAAAAAAAAAAAAGAAGAAGAAGTGGTTTCTTGTGCACAGAACTCGTTTTCTGCTAGTGCCACAAGTTTTTGGAGTATTTTTCCTGTGAAAATCCATCAATGGAGTCATACATATACATACCAAATGACTCCAGTTTGTCACAGGAATTAAAATCCTAAATATATTTTAGACCATTTGCGAAGTAACTCCGATGATGCAGTCGTCTTCAGCGGTCAACACTCACGGGTCAAGTTCTTGTAGAATTTGACAGACATGATCTTTCTTTCCTTTCAGTCCATTTTGAGCACACTTTGCAGTTTGACAATGTTGTATATCAATGAAAGTGGTAACCTGATTAAAGCAGGTGTACACCGAAACAAACCACATAGTGACGCTGAGCAAGCAAAGCTGTAAAGTCTATGTAGGCGAGTCAAAACGTAAAATAAAACTTATTTAGCTCACGTAATATAATTTTCAGGTAACTGACTCTTCAAAAGTCTCCTGTGAGCACCACTTAGTTTTCTGGTGCCTATGAAATCCTTTCTGGTGCTCATCAAATATTATTTCATTTGTACCATTTAGTCTTTTTATGTGTTCTAGGAAACTTTCTGGGGCGTATCAGAAAGTACCTTGTGAACATAAGTTATTTTTTTTTGTGCAAACTAGAAATTTTCTAGTTTTCTCGTGTCCAGGAGAAACGTTCTGGTGCGCACCAGATAGTAATATTGTTTTGCATCACTTAGTTTTTTCATGTGTCCCAGAAAACATTCTGGAAGTATCTTGTAAGCATCACTTAGCGTTTTTTTTGTGCAAACTAGAAATTTTCTACTTTTCTCATGCCCACTTAAAACATTGTGATGCACACTAGGTTTGCACCTTTTCGTCTTTTTCCCAGTACTAGAAGCTTTCTGGTGTGTAGTGAACACCACTTTTTTCTTTTTTTTTTTTTAGTTCAATGTAACTTTATAGGAGCTCAGCTTTGTTCTGCACTCAAGAAAAAAAAAGTAAGCAAAGTGCTCCGTAAATTTCCTTCCTAGACCTGTTGTGACGTATGTGAGTGAATAAAACAAATATCTGAGCTGCATTCCTTCTACACTTGTAATCCTAAAATGTCCAGTCTCATTCTTCTCAATCTTAACTTTAGCCTTTAAACTGACCCGCTCAGTAGGGCTGGATTAATATAATTGATTTGAGTCCATTTAAGCTTAAAAAATCAATAATAGTATCATAATAGATATAAATCGATTTAGCATATAAGTCCTCTAGCTTGATGCTAAAGTTCATTGGAATTTCCTATAGGACGACTAATGCTAACATTCGGTCGACCTAAAAATACATTACTGACTAAATGAACATCTTTATTTATTCACAGGTATGAAGTGTCCAAACTCTTTTAAGAAAATACTTTTTAAGTAGCAATTTGTGGTCTAAAGCATCATTTTTTGCTAATATTTTCTTCTTCTTCTGGAATAAGGTGTAATGTTATATCGCTATCGCCACCTAGTGGCCAAACTGAAATGCTCTCCAGAAGAAGCAGAACAATATTTACAATGTTAACGATCTGAATATTTATAGAGCTTCTCCTTTTGAGAATCCATATGACTTTGTATGCTATAAACTCTCATTGCTTCACTAATACATTTTTCAGTATGTGAACTGTACCAGATTAATATTCATATATTCAAAGCATAGAGAAGTTTATTAATGTATTTCTAAACAAATGTGTATAAATGTGTAAACTCAAAATTGAATTGAAGAATCGAAAGAATTGAAAAAGACTGGAATCAAATCAATTCAGGCCCTTGTGAATCGAATCAGATCGTTTCTAGAAATTATAATCGATACCCAGCCCTACGGCTCAGCACACACACTCAGCGCCATCAGTTTGGATTGTGACTAATCAGCAGTGTGCCATTTTTGCTGATCTCACAAGACCCAAATCATCTTACAATTTGAGATGCATTTTGCTGCTGAAACAAAGAGGCACAGTGAGTCTAAAAAGCCATGACTTTAATCCGTCTGTTTCATCTGTGTGTTGTAAAGCTCTTTGACGCTGACTCGGATAAAGTCTTATCATGTATTTTTTTCCCTTTGATCCATAGTATCAGGGTTTGAATGAGGGTTAATCTTTACAAAAATCCTCCCCCAAAAAAGACCTCAGTTGTTCCTGAATTTATGTGGTCTTCCCAGGGAACATTATTAGTAACAAATGTTCGGATGTTCAATGTTCGGATTTGGACCCAATCCAGTTTTGGGCTCTGCCCTGTTTTCTGTGTATTCACCTGACTTTCTTTTCATGAATCAGTTTGGATTTCTGTGGATGGAAAGTCTTCAACTTATTAGAAAGAATCAAGCAGCGCCAAGTTTGACCACCAGTTCTCTTATTCAGCCCTTAACATCATTCCTTATACTCACCTGAGCACATGAGGTTTCTCACTCTCGCACTGACAAAGACATGAATTTATGCAGATACAGATGTGTGCCCTCCCTGGGTTGCAAATATGAACGGTGCTGTCATTAGTATTCATATTCGTCTGCTGCCATGAACATGTCTTAGACGGTTTAAGCATTTCTAGGTTATGTGTGTTAATTTTAGTTAATGTTGATGTCTGATTGTGTGGATGTGTGTGATTGTGCACAAAATCCCCCTTCGGTAAATTTGTACATGTTTTAGCAATGAACCTTGAGCCAGAGATGGAGACGTGGACTTGAAAATCAGACTTGTTTCTCCACAAGCATGGTTCAGATTTTAAAAAGCTGCCGGGAAAATAAGATAGTGAATGAATAAATAATTAAAAATAATGTTCAGATGTTTAAATACAAAAAGAGTTTAAATAACAAAGCACCTTGCAGGTCCAGAGATCACGTAATACATGTTGTAACAATGAAATTTTATGAAGATTCTTAGTTTCGATCTGTTTTCTTAGAAGTTAGACAATTTCCATATATAAAAAATACAGAAATTTAAGTGTGGAAGAACATTCCCATTAAGACCTTAATCAACCGGGGCAGAGTTACAACATGTGCAGGTATGTGCTTTGCTGGATGAAGAGGAAAGCTAAACCATTCACCCATGCAAATGTCCTGTATAATAGATGAGCATAGTATCAGTGTGTTGGTTAAAGCCCGAGGGAGGAAGAATGGAGATCACAGCAAAGGAAAAATAGTTCAATGTTTGCTTTATTATGTCTTGTAGGTTTTCAGCCTGGGTAATTTTTGGTTGATGGCAGGTTTTTCTTTTTAAAACTCAGCTACATCACCGCAGGTGACCAGTCGGTCCTTTAAGGAGTGATCTGTTTTACGGCGTTGGACTCAAAAGGCTGAGGTACTCACAATCACCATGATATCATGGTGACCCAACTGCTGCGACTGGCTCTTCTGTCTCTCTGCACTGCTCTGGTCACTTTTATAACACAAAGTACCGGTAAGTAATGCAATTCTCGTCTGATCTATACGTCTGTTTATCCATCTGTCCTTTTTTTAGTGGTTCTTCTATTCATTAACATACAACACATGTTTTAGTTCTGATCATTTTGCCCCCAAAATGGCAACAGAATGAGGTTATAACTCAAGCAATATAATTTTAGCTTCTTATGAGTGCAAATACTAGCCGGAGACTGCTGTTTGTAGCCATGGCAACTAAGAAAGGTCAAGATGAAAGGGTTAAGGCTCTTTGTTTGTAGGTGTGGCACGGATGGTTCTGGATGTTTGTAGTTTAAAGAATGACAGCGGCGCTCAGTGTAATCAATCTCGCCGTGCCAGCTCGCAGGTTACATGACACTTCTCTCCTTCCTGTCCTCATGCCTGTGTCTGTAGGGACATTGGTGTACCCTGTCCCGACCTCAACCGTGGAGATCAATCCAAACTGGGAGGTGTTGTACTGGAACACCAGTGTGTATGGAGTGGTGGACAATGATGTGATATTGAAGTGTGGTACCACCCTGCCTGATTTGTACATATGGAGTTTTACTCAGCCCGGGACTGAAGCCATAAAAGCTGTGGTGTATAATTTGGGAAGAGGGCCAAAGTTCCAGAAGATAATCCAGACCTTGGGACAGTTTACGATAGTCTTGAACAGTGCAGATGTGAGCATTGAGAAGCTGCTTCTGGCTGCTAACGGCTTGTTTACCTGCCAAGCCTTCTACAACATCGACGAAGACCCCAAAGTCCACTATTACTATGTTCACCTTACTGTTCGAGGTAAGCGGTGAGTCTGTGTGGACTTGTGGCTTTAGAGTGGTTGTAAACAGCATCTTATTTAACAGTGACCTTTTCTTTTTACAAAGTGCCAGTCAGCAAGCCCAACCTCCTGATGACCGGTGACCCAGTAGAGGGATCCAAGTTGTGGATGCACTGCAGCGTGGACAACGGGACCGGACCCATCCAGTATGTCTGGAAACATGAGACTCAAAATGGAAACGTCACCGACTTGAACGAAAGCAACAGCGTCATCTATGTGAACGACGTCAGCAGGAACTACACCGGGTGGTACCACTGTGTGGTCAGCAATGCGGTCAACACGGAAAGCTCCGACAAAGTCTGGCTGGACATTAAATGTATGTCTTTACAGATCATAGCAGAAAACTGTACGATTTATTTAGGATTATCGTGAAATATATGGAAGTCTTTTTAACAAAATACAGATTATTTTATGGTTTGTTCAAATTCAATTTTCAAATGATAGAAATTTAGGTTTCAAAAATTCATTGACTGATGGCTTTTGTTTTGAAAACATATTTGCCAAAATTTGGTAGATGCTGTGAAATTTTTCATCTGGATGTCATCTTCTGCAGTTCATGCTCCTCCTTTTGTCATCCTCAGTTGGTCCCGATGATCCTCAGATAGACGTTTCTCCAAAAGCCACATCAGAGTGGGGATACACCGCTTTGGAGACACAGAATGTTTCTTTGTTGTGTCAGGCTCAGTCCAATCCACCAAGTCGGTACCTCTGGTTCTACAACAACCTCCAGATCAACATCGGGCCAAAGCTCACCATCACCCGAATCCTGCGAAATGAAACTGGCAACTACAGCTGTTCTGCCCAGAACAGCCACCTTAATACCAGCTCCAGCAGAACCATCCGCCTGACTGTGTACTGTGAGTGTGACTATGTCGATCATTCATTTTTGCTATTTGTAATCATGATTGGGGACTGGACCTCTGAGGCACCTGCCATTGACTTCCAGCCAAATTTGCACATGACACCGGCCCCTTTTGGGCTATCTTGTAGGTTAGGGGCCCAGAGGGGAGTGAAGTGATTCCACACACTCATAATATAATATAATATAATATAAATAGACTAAAAAAAAAACTTTTTTTTGAGAATTTTGAACACAGATAGCGAAAAACCAGTGACTTGTCTTTATTGACACATGAGACTAAACATTAATCAGAAGTGGTCAAACTAATCAATAAATTTGAATTTAGACGCATATCAGGTACACCTTTAATAATCGAGCAGCGTTTTACAAATTAAAAATTACATGAATGGAACAATGAATGAACAAAGAATGAAAATGAAAAAAGCAAGGGGAAACCAAACAATACAAAACTTTAAAAATTCAACACCAAAGAATCTCTGCTAACAGAACATGAAACATTTTTAAATGCCCAGATTTTTTTGAAAATCAGTAACAGAATTGGTAAGTTTGTGAAAACTGAGCTCCACCCCCAATCATGCCATCAAACGCCTCCTGAAAAGAAACAAAACTTTGTCTGACCTGGTCCCCTGGATCATGTTTTTCGGTACCTCCAAACAGCCAGCTTGGATTCAGCAGAAAGAACATTAAGGAGAGTGCGCATGCTCTTTTTTCTAGCCTGGTATTTCTAATGAAACAAACCAAACCAAACAGTTCCCCCAACCCCTCAAACAACACCCAAAGAAAAGAAAAAAGACCTGCCAGACACTGACTTTCAACAAACAGATGGACCACCGACTTACTGACCGAACAAAATGGGCCCCCCTCCCCCGTGCCAGGATTGACGTATGTCAGATATTTGTTTGTGGCTATGATCACATGTACAACCCTCCACTGGAGATCACCTGCCGTTTTTCAACAGGAGCTATGTACAGGGATCTCCAATAACCCCTCAGGGACGACCAAAAAATCCAGTCCAACCCGACACTATGTCTGTAAGGGGACGCACGTTGGAGACCTTGACGGACTCGAGGTAGAGGGTCCTTTTTCTTCCCAGAGTCTCCAAATTCCCAAGCTGTGGGGATGTCCAGGACAGAGGCTTACTTTCGTCTTCCACCCTCAGGTCACAGGATGGGGTGACCTGCAAGGGTGGAAAAGGAAAGTCCACACCATCCACCCACTGGGAACTGACTGCAGGATCCCCACAAATCCTCGCAGGTTCTCAGGTAGAGACTGGCAGACCTTATCCACTATTCTCTGCAGCGTTCTGGTGAAATGAACACCTGCTGCCGAAGCCAGCTCAGAAGTTGGTGTCTTCAGGAGATGGCAGAGCTTCACACAGCCATACTCCCTCAGTTTGGAGCCCATGGATGCAGAAGACAATGTTTGTGAGGAGAGGAGCATACTGCCAAAAAAACAGTTCCTCAAACAGCCACAGTCCAGGAGTTAAAACAGTGCCTCTCTTGCAAACCAAGAGTCTTCATGCAGGATGGACTGATAGAACGGTGAAAGTCCTGTCAGATCTAGGTGTGCATGTTGGACCAGAAACAGATGCTTGTCATACCCCCAGGTTACCAGATTTCCTCAGCAGCACACAAGCAGTCTCTGCCTGTGGCAGACCTGGATGATAGAGGAGGCGCTGAACGGTCCTCACCCTAAAAGCCGCCACACGTGAGCAGATGTCAACCAGACCCTGTCCACCCTCATCGACTGGAAGGTAGAGGACAGCAGACCTCAGCCAGTGGTGACCAGTCCAGAAGAAGTCCACCAGAGTCTTCTGAATTGCTGAGATGAAACTTGATGGAAGCAGCAGCACCACCAGTCTATGCCAGAGCATCGAGGCAACCAAATTATTGGCAACAAGAGTTCGACCCTGGTAGGAAAGCTGTGGTAGCAGGTATTTTCATTTAGACAGTCTTGAGCACACTCGCTCCATGACACCCTCCCAATTCTGCTTTAGGTAATCACCTGTGCCCAAAAACACTCCCAAAAAAATGATGCCCTCAGTGACCCAAGCGAGGTGTCCCAGCAAAATTGGCAACGGCACGTCCACCCAGTTCCCCAAACGCAAAGCAGTGCTCTTCTCCCAATTAACTTTGGCCGACGACGCTTTCTGGTAAACACTCAGACAGTTACAGAGAAGATCAACATCTTTCTGATGGCTCACAAAACTGAGATGTCATTGGCATAAGCAGAAACCACAATAGATGGCCTGTGAAGGAGCCCGGGCAGCATGAACCCCGTCAGCTTAGACCGCAGCTTAAGGAGCAAAGGTTCCATTGCAATGGTGTAAAGTTGACCTGAAAGAGGACATCCCTGTTGAATGCCTCTCTGAACCATCACGGGAAGACTTAGTCCATCGTATCCGGCTGGATGCCTGCCCGAGGACAGGTGTTCTCGTTATCTCAGCCTGAGTCAGAAGCCATCAAGATATGCATCCAAGAGGAGCTGGGCAAAGGCTTCATCTGACCCTACACTTCTCCTGCTTCGGCTGGATTCTTTTTGGTCAAAAAAGAAAACTGTAGCCTGAGACCTTGCATTGACTACAACACCCTGAATGATGTGATTGTTAAACTCTGCTATCCCTTGCTTCTGTTCCCTACAGTCCTAGGACAACTCTGCAAAGCTCGCTTTTTCACCAAACAGGAATAGAGAAGCAGATACAACCTCATCTGTATTTGAGAAGGGGATGAGTGGAAAACAGCTTCTTCCACCACTTCTGGGCATTATGAGTATTTGGTCATGCCCTTTGGACTCTGCAATGCCCCTTCTGTCTTTTGGGCTTTTGTAAAAAACATCCTCCACGCTACAATGCTGTTTTTCATTGTCTGCATTGATGACATTCTGATTTACTCCAACACTTTTGAGGAGCATGTCTCTCACGTCGGCAGGTGCCAAAACAACTGATCACCCACAGATTGTACGCCAAGGGGGAAAAATGTGAGTTTCACAAAACTTCCATTTCTTTCCTGGGATATGTTATCAGTGCTCAGGGCGTGGCTATGGACCAAGGCAAGGTGGAGGCGGTGCTGCAGTGGCCTCAGTCAACCCCAGAGAAGGAGATGCAGAGATTCCTCGGCTTCACCAGTTTCCACCGGTGTTTCATTCAGGGCTTCAAGCTTGGTCAAGTTCCACGAACGGAAAGGCTGACACGCTGTTCTGTCTCCACGACATTACTGCTGAGGGACTGGTTGTTCCGGAGTCCATCATGCCCTCCTCACTAATCCTGGCTTCAGTGCTGTGGGACATTATGACTAGCTTGCTGAATGCATTTCTACTTAGCGACCTCTGCTGTCCTAGCCGGCCGATCGAGTGTTTGTTCTGCTTTCTCAACAGCAACGTGTTCTCCACCTGGTGCTCGACACACCTGCAGTCAGACACCCAGGAATGGCCAAGATGCAGACATTGGTGTCAAACACATTCTGGTGGCCTACTATGCAGGCAGACATAGCCCAGTTTGTGATCTGTTGTGCCTCCTGCCAAATGGACAGGTCTCCCAATCAGCTTAGAGTCAGACTCTTGCAAACTCTGCTCATACCTCAACAGCCCTGCTCTCACATTGCAGTGGATTTCATCACAGACTTGTTCCGCTCACGAGGTAACACCACAATCCTATCTGTCATTGATTGTTTCTCCAAAGCCGACTCATTCCACCGTCCAAGCTACCCACTGCTATGGACACCCTGCTTAGCAGCTCATCATCATGTCTTTTGGCACTATGGCCTCCTGGAGGATATAGTGTCGGACCATGGACCCCAGTTTATCTCCTGAGTGTAGTAGGATATGTGCCTGGGTATCAATGTGAGCCTCACCTCCGGTTATCAACCCCCGTTCAACAGCTAGGTGGAAAGCCTGAATCAGGAGATCAAGCAGTTCCCTCTGACCTATTGTCACCAGAAGGATTGGAGACAGTTCTTGGTCTGGACAGAATATGTCCAGAACTCCTTGAAGAACTGGACGGGTGAGAAGGACTCTCACCCGTCCAGTGCATGTTAGGAATTCAACGACCATTCCCCTGGTTGGGTGAACACACGGATCTGCCTGTGGTGGAGGACTGGTTTTGCCATTGTGAGAAGACACGGGAAGCGGCGCATGCTCAACTCTGACACCCTGGCCAACTGGCATCTGCATGAAGGCCTCAGTCTGGCCCCTGTTCAGTGAGTCTGGCTCTCCACCCGAGATCCTCGGCTGGGGCTCCCCTACAAAAATTCCCAGGCTTGTGGGTCCATTGCAAATAACTAAACACATCGCCCCTGTGTCCTTCAGTTACCTTCTGACTACCACTTTCCACGTCTCACTGTTGAAACTCGCCGGTGGACCTCCAGATGGGGGTTGCGGACTGATCTCTCTGATGTCGGCATGCCTCACTTGATGGTGGATGGTGAGACGGTTCGTCTCGTCAGGGAGCTATTCGATTCCCAGCGCGGAGAGGGTTGGCTTAAAAATCTGGTGGATTGGGACGGGTACTGCCCAGAGAAATGCTCCTCAATTGCAACTGATGACATGCTTGACCCGTCCCTGATCAGGGACTTCCACCAATGTCACTCAAGCAGACATGCACCCTGACTTCATGGACGACAGAGGGCCCCTTGCTTCCAGAGCCGCTCGCAGGTGGGGGCTCTGTTAAGAGTCAGAGCTCAGTCGGGGTGGGAGCACTAGGACACATTACTTCTCCCGGCAATCTCGGCGCACACTTCCCAGATGGTGTCAGATGGTAACTTCTGCCCTGACACTCACCTGGACTCTGGTCTCTTTGTCGATGCTCTCAAGGTTGTGATTGACCTCTGCCTGTCTGACCCTGATTTAGTTTGTGGACTTTTAGCTGTGCTTGGCTCCTGTCTTCCTGCCTGAATTAATAAACCTGCTGCACAAGGAACCAGCTGTCTGCCCGTTTGTGACAATCCTTGAGCTCATCTAGTCCATGAAAGCATGAACTGCAGTTTGCTGTCAGCAGCACAACAATCTGCTGCACTCAAGACAGATGGGGTGTTCATTTAGCCATCCTGAAAGTGTACATCCTGCCAGCATTTACTCTGTCATGTTTTTTTGATTCCCCAAAGTAAATAGCATAAATGTCTAAATTGGGTTTCTATCCTTAAATGTATCTTTCTGGTGTCTCATTTGCTTTTTTCTCAGTCGGTCCAGACAATCCTCAGATAGACTTCTCTCCAAACACAGTGATGGACCGGATTTACACACCTGTAGAACCAGAGAACGGATATGTTGCTCTGGAGACACAGGCTGTTTCTTTGTTGTGTCAAGCCCAGTCCAATCCACCAGGTCAGATCATCTGGTTTTTCAACAACTCCCAAGTCCACACCGGCTCACAGCTCACCATCCCCAAGACTCTCAGAAATCACACTGGCAACTACACCTGCTCTGCAAAGAACACCTACCTAAACAGCAGCTCCAGCAGAACCATCCATCTGACTGTGTACTGTGAGTGTGACCTCCAACGATATTAACTGTCATTGATCATGTTTTTATAGTTTCTTTTCAAGCACTTTATGTGAAGAAATACAAGGAAGATATATTCAAATTTCACTTTCCCTACATGAGTTTCTATGAAGACATAATGCTAAAGACACAAATTTTTCTATATTTTCTGTCCCTACTGTAAAATATTTAACCAGATTTAAGATTTGGAATGTTTCATTGGCAAAATGAGTGAAAATATAAGATGATTGTCAATTTATAGTTTCCAGTTTAAATTTGTGCAGTTGATCACAAGCATTCAGACATACATGCAGTTTTGTAAAAAATATTTATTTTTCAAGACAGCAACAGTCTTGATAGTCTGACCAGAATTACAAAATGGTAAAACAGCAATGTTATGGTCATTTTTACTTCATTGTGAAGTAATGTCAAATATATTAACCCACCATAAAGAAAATATGAAAAAGTGTTAGATTTGTCTGTCCGTATTCGATTTAGATTTTTTTTTTTTTTTATAACTTCATTAAAGTTGAATATTATTTTTTTCTTTTCTATGTTTTCTATGTCTATTTAGTAAATCAATTTAGTAAATCACTTGGGGGTTAATTTTATAAAGATGCTGTGAAGCTCCTCATCTGGATGTCATCTTCTGCAGTTCATGCTCCTCCTTTTGTCATCCTCAGTTGGTCCAGATGATCCTCAGATAGACGTTTCTCCAAAAGCTACATCAGAGTGGGGATACACCGCTTTGGAAACACAGAATGTTTCTCTGTTGTGTCAGGCTCAGTCCAATCCACCAAGTCAGTACCTCTGGTTCTACAACAACTTCCAGATCAACATCGGGCCAAAGCTCACCATCACCCGAATCCTGCGAAATGAAACTGGCAACTACAGCTGTTCTGCCCAGAACAGCCACCTTAATACCAGCTCCAGCAGAACCATCCGCCTGACTGTGTTCTGTGAGTGTGACTATGTCGATCATTCATTTTTGATATTTGTAATCATGATTGGGGACTGGACCTCTGAGGCACCTGCCATTGACTTCCAGCCAAATTTGCACATGACACCGGCCCCTTTTGGGCTATCTTGTAGGTTAGGGGCCCAGAGGGGAGTGAAGTGATTCCACACACTCATAATATAATATAATATAATATAAATAGACTAAAAAAAAAACTTTTTTTTGAGAATTTTGAACACAGATAGCGAAAAACCAGTGACTTGTCTTTATTGACACATGAGACTAAACATTAATCAGAAGTGGTCAAACTAATCAATAAATTTGAATTTAGACGCATATCAGGTACACCTTTAATAATCGAGCAGCGTTTTACAAATTAAAAATTACATGAATGGAACAATGATGAATGGAAAATGAATGAAAAAGAATGGGAAAAAAGCCAAACATACAAAACTTTAAAAATTCAAACACCAAAGAATCTCTGCTACAGAACATAGAAACATTTTAAATCCAGATTTTTTTGAAAATCAGTAACAGAATTGGTAAGTTTGTGAAAACTGAGCTCCACCCCCAATCATGCCATCAAACGCCTCCTGAAAAGAAACAAAACTTTGTCTGACCTGGTCCCCTGGATCATGTTTTTCGGTACCTCCAAACAGCCAGCTTGGATTCAGCAGAAAGAACATTAAGGAGAGTGCGCATGCTCTTTTTTCTAGCCTGGTATTTCTAATGAAACAAACCAAACCAAACAGTTCCCCCAACCCCTCAAACAACACCCAAAGAAAAGAAAAAAGACCTGCCAGACACTGACTTTCAACAAACAGATGGACCACCGACTTACTGACCGAACAAAATGGGCCCCCCTCCCCCGTGCCAGGATTGACGTATGTCAGATATTTGTTTGTGGCTATGATCACATGTACAACCCTCCACTGGAGATCACCTGCCGTTTTTCAACAGGAGCTATGTACAGGGATCTCCAATAACCCCTCAGGGACGACCAAAAAATCCAGTCCAACCCGACACTATGTCTGTAAGGGGACGCACGTTGGAGACCTTGACGGACTCGAGGTAGAGGGTCCTTTTTCTTCCCAGAGTCTCCAAATTCCCAAGCTGTGGGGATGTCCAGGACAGAGGCTTACTTTCGTCTTCCACCCTCAGGTCACAGGATGGGGTGACCTGCAAGGGTGGAAAAGGAAAGTCCACACCATCCACCCACTGGGAACTGACTGCAGGATCCCCACAAATCCTCGCAGGTTCTCAGGTAGAGACTGGCAGACCTTATCCACTATTCTCTGCAGCGTTCTGGTGAAATGAACACCTGCTGCCGAAGCCAGCTCAGAAGTTGGTGTCTTCAGGAGATGGCAGAGCTTCACACAGCCATACTCCCTCAGTTTGGAGCCCATGGATGCAGAAGACAATGTTTGTGAGGAGAGGAGCATACTGCCAAAAAAACAGTTCCTCAAACAGCCACAGTCCAGGAGTTAAAACAGTGCCTCTCTTGCAAACCAAGAGTCTTCATGCAGGATGGACTGATAGAACGGTGAAAGTCCTGTCAGATCTAGGTGTGCATGTTGGACCAGAAACAGATGCTTGTCATACCCCCAGGTTACCAGATTTCCTCAGCAGCACACAAGCAGTCTCTGCCTGTGGCAGACCTGGATGATAGAGGAGGCGCTGAACGGTCCTCACCCTAAAAGCCGCCACACGTGAGCAGATGTCAACCAGACCCTGTCCACCCTCATCGACTGGAAGGTAGAGGACAGCAGACCTCAGCCAGTGGTGACCAGTCCAGAAGAAGTCCACCAGAGTCTTCTGAATTGCTGAGATGAAACTTGATGGAAGCAGCAGCACCACCAGTCTATGCCAGAGCATCGAGGCAACCAAATTATTGGCAACAAGAGTTCGACCCTGGTAGGAAAGCTGTGGTAGCAGGTATTTTCATTTAGACAGTCTTGAGCACACTCGCTCCATGACACCCTCCCAATTCTGCTTTAGGTAATCACCTGTGCCCAAAAACACTCCCAAAAAAATGATGCCCTCAGTGACCCAAGCGAGGTGTCCCAGCAAAATTGGCAACGGCACGTCCACCCAGTTCCCCAAACGCAAAGCAGTGCTCTTCTCCCAATTAACTTTGGCCGACGACGCTTTCTGGTAAACACTCAGACAGTTACAGAGAAGATCAACATCTTTCTGATGGCTCACAAAACTGAGATGTCATTGGCATAAGCAGAAACCACAATAGATGGCCTGTGAAAGAGCCCGGGCAGCATGAACCCGTCAGCTTAGACCGCAGCTTAAGGAGCAAAGGTTCCATTGCAATGGTGTAAAGTTGACCTGAAAGAGGACATCCCTGTTGAATGCCTCTCTGAACCATCACGGGAAGACTTAGTCCATCGTATCCGGCTGGATGCCTGCCCGAGGACAGGTGTTCTCGTTATCTCAGCCTGAGTCAGAAGCCATCAAGATATGCATCCAAGAGGAGCTGGGCAAAGAGGCTTCATCTGACCCTACACTTCTGCTTCGGCTGATTCTTTTTGGTCAAAAAAGAAAACTGTAGCCTGAGACCTTGCATTGTACAACACCTGAAATTTGATTGTTTCTTATGCCTTGCTTCTGTTCCCTACAGTCAGGATCTGCAAAGCTCGCTTTTTCACCAAACAGAATAGAGAAAGCAGATACAACCTCATACTGTATTTGAGAAGGGGATGAGTGGAAAACAGCTTCTTCCACATTCTGGGCATTATGAGTATTGGTCATGCACTTTGGACTCTGCAATGCCCCTTCTGTCTTTTGGGCTTTGTCTCCTCCACGCTACTATGTATTTGATTTTCATTGTCTGCATTGATGACAATTCTGAATTACTTCCAACACCTTTTGAGGAGCATGTCTCTCACGTCGGCAGGGGTGCCAAAACAACTGATCACCCACAGATTGTACGCCAAGGGGGAAAAATGTGAGTTTCACCAAACTTCCATTTCTTTCCTGGATATGTTATCAGTGCTGGGCGTGCTATGTATGGAGGCAAGGTGGAGGCGGTGCTGCAGTGGCCTCAGTCAACCCCAGAGAAGGAGATGCAGAGATTCCTCGGCTTCACCAGTTTCGGTGTTTGGGTTTCATTCAAGCTTTGTCAAGTTCCACGAACGGAAGGCTGACACGCTGTTCTGTCTCCACGACATTACTGCTGAGGACTGGTTGTTCGGAGTTCATGCCTTCACTAATCCTGGCTTCAGTGCTGTGGGGACTAGCTTGCTGAATGTTTCTTAGCGATTGACTGTCCTAGCCGGGATATCGAGTGTTTGTTCTGCTTTCTCAACAGCACGTGTCCACCTGGTGCTCGACACACCTGCAGTCAGACACCGGAATGGGATGCGACATTGGTGTCAAACACATTCTGGTGGCCTACTATGCAGGCAGACATAGCCCAGTTTGTGATCTGTTGTGCCCTCCTGCAAATGGACAGGTCTCCCAATCAGCTTAGAGTCAGACTCTTGCAAACTCTGCTCATACCTCAACAGCCCTGCTCTCACATTGGCAGTGGATTTTCATCACAGACTTTGTTTCCGCTCCACGAAGGTAACACCACAATCCTTATCTGTCATTGATTGTTTCTCCAAAGCCGTTTCCACCGTACAAGCTACCCACTGCTATGGACACCCTGCTTAGCAGCTCATCATCATGTCTTTGGAACTATGGCCTCACCTGGAGGATATAGTGTCGGACCATGGACCCCAGTTTATCTCCTGAGTGTAGTATAGGGATATGTGCCTGGTTATCAATGTGAGCCTCACCTCCGGTTATCAACCCCCGTTCAACAGCTAGGTGGAAAGCCCTGAATCAGGAGAAACAAGCAGTTCCTCTGACACCTATTGTCACCAGAAGGATTGGAGACAGTTCTTGGTCTGGACAGAATCATGTCCAGAACTCCTTGAAGAACTGGACGGGTGAGAAGGACTCTCACTCCCAGTCAGCATGTTAGGAATTCAACGACCATCCCCTGGTTGAAAACACACTGCCTGTGTGGAGGACTGGTTTTGCCATTGTGAGAAGACACGGGAAGCGGCGCATGCTCAACTCTGACACCTGTGGCCAACTGGCATCTGCATGAAGGCCTCAGTCTGGCCCTGTTCAGTGAGTCTGGCTCTCCACCCGAGATCCTCGCTGGGGCTCCCCTACAAAAATTCCCAGGCTTGTGGGTCCATTGCAAATAACTAAACACATCGCCCCTGTGTGTCCTTCAATTACCTTCTGACTACCACTTTCCACGTCTCACTGTTTGAAACTCGCCGGTGGACCTCCAGATGGGGTTGCGGACTGATCTTCTGAGATGTCGGCATGCCTCACTTGATGGTGGATGGTGAGACGGTTCGTCTCGTCAGGGAGCTATTCGATTCCAGCGCGGAGAGGGTTGGCTTAAAAATCTGGTGGATTGGGACGGGTACTGCCCAGAGAAATGCTCCTCAATTGCAACTGATGACATGCTTGACCCGTCCCTGATCAGGGACTTCCACCAATGTCACTCAAGCAGACATGCACCCTGACTTCATGGACGACAGAGGGCCCCTTGCTTCCAGAGCCGCTCGCAGGTGGGGGCTCTGTTAAGAGTCAGAGCTCAGTCGGGGTGGGAGCACTAGGACACATTACTTCTCCCGGCAATCTCGGCGCACACTTCCCAGATGGTGTCAGATGGTAACTTCTGCCCTGACACTCACCTCGACTCTGGTCTCTTTGTCGATGCTCTCAAGGTTGTGATTGACCTCTGCCTGTCTGACCCTGATTTAGTTTGTGGACTTTTAGCTGTGCTTGGCTCCTGTCTTCCTGCCTGAATTAATAAACCTGCTGCACAAGGAACCAGCTGTCTGCCCGTTTGTGACAATCCTTGAGCTCATCTAGTCCATGAAAGCATGAACTGCAGTTTGCTGTCAGCAGCACAACAATCTGCTGCACTCAAGACAGATGGGGTGTTCATTTAGCCATCCTGAAAGTGTACATCCTGCCAGCATTTACTCTGTCATGTTTTTTTGATTCCCCAAAGTAAATAGCATAAATGTCTAAATTGGGTTTCTATCCTTAAATGTATCTTCTGGTGTCTCATTTGCTTTTTTCTCAGTCGGTCCAGACATCCTCAGATAGACTTCTCTCCAAACACAGTGATGGACCGGATTTACACACCTGTAGAACCAGAGAACGGATATGTTGCTCTGGAGACACAGGCTGTTTCTTTGTTGTGTCAAGCCCAGTCCAATCCACCAGGTCAGATCATCTGGTTTTTCAACAACTCCCAAGTCCACACCGGCTCACAGCTCACCATCCCCAAGACTCTCAGAAATCACACTGGCAACTACACCTGCTCTGCAAAGAACACCTACCTAAACAGCAGCATCCAGCAGAACCATCCATCTGACTGTGTACTGAGTGAGTGTGACCTCCAACGATATTAACTGTCATTGATCATGTTTTTATAGTTTCTTTTTCAAGCTTTATGTGAAGAAATATGTGAAGATATATTCAAATTTATATTCAACTTTATTTCCCCTTCCCACATGAGTTTCTATGAAGACATATATATGCTAAAGACACAAATTTTCTATATTTTCTGTCCCTACTGTAAAATATTTAACCAGATTTAAGATTTGGATGTTTCATTGGCAAAATGAGTGAAAATATAAGATGATTGTCAATTTATAGTTTCCAGTTTAAATTTGTGCAGTTGATCACAAGCATTCAGACATACATGCAGTTTTGTAAAAAATATTTATTTTTCAAGACAGCAACAGTCTTGATAGTCTGACCAGAATTACAAAATGGTAAAACAGCAATGTTATGGTCATTTTTACTTCATTGTGAAGTAATGTCAAATATATTAACCCACCATAAAGAAAATATGAAAAAGTGTTAGATTTGTCTGTCCGTATTCGATTTAGATTTTTTTTTTTTTTTATTAACTTCATTAAAGTTGAATATTATTTTTTTCTTTTCTATGTTTTCTATGTCTATTTAGTAAATCAATTTAGTAAATCACTTGGGGGTTAATTTTATAAAGATGCTGTGAAGCTCCTCATCTGGATGTCATCTTCTGCAGTTCATGCTCCTCCTTTTGTCATCCTCAGTTGGTCCAGATGATCTCAGATAGACGTTTCTCCAGCTACATCAGAGTGGGGATACACCGCTTTGGAAACACAGAATGTTTCTCTGTTGTGTCAGGCTCAGTCCAATCCACCAAGTCAGTACCTCTGGTTCTACAACAACTTCCAGATCAACATCGGGCCAAAGCTCACCATCACCCGAATCCTGCGAAATGAAACTGGCAACTACAGCTGTTCTGCCCAGAACAGCCACCTTAATACCAGCTCCAGCAGAACCATCCGCCTGACTGTGTTCTGTGAGTGTGACTATGTCGATCATTCATTTTTGATATTTGTAATCATGATTGGGGATTGGACCGCAAAGCCACCCGCCATTGACCTTCAGCCACACCAGCACCCCGCACCAGCACATTTTGGGCTCCCCTGTAGGTGCGGGGCCTGTGGGATAGGGGGATGCCACACACTTGAACTCCAAGCCCCCAAAGCCTGGCCCCAGGATGAGGTCCCAGAGATGCAAATCCAGACAACATATTCAGATTCAGGCTCCGAACCATGATTACAATACCACTTGGAGTAAGACCTGAAGTTCATCTGAGATTTTTTAGAAAGTTTTTATTTTTTAACAAAGTTTTCACCTTGCCTTTGCTTTGTTTTTCTTTTTTGTTTTGTTTTTGTGTGTGTGCTTTTTATTTAGGCTTTCATATTTTGTTTCAACATGATTGTTCTTTGTTACAAGACATACAAGACAACAGTTTGATCTCAATTTGTGTTTATTTCAGTAAAAGAAAGAAAAAAACTCACTCACAGCTGAGTTTTTTTGTACAATTTGGCGTTCTCAGTGTATTTATTGTGTGATATGATGAAAATATGAAAATATGGATACCAAACATTTCCACAAAAAACAGTTTTAAAATTCAAATATTAGAGAAAAAAACTATATTATATTATAATAAATATATATTAAAAAATTCCCACACTAAAAAAGGTTAACCTCATTGATGTGAGATCTATATGGAGATACTTAACCACAAAAAATAAATTTGAAAATGAACATAAACTTACTTTTTCTGCTTCAATCTAATAATATTTCCACTGTCTAGTAAATATTTAGTTTATCAGGATTCAAAATAATAAATGTAAGTACCATGTTTTTTAAAAAGCTTGCATTCTATTACAAAAAACAAACTTGGTACAATAATTCATGCGAACATTTTGTGGGAATATGCGCTCCACATATTTATACTCTACTGTGTTCTGGCTGCAGATCCTCCTGATGGCTCTCCCTCCTGCTTTGTGGAGCCGGCTTTGAATCACACCTCCCTCAGACTGATCTGCTCTTGGTCTGGCGGATTCCCCTCACCTGCCCTCAGCTGGACTGGAAATATCACAGGAGATCAGTCTGACAAAAAACAGCCAACAAATCCACTTAACAGCTCTGCCATCCTGCTGCCCTCTGGAGGCCTGACTCCCAACAACAGCTTGTTTACCTGTTTGGGGTCCCATCCTGCTCTCAAACAGCAGACAGGATGCAGCACACACACATGTGAGTGGATAAATCACAAAACAAGAAAAAAAAAACATCAGAGAACATGTAAAAAAATGATCACTTTATAATTTAACCACCTTTAGATCTTCCTCCTGCCGACCTGCAGTGTTTCACCTACGTGACTAACAACCAACGGTATCTGATGCTGTCCTGCTCCTGGTATGGAGGGACTCCAAGGGCCTTGTTGTGGTGGGAGGGCCCTGGAGGACAGAACAAAGGTGGAGAAGAGAGCTCCAATACCTTGGTTCTCAGTTATGGCTCAGCCAGGAATGAGAGACCTTACACCTGCTATGCTCAGCACCCACTGCTGACTCAGCATAAAACCTGCCTTGTGACTCTAGGTCAGTGTAAGTCAGAGAACCGACACTGTGGAGTCACTGTGTGGATAGAAGCACTGTGTGCACATGAGCAGACAGAAAAAAATTGGGATGCAGCAATGCCACCTAGTGGTAACAAATATTTTTCTTGTCTTTTTGTGTTGGCTTGAAAGTCTGTAGAAGCTCAAGGTGGTTTAGTACAAAACATTCAGTCAAAGAAATCACATCATCTAATTGCAAACATGTCACACACAAATAGGTGAATGTTCTGGGGCCAACCTGGAGTTGAGCACCATACTGTACTTCAAAACATTTCAGATAAAACTCTGCATCACTTTTAGAAAAGTGAAACTGGTGTTTGATGTCATTAAAAAACTAAATGTGAAGTAGAAATCGACATAAATTTTAATGAATTGACATTAGAATTAAGGATAGAACAAAGTACTTTCACTTGACTTGGATGCTCTTTGCATTAACCATCCCTCTGCTTCAAACAGTGTCTGTCAGTAAGCCCATTTTCACGCTGAGGGACATTCCAGTCGAGGGATCCACGATACGGTTGGGATGCAGCGTGAGAAACGGGACTGAACCGATCCAGTACATGGTGCAGCGTCAAATCTACAATGGAAGCTTCTCCACCTTCTCTGAGGGGAACGAGAGCATCGTTTTAATGACGGACATCAACAGAAACCACACAGGCTGGTACCGCTGTGCGGTCAGCAACGCCGTTAACAGGGAGAGCTCTGACCCCTTCTGGTTGGACGTCAGTTGTAAGTATTCTTAGAGCATTTATTTTGTTGATTAAAAAAAAGCCAAATCAAATGTTTTTTACTAAAATTCTTAAATCATCTTAGAAAAGAACAATTGCTTAGCAGATGGTTCAGGGGTGAGGATCTGCCCTCATCTCCACTTCTTTAACATAAGTCCTGCAGCATTGAGGTTTCCTCCTTTCAGGCAGAGAATGAAGAATTATTGTAAATGATACATAGTGGAGATAATTCAGATACATGTGTATTTCCATATAACACACATCCTTTAGCTCTGAATTAAGTTTATTCTCTGAAATACAGGGTTGTAACGATGAATCGACTGAACCAATTCCTATCCTACAATCCAACCAGATTGATGTGTTTTAGATGAGCTGTTAATTAAATTGGCCTTTACTATTATAATGTTGTTTAAAAATGAAATAACTCATTTACATTGATACGGATAAATACTATTTGATCTGAGGCACGATAGTTTTATTTGACTAAAAATGAGAACGTGTATCACAGCGGACGACACATGTGATGGGTCCTGGATCGATTTTAAGTCAATGAATCTGGTCATTCAAAATAAACCAATATTGACTATGACTCGTATCAGGAACCACAAATCATGATTTTAACTGGACCGTTGTTAAAACCAATCATTGTATTCCTTAAAAAAATTGAAAAAGAACAATTTTCAAAATAAAAAGTTCTGTCCTTTCTCCAAAATCTCCCTAGTCCTGCGAAATTAATTTGTAGCTTCTGCAAAATCCTCTGTGGACTGTAAAAAAAAATGTGTAAAACATTTCATATCTACAATAGTGCCTTTTCTCGTCTACATCTTGTCAGAAAATAAACCCTTTTTAAAGAACAAGCCTTTGTTGATAAATAACAATAATATAATTTTTAAAGACTTGATGAAATAGGTGGATTATTGTAAAATTGTATCTTGTTTTTTTTTTAATCCTTGGAAAATAAAGAAGAGTCATTTCTAATCTTGGTTTTTATCCTTAAATCTTCCTGGTGTCTCTTTTGTTTTTTCTCAGTCGGTCCAGACAATCCTCAGATAGACTTCTCTCCAAACACAGTGATGGACCGGATTTACACACCTGTAGAACCAGAGAACGGATACGTCGCTCTGGAGACACAGGCTGTTTCTTTGTTGTGTCAAGCCCAGTCCAATCCACCTGGTCAGATCATCTGGTTTTTCAACAACTCCCAAGTCCACACCGGCTCACAGCTCACCATCCCCAAGACTCTCAGAAATCAAACAGGCAACTACACCTGCTCTGCAAAGAACACCTACCTAAACAGCAGCTCCAGCAGAACCATCAACATGATCGTGTACTGTAAGTGTGACCTTCAACCATGTGGACTGCCCTTGAGTCCAGCAACAAGGCAAATTACGTTTATTTCAATATTCAAGTTTCATTCAAAACTCTATACATGAGTACTTTTTTAGGCACGTTAACTGAAAACATGTTTTTATCTTTCTGAGTTGGTGTGAAAAATTTGCCCAGATTTAAGGCAAAATGGGTAAAAACACAAGATGAATATTGTCTGAAAACATTCAGAGTAATGCATCTTTGTAAAAGTATTATTTTTTCTACACAACAGTCTTGGTATTCTGATGCGAAAAGGGAAATGGTAAAACAGTCATTTCATGACTATTTCTACATTTTAAAAAGAAGTGATGCGAAATTTCATGAAAACAACTACAGAAAACGGATTATTTTGTCATCAAATAATGTTTGTCTGTGAACCATCAACAAAAATGACTTTACAGGTATAGGTTCTTCCATTGTACTATGAAATTTCACATAGTGTGCATAAAAAACCTTGTTTTAATTCCCCCCTTTTTTTTTTTTTCTACTTATTTTAGTGATGCAATTAAAAATTAATAGATTTAATGATTGGAGTGTCGATTGACTATTAATTCAATTTTTCTATATATATTTATTTTTTGCTAGCATTGGAAAAATAAGAGCCTAACACCTTAATGGAAACTAAACTCTTGAATAAAAACAGGTTTAAGTGAATGTGAGGAAACTGTATTAATGCTATTCACAGCCATCACTGTCTTTCTGCTTTGTACCTGCAGACCCCCCTGAAGGCTCCCCCTCTTGCTCCATGGAGCCAGCTCTGAATCACTCCTCCCTAAAACTGATCTGTTCCTGGTCGGGTGGATTTCCTCCTCCTGTTCTCCACTGGAGAGGAGATCTCATACAAAATCTGTCCAATGCGCGACAGCAAACCAATCTACTCAACGTGTCTGCCATGCTGCTGCCCTCTGCAGGAAAGACTCCTAACACCAGCTTGTCTACCTGTGTGGGCTCACATCCTGCCCTGAAACAGCTGACCGAGTGCAGCACACGCGCACGTGAGTGGGCAAATCGTATAATAATACAGAAGTGTTGAATTGTTTATCTTTCCTTCTCCTTCAGTTCTTCCTCCTGCAGAGCTGCAGTGTTCTGCCCAAGCGACCGACAAACAGTCCCTGATGCTGTCCTGCTCCTGGGATGGAGGATCTCCTAAAGCGTTGGTGTGGTGGGAGAGCCCCGGGGGACAAAATAAAAGAGGAGAAGAAGGCTCGAGTGTTCTGGTTATACGCTATGATACTGCCCACTTTGAAAAACCCTACACCTGCTATGCTCAGCACCCACTTCTTCTCCAACCCAAGACCTGCAGACTGACTCTGGGTCAGTACTTGACCTTACACACAGTAGAACAAACAGAATGTGTGCAATAGTTTGCTGCTCATGAGAGATTAGGGAACAATACTCTTTTTTTTCTGTATATTAGACAAAATTGTTTGTGTAAATAAAATTATGGGTTGTGCATTTTCAAAGGTTAGTGCGTTCCACTCCGATCTTATGATCTATCTTAATAATTTATTGTTTAATTATGATTATGTTGTTTTTAGCCAAAATATACAAACCTATGGCGTTTTCCAGGACATCATCTCTGCAGAGCGGGAGGAATTTGTCTCTGAGTTGTGGGCGATGCCATTGGTGCAGAGTAAGCCCGCCCCTACTCCCGCATCCGTCTGTTTACACTCTCTCCTGCTAGCTTACAGCCCCTCACACCCCCAGACTAAGCTTACCGGGGCAAAAAACAAAAATGGGCGAGCAATATCGTAGCTTTCCAGTCATACAGACGCGAACAGCAAAGATGTACATGGATCTAGTCATCTACAAGCGGATGCATCAGAATGGAGCGGAGCACGGAGCTTGTTGTAGGTTCAACGTCACAACTTCAAGTTTATTCAAAAGGTATTTTTTCCCTCTTGATTTAAACAAAGAAATATTCAGAAATACAATTTTAGGCTTAATTTTCTTTAAATATCCCCTCCTAAATGAGGAAAAATGTCCAGAGAACATGTTAAAAAATACCAAAACTCAAATTTCATCGGGGCAGGTTTTTAAACCCATCAGGTTTCTACAAGTTCAGAGGCCACCAGTAGTACTTCCTTTTATAGCACAGGCTTGTTTTTCCTAACTTTCTTGCAAAAACATTGCAACTTATTGAACTCGATTTGAAAGATGAATGTATTTATGTTGCAGCAGTGCAACACAATAAACTAATTTGTTTGCCTTCAGTGGATCACCTTATAGTGGTGCTTCTGAAGCACATACATGTCTAGTTTTACAACAGAATGAATCAGTAATGGCTTTCCACACCTTCAGGGTAACAGATGAAGCTTGCATTGCACACAATGTAAGGTATTACCAGTAGTTTTGAAGTATTTATCTGTAGTTGAGCTGCCATTCGAGCACATTGTGATCCAGCATTTCAGTACATTTGAATACCTACTCTGATGAAAGTCATGTCTTTTGTGTTTTTAACATGTTCTCTGTGCATTTTTCTGATGAAAAAAAAATTATATATAGCAAAAATTCTGCTCAAAATTGCATTTCTGCATATTTCTTAATTCAATCAAATTTTTAAAAATGCAGTTTGAAAAATGGCGGATTTGTGACGTAATGTGAGCGCTTCAAATTCTGGCAGGACTTCCTCCAGTCTGTGCGACCAAAAAGAAGTTCAACACTGCCAGAACGTATTTTGAAAAATTACATACCAATAGTCCCTCTCTGTCTTTTTTTTTTTAATGCGCGACCAACAACAAACTAGCATGCTACTTGCTAGCACCCATTTTAGCACAAACTTCCCGCTTCCCAGACTGATTTCTCTCCATTAAAATATGATTGCTATCCTGTGATGAGTCCTCTTGATTGGATGATTTTGTTATCAAGCTTTTTGCGGTTGATTGCAAATATTGCGCCCTCTTTTGTGATTCTTTGCATACTTGTTTGGACCTCCTCGGTTACTTGGGAAGACTCTGTGCATTGTTATGGCGCATGTGGGCCATTTCTCATGTCACGTGATGGTGGTCTAATGGTTCGGACCAATCGCAATCTTACACGTCATCAAGTTGCAAGCCCCCAAGCCGATCTTGCAGGCCGAGCACACGTGGTACCTACAAGGGGAAGAGTGGGAGGGCTTGCTCAATAGCAACAGTCCTGTACACAAACTATGACATAGAAAACAACATAAGTTTTTTTTATTTTGGCTAAAAACAACATAATTATCTCAAAAAGACCACTGGGAATGCTTTTAAACTAAATCACAAGATTATCGGAGTGAGCCTTCAAGTTTCAAAAAACATATTAGACTTAAATTTCCTTCATCTGACAAACCAGGAATAAAAATTGCCAATAAAGTAATATCTGCTTAAATGAAAAATAACTCCCCTTGTACGCGTGACTTTACTCACAGTCCCTGTGAGTAAACCCAACCTCCTGGTTAGCGATGCTCCTGAGGAAGGATCCACACTGTCGATGCGCTGCAATGTGGCCTCTGGAGCTGGACCCATCCAGTATGTGTGGCAGCGTGAAACCCCCACAGGAGACTTCACAACCTTCGCAGAGGACAGCAGCATCCTCACCATCAACAAAGTCAATCGCAGCTTCACGGGCCGGTACCGCTGTGTGGCCAGCAACTCCATCAGCAGTGAGAGCTCGGACCCCCTCAGGGTGGACATCATCTGTAAGGCTCAACTCACAGATTATCAGCAGATCACTGTTTGTTGAAATGAAAAAATATGTATCTTTAGATGTTTATGGATCAACTCAGCCCATGATCAAAAATCATTATGCAATACACCTGATTTTACTCATGTTTGCTTCTTAATACACTACTGTAAGCTGAGAGTTTGGGTTAGAAAATGAACCACAAGCTGAAGCCAACAAACTCTGACAAGCAGTTGTTTCAAAGAAGTCCCTTTAGTTAACAAACACTGGAAGTGGGTAAACTTTTCTGCATTTGATCCATTTGGAGCAAAAGCTGCAGCCTCTCTGGAAATATTTGAAGCCACAGTCACACCGGGTGTGTGATGCATATTCAAGAGCACGCTAAATGCGCGTTCATGACCGTACATTTAGCTCATGGTGTTAACACTGGACAAGGGAGAGGGGGGGGGGACTTCTTTTTCACTCTTTACTTGTAATTATTTTCCACCTACAGTTGGAAGAAGCTTGGCACGAAATGTCAAATCAGACAACCAGACATATCTGGTAAATTTTGCTCCAGACCTTTTTTTTTTCATAGCTCTATTCCGACTCATGAAAAACTTACTGTCATATAATTCCAGCCAGATAAAAACCGCAAATATTAATTTCTCCCCCATGATCAGTTTTCAAACATTTGACTCTTTTGTGGAATTAAAAGAGATGCCATCTATTCCTCACTACCCAAGTCCCTCATTGGTCAAAATTTGACCTGGTTTAACTCATTATACGTAGAGTCCAAAAACTGTCGTAGCTACACATTCTCACTCCCAACTCATCATTTATGGTTAAGGCCAACTTTGTGTCTTTTTTTTGACATTTTGGGTTTCCTCGACTTGTAATTTTTTTATGTGTTCCCATTAAATCACGGGTCCCCAACCCTCGGGACAAGGTACCAGATGTGGTAACGTACTTGAAACTTATACAAGACTATGGTATCAAGTTAAGGTTAAGTGTTGGGGACCTCTGATTGATCTGGACCACTTATGCAAATCCAGCCTGGTACCAAGAAGCCCTTGGACCAATACCGGTTTGCTGCCCGATGGATTGGGGCCCCTGATTTAATGGGAACAGCCAGCGGGTCAAAAAACATCGAGATGGGGACACCCAAACATCAAAAAGTGATGCAGAGTGGGCCCAAATCGTACGTCCATATATGACAAGTTGGGAGTGAGAATGTGTTGGTTGTAGAAACTTGCGTAGCTACACATGAACACAAGAGGTTTAAAAACTGTTGCCTGAAACCCCTGTATTTGCCAGAGATTGGTGAACTCTTGTTCTTTAGGGATTTTCTAAATTTAACCTGAGAGTAAATTATGTATTTTGAAATTAAACTAATGAAAAAAAAAAAAAAGCAATAGCTTCACAGGTATGATAGATGTCAAAATCAATGACAATGATCTGGAGTGTTTTTTCGGCAAGCATGTGTTTCACGCATTTTCTAATTCTTGTTCTAACTTTCTCTCCAGTTGGTCCAGATGATCCGCAGATAGATGTGACTCCAAACACTCTATCAGATCGAGGATACATATCTCTGGAAAAAGAAACTGTTTCCCTGGTGTGTCAGGCTGAGTCAAATCCAGCCAGTCAGTACCTCTGGTTCTACAACAACTCCCAGATCATCACCGGGTCAAAGCTCACCATCACCAAAATCCTGCGTGCTAACGCGGGCGACTACACCTGCTTAGCCCAGAACACGATCCTCAAAACTCGCTCCAAAAGAGCCATCAGTCTGACTGTGTACTGTAAGTGTGACCATGCTGTTACCAGTCATGTGGTTCTGTCTTCTTCTTACTCTGCTTTGGTAAATTGGCTGTTCAAATGTACTGCTAAAAGGTTATAATGACATTTTATATTCTTGCAGACCCTCCTGATGGATCCCCCATTTGCTCTGTAGAACCAGCTCTAAATTACACCTCCCTAAAGCTGATCTGTTCCTGGCCTGGTGGATTTCCCTCTCCTGCTCTCCAGTGGAAAGGAGATCTTCTAGATCAGCTCAATTCACATGAAAGCTCTGCCATCCTGGTGCCCTCTGGAGGCCTGATCCCCAACAACAGCTTGTTTACCTGTGTGGGCTCACATCCTGCCCTGAAACAGCAGACAGAGTGCAGCACACGCACACGTGAGTACAACTTACAGCACAGAAGACATCATAGTGTGATGTAGAGAACAGAAACGTTCAACCTTTGATGTACTGCTCCTCTTCCAGTTCTTCCTCCTGCAGAGCCGCTGTGTTTTGCCTATGTGACCAACAGCCAGCAGTACCTGATGTTATCCTGCTCCTGGGATGGAGGGGCGCCAAAAGCTTTGGTGTGGTGGGAGGGCCCCGGGGGCCAAAGTAAAGGTGGACAAGAAAACTCCAACATCCTGGTCCTTCGCTACGGCACTGCTCGCAGTGGAAAACCCTACACCTGCTATGCTCAGCATCCACTTTTGCTCCAACCCAAGACCTGCAGACTGACTCTGGGTCAGTACTCATTCTGACAACACAGAAGCACATCTGTGATTGCTTTATCAATTAACAAATGGATCTTTTTCTTGAGTAGAGGCCCCGTGTTGCTGACCCAACGCAGAGTCGTCTCCGTCTACGAAGGAACTGATGTGCAGCTAACCTGCAATCTGAGAGCTAACTATCTTCCCGTCAACGAAATCACCTGGTTCAACAATCGAGGTGCCGATATCCGTGACACGTCAAAGTACATGCTGCTGCGAACATCTGCGTGGGCCAATCTGACCGTTAGAAATGCAGACGAAACTCAAGACAGTGGAGAGTACAGGTGCTCCACTTCAAATGCTGTTGGAGGAGCAGAACTCAACGTCACCCTGCTGGTTAAGAGTAAGATGCTTTTCTGCAAGTTCAATCCCAAAAATAATGTTGCTTTACAGTTTACCTGAAATAGTTGACGACAGAAAGACTGTTTAAACAATTTAACACAGAAAGTTAACTTATGAATGTCAAGCATGATGGTGTGTTGAACCACAAGAATCAAGGGGGGGAAGTATTTTCACAAGCGAAGATGAGATATGTATCCAACAAATGTTTGTAGCAGTATGAATAGATCAAATGACCAAAATGCTCCAATGATGAAAACTTGTACGGTCTTAGAAAAATAATAAAAATAAATTTCTTTTTACAGTCAGAGTCATTCAAATGGAACAGATTATTGTCTTTATTCACTTATCTAATGAGTATTGATGCGTAATGGGTTTTTACAAAGACTTCTGGGAAATGTCTAGGGCACTCAGTTATGGAATTGTAGATTTGGAAAACTTCCAAATGGGAAATATACTGTAGTGCACAACATGGGCTGTGTATGAATTCTTTCATTACTCACTGTATAGTGTGGTTCCCATTTTGTTGTGTTGATCTAATCTACAATTTCAAAATGGAGCGCCAGAGAATATAGACCATAATGCATTTCAGTCAAACAATTTTTGTGAGAAAAAAAATGTGTTTAAATGTAATTTTTTTGAATAAACCATCAACGTTTTCATCATCAGAGCACAGTGGATTTATAAATGGATAATATAAAATACCTACACAGGCTCTCTCCTAATTATTCATATATTGACGTATGATTCGGACCCCCTCCGCATCACTTTTTGGGTGTCCCCAACTCTTTTTTTTTTTTTTTTTTTGATGTGCTGGCCATTCCCATTAAATCCGGGGTCCCCAACCCTCAGGATGCAGTAACTGATACAGAACCGGAACCGGTTTAGGCTTCCTGTTTACTGTATGTGCACGTTTTTCCCTGTCTGCAGCCCGGTACCAAGAGACCCTCGGACTGGGACCACTTTTTGTAATCCCTGATTTAATGGTGACAGCCAGCACATCAAAAAGCGACAAGTTGGGGACACCAAAAACATCAAAAAGTAACATAAAGGGGCCATCTGTCCATATGCGACAAGTTGAGATTGAGAATGCAATGAAAATGCTCGTATTGATTAGATTGTCACTCTGTGAAATCGGTGATTCCAAACTTGCCATTTAAAGAGAAAAAGTAGAGAGCATGGTGTCCGAATTCCTTTTAAAATACAGTGCTTTAGATAGTCCTGCACTAGATTTTTAGTAGTTGGGATTAGGGTGGGAATTCAGATATAGCCATAGTGAAGGAATTCAAACACAACCTGGATGCAATGCTTAGCGGCAGGATGCTAACCCTTTATATGCTTTGATAACAAACAACATACAGTGGTATTACTTTACAAAGTGTTTAATCTTTATCTGGGAAAGGCAAAAAGGCAAAGATCCAAATGCAGACACACAAACAGTAAGAATAGATTTTAGCAACTTAAAGTCTAAATTGAGCACTTGGTTAAAGAGTTATATTTCTATGAAGTTTGTCAGAAAGCTCCATTGTTGTATCCCTTCTTTTAATCTCTATATCAGAGTACCCCATGCCACCCAACGCCACTCTCATCAGGGTGATGTACAACAGTCGACAGCGCCAACAAGTTGATGCAGAGTGGCAGGTTGAGAGTGGGGAGGATGGAGGCTGGACGGGATTTTTCCTTGAATACTGCAAGGTTTCAGAGCGACCGGGAAAGCGAGGAGGCAGCAACGGCTCACAAGAGAAGGTGGAGGGGAGCGGTACTTTTCAAGTGTGGTACCGTATCGCCATTCAGGATCCGGAGACCAGGAGTCATACGGTTTACGGACTCATACCCACTGTTACCTACCAGTTCCGCATTCTAGCCGTTAACTACCACACTTTCGGTCATCCCTCTGCAGGAAAGACTCCAGGTATGAAACGTGCATCAAAGTATAAAACTTTTAATCCCCAAAATTACTGTATTTCAAAATAGTTTGGTCAAAATCCAATAAATAAATATAGTTTGTAACAATTTTTTTTCACATTGAGACCACTTCTTTCAAAAGTAGTATTTCTGCACTCTTTGGGTTAAATATTTTAAATAAGATAAATTTAGACGTAAACGTCGGAGTGATACCTGGGACTTTAAAACATGTTACTTTACTCTGGAACTCGATGGTCATTGGAAACTCACAATAAGCATGGAGATGTAAAAGTTATTTAAAGTTGAACTGAATGTGTTACAGCGGAGCAAAAGGATAATGTGTACCCCGCTGTGATTGGAGCAGCTGTGGGGGGGATGATTGTTGCTGCCATTCTGGTGGCTCTGCTGCTAGTGTACATCGTTCGCAACCGCAACAACAACCCCCGTGAGTCCCAGTAACGTTTACTCCCACTGTAATAAATCTACTGCGACATAAACTGGGCTAACGCTCTGTCTCTTTCCCCAGGACTGCATGACTTGCTGTTTGGCTCGTGAGTATCCCATAACCAAACTGCATTTACGTCAAACTGTACACACAGTGCCCTCGGCAACGTGCGCTCAAGCAGCTACTTCCCATAAAAGTCTATGTAAAGTCACGTTTCGAGCCTCTGTGTTAAAAACTCTTCTGTTCACATGTAGCTATGCAAGTCTTTCTGAATGCTAGTTAAACCAGGTCAAACTTTGACCAATCAGGGGCTAAGATTTTGTAGTGACGAATGGGTGTAACGATTTGTTTCAACAACGATTCGATTCTTGTCATAATTTGTGGTTGATGATACGATTCATAGTCGATATTAGTTAATTTTTGAACGATCTGTTTCAATCCAATTCACTGACCTAAAATCGATCCAGGACATTTTTTTTTCCAAAATTGAACCAGTGTGACTGAGATTTGTCTGGTCAACCTGTTACGGGAATTAACTTAACCTCTGCATTTGTTTTCAGTTAAAAATAAACAAAGTTAGTCCAACAAGGCAGTCCAACTACGTTAGCAATGACGTTAGCAGTGAAACAAACCGTTTCGATTTTATGCCCAAATTGTGAGATTTAGACCATTTGACATTTCGAACCAATCCTCTTCCACCTGTAGGTGGAAGACATTTGCTAGTAGACAGTATAAAAGAAAAGAAAAAAGTGGAAGCTGCTCCAACACGGGCTATACACGCATTCAAGAACCTGGGTCAAATGCCTGGTGTGTTTATAGCTTTAGAACAGCAGACTCCTCACTAAAAAATTGTTGAGACAATGGTCTTATTTTTGTTTTTAGGCAGCACAGCCGGTCAAGAGAGAACATCAACTTCCCGGAGGACGAGGTGGTTGATAGATCAGAGGGAGGAAACAATGACAGCAATGAATCACCTAATCCAGGCAAGAGAAAAATATCTAACCTGAGACACATTTATATAAACCTGAAATTAACTCAAAACAGAACAGAAATCTGCACACAACACAGATGGTCTTTACATTTCAATAAAGCAATGCTGCTAATAAAATATATATTTTTTGTTTTGTTTTTTTCTAGGTGATCCCAACACTTCCCCACAGCTCCCTTCATGACACCCAAACAACCCAACTGCTGCCACTGACGCCTAAACATCTGCTTAACTCGGTTAAAACTTTCTGTCAACATTGTTTTGTAGTCAAAAGGTTCTATCATCTATGGCTGAAAGGAAAGGATCAAGGGGCATCAACTGATTGCCTTCATGAAATTCTGTTGTAAAATAAAATAACCTGGTCAAAATCTGAAAGATTATATGTTTTATTAAATCAAACTCAGATTTCTTTTAAGATGTTAAATTGAGCATGTTAAAAGTTCTCAGTGTGCAAGCTTGAGCGATTTTGGATAGAAGGCCTGATACTGTAGCGTTCAATGTTGCTCAAATAACAGACCGCCACTGAGGCGGAGTCACGTAGGTACGCTGAAGTGAAGCAGGGAGACATGTTATACAGTTTGGATCTTAATATTGTCAGATAAATCCTAAGATTGTGTCCCTTTTTTTTTTTTTTTTTAAAGAAAAAAGTTATAATTTGAAACTTTTCTTATATTTATTTGTGATACATTAAAAGCACAGACCAGTGTTTCTGTTATGAATGATGCACTGAAAACAAATAAACTTTCGTATTACCCTTTCTTTATCTCAATTTCAGTTATGATCATACAAGTTGCTATTCAGATGTTTTGCGCGCAAAGATCAGAATAATGACTTTCAAACTGAATGACAGCTGGTTCCTCATGCTGCAGGTTTATTAGTTCAGACAGGAACCAAGTACAGATAAAAATCCACAAAGCTAAATCAGAGTCAGACAGGCAGAGGTCAATCACAGGCATGGGATCACCCAAGAATGGACTGGCGTGGTCAGACTCCAGGCAAAGGTCAGGGCAGGCGTCAGGAAATCACAGAAAAAGCAGGGTCAGGTAAACAGGAGATCAGTTCCAGATGGAAATGCTCAGTAATGTAGGCTAAGTGGCACAAACAATACTTTGCACTGAGTGAGGCTCTGTGCAGTGCTTAAGTGTCGTGTGGGTGTTTGACAAATGGGAGCGAGCTGAGCGGCATCCAGCAAGTGCGCTGGGGTTGCTGGGAGATGAAGTGCATTCAGTACTCTGGAGATGACTTCTGCCGGTAACCAGCGGCGATACCGAATGCTGACTCCTGACAGATACATTACAACATCTTATTTCAAATTTGCAATTTTACCTTCTAGCCTGGCCAAACATGCTACTCTAAAACCACTGAGATGATCAAGCATTAGAGATGTGTGATGACACACAGTTTAAATGTTATCACTTACACATCTTACACACATGTGCACAGTTAGACCAGTTTAGATATACCGGTACTGATTCATTATTTATAAGTCGAGTATGAGACATATCTAAAATGTGTAACAATGCAACTATTTTAATTTGTCACTATTTTGTGGACACAAATTTGCATTTTTTTGTACAATGTATCTATTTTGTAGCCAGAAATTAATAATTTGTTTGTGCAAATGAACCATTTCATGGCCACAAATTGGTATTTTGCACAAATGAAGAATTTTGTAGTAACGAATGAGAATTTTGTTTGTGGAATTCACCCATTGTGTGGCTGCTATTTATCTGTCATCAGATGGGCACTATTAAAACCATAAATCACACCAGGAAAATTACTGAATGTATTTGTCTTGTGATTAACTGATCCCTGTAGTCTATCCATCCAACATCTACTGCTGTTTTATACTAGAAATGTTTAATACTAAACATATTAAACACGATGTGTAACAAAAATCAATGTCTTATCTTAATGTTAACATATTTTTCTTTGAGAGCTTTCTCACTATCATCCTCCTCTTTTGGCAGAAACAGAAAGTGAACAGCTCAGGTCTTGTGACATTTTACACATGTGACACTGCATATCATTTATTGAGACCCTTTATTAAATCAATATATACCAAATAAGCATAGATGTGACCGATGTCATACCTACACCAGAGATTGAAGGGGGACGGTGGGGTACTCAGACAGACAATCACACATATGCATCAAAGGAATAAGATACAGAAATGAATCAATGGTGGAAACATGTTTTTGGACTGAAGCTGGAAAGTGTAAAACATGTGAGCTCTACACAGTAAAGATCTAGCAGGGATTTGGACCAGGGCTCTCCTGCTGTGATGTGAGGAGACAATACACCACCATGAAGTCTGAAAGTGTATGATTGTGATATTCTCTTTTTTATCAGCTAAGAAAACACAGTTAAGGATTAACTAATTAAAGAAAATTCATTGTGTCCAAAAAAATATGGGGGCACCGAAAATGTTCCATGAATTGAGAGGAGCTGACATTTATCCCACCTAATTTTCTTGTAATCAAAACAAGTTCTCCAAGAAATAATTACAGATACATGAATGGAGAAACGTTGTGACGGGTAGAATATAAACTTGAGCGTGTTGCTTGGATCTATTGGAGTTTTCTGTGCAGTGGTGGGAAAACCGATCTCTGTCCTGCATTCATTTAAGACAAACGTCTCCGATTACATTCTCATAGTTCTACTCAACAGTCTCTCCTGCCTCTTCCCTTCTGTAAACTAACTGCTCTTGTCCAGAAGCATCAGAAACTCTTCCAGTAATTTCAAGCAAAGACTGAGCCCACACAGAATTAGGAGTTTGTTTGGTAAGAGATCATCAAGGTCATTTTAAAGTGTTTGACCCCTCATCTCTCGGCTTTCCTTTCGCTCCACGCTGCTTCCTAAACCTTCAAATTAGTAACACGAAGCCTTTAATTATGCAACTTAAAGGACCAGTCATGGAAAAAGCTGCAAATCATGCTACAATTACAAAATGAAAAATGCTTCCACATTGACCTACATACATTTGAGTCAAGGTAGGAATGTCATCTTTGTGCATTACTTTTGGCCATTAAACAGCAAACAAATCAAATCTATTCTAAAGTTAAACTATAGCTATATATTTTATCTATTGAAAAATTGTTTCCCTTTTAATTTATGATTATGCCATTTTTAGCCAAAATAAAAAAACCTGAGTAGAGTTTAAGACATATTGACTGCAGAGCTGCAGGAACTCATAAGAAATGTAAAAAAAAAGAAAGGAAGAACTTAACTTCTGAGTTGTGAGCAGGACTGATGGTGTTTTGTTGATAGACTAGCATTCCCTTGTCTTCACTTCCATCTGCTAGCTTACAGCCCCTCATCATACCAAGCTAACATTAGCATCACACAAGAAATGGTGAGACATTTTGGAGCAGACCAGCCTAACAATTTTGCACTAGATGGCAGCTCAGATGAGGAAACCGTTAATCTATTTGTCAGCAAGTACAGTAAATTGATCAAAATTGAAGTGGAAAAGTGAGACTTTGGCCCGCCCATTTGAGTTCACAAATCAAAGCTTTTTCAAACTGCAGATTTTCAATTGCTCCTGATGAGTGGAGCAAGCCTACCTCCACTTCCCATCACTTCCTGTTGCTACCTATTTCACAGAGCAGAGAGCTTGTAGCCCGCCCAGTGAAATTTCTACATCATAGGTCAAGATTTTTTTTTTTTGCAAACTGCATTTTTTTTATCTTAATATATAAAATACAATATATGGATATGTATATTTTTCTTAATATATGTCCTTTATCATCAGATAAATGCCACAAAAACATGTTAAAAACACCAAAACTTAATTTCCATTGAAGGGAAATTTTAAAGTAATCCAAAGCTTTTGTTACAAGTGTAAATGCTGCACTGTCAGCTACAAAAGCAGAAAAACTGGTGACTTCAACAGTTACTATGGCAACCCTTTTCTGAGATCAGGAAAAGAACCTTAGTAAAATGTGGCAAATTTGGTCAAAATCCCCAAATAGTCCTTAAAATTACAGTTTGTGTGATTGCTAGTGCAATGAGATATAAACGCACAGTGTGGAGGAATGCCAGAGAACCATTCATGTCATCCTCCATATGCATGTTTGTGTTGCTGTGTTGTATAATGAATGAGCCCGGTATCATTGTGTCATTCTAACCCATTAGAAAGAGCCAGAGAGAATAGAAAACCAGATGAATAATTGAAGGTAAATCAGTTGAGACCTGCGTCCTCTTCCTACTCTCAGTTGGATGAAGCCACAATCTTCAACTGAGCTCGTCAAAAAAAAAACCTTTGGGAAAGAGTGAAGAGGAGCAACAGGCTGGATTTTGATTTCTGCAATTCTCTTTAGTCCTTTTTTTTATTTTTTTAATGAAAAGGTGACTGGACTCAGGATCATCATGATACCATGGTGGCCCAACTGCTAGGGCTGGCCTTTCTTTACCTCACAACCAGTCCAGTTCCATTTGCAGCAAATGGTAAGATTTTTACCCTTTCTACGGCATTTAAATCTATGGCTACGCAAAGACTTGTTTCTGAAATGTATTTCTGTGACATAATTAATGCAACAAAAAAGTGACAGAAATAAAATCATATGCAAAAATATAAATGTTTCATAAAACTTGATCAGATTTTAAAAGGAATTTATACACCATGCTCTGTACTTTTTCTCTTTTTTTTTGGAACAGTAAATGTGATGTCACCCCATTTCCCAAAGTAAAAACCTAATAAATATAAACATTTTACAAAGACTATTTATAAATCCAATGTGTTCTGATGATGAAAACTTGGATGATTTGTAAAAGATAAGCCAGAAAACCTATTTTTTTCCCTGAAAAAAGGTTCAAACACAATGCGCAATTGTGGTCCATATTTGCTAATCTAGTGAGCATCAATGCACATTGGGTTTTCGCAGAGACTTCTGGGAAATTACTGGGGCAATGTATTTCTAAATTGTAGGCTCAGTCAGAATTCCCACCCTAATCCCTAACTACTAAACTATATAGTCTGTAACCATCTGATGCCCTTAAATTTTAAAAGCAATTCAAACACTATACGCGCTACTTTTTTTTTTCTTGAACCACAAGTTTCACAAATTTTACAAAGTCAAAATTGAATATACCAGCATTTAATGACATATATTTATGACTCCACTGTGTTCTAAGGATAAAAAAGTTGATGGTGTATTTAAAAATTAAATTCAAATACATTTTTTTTCCAGAAAAATTCTTCAAATGCAATGCATTATGATCTATATTTGTACTAATATAATGTAGTAGTCTATATTTGTAGTGGTCTATATAATGTAGTAAGCATTGATGCACATTGGTTGTTCGCAAAAACTTCTGGGAAATATCCAGGGCGCTCAATTAACAAATTGTGGATTTGGACTGCTCTACAAATGCACTATAGTGCACTATGTAGTGAATAGTAAGAGAGTTTGAACTCAATAAAAGGCTTTTGAATTCCAATTGAATGAGATTTATTATTTAATTTATTTAACCTTTATTTTAACAAGTAAGCCAACTTAGAACAAAATGTCATCTATAATGATGACCTGGACCAGTAAAACTGTTAAAAAATAAAAATGTTTAAAATTATTAACATAGTGAATTTAATGTATGTTACACACAGATGAACGAGTAGTCCTTAAAACATCAAAATATAGCAGCGAAGAAAGCAGAAGACAGTTCTAGATCTTTCTTTGAATCCCTGATTAGAGAATTACAGCCTGTCTGAAACACTGTAATCAATCTAAGAGTGGAACATTAGCAAGTCACATGACACCGCTGTCCCCTCTTCCACTCACACACTCATCTGCAGGCATGTCAGTGTATCCTGTCCCAACGTCAGCGGTGGAGATTAACCCCAACTGGGAGGTGGTGTACCAGGACACCAAAGTTTATGGGGTGGTGGGCAAAGCTGTGATCCTGGAGTGTGGTCCCACCGTGCCTGATATGTACATATGGAGCTTCACTCAGCCCGGCACCGAAGCCATAAGAGCTGTGGTGTACAACCTGGGCAAAGGTCCGAGGATCCAGAAGTTGGCAGAGACCCTGGGACAGATAACTATCATCTCCAACAGTGCGGCTGTGAGCATCGAGAAGCTTCCTCTGGCTGCTCATGGCTTGTTCACCTGCCAAGCCTTCTACGACATAGAGCGAGAGCCCAAAGTCTACTATTACTACGTGCACCTTACTGTTCGAGGTAAGACCTGCTCTTGGCTTTCTTTTCTTCAGGCAGGGAAGTAGGTTTTGTAAACCTCCTCTTTGAAACTGGGAACAACAACCACTGGTAGGAAAGAGAAAACACCCACTAAGGTTTTCAGATCTTAGCTAGATTGTAGCTAAAGTCTGAGTTGTCCTGGAGAGGGATGGAACTTTCCTCCACTGTGGAGTGGTCATGTGTGAGAGACATGAAAAACATGAAGAAAGGAGGATTTCACTCTCTTCATGTGCCCAGCAACCACTTGGAAAACTCTTCTGTAAGTTTATGGTCAGACGGTGCATCACCAGTTATTTTGTCTTCAGGGAGCAGCTGAGCATTTTTCAGAGTGGTGTTTTATTGCTAGATTGTGTCATGAATCTCCCCCTCTGGCCATTAGCAGGATCCATCACCTGTGTACTAGCGCTTCCTGGGTCTCTACATGACACTTCCCATCCCCCCTGGCTGTCACTCCCAGCAGCCCCACAGTAGTTTTCCATCTGCATTCACTCCCAGCAGTAATCAGTCTTGTTTGTGCCACTCTGCCTGCATCATTGTGCGCTCTCATCTGACCTTGCTACATCTTCGTCTCTGATTGTTAGCTTCCTTAACCCTGACCACTCTGGCTGCTCTCTGATGCCCTCATGCTCTGACTTCTAGCTGTGCCAAACCTGCAGTAAAACCTGCTGCTGCACTTGGATTCAGCCATCTGCCTGTGTGTGACAGATTGTCAATCCCAGTTCATTATTGGGAATCCATGTGACCAAAGGAATGATCAGAAGAACTAAGGCGAGGATTCTGTTTGCAGAAGGCTAATAACTGATTTTGTTGTTGTGTCATCACATCCAAATGTTTCCGACATTCAGCTGAATTCTCAATAACTGCTAACAAATGGTAAATGGCGTATACTTGTATAGCGCTTTCTACCCTTCTTCGAGGGGCCCAAAGCGCTTCACAGCCACAGACCCATTCACCCATTCACACACACATTCATACACTGGTGGTGGCTCCGCTGCCGAACACTGGCGCCAACCTCCCACCAGAGTCTTCCGATCCTGAGACGACTTCCCTACCACTGCACCACGGCCGCCCTTAACAATATGGTGCAGAGTTGGATAAGGACATAGATCAAGATGTTGTATTATCTGCTCCATAAACTGCTAGAGGTTGGACTGGAAAACTTAACTGAAGACTCTAACATTCTAATTACCGTATTTTCTGGACTATAAGGCACACCTGTATATAAGCCGCATGTGCTCAGTTTAAAAAAAAAAAGAAAAAAAAAAAGAACTACAAGCCACACTGGGCTATAAGCCGCAGATATCTATGTTGAAAAATAAGATAATTACTATAACAATTTTTTACTTTAAATGTACATGTATGTACTTGCCGTCTCCAGCGTCTCACCATAGATTCATTTATGCTAAGCTTGAGTGCAGCAGTGTGGTTTCCTTCCTAGATAGCAAAGCTCCATATCTTTAGACTTAAAATGTCCACCACACAAACTTCTTTGTGTGATTTTCACGATGAAGAAGGATTTTAAAAACAATTACCAATTAGTCATTTGTCACAAGAGTTCTATCTGCTAAAGAAAAAGTAGCGTTGGCTTTTCTGATTTGCGTTTATTTTTTGTCTATCTTGTTTTTGATCCAAATTCCGGTTAGAGTTCCCCTAGCAGTGGAAGAAAAATCCACAGAATAGCCGCACCTTTGTATAAGCCGCATGATTCAAAACCTAGGAAAAAAGTAGCGGCTTATAGTCCAGAAAATACGGTAGATGTACAAATTACTCTCAACAAAGACAACAAGAAAAGATGTGAGATTGTGTGAAGAACTTAAAAAAAACTGATCATGCAACTCTAATGCTACAAATACATGTGGTGTGAGAGCAGGCTCTTGAATGCACTTTTAGCATCCGGTGTTCACACTGGAGAGTCACTACCCGATACTGGCACATGTACCTACAGTTGGATGAAGACTGGGGTGAAATGATAAATGGAGTATACTTGGATAGTGCTTTTCTCCCTTTCTTGAAGGCCAAAAGACCTTGACTTCTTTTTCTCCTTCAGTCCCGGTCAGTAAGCCTAACCTCCTGCTGAGTGATGCATCTCCGGTGGAGGGATCCACAATGTGGATGCGCTGCATTCTGGAAAATGGGACAGAGCCAATCAAGTACATGTGGCAACATGAGACCCGCAATGGCAACATCACAGTGATTGCCCAGGGCAGCAGCAGCATCATCAACGTGACTGACGTCAACAGGAACCACACGGGCTGGTACCGCTGTGTTGCCACGAATGCTGTTAATACCGACAGCTCCAACCGGTTATGGCTGGACACCATCTGTGAGTAATAATTAGTTATTTCTTTATTATTTTGAGAGGTTTTGAGTGTTGTTTCGGTCCCACAGTTGGTCCGGACCTTCCTGAGATAAACGTGACTCCGTTCAGCATCACAGAACGAGGATATTCAGCTTTAGAAAGAGAGACTGTTTCTTTGCTGTGTCAAGCCCAGTCCAATCCAGCCAGTCAGTACGTTTGGTTCTACAACAACTCCCAGGTCTACACTGGTCCACAGTTCACCATCACCAAGATCCTCCGCATGCACACCGGCGACTACGCCTGCTTAGCCCAGAACACCTACCTCAACACCCGTTCGAAAAAAACCATCAGCCTGACTGTGTACTGTGAGTATGACGCTTAACTGACTCCATAACTTCGCCTCTTTTTGAACCTGTCCTTAGCCGTCTCACTACTGCAATCTGTGAAATGAAAACATTTCTCAGAAGTGCGCCATTTCTGCCTAATCTAACTCTATACATCACATCAGTTTTAAACTTTAAACACTTCAACACTCACACATAACTGAGAATGGAAATGCTGCAGCCCAGTTCTCCTGTTCGGACCACAGGGAAATATGATGGGACTCCCCTGCAGGTACCTGACTGTACTAATGCAGTCGTGTCATTTGCTGCTTGGTCTATGCATGCCGTTCACTTTTTTTGGTTTTGCTGAGTCTTTCCTATATAAGTTTTGTTGTTTATTCAAAAGTAAATAAAGAACTTAGTCAATTCTGATTCATGTTTTCTGGAGATTTTCAAACAAAACAGAAATGTATTTCCAATATAATTTCACATCACAGCCGCTTTCCGTACCACTGCGCTGTTATTCTGCTATTTCTGCAGACCCTCCTGATGGATCCCCCATTTGCTCTGTGGAACCGGCTCTCTACACCTTTCTAAAAAATGCTCCTGTGACCTGAGCTAGGATTTCCTCATCCCTGTCTCTGCAGTGGAAAGGAGATTTCATGCAAGATCTATTTGACATGACACAGCAAATAAGAGCATCTAACGGCTCTGCCATCCTGCAGCCCTCTGGAGGCCTGATCCCTAACAACAGCTTGTTTACCTGTGTGGGCTCACATCCTGCCCTGAAACAGCAGACAGAGTGCACCACACTCACACTGAGTACAACTTACAGCACAGAAGACATCAATAGTGTGATGATAGAGAACAGAAACGTTCAACCTTTGATGTACTGCTCCTCTTTGCAGTTCTTCCTCCTGCAGAGCCGCTGTGTTTGCCTATGTGACCAAGCAGCCAGCATGTACCTGATGTTATCCCTGCTCTGGGATGGAGGGGCACCAAAAGCTTTGGTGTGGTGGGAGGGCCCCGGGGGCCAAAGCAAAGGTGGACAAGAAAACTCCAACATCCTGGTGCTTCGCTACGGCACTGCTCGCAGTGGAAAACCCTACACCCCTGCTATGCTCAGGATCCACTTTTGCTCCAAACCCAAGACCTGCAGACTGACTCTGGGTCAGTACTCATTCTGACAACACAGAAGCACATATATGATTGCTTTATCAATTAACAAATGGATCTTTTTCTTGAGTAGAGGCCCCTGTGTTGCTGACCCCAACCAGAGAGTCGGTCTCCGGCTAGCCCACACGATTACGGAAGGAACTGATGTGTCAGCTAAACTGATGCAATCTGAGAGCTGTCAGAGACTTGTCATCTTCGACGAAATGACACCTGGTTCTAAGCAATCGAGGTGCCGATATCCGTGACACGTCAAAGGCAATCTGCTGCGGCGAGCAGCTTGCGTGGGCAATCTGACCGTTAGAAACGCAGACGAAACTCAAGACAGTGGAGAGTATACAGGTGCTCCACTTCAAATGCTGTTGGAGGAGCAGAACTCAACGTCACCCTGCTGGTTAAGAGTAAGACATATTTTATATATAAACACTTTATCTAAACATATAACTCAATAAACTGATCACTTTTGATGACACTTATTGGATTATAAGTGTCTCAAATATGACAGGTGAAGTGGGACATTGCTTATCAATGCTCCAAACATTGGCCATAGGGCTGGACAAAAAAAATCTAAAGCTCTGCCAGGTTCACCTGTTGAACAAACCACTTGCTAGTCAAACATAAAATGTTGCTTATAATTAGTTTTATCTTTAATTGAATAAAAACTAGTTTACCCAAAAAAATCCTTTGAATGATATATAAACCTTAATACACAAATACATTTCAAAAATGTTGCATTTTTGACATGTGAGTGTAGAGAATTGTTCATTTCTGCAAACTGCCTCCAGTGTTTTTTTGCAGGAACTGCAACATTTGGTTATTGGTTGGTTTGTGTCAAAATTTGAAAATGGAAGGAATGGAATTTCTATTGTTACAACACACACTTGCTACTTGCTGATTCAACCTTGTAGGGGTTTTTACATCATCGGAGCATCTTTACGCAGTAGTGAAATTGTAGAATAACTTTAGACTACTTAGAAAATATAATCAGAAATAAAACCATAGCTTTTTTTTTTATTTTGTTGCACTCACACATCTTTCTTTTATATCAGGACACCCCATGCCGCCCAATGCAACCCTGATCAAAGTGACATACAACAACCGACAAAGAAACCAGGTGGAGCTGGAGTGGCAGGTGGAGACTGAGGCAAACGGAGGCTGGACGGGCTTTTCTCTTGAGCACCGCTTGGTGTCGGAGCGACCAGGAAAGGGAAGAAATAGCAACGGCTCCCAAAAGCAGACGGAGGAGAAGGCTGCCGCCACAGACTGGTATCAAAACATCATCCAAGATCCGGATGTGAGGAGTCACACAGTACAAGGGCTGACACCGACCTTTACATACCAGTTTCGCATCATGTCTATTAACTACCGTACCGTCGGATACCCCTCTGCTGCAAAGACTCCAGGTACAGGACGTGATAAGGGTGTCCACAACTATGAATTTAAACTGAATTTTTTAAAAAATACAAAAAATGAAAAGTGTTTTAGAAATCTGAAGCAGGTGATTATAGAAACATATTTCATATTTCTGCTGATTGCTTCAATGTGATAACTGTCTGTTTTCTTTTTTGACCCTCCTAGGTGAACAGTTATGTCACTCACTCTCACACATCCCTCACAGTCACACACCCTCCACTGATTCCTCTTCGACACTTTTGCTTTCTTTCTTCTGACTGAACTTTACAATCTCCAACCCACTGTTAATGAAATATCTGAACTAGCAATGTAACTGCATTAGGTTTAGAAAGTCCTGCAGATATTGTAAGGCTGTGGGCATCACAGAGCAGTCTCAGAACACCTGATCTGTGATGGAGTACCAAGGCCTGTGCAGTTGTCATGGAAATAAGGGCATCAAATCCGTTTTATCCTTGGTAACAATTGATTTCATTTTAACAAGACAAGAGGGTAAAAACATCACTAAACTGCAGGAAAAACTCAATGATAATAGAAAAAAAATCGAAATTTATGCAGTTCAGGAAAAGTCTGACCCGGTTTGTAATCCACCCCCTTCATTAATGATCAATGGATTTTAGGCTAAGGAATTTGTCATCCAAATTCACCTATATGGCCACTGAAAAATGGAGTGACTTATGTGCCATTATTTCAAACGCAACTTTCACTGTTTTGAGAGTAAAACCTTAAAAATTTTACTTTTCACTTGAAACTCAAAAGTATGTACAAACAAAACAATTTTACCTTTAAAACTGAAAAATATTAACGATCAGAACAACTTTTGCTCTTGAAACAGACAAATATGTGTCATCAATAATTTTTCTGAAGTGAAATTTGTTTTGATTGCACATATTTTTGAGTTTCAAGAGCAAAACAATTTTTAATCTGATTGTTGCAGGAAAACAGTTGTCTATGAGGATTTAAACAGTTCTGAGAGCATTTTGGATTGTAAGCAGTTTCAGAGAGAGTTCTGATTTAGTTTAGAACCACTTCACAAAACATACATGAGTGGAGAGGCTCCATCTTGCAAATGTCAACTATTTTGCAATGTGTAACTGTGATGTGTTGCAGCGGAACCCCGCAACAACATGTACCCTGCTGTGATTGGAGCAGCTATAGGCGGGATGCTCTTTGCAGCCATTCTGACGGCTCTGCTGCTCATGTACATCATCCGCAACCGCAACAACAACCCCCGTGAGTCACAGTAATTGCCCGCTAATAGAAATCCCCTGAAGCACTGTGTTGTAACACACCCCGTCTGTTTCCACAGGACTGCATGACATGCTGTTTGGCTCGTAAGTATCACATGTACTGAAACACTTTGTTGACAGGTAGTTTCTGACACATACGTTGATCTACTTTGTGTTTCCAGGCAACACAGCCAATCCAGAGAGAACATCAACTTCCCAGAGGATGAGGTGGTCAGTGGCCTAGAAGGAGGAGGAAGAGAGGATACAGGTGAATCATCAAGTCCAGGCAACATGAACTGCATGGAAACAAATACATAAATGAATAAATAAAACTTTCTTTGAAGGTTTCGTTTTTGAATTTCATACAAAAAGGCTTACCTTAAAATAGAAGACAGCAAAGAAGCTGAGATTCCAGCAGTTACACCCTGAAGTTAGCTTCAAGCTTTAGCGGTTCACCCTCAGTCTTGACACCAACTGAAATGAACTTGAACAAAGCATCTTCATCCTCCTAAGTGTTCTAATAAAAGAAGGAGCTGCCAGGTAAATAATTTTATTTGTAGAGCCTTTTGGCCAATTATCCTAAAAATTTACAGAGACCATTTTCACCAGATGCTTAGAAACCTGATAACTTCAATAGAAATATGAAGTATACAGAATAGTTTTTGTACATCACATTATGTCAGTACATTGTCAAAATGGACGCTCTATATACAGTATGTACTCTATGGTCAAATCCGAATTCTTCCCCTAACACTACAGCTTCTACAGCTTCTCCCTGTCCCTCCAAATGTATGGGGCGTTTGAAAGGGTAGGGTCATCCAAAATAGTTTTTTTTACGGGCTGAACCTCCAGGCTGAGGGATGCAGAGCCCTCTGCATCGTTCTGCGTCACGCTGGGCCATGGAGAAGTGCTTTTATTTATGTCAGTAAGCTCTGATGCAGAAAAGTCTACATTTCTATGTAAGTAATGCGTTTTTGTTTTAGTATAACCTTTTTAAAGTTATTAAACTGATGTTATGTATTTGTGAGCACTAGCAGCTCCATGCTAACATAGGTGGGAGTAACATCTGAATTTGAAGACACTATTTTACCATATCTCTCTGTTTGAAGAGCTAAATGTCAGGGTAGGGAGAAGCTTTAGGGGTGGGGGAAGAATTCCAATTTGGTCTATATAAGCCTCATTTCCGGTTCTGTCCGATATTTTGAAGGTTTCCATTGTAAAACGGACCCAAAAAACACTATTGACCTTTACCTCTTAAGACTCCCAATCCGCGTGCAGGTCCATAAAAAAATAGAACGAAACAGTTGGAGCGGAGCCGCTGTAGCCATTCGTTGATTGGGTGAAAGTGACAACATTAGAAAGCGCCAATATAGCACTAAAGTAGCGTAAATAGTAAAAACTAAAGCAAGGAAAAGACGAGCTGCTGGATGATTTCCAATGTTGTTGCTTTTGTAGTTGTCACACTTCAGTGACAGCTAAGCCTGTACCATGAGTGCTCATTAGGCCTAATAAAGTAAGGTGAAGCCTCCTCAGGTTGCATCATTGACAGAGTGACCCCTCCCACTTCGCTTTCTAAACAGGAAATACTCGCTAGCTCTAAGAGTAAAAATCCCATAGATTTCTATAAAGAAATGTATATATATATGTGTCAATATATAATTATCATTTTATTGGATCCATTTTCAATGAGTGACATCACACTCACTCTGTCCAGTTGTCTTATACTGTCAATGGGTGGCATTAGAGGATAGTTTTTACAGTTATGGTTACAATTGAATGCAAACATGGACAAAGTGGTCACATGACCCAGTGGTTCACAGGTAGATCCGATGCTACTTTTTCAAAATTTTGGGTTGTTATCAATCCCCAATCCTTTCAAAAGCAGGAAAATAGCTGGAGCAAACATGCAAACGGGACAGATTATAGAACACACAAATTAATTAAATAAAATAGAGCCAAAGTTTCAATGATAACTAGTCAAAAAATATTACATTACTCTGAATGTTTATGTTTTATAATTTTAATATCAAATATTGAAAAACAAGCCTAAACCTTGACTGTTTTACATTGGAGTGAAAGGGGACCTACTTATGTACCCTCTAATAGTTACTTGGTGAGCTAGTTAGCATAATTTTTTAATTAGCCTCAAACATGAGCTTACTGGCATACATGCAGTAACGTTTTCTTTAGCTGCAATTGCTTCAGAAGTTTCAGATCTTAAAGTTTAGGCCCGATTAGCAGACCTAGTAAGGACAAAAGGGCTTCTTAGCTTCCTTTAGTTTCTCACTCGTCCATAATTCTTCTTTTCCAGGTCCAGCGATTGCGATACCCCGAGCAGCCTCGCCGCTTACCATCCCCCCTCCGAGTGCCACTCCAAGCCCCACCCCCTCACTCCAAGTCCCTCCCCCAGATGATAATGAACCTGTCAACGTCACCATCACAGTCAAGGCTACAGGCTCGTAGGGAGACCTGATGCTGGTCACAGCCGAAGGGTCTAACAGCATTCAACGAAAATAAAACCCAGCTAACTGTGTTCACTTTACAGAAATGTCAGATGATTCAACTTTTTTAAAAATGTTACTTAGCACAGAGTCATTTCATGACCTAAAAGAGCAGAGGACGCTTGTTTCGCCCACATTATTCCCGTGTTTCCACAATAGGTCTTTGTTAAGCAGAATGCATCACACAAAGCTGGTCTGTCAGTCATTTATTCATCTCTTTGTATGGCATAATATTCATGAAACGTAATAAAAACAGTCTGAACATAAGCAGTCTCTCCCTGTGTAACCGAGTTCCTTCACTTTTAAACAAGAACTATCAAACAGGGACTTTCAACGATGGCAGCTGAACTTTCACAGACGACACAGAAATATGTACATAGAAAGCCTGCAGCGTCCAAAGCGCTGTGGTCCACCTGGAGCTGCTCACAGCAGAGGCAGTAAAATCTTCTGAGTGTTGACAATGTCACCCAGCTTCAGCTTGATCTTCACAAAGAGGCGCTTGAACTCCAAACCGTCCCCCTAAAGAGAAAAACACAAGTAAAACATTATACTTGTTGCTCCTTTCTGTACTGTAAGAGTTTAACATTAAATGTACTTTAAATTCTATAATAGACTTTAAAGAGACGGATGTGTTTCATCCAGTTTAGAGAAGGGCAGTTTCTGATATGGGTGACATGGGCGGTTGCCCAGGATGGTATTTTCCAGGAGCATGGACCAGGGAAAAAAAAACAAACATTTGTTTCTTTTCTGTGACATGAATAACAGAGAACGCCTGTTCTCCTTATCTAAAGGTGAATTTAAATGTCAAACAGCGCCCTCTGCTGCACGACACTCAAACTGCTGAGGTACACTGTGGAATATACCAAGTCAAAAAATGCAAGAGGGGCGCAATATAAATAAATATACCAGTGGCGCAATATAAATAAATAAACTAAAATAAGTTTTGGTATAATCTGAGGCTGAGCTGACGCGATGTTAAGCAGCAGTTGGTGTCAGAGGATGCTAATTTTTGTGAACACAATATAATGTAAAGGACAAAACCCTGTCACTGCTGGTGAGGCTCGCCCAGGCTGTCATTTGTGCCGAACCGCCACTGAGTTTAGACATTTATCTTTAGTATTTGTGCTGCTTCTGGGGCATTAATAAAACTGTTCATCTGAAACCATTTCTAGTTTGTTCGGCTCTTTTGCCTTCTGCTTTGTTGGCGTTCATTCTATTATCGAACAGGTGAACGAGAAAAAAAAAAAAAAAAGCTTGAACCTACCTTAGACAGCCTGAAGTCTAGAAGCACTCTCTGGTTCAAGTGCATAAGGAGGACTTTAAAGACTAGCGGGTTGTTGCGTTTGTCCAGTGTGGTCAGAGTTACCTGAGAGCAACGATGAGAGGTTTTATTTCCACTATTACTGTTAAAAAAAAGTGTTCATCTACAATAAAAACCAGCTTACCTGTGTGCAGGTGAGTTTGAATTTAAGTGCTAGAGCATCACAGGCGTCCTTCAGCGCAGACAAAGTTGCGTCAGCATCCACTGTGGTGAAGAAACGGGTCATTCTGCGGACTAACTTCTGCCACGGTGACTGTATGACACAAAAAACTACAATTAGAACTTGAGAGGAGATGGAAAGAATTCTTCCTGAAATCTGACAGAGAATCACCTGACTGGCTCCAGGCGTGGCCAGTAACTGGCTGCCCAGCAGCATGTGCTCGGGCTTGGTCGGCTGCGAGAAGCTGACTTGACCTTCGCTTTGCCCAAACACCAACATGGCTTCCCAGCCGCTGCCGGCTGCAAAATCAGGCTGAGAGGTGGACAGCTGCATCCTGTCATCACTGCACAGAGGAGGAGCTTTAAAACAAGGGCAAACGAAAACACTTGAAGGAGGAGGAAACATTTCTGACCTGTTGGTACGTAACATGAAATCCCGGTTGTTTTGAAGAACCTTGCTGCCGCCTGAACTCGAACATCCTGGGGAGGCACAGAAGATTCATACTTCTTAATTCCATCTTAAACCTGTTTTACTCAACATTTGAACAGTCTACAAGCAGAGTTTGCAGTGGGTCAATGTGGGACTGATGCTATGTCTTGCCTTGTGTAAACCAGCGGTCTTTCTTTAGCTCTTCTCCGGTGATCCGGGCATTGGGATTGGGTAACAGCAACTTGGACAACAAACCTGAGGAGATTAGAAGAGATATCATCCAACAAATTCCTTTCTGAATCTAAAGGAAAGCTCTTTTATTTTGAAGTAATTTAATACCAGGGTCCAACATAAATCCAAATAAAGATGTGTATTTTTCTTATTTCCCCAGTGACAAAGAAGAACAAGCGCAAAAAAAGAAGCACGAATGGAATAATAAACGACAAAAGAATCTGCACCAAAAATCATTCAATTGAGCGTTCTTGTTACAACGAGGAAGGCCAGTACAGAGGTGGGAGTATGATTATATGGGAGTATGATTATATGGGACCACACATGAGCAGCAGTTGTTGAGAAAACGACATTTGCAAACCAACACAGTGTGATATGAGACTTACTAAGGGGTGCTGGTTGTATTTTCTTCCAGGGAGGTAGATACGTTTTCCTCTGAAGCCAGTCGGAATACTCCTGACAGCTCGCAGTGGGTTGGTCCCACGGCAGCTCTGATCAAAAGAAAAACACTGTTACAGAATTCACAGACATGGATTTTACATGCAGACGTATGAAGAGCAATGTGCAACTATTATTATAAGTGGGTGCATGACCAAATCTGTATTTATACTTGGAGGACATAGAGGATTCAAATGTGGTCACTTGTTCACTCCTTGCTCGCAAATGTGAATTTATCTTGTATCTTTTGAGAACTGCGTATACAAACTAGCACTATTTTGATTACATTCCTTTTCCAGAAGTTTCCTGACAGAAGTGCTTTAAGCCATTGTTTTTCAAACAATGTGCCAAGGGAAATTATTCATTTGATCACTGATTTAAAACAATTAGAATTACCAGGATATTAGCTCTATGTTATCCAAAAAAGCCAGAATAAAACACTAAGGAGTTACAACATGAAAAATCATAAAATATTTTTTTTTCTGTTTAATTTATTCTATTAAAGACATTTTGATAAGAATGAAAGCAATTTAGCTGATAGCTGTTGTTGAAAAGTCCCGCTCCTTAAACTCTCTCCACAAATCATTCTTGGAGGTTTGAGCAATACCATCATCAGTCTGACCAATCAGACGTGGTTAAAGTCCTCACTTCCTAGTGCGGCTCAAAGTTTCTCAGTTCCAACAAAAATAGCAGCTCAATATCAGATAGATAGATAGATAGATAGATAGATAGATAGATAGATAGATAGATAGATAGATAGATAGATAGATAGATAGATAGATAGATAGATAGATAGATAGATAGATAGATAGATAGATAGATAGATAGATAGATAGATAGATAGATAGATAGATAGATAGATAGACACTTTATTGATCTCTACGGAGAGGAATTCCCTGTCTGTCCATGTTTAGTGCTGTTGCTTCCTGCAGGATCTATTGTCAGACCGCATAAAAAGTGCATAAAATAATAAAACTTAAAGATGCGAGTCTGTCCAGCTTCAGCGCCACTGCTAGCACTACATCTCCCATGATGCATTGGGCTGAAGTGCCAGTATCTCTTACTGCACTGCTGTTAACTTTCATGAAGTACAACAAACGCAAACATGGAACAGACATTTAATTTCGGATTTTAAGCACTTTTGAAAAAATTGAAAGTCCATTTTAGGTAAGGGATAATACCTGACGAAGTGTGCATTCTGACAAATTAATGGACAACGTGGAGGAAGGTCACTTCTGCAAAGAGTGTTATTTCCGCAAAGAAGGCATTATCCTGCTTATACCATGGTCGCTTACATCAAATTACAAAATAAATATTCATTCAATATTGAGTACTTTATTCTTGTTATTTCTTCAGTTTAGATCGCTTTTTCACAAAAAGCAGACTAGCTTTTTAGCGGAAAAGGCGTCGACGTCGTGCGTTAATTTCTTATAATGCGCACTTTGTCAGGCATTATCCCTTAAGTAATAGGAAGAAGACTTATGATTAAGTGCCTAACAGACATTTAAAACTAGGGGTGTAATGGATCACATAAGGCACGGTTTGGATAGTGTCTGTCACAGATCGGATCATATTTTAGATCAGTAAAAAGTATAAAAAACAGCAAAAAACAAGATAAAAGCTCAATTAATTTTTGAAAAAGCTTCAAAACATATATTTAATAAAACATATGAAGTACTTCACACACGCATTAGGGCTATTCATATATGTAAAATAAAAACATTTGCTTATTGAGGCCTATTCATTAAAACAAAACATCTTTAAACTTCTAACACAAACAAAATACTAAAAAATGTAATTTCTGATTACATTTGGATGTCTTGAGACCAAATTTACAAAAACTGAGAATAGAATGCTTAAAAATAGTGTTGAAAATACCAAATCTATCTGGAGAACCCCTTAAAATACAAATGTTCTCGTCCCACCCCTATAATAAAATATAATAAACCAAAATATACCAAGTACCTCAGAATTTTTATTTTTATTTAACCCATTCCCAATTTATTTTATTTATTTATTTCACAGGGACAGTGCACATCAATAGCATCGCTGCAATGCACCAGAATTAGCTAAAAGCTATTTTTCATCTATAGTTGCTGGACAGGTGTTAAAAATTGTCAACCTAAAAATCTCAAAACATCAGTTAAATACGCAAGTAAAAAAATATAGAAATACATAAAAAATACAGGTTAGAAAATCAGTTATAATACATATAACAATAATAAAATGCACACAGCACAATGACCTTTTAATTTATGTAGTGTGAGCATTTTCTGATTTTTTAAAATTTGATAATTGAGCTAAAGCCTTTTACTGATTTTTCAAGATTATTCCACAGTCTGATATCCTGCACCCAAACACTTTTTTCCTTCACTTTTGTTCTGAATTTATTGGTTTTGAAATAATTCCAATTTCAAATATATAATCGTTCAAAAATTGCAGTTGCTTTAGCATAAACAACAAAAAACATCATGTCAATAAATAAATTACAGTGTAGATTTTTTTTTTATATTTATTAAATTTGTTTTCTTTTTTGTGAGGTTACATTCATTAAAATAAACTAGAGGGAAAACGAATAATTTATTTGAAAATTATTACAGACAACTATTAATTTTTTAGGAAAGACAGCTGAAACAGTTGTTACAATAAAATGCATGTGAGATTGTGGAGAGACTGTTCATAAATACAAACTACAGAACATACAGAAAACACGGCTCTAGGCTAGGCTTACCTCCAGCCAGCATAGCAGTGAGGACTATCCCACACGCCCAGACGTCTGCAGGCTGAGCGCGGTATTCGCTCTGGCTCAAGAGTTCCGGAGCAACATAAGGCAGAGTTCCACAGAGTCGATTCAGGCGCCGCTCGCGTCCTTTGAAGCGAAACATGGTGGCCAGCCCAAAGTCTGTCAGCTTCAGGTTGTCTAAAAGGCAAAATCTTTGGTGTTTAGGAAACCACAAACTTTTGATTGAAGAATGTAACACATACAGTCTATAACCTTTATCATCCAGCAGGATGTTCTCCGGCTTTATGTCTCTGTGGGTGATGCCAAGTTTGTGGAGGTATTCCTGTCAAAGAAAGAGACGCTTTGGAATGAATGAGCAGGAACAGAAGGACTTGTGGACGCACTGATGAGAGCTACTTACTACAGCGGCGATGAGCTGCAGGAAAAAACGATGAGCGTCTCTTTCTGGCATCCCCACATCAGGTTCTGGGGGAAAAATTAATTACAGAAGAAGTTGCAAACAATGTGACCAACAAGAAGAGTAAAAACTCAGCTGAATTTAAGGGTGAGCTTCGGGAGTTCTCAATTTACCAATGCGGTCAAACAGCTCCCCTCCTGTGCAGTATTCCAGGAAGAGATAGACAGTCGTTCCCTCCCTCCGATGACCGAAGAACCTTACAATGTTGGAGTGATTGAGAATCTACACACACAAAAAAAAAAACTTAAAACACATTTCAAAGACCTACTCTGTCTTTCTAACATGTTCTCATCTGGCTCAAAATTGTATGACAAAATACCTCCAATACTGCTTGATATTTTTATTGCACTGATAAGGTAAGGTTGGCGTAGTGAGGCTATAAACTAACAGAAGAACGTGTAAACAGCTCTCAGTTACGGATGATAAGAATGGGGTAGGATTGCCCCGCGTCAATACTGCAGCCCACAACTTAGAGGTGAACTTCTAATGAAAGATTGTCTCTGCAGAAACTATGTCCTGGAAAATAATACAGGTTTTTTTTTTTATTTAGCCTAAAAACAGCAAAATCATTATTATATGACCATATATACCACCACAAAGCTTTTACAATGGTACAAATGATGATTGGGGTGGGTCTTTCAAGCATTTTTAACTATTAAATGTATCAAGCCTTTTAAAAATGCAAAAATCATATCATGCATTTTTCTGAATTGGTAAATGAATTGCTTCAACCATGAAAGTAGTGATTTGTGTCAGAAGTGTTTGGTTTTTGACTGGAAGTGGCTGGTATACCTTATGGATGCAGATCTCCTTTTTGACATTTTCTGCACACTCGTCTGCCTGCGACGTGTCGATCACCTTCACCGCCACCGCCTCCTCCGTCTGCCTGTTCACCAGCAGTCTTACTCTGAACACCACAGAAACAAAAGCAAATATCAGAACATTTTGGATATGGTCATTTGCATGTTTCCCTGTTCACATAAATGTTAACCTATTTTTTTCACATTTCCATTAAAAACCTTTTTTTTTGTAAATCAATTTGGGATTCTTAGATTAAAAAAACAAAGTAGAAGCACATGAAGATGCACTATAGGGAAAATCAATGCTGGAATTTCAAACTTCAATACATCACATTCTTATTGTCTTAAACTTAGATCTTTGTAGTTTCTTAGCTTTTAATGTTACTGACATGTGATAAATCCACAATTTATAGCATTACTTATAATTCTGAAACTGTATGAACTAATGATTTATTTACACATGTCTGCTTACATCAGATTCTGACCCACTTAATCTAAATATATGCGAAATTTTGGTTTGTTTTTCATTTTAATGCCAAAACATTTAAAAAGATTTGTACTATGATGTCTAATTTAATACAATTGAAGTTTTCATTTTGATGTTGCCTTGAATAATCAGTAAAAACAGTCTCAAACTCTGCTATAAAAGCATGAACAACATTCACGTTTCCCTCCTTTGGCAGATGTGTGTGCAGATGCTGTGTGGGGGGTTTCAATGAACACGTCAAAAAGAAAGAAAGAAAGAAAGAAATGGGTTCCTACTCTCCGTAAGCTCCTTCTCCCAGCGTCTGGACCACGTCCCAGTCCTGCACGAAAGGCACTGCCATGCTGCGGAGCACAGAACCGGTCAGAACCAGCAGGTCCAACGCACGAGCTGAAAGTGGAGAAACGCTGCTTCTAAATGCGCTGCTCGGCCCAAACAGCTCAAAGAGCCCAGTGTGGTCACACTTAAATCCAAACTACACGAATGCGTTCTCCACTCGTTCCCTTTACTAGAACTCCATCGGTTCAGAACCAGAAAACTGTAACAAATTTGGCGCTCAGAGATTTCCCCGTGACAACTTCCGTTTCTTCTTCTTCTTTGGTTGATTGGAGGTTGGCAAACTATTTTATGGCGCATTACTGCCATCTCCCGGATTAACCCAGAATTGAAGGATATTTTTACTTCCCACAATGACTGTTCATATTTTAAATATACCAAGTACTAAAACTTGTATCTGACAATATTTTCTTCTTTTGTGAACAAATCTGCAAAAGCTAAGAAAAAATGACCTTAAAATTGTTTTAATACCAAATAAGTAAATTTTATAGGCTCTGGAGATCCCGTAAAATAAACCCTCAATAAAATAAATCAATTATTTGACAGTGGGCTTTGAATAATTAAAATTGAAATGTGTTAGTGTTGATATTTTATTATATAAATAATAAAAAAAGTGAAAGCTGTTTCTACAAAGCGGGCACCGTGTTTCCTCTTAGTGGGTAACATTAATTTTCAAACCTAAACTTTGACGTTAGTTCTTTCAGACAACTATTTGAAATCCTTTAACCTACTTTTAAATGAACTTTAGTCTTGATCTAAATCTGACCATGAAGAAGGACAAATAGTGCAGTCGGGGAAAAGTCTCACGTTGCATCAATCTTTTGAAATTGAATAACTAACAGAGTGATCTTTGTCCAGAGATGTTTTTCTCCCTAACTCCTTTAAAAACGTGTCATTTACACAATCTGACTTTCAAACTGTTCCTTCTTACTGATTCAGAATGAAAGCTTCTGTCCACTGGACTAGTCTCGCTGTGGTCCTTTGCCTATTTTGCAAAGGTAATATATATCTCTATATACATATATATACACATATTTGGTTTTTAGTTGATTGAAATTTAATTTTCAAATTTTTCTTTATTTCAAATGAAAAATCACATGTGATATTGTATAAATAATGCATTCATACTGCTGACCATGCATAATTGAATTCATGTGAGCACAATTTTTGTGGAAATGAGGAGAACACATTTCTGCAAGAAAAAATATAAACAATTTCTTGAAAAAGTACAACTTTGGTGGATGGAAGCAGAATAAAAAAATCTTCACTGTCACCGAGTTTTGTATGTTTTCCCCTTTAAAGAACAAGATCTTAACAAAATGTTCTCAGGAAACAAATGTACAAAAGCCTCTTTTTTCCACGTTTCACCGTAGATGCTGTTTTCTTTCTTCTTGTCCTTTTTAGTGTCATTTCAACTCATGTCCGTTGCTTGGTGACAAATGCATAAGCTGTTTTATTTTTCTGCATTTTTTTCTCAAAAGTCCGCGTAAACCCTGAGTATAATTCAAAGTCAAACAGGCCAGTACTGTATAAATTAGTACCATGAATGGCATGATGGGTGACTCAAACAGAAATAGAAAAAAAATCCTGAAAATAAATCATTGCTGGCTCAGATTAATTTCAGTTCTTCTTGCATGCATTCTTTTTCTGAATCCTTTTTTGGGGTTGTGGGGATGCTGGAGCCTATCCCAGCTTATTTTGAGTGAAAGTGGGGTACATGGACACATCACCAGTCTGTTAATTTTGAATCATAATTTCGTTTTTACCATATTTACAGGTCAAAGCTGTCCATGTATTGTAAATATTTTTTTCTCACACAGTTAAGGTAAACTTTTTTTTTGTAGGATGGGAGGTTCATTGTGACTGCACTGAGGATCACTTACAAATTCACGGGGGCTACTACACTCTGAGCAAGAACCTGGAAAGTGGCACCTTGCTGACCTACCACTGTCCTGAAGGCTTCTTCCCATACCCTACTATTACCCGCCGTTGCCAGCCCAGTGGTCACTGGACTCCCCAACCCAACAGGTTTAATCAGATTTGCAAGTGTGAGTGAGATAAAATTCCAATAATTTCATTCTTCATACTATGGGGTGCCGTTTGTAAATCAGAGATGTAAAATTTTTACATCAATGTTTTCAGATATTGTTATTGCGTGTTTTAGGAGAAAAAAAAACAGTTTTTGTTTTTAAAATGCATATTCTCACCCTTTAAATTAATATATTTATTACATTTACTAACTAAATATTTAGTTAACCAACTAAATATTTAATTTTAAGCTAAATATTTAGCCTACAAACTAAATATTTAAGTTTTGCAGTTAAATATTTAGTTTGCTCATTAAATATTTAAATCTAATCTAAATATTTATTTTTTCAAACTAAATATATAAGTTTTGCAGCTAAATATTTAGATCAAAGCTAAATATGTAATTTGTAACTTTACATTAGTAAAAAATTAAATATTTAATTTTAAACTATATATTTATTATTTTATTATTTATTTAGCTTGTTTTAAATATATATTTAGACCCATTCTAAATATTTTGGTTCAAACTATATATTTAGTTAAAAACTAAATATTCATATAGATATATATATATATATATAATAGATAATAGATATATTCATATATCATATATATATTCATATAGATATATTTAGATTAGATTTAAATATTTAATGAGCAAACTAAATATTTAATTGCAAAACTTAAATATTTAGTTTGTAGGCTAAATGTTTAGCTTAAATTTAAATATTTAGTTGGTTAACTAAATATTTAGTTATTAAATGTAACATTTATAAATATATGAATTTAAAGGGTGAGAATATGCATTTTGAAAAACAAAACCTGTTTTTTTTCTCTTAAAACGCGCTAAATATCTGAAAACATTGATGTAAAAATTTTACATCTCTGATTTACAAACAGCACCCCATATCCTTCTGCTTTGTTTGGAAATAATCTTGTTTCTTTGTATTCCAGTCGTTGAATGCCCTGACCCAAATGTCTTTGAGAATGGAAATGTTTTTCCACTTCAAAGAACACACTCAGCAGGCCAAATGACCAGGTACGAGTGCTACCCAGGATTCACTCTGAGTGGTTCTTCCAATCGTACCTGCTTATCAAACGGGAAATGGAGTGGCTCTACTCCCATCTGTATTCGTGACAGTAAGTCCTAAATAACATGTAGAGCTGCTTAACTTAAATACCGTCAAGTTGTTCAGTGAGTTTTTGGTCATGTGACGTGTGCCGGCCTTGAGGCTAAAACAGAAGTCATAGATGGAGACTGAAGTTCACACCGTCCTTTGCAGCTACTTTCATTGAAAAGTCTTTGTATACTCATGTAAAATGCATTTCATGCGTCACGCGTAACTAGTTTTTAAGACATTTTAGGGGCTAAACATGCATCCATTGAACAAACATTAAAAGTTAAACCAGTTTGAACGTTGTCAGTAAACAGGGACAGGGACATACAGATGGCGTCCTTTTCAATTCACCAACATGCCAACTAATCAAAAATTCATAATTGAAGAAGAATTAATGTTTGCATCAGTTTGGGCCCGCAAGGAAATTCGTGACACCAAGTCTCATGTTTAAGTATGGAGCTTGAAAGATTCACAAGATTCTCTCCACTTTAACATTTTACACCGTCTCTTCCAACTGTAGGTGGTGGTGCAAGTATCGGGGAGCAACAGTTCAGTGTGAACACCGTAGGCTAGTGATGGGCAATATAGAAAAAAGTTGTATATCATGATACAAAGTATTTTATGTCACAATATCAATATATATATATCACTATACACCACAATAAAGTATATATTTCAGTTATTGTCTGAAAAAAAATGACAAAAATGTAATACTCACTTTTCTCTGACTTTATTTTTTTTACGTAAATGAAAAACACTTTTTCAAAGTGCACAAAAGTTTCAAGTTTCTTAGTAGAAAAACAAGTTTTTGCACAAAAGTTCAGCAATAAAAATCAACAAATGAAAATGATAGAAGAGAAATGACCCTTTTCTATCCTTCACGCGATATGTGTCGTCATATTGCCCTGCACTACCGTAGGCTATGCTTCATGAGCATTTTTGCACCACTTGAGATTTTCACTGCAGCAGAACAGAAAAAGCTACTCTGTATTTCAACGGTTTCCTTTAATCATTAATTTAATCAGCTGTTAAAAATAGAAAAATCATTGGTAACTTCTGTTGTTTGAACAGCAGTAGCAGAAAGTAAACATTGAAAATTCAAATGGTTGTATTGAAGGAGTTTTCTTCCTATCCAAAATGTTTTAATTCATGAAACACATTATCCTTTAATGTTCTTTTTTAAATCTGTTTGTGTTTTTTTTTTTTTTTTTAACCACAGCTGGAGACACTTGTTCTGACCCTGGTGTGCCAGCAGGTGCCTCAAGAAGAGGGAGCATATTTGCTGCTGGTGGCACAGTAACGTATTCCTGCAATGACAACACGTATTTGGTGGGATCCAGAGAAAGAACGTGTCAGGAGAACGGCAGATGGACCGGCAGGGAGCCTGCATGCTATTGTACTTTCTCCAGATATTTGACAAATGTGTCCTTTGACATTACTGCGAAAAATGCTCCTCCTCATGAGAAAAGCTTCAAATCTGAAAAAATATATATGTTTATTAGGTTTTTTTATGTTTATGTGTTTTGATTTGCTGTAAGCTTTTGTCTATCACAGCAAAGACACAAACATTCATGAGCTTCTGTCTTAACCCTTTAACTGCCTGCTCAACCAAACGGTGGAGCACATTTAGAAAATATATTTTTACAACACGTACTCCCCCAAGGGAAAAAGCAGCAGAAAAAACTACATTTTAAATTTGTTTTTTGTTTTTTTTGTCTCGGTTTGGGTCGCCTCCAATGAAAAGCCCATGTGAATGTGTGTTTCTGCATTCAGAATGCTTGCACTCACACAAGTTTTTATGACTGTTTTTGTGCTCTATGTATAAAACGTTCTGCATTTCAGGTTAAACCATGTCAAAGTTTTATCAATCAAGGACTTGGATTTGGTGGTGAGGAATGGATGACGTCCCTTTTAACACAGAAGGGCCAATCATTTGAAAATTGATGATGGAGGAGAAATTAGTTGCTGTTTGTGCCCGGCTGCAACACCAAGTCTTTCATCTATCAGAAAAGAGGCGTGAAAAGAAAAAGCCAGATTTGACATTTGGCACCAAGTAGGTGGCAGACATGCGATAGTAAACAGTAGAAAAAGAAGAAGCCCCTCCCAGCTTGTCCAGTGTGAACACCTTGGGCTAAATGAGTGTTTAATAACACATATGCCCAGTGGGAATGTAGGATTAGTGACAAGCTGTTTGTTGTTCTAATAATCAACTAGGGATGCTTGTTAGTTCCAAAAAAGCTAACGACTTTCAGAGTTGGGCCAGTTCGGGTACAGTTCGGATCAGGACTAGTCCAAATTTGCCTCAGAAAGTGAACCATCTGCTGTTTGCAAGTGGACTTAACTACCTCTTTAGGCAGTTCGTGGTGCACCCGTTTGGTCTGAACCAGAATTTGGAATTTACTGAACCAAACAAGATAGAAATGCACAAACTCAAATTGTGAAAATCCAGTGATTGCAATCCCTTGTATTTGTGGCTTCATTTTACAGCCAAATTCACCTATGATACACAATCTGAAGTTGCAGAAGCGCTCCTGAGGTCGCTGGCAGACAGCCTCACCTTTTCACAACTTGAAGGTAAATGGTTGAGCCTAGTTTCATCATTTGGAATGGAATAAAATAACATTTTATTGATCCCACTGTGGGGAAATTACCCTCTAACCATAGCTCAATTAAAAACATTAGATTTTGAATAACACTAAAAATGCACTCAAAACATTAACAATAAATGTGTCTAGTGGTTGTCTATCATAGTATTGGTGCATTTTTATCTCAGTTTGGTGACCCTAAAGATATTTTACAAATCCTTCATTGAAGGCTACTTCTCTATTGTTCTAATTTTAGGTATTTTAAAGAAAAAACATGATTCCACACTTGTTATAGCCAAAAAGCTTTTTCTGCTTGGTATAAATTATTGCAATAATCACTAACTGTTGTGCTTTTTCCTAGATGACAATCAAGGAGGGAGAAAAATCCGGATTAAGAAAGAGAAGCTCAACATCTACATTGCTGTGGATGTTTCTGACAGCATCGAAAAACTTATCATTAAGCGAACAAAACAGGCCATCATGACACTTGTGCAAAAGGTGAAATTTGAAAAGGTGTAAAGGATAAATCAAAGTTTTTAACTCTTTTATCTCGCTTTTATGTCATTTTTCCATCATCTTACAGAATAATATGTAGGCAGGGGGAGTGAGCGTAAACAGCTCTCAGTTACGGGGAATGGGAAGGGGGGTATGAGGTTGCTTCACGCCGATTATCCTGCCCACAACACAGAGGTGGATTTCTAATGAACTACTACTGTTCTGCAGAAAGTCAAATGAGTTTTTGAATAATTAAAAGAGCACTGGGAACGCTTTTAAAAGATATCAAAGAAGATCAGAGTGAGGCTTTAAACAGATCCACCATCAGCTGCAATCAAGGGAGATAGTTCCAGATTCAATTTATTGATGTGAACCGAAACTCAAAACACTTCAAACACATTTGACAACTTGGATTCATTTAAATGACACAAGTGTGCAAAGCAGCCAGCTAAAAACACTTTAAGAATTAGATATCTTCAGGTGTGACTTTGCATTTGGACTCCATTGGCTTGTTTTTGGTGTATACAATTGGTTTTGCTTTAATAAATCAATTGAGAATAAAGTAGAAATCATTTTAAATATTAAGTATTTGGAGACAAAGGAAAGATGTTGCAGGCTATGTGTATTTGATGCGCATTTATGTTTGTGTTTCAAAGCTTTACTCAAGCTCACCTTTATTTCTGTCCATAGATTTCAAATTATTTGACACCAAACTACGAAATCCTCTTTTTTTCCACTGATGTGCATGAAGTTGTCAACATTGTTGATTTTCACGAAGGCAGAAAATCTCTGTCATCTGTCTTACAAGATGTGGAAAGATTTGAATTAGGTGGTAAGTGAGAAAAAAAATACTCTGCACATAAAGAGTACGGTATTTCAATGCTGTGTATTGTTTTGAGCGCGTGTCTGTGTGTTTATGTACCTCATCTATTAGACATGAGCACTGGAAAGGACTTGAATGCTGCTTTGAAGAAATTTGAAGAGCGCATGACTACGATGAAGGAACAACTTCAACAAGAATTTTCAGACACTCGTCATATATTTCTGATCTTCACTGATGGTAATTGAATTATAAAAAGTTTGATCAGAAAATCAAATCAGCTGAGCTTTAAAGCCTTATCCAACAAAAGAACTTATGGGACCTATCTGACCAATTTCTGACAAAAACGTAACTCTTTCTCTAGGCGCATACAGCATGGGTGGTTCCCCAAGGCCAACTTTTGTTAGAATAAAGAACATGGTCTACATGAGTCCTACAGGTGAACCCGGATCAAGATCGAAATATCTCGGTGAGTTTAATACCCTAATTTATTGCATTTGTTGCACCACTATAAATTGCTTCATCCTTAAATCAAAAACTCATCTCTTGCTTCTTGTTGTGTTACAGAGAGCTATGTCTTTGCCATCGGGGATGACATCTATGAGGATGACCTGCTGCCCCTCACAGTGGGACCTGAAGGAGAAACACATTACTTTAGACTGCATAAACACACAGATTTAGCAGCAATTTTTAATAAAGTAATTGGTAAGTTCCTAGAAAAAAAAAAAAAAGCTGACAAACACCAAGTAAAAACTATGACCTTTTGTTTTAATTCTCTGCTAATTTTTTTTTAGATAATTATACTTTAAATATTATATACCATTGACTCACATTCATGGAAAACAACCAACAAAGTCATTCTGACCAGGCCTGGGTTTAGCCAGCTACTCTATGGGGTGAAGATAGAACATCAAGGGGGGACCAAATCTAGGTCTGGTCCCCTGAAATGCTTAGAAAACCATCCCATCATCATATTACTTCATCTACCATCTCCTTTAATCCATTTGACATTTTATAAGTTTTAAGTTCTTCCTGACACTACCTTCTGCATCTAGCAGGCTGGGAACAGACACAAGCAGGACACTGGTGTGTGTCCTTCTGAGACTGCTTTGATATTTTGTTTTTTAGATTTTTATCTCTGTCTATTTGTCCATCTCACATTTTATTGATTTATTTTTGATTCCGACGGTCAGATTTGTTGTTTGAAACCATACAAGTAGCTGCAGACATCAGATCATCTATGAAGTCTTCAGCCAATCAGATGCTTTTACAGATTTATGTTAGGCTTCCATAGCTGTGCATCATGTAAGAGGTTTATTTTAGAAAACCGTGTAGCAAGGATCAAATTTAAGCAGCTGAAAAGGACAAAACATCTGTTGAAAAAGTCAAGTCGAAGTCCACCTTAAACTGAAACCAGTAAAGCTCAAAGTAAACTTAGTTGAAAAATATTACATTAACTGTTTGTATGCTAGAAACCCTTCAAGCATTGATTTCATTTAATTTTTTTGCACCCTTGATGTATTTGGATTCTCTTATCTAGATGAAAACTCAAAGAATCTTTGTGGTCTTCACAAAGACTACGAGCTGGAGGGCGACGATGACAGCAAGCGCAAACGTTATCCATGGTGGGCAGCGGTTATAATTCAGGTATAATAATGGTCAATAACTTGATTCAATCACATTGGTGGTTAGTCATTTTATTTCAGAGTTCATTTTTTAATTTGCCCCTTTCTTTCACAAAAATGCCAACTGTAATCACTCAGATGAATGGCCCTCTGTTTACATTTTATTGTTTAAGACGGAGTCGCGGATGGCACTATGCTCTGGATCTCTGGTGTCATCTCATTTTGTCTTGACTGCTGCTCACTGCTTCCCATCTGAATTCAAACCAGAGAATGTCAAAGTAGAAATTGATGACAAAAAAGGGGGGAAAGGTAATAATCATTTTTTCTAAAACAAACAGGAAATATATGACCTGATATTTTCTTTTCCCTTTTTTTTTTTTTTTACAGACAAAACTGTGAGAAAAGTATTTTTACACCCAAATTACAACATTAAGGCTCGACAAGAGCAAGGCGTGACTGAGTTTTATGACTACGACGTTGCTCTAATTCAACTAGAAGATTCCGTACAAATCTCAACTCTTGCAAGGTAGGACTTATACTGTATGGAGTATTGCATTGGCTCCCCTGCATTAACAGGTTCCCATAAAATTATTATAAAGATCCTGTTTTTTCCCCCAGACCCATATGCATTCCCTGTACTCAGGAAACCAATGATGTCCTCGAACTACCTGGAATATCAACATGCAGCCAGCAAGGTGTTACAACTCAACCTCCAGGCTGAGGCGCTTTTGTCCAATCCTTACTCTGTTTTTCAGGAAACACATGGAAGATTTGATAATACATAATCCTAATGTTGCAATTCAAATTAAGGGTGGGGGATACTAGGAATCGATCCTAAACCAAGTGATTACAGGGCTAGTATCTCCAATGCCAATACTTTTATTCTTTAAAAATTGTATTATGCAACATTTTGTAAATATAACACTTTTTGCTCAATTAAATGTATAATAAAACACAGGACAGATCATTTTTGCTAATAAAATGTTTAAAAGCTAATTATGTAAATCTATACTGAACATACATCAATTATAGCAACACTAAAGGATAAAAATATATACAACACGCACAAACATCTCATTTTAGGACCCCTTGTCCAAAATGCCTGAACGTCAACATCCCTATGCTTTACAGTCTTAAATCCCTTTAGGTCATATGTGGTCCCCAACACTTTTCTCAGAAATTAAATTTGCTATGAAGTAAGCTGAATTGTATCACATTTTTTTATTTTCCTTTGTTTGAATTTTGGCTGACTCTGTTCCATTTAAAGCAAACGTTTTGTTCTTTGTGTGCAGAGGAGCTTTTGCTAAAGAATCAACGGGAAAAACTCAACTTTTTAAGTGCAGACAGAGTTGGTGTCAATGAAAAAGTTGTCCATGCCAAGTTTGGAAAAAGCGTGAGCCCCAATACTTTATTTTTTTCCAATGAATTATTTTAACCCAAAAATTGTTTAAAATGTTGCTCCTGTCATGCAGAGAGATGTGTGCATCCAAAAGGCACAAAATGCACTAGGCATGAGGATCACCGACCCAACGGTTGCTGTGACGGATAACTTTCTGTGCACTGGTGGGGACGGAGACCACATAGCGTGTGCAGGTGTGTTTCTGCAGTCTCTTCTCCTTTAATGGTGCAGAACGGTGACCGTTTTTTTGTGAATCTGCAGGCGATGGTGGACAGGCTGTGTTCAAGATTCATCAGAATCGTGCAGTGCAGGTATGAAGCGGCAACTTTGAGCTGGTTGATTTTGAAATTCAAGAGATAGAGTTGAAACACACCACTATGTGACCTGCACTTAATATATATTTTTGGCAGGCAGCGTGAATGTGCTTGTCTTTCTCATCTGCATTAAATTGCTATGTATTTTACAGATTGGAGTGGTCAGCTGGGGAACAGAACTCCTTTGTCGAAGAGGACAAATGCAAAAGTCCACAAATAATTCCAGAGATTTCCACATTAATCTTTTCAAAGTGGTTTCTTTTCTTAAATCTACTCTTGGAAATACAAATCAGGATGAATATCCAACCCTGACATTTTTGAGTGATTAAAACTCATAAATATTTCCAATAAAGTGCACATTCTGGAATTGTCTGAATATTTTTTTTATTATTATTTACAATTTGATCCACAAATTTACTTAAATCACCCTTAATATATTTATGCGTGAATTTTTACTGCAGGAGGTTTCCAACTCTGAAACCCGATAAGGCATCCTCACAGCCCACAGGCTTTTACTGGAAAAACTCACCTGATCCAGGCCATCAGACACGACAGAGGCCTTCCAAAGGCTGGAACAAATGAAACCTGTGTAAAGGATTCATCCACATGGTTTTAAGGAGATGGGAGCAGCGGGGGAACTGGTACATTATTTACGGCGACAGAAGTGTTTAGGGTGGCAAGTGAGAACAGCAGAGTGAACGGCCATTAAAAAAAAAAATGATCAAAAATGTGTATTACAGAAATGTATTTGTCAGAAATGGGCAGTGAGGTGCAATGAGGTTGATGGCTGGTGAGTCACTGATGTCATCAGTCAGATTTACAAACATATGAACTCTACAGAGCATTTTATTCACCATTTGAGTAACAACAGTTAAAGTGTGTTGTTTAAAATTTCATTTCAGTATTTTTCTTCTGTTTTCAAACTGTAAAAAAAAAAAAAAAAAAAAAAAAAAACAGCCATTTACTTATGAAGTCTGTGCGCTTCTTCTTAAGAAACCCTTGATGCATGATCTGTTTGTAGAAATCTCTTTTCTTTCTTCAGTGTTAAATGTTTCTGTCTCAGTAGAGATCACTACCAGTGACATGTCTAAACAAATTCTTGAGTTTATGGGTTTAAAAAACAAAATCTTCCATTTAGAAAACAACATTAGAGTACTTGACTTGCTCCCGCAAATTCTATTTTTCTTTAGCCGCTGTGTTGCATACATTCTCTGGGCTCACCAGCGCCCTATGCTTTGTGGCAGGCAGACTGTCTGCCACATCTAGTGTGTTTATAAAGTGAATTTTTAGCCGACAGAAGGCGAGATTAGCAAATTAGGTAATTTTAGATAATTTTTAAAATGAAGCGTATTTTATTATAAAAAGACCAAAACAATACAGCGTATGAGTCAGCTGCTGTTACAGTCAGTCTGTGAGAGGCTGGTGGCAGTGCTGTCTGGCGGATTTGAACAAGAAACTCATAAATTCGCTGATTTTTTGACTGAAGGAACGTTGAAAATTCACACAGAAAAAGGTAATCATAGAAAAGAAATGTCTAGAAAAATAACTTTAATTTTATTTTTAAAAGGTATATTCATTTTATGTAATTTATGCATTTTTTAATCTATAATTTGACTGCACGTACCTGTAGAAATATTTATTTTAGTTTAACCAAAAAGAAGATGACCTGTACAATCAGCATGAACGTACCTGGAAATAACAGGAGCCACTTAGGATAACAAGATTTGTGATTTTGTGTCTGTTGATTAATCTAAATGAAAACAGTGACTGAGGTAACTTTGAACCTGATATGTTAATTGATGACGTGATACGAGGAGAACAACAGAATAAAATATGAATGAAGCCGCCACAAAAAATCAAGCGCCTGGCATTGAGTGATTAGTATTGAATGTTATAATTATTATTAAAACATCAGTTTTTCTAGCTGATGTAATATCATTACTGCTTAAAAGAGCTTGTATTGATGATTTTTTACATATTTGGCTATAATGATATTAATATTGACTTAATTGGGAGGGAGGCTAAGCTTTTTGCTGTAGGAAGCTTTTTGCTGTAGGGGGCACCAATCCCCTTTATCCCCCTACAGCTCTTCACTTGAACAGGACTGGTTAAAAATCAGTTTTTTCAAACAGAACCCACTTAGAACCAAGGTTGTTTCAAAGTGCTTCACAAAAAGCAAAAAACATTCAACAGGACCTAAGTAGTTTAGATTGTTAAAATCCCTTTCAGTCATGATCAATCCACTAAAGTCAAACTGAAACTCAAAGCCAGACTGTCCTGATTGAATACTAACGGCCTACACGAGACATTTGATTTAAGGATTTCCCGTGTATTTCCCCACGCTGCAACAGAGGAGAAGAAAAATGGTCTTTCTATGGAAATTACAGGACATATTTTTCCCATGTTGTGGGAAAATGTGAACAGTGACAGATTTCATAATTCACCCCAAAATAGCCAGAAAGCAATTATGTGAAAGGTGATATAGACGTCCCAGACCAATTTTAGTACCATATTTTCCAGAGTATATACTGCAGTTTTTTTCTTTGTCCAGGGATACGCCTTTAACTCAGAAGTGACTTCTTATGTGTTTGTTTTAAACCTAAATAGGCTCATATGTGTTATTTTCCCAGTATGCACCAGTCGTCCTTCAGCGGTTTGTTTCCTCTAACATCCATTAGAGGGTGCTACATAAGTATTTACCAGAAGAAGTGTTGTCCAAAACAAACATGGATAAAAATCTGATTGTTTTCCACTTAAAGTTTGATATTTTTTAGTACAGGTCAAATGAATAGTATTCTTGTTTTCATTTATTTACTTATTTATTTTTTAGCTACTCTGGGCTTGGCAGATTTGTTCTGAAATGTCAGACTTTTTCCCAAATATGTGACTTATACTTTCGATTTTATGTGTTTTAGTTTTCTTAGTTTTGTTAATTTTTAAAGCCTCACAATTTTGCCCCATTAGTGTTTAAGACAGTTTTGCCAGTTTTTTTTTTTCAGGGGGTCATCTTGTTGTCTGACATCTTTTATTCACAGTGTTGCATTCATGTTGGTTCTTCTTGGTTTTCTGTGGGACTGCGAGTGTAGCGAGCTATTTTTAGCTTTTTAAAATGTATTGTTAATCAAATTTCTGAGCTAAATTTATTCCTTATAGCAAATTAATGGATCTGAAGACTTTGTTATTATGTTCCTAAAAGGTGTTTTTCTTTTTTGTTGAAATAAAATGTCATTTAAAATGTGAGTCATAACTATTAAACCCAAACCCACCGTCCTAATGTAAGATACAGCACAGCTGAGATTGTTTTGATCAACTTCTTCAGATGTTATTAGTAAACTACTGCAATTTGAAAGTAATAAAAGACTCATATATTTTTCAAATCTGAGTTGGTGACATTGTAAAGTATGTGATAGCTTTGGACTATAAAGTAATCTGTAATTTTATACAGTTTGAAAGTAAATTGGCTCCAAATGTTTCTGACATTCTTTCAGATCCTTCCAGAGGATGGCGCTAGTTGAAAGAGACAGTTTTCTATTTGTACCGAAGACTATACAGGAATACCTCTTCCCTGTCATTGGGATACACTTTATAAAGTTCATTTTGCTGGATAGTAGTTTTTTTATTATTATTTTTACACAAAAACTCTGATCCAAATGCTAACATTCTCAGAGATTTCCCACAGATAATTTTTTTAAATATATTAGAGGTTTTTTTCATTCAGGTTTAAATGATCCACAACGTGAATGTTCACACATCCTCACAAAAAAGGATTCATCTGTATTTCCAGCTTTTAGCAAATGATGTGACACACCTTTGTACTATTTTACAGCTCTGACAGGAGTTTTTGGTAAATATTTGTTTGTTTTTTGTCTTGATTTCACAAGAACTTTCCTTTCTTGTGCAATGTATGAGCAAATACTGACAAAACCCAAATCCGGGAAACACGCACAAACATGTCCTCTTAAAAAAAATGATATTACCTTGTTCATAAAGTGGTTTATTTCTGTATGATTTTAATTATTAAAAATATTAGTTTAATTCTCTGGTTCAGTTTAATTTTCCTAACAGTTTTGAGAACCCAACGCCAGTTGATAAAAAATACAGGTATTGATCTGGTAATAGAGTTAATAGATAACAGAATGGTCTTTGTTCAGCGTCAGTTTCTACATCGCAGTTCATTTCAGAATAAAAGTTCAGGTTCATCCACATAGTCTGACTTTAGAAACGCTTCTCCTTTGAGCTTCATCATGAAAACCTCTGTCCTCTGGAGTTTGTTGCTCTTTCTTCTTCTCTGCACAGGTGAGACCATTCTCCATCAATTTAAACTCAACTTTTCATGGTCAAAGTTGCTAAAAAAAAATAAAAGAAATTGAAAATATGATCATAAAAAATGTGAATTGGTACTAATGAGAATTAAAATAATCACCCAACACAGATATGGATTTTTTTAAGTTGATTTGCAGAAAACTAATTCAAAACTGATCTAAGTATGTTTTTATATTTATTATTTCATAATTTTCCTTTTCATTTCAGCAGAAGTAGATATTTGCCATAGTAAAGTCATTTATTATTATTCTTTCCTTTTTTATGATCATTTTTAATTATTTTCTTTTGTTTTTGTTGATTTGTTTGAGTAATAATTTTTCTAAATTTTGGGGATTATTTTACATCTCAGTTCAGCTGCAGTTTTATAATGAAGTGCTTACTAAAAATAAACAAAAAATTGTTTCTTTTTATTATTATTTTATAATTTAAAGAGGAAAGGCACCCCATTTTACTTAAGTGTCAAAAAGATCAATTTTATAACTCAATTGACAAGCCTTTAATGTTAAAATATCAGTTTAAAAGTATAATTTCTATGTAAATAAAGTCCAGTGTATGTGTATTGTGCTCATATTTTAAATTAGGAACATTGGGCAATTGTTTCCCGTTCTTGGCTCTTACTCGTTTTTTAGCAATTTAAAATAAATGGAATCACCCATTAGGACAGTGGAGTTGTTATAAGTTGGTACAGAGGCAGTAGAATGCATATAAACTGTCACATGATAGTGAGAAATAAGGAAAAAATGTCTCTCTTTCTGCCAACTACTGGTAGCCAGATATGGTTTTGCCAACATTTCAAACAAGGTTCCAGCCGTTAACAAGGAGCTTGTCTGTTTCCTGATGCACAAAGAGAAACAAAAAAGTAATCTACTGTTCTAATCAGATGTAAGATTTTTTTTTGTTTTGTTTTTTCTTGCAAAACATTTTTTGTTTTACAGACACTAAAAACTAGTGGTTACAGTGTTCAACAATAACAAAAAAACGGTGCAAAATTATTTTTAAACAGTTTGCATTGTACTTTTTATAACACTATAACCATAAAAGTACACACTTGTTTTCTGCTTTTTAATGAATAAAAAAAGACAAAAAAAAATTGAAACCACATGATTTTTTTTCTCAATACTGTAAGATCAAGAACAAAAAATCAGAAGGTGAATAGTTTTTAAAGGATTTTTTTCTCTCTCTCAGGGGGAGAGGTTGAGTGTGACTGCAGAGAGGATGGCCTGCTAATTCAAGGGGGTGAATACACCCTGACAAACGGCTTTCAGACGGGCAGCTTGCTGGTCTATCAGTGTCCCAAGAACTTCTACCCGTACCCAGCAACCGTTCGCGTGTGCAACCCCAACAACCAGTGGAACCCAGTACCAAAAAGGTTTTCTCCCCAGAGATGCAAGCGTGAGTGAGAAGAGTGTGAGGTCATCATGTGCTTTGTGTCTGCAACATTTATTACTCAAGTCTTTTCTGTGCTGCAGACGTGGAGTGTCCTGACCCCAATGTCCTGGAGAACGGGAATGTGTCCCCCCCTTTGGCAAGATACCTTGCTGGCAACACCACCACGTTTGAGTGCTACTCTGGTTACACACTGAGAGGCTCTGCTAGTCGTACCTGCTTATCCAACGGGAAGTGGAGTGGCTCCACCACCATTTGCAGTCGTGACTGTAAGTCTTTAAAAGCCATTGAGGATCCCCCATGACTGAATGCATCTTCAGTGTTTGAATATCCAAGGAAAATAAAGTTTTTCTTTTCCATTTCGTGTCCTCTCACAACAGCGGGGGATACCTGTCCTGATCCTGGTGTCCCACCTGGTGCCTCAAGGAGAGGAAACTCATTCGATGTTGGTTATGATGTCACATACTCCTGCAATGGCAATCTGTTTCTGGTGGGCTCCAAAGTCAGAGTGTGTCAGGAGAGTGGCCAATGGACCGGCAGAGAGCCCGCATGCTACTGTAAGACTGACACACAACCAGTGATGAAGTATTGGAGAGTAAAAAAGGGTTACCGTGGTGTCTCATCTTGATCATTTTTTTGATTTTTTAGACATCAATTGTCTAAATTGAAATTCTTAGTAGTTCCGGATTCCAGTAAACCAGTCTCTTCTCTTATTACTGTTTAGAAGCGGGGGGTCTGGGGTCAAGTTAAGATCAGCTTAAAGTATGTATATATATATATATATAACTTGAAAGAAATACTAAAATTTGAAGGAAAAAAAACAAAACAAAAAAACTGTAAATTTGAAACTTGAATGTAGCTACAACTTTAAATCTAAAACTGTTACTAAATATATCATTATGTTTTGCATTTATCAACTTACAGTTTCAATTTAGACTTCTCATTTATGTTTTCACTGCTGAGTCTAATTTCAAATTGAACCCCAATATGTACTTTTGAAATTGGAACTGTTTTTACCAGTATCGTTCAAATATTAAGGATCCAACATAAATTATAGATGTAAGAAAAAGAAAAAAATAACTTTGTGTTGGTGTCTTTTTCTCTTTGCAGCCAAATTCACATATGACACTTCACAGGAAGTCTCAGAAGCATTTGGGAGTTCCATCAGAGAAAGCCTTACCACCCTGCAGTCCACAAGTGAGTTTACAAACCAAATTTTGACTATTCATGTTCAGTATATTTGGAGTGCCCAATCTAGTCTCCATTGACAACAAGCACTGTCATTCTTTCACTCTCAGTAAAATACCAAATATACTGTTTTATTTTTTTTATCCTGCACAGTACATAAACACATCTAATGTGAATAACACAGTAAAGGTTTTGTTGCTCAGATGACACGCAGTCTGGGAGAAAAATCCGCATTTCAAAGAACGGGACGCTCAACATCTACATTGCCTTGGACATTTCAGAGAGTATTGAAGAAGAACACTTCAATAGAGCAAAGCAGGCCATCATTACACTTATTAACAAGGTAAAAGCCATGAATCAGCTGACTGCGTAAGAACTCTGCTGGCTTTATGTGCTGATAAAATTCAATGTGATGCTTGTGCTGTGTTGTTTATTTATCTGGTCACTGCTTTGCATTTTAAGAGAACTGCAAGGACCACTCCAAAGAAAATTGTCCTTTATGTGGTTTTAACATATTCTTGTGGCATTTTTTTTTTAATGGAGGGCACATATAAGGAAAATTAAGATTTTTTCCATCGACTGTATATGAGAACCAGACCAAGCAAGTGTGATAATAAAAAATGTCTTACTTCTGGTTCCGACAAAATGAAGTTGACTAAGTCACCATTATTTTGCGATATAGATGGAGCCATGTTGGAACCATTGACTGTCTGTGTGAACTGGACAGCGTATTCCCTCAACTTGCATTCCTAAAACGGTTGTACCTGCTGGTTCAAATACCATAAACTTCCGTAGACAAATAGTCATTCTATTTGTCAGAGTAACCATTCTTGCTCTGGTACCTCCTTTTTGTATGTTTTTGCTAACTCCAATCTTATCTTCATGATATATATTTTTTTTTACTGCAAGTTATATAAGTTATAAACTGGCCAATCAGATGCCTCAATAAAAGTAGGTGGTCTTACATCACAGTTCAAAATGTTTGATTGACAGATTCTCCCAGGCCCACGTTCAGTGGAAAGGGTGTGGCTTCCCAACAAGCTCACTGCTGATTAGCAAGAGTGGTTGTCATAGAAATGTTGGACCAATCACCACTTCCTATCGTCCTCTGGTTCCAACGTCCGTATTGCGGAAAAATGGTGACTGAATCATTTCGTTGGAACCGGGGATAAGGCATTTTTTTACTTAGTGTCAATGGTTGAACCAGAAATTGTCAGTAAGCAGTGATTGGTCAGAGTCAAAATCTCACCAATCAGGAGTGAGCTTGTTGGAAGTCCAAACCCCTACCAACTTAAAGTAGGTTACACAAATTCTGGCAGTAAAAGGTCTTTATTATTTATCAAATATTTGTGATACAGTAATGCCAATGGGAAAACCAGACACATAGATCCATGTACATCTTCATTTTTTTTGTCTGGCTCAAAACTGCGGCTCGACAGCTCCAATTATGCTCGTCTTTTTTTTTTTTTTTACACCGCTAATGTCAGGTTGTGGGTGTGAGGGGCTGTAAGCTAGCGGGAGGGTGTGTCAACAGAGAGTTTTCAGGAACTTCAGGACCATCGGTCTCACTCATAACTCAGAGGCAAAATTTTTAATGAGCAACTGTCACTCTGCAGAAACTATGTCAAAGAAAATGACACACGTTAAAGGATTTAGGCTAAAAGCGACATAATCACAATTAAAAGACCACTTTTAACGCAATGCTTTGAAAATAGATCAAAATATTAAAGGAGTGGGTCTTTAAATCACTAAATTTGCCATGCTTTTGTTTTGTTATAGTTCTACTTCTTCAGTAATAAATGTGAGATTTTCACTTAAAAAGGAAATAAAAAGGAATAATTATACATTGAAGGCTTATGATGGCCTAGCAGGCAGCTGAGGTCTGAAAAATTCCAACTTATGAAGTTAAAGAATGAAATGTTAGAACACAGGAACAAGCGTTTCATCCCAGGAAGCTCCAAAAGCTTTTTTTCTATCTGCTCCCTTCCTGTTTACTGAACGTGCTGAGCCAGCACCACCACCATTTTGGACACCCATATTGCTCGTCTGTGTTTGGGGGTCTCAAAAAAGGGGTGAAGATTCATTTTGAAAGGTGCTGGCCACACACCTGCTGAGCTGTGAAAACAGGCTGGATATCCAGCTATAAGTGCAGCATACCGCTACAACCAATCTGTCATCCGCTGCTGTAAAACTACACATACTTAGCAGAAACCGAAACGATTCAGAAATGTGGATTCAACATTTTTTTCTCGTATCTTAAGAAAAGCTACATATAAACTCAGTTATTTGGCAGCCGGCGTATCTGAATTATGCACAGAGCTTTTTAAACACAAACTCATAAGCACATTTGACAACTTGATCACACTTACTCCGCATGAGTTTTGCTGCCAGCACAGCAGCCCATTAGGAGTAAATCTAATTACAAATCATAACTGTGAGTGATGTGTTTTGGCACGGACCCTCTGGCTAGTAGTCAATGCACACCACTGGAAATTCTTTTCACTGATAAATGATTCAGTTAATTGATCAAATAAAAAAAGGAGACCTTTGAAATGTTGAACAGCATCGGATGAAGAAATTATTTTTACATCAGTCCAACAAGTCAACATGTACAGCATGTATTAGATGTTTACACCTTTATTTATGTCCACAGATTTCAGGATTCTCTGTGTCACCAAACTATGAAATCCTCTTTTTTTCCTCTGATGTGTATGAAGTTGCCAACATTATCGATTTTTATGAAAAGAAAGCAACTTTGGCTTCCGTCATCAAAGATTTGGAAGATTTTAAAATAGGTGGTAAGGGAGAAACACTTCTCTACATACAAATGATTATTGCTGTGTCTGTGTATTGTGTTTTTCATTTTGTGTGTTCTTGTGCATTCCCTGTTAGACAAGAGCACTGGAACAGATGTGAACGCTGCTTTAAAGAAATTTGAAGACCGCATGGCTTGGATAGAGGAACAGGAAAAAGAAAAATTTCGTGAACATCGTCACGTCTTTCTCCTATTCACAGACGGTATTATGACAACTCTTTTAAATTTTTTTCTCCAATCGGGTGAATTTCTGTCTTTTGCATGCAGCAAATCTACTTGAAATGTATTTATCTTTGACTTAAATTCTTTTTTAAGGTGCGTACAACATGGGTGGATCCCCGTTGCCAACATTAGCCAGAATAAAGAACAGGGTCTACATGAGTCCCACAGGTGATCCTGGGTCAAGGTTGGATTATCTTGGTGAGTTTTAATCTTAATGTATTGTCGCGGTTGCAATGCAGGTTGAAGAACTTCTCTAGCTGCTTGTTGCTGTGTTACAGAGAGTTACGTCTTCGGCATTGGAGCTGACATCTTTGATGATGACCTGCGGCCCCTCACAGCAGGAACTGAAGAGGAAAAACATTACTTTAGACTGGAAAAAGACACAAATTTAGCAGAAACTTTTGATAATATAATAGGTAAGTTGTCTTTAAAAGTTATAGAGGAAAGCTTCACAGCGGTGTCCCAAACTCACACAAGGATACTGTTTAAAAACAGATATTGACTTTTTATATAAGTGTTTTTTGTCTATATAAGAAACTGAAACTTAAGTTATGTTATCCTCTCTTTCATCATATGTAGTCTTGTCTTCTTTTGCACAGTCCAATAAACAGAATAAATCAAAGGAATACATGTATTTTAAGAAAAGAGGTGTTTTAAAAACTGTAATAAATAATGAGAAAACTGATAGCCATTGCAATAGCTATCGGTTTCACTTAATCATTTATAAAGCAAAAAATAAATAAATAAATAAATAATCATTTATAGAGCAACTTTCACCCCTATTCAAGGAGGCCAAAAGTGCTGCACACAATATTACATCAATAAATAATAAAATGCTGAAACGATAACAACAGTTAGACAAAAATTAAGAACATAATGACTAAAAAATTAACAGCTGTTAAGTAGAAGATTAAAAACATAAAAGGTAGTGGGGGAAAAGCTTAGCTTTAAAACTCTCCAAGAGGGTAACCTCTCTAATAGGCGGTGGCAGTTTGTTCCAGAGTTTAGGAGTCAATACAGAAAATGCATGGTCCCCAAAGAACTTGCACTTGGTTCTCAGAACCAGCAGCATTTTCTGGTCCAAAGAACACAGGTACTTCAATGGGGAATATTTCAAAAATAAACATGAGAGATAAGAGGGAGCAAAATAGCAAAAAAAAAAAAAAAAAAAACGGAATAAATCCCAAAATAGTCCAAAAAGCTGGAATAATCCTAATATAACTTTCCACTTTACCACACTCTGACCCCATATAACATAAAGTAACCACTTATCGACTATTACATTAGTTTTCGACTATTTTAACAGTCGATTAGTCGCTGATTAGTCGAGTAATCGTGGCAGCCGTACTCACTTTCACAGATTTAGATTCCGATTGAGTTTAGTATTTGAGATAAATTATTTTGTGTTTGTAGAAAATGTTTCTGATCTTTGAGCTCATCTCATGTCAAACGGGAGCAAAACCAAAGTGTTGTGTTTATATTTACTCAGAAGAATATGGTTGCATTTTAATTAGTTACAGAGTAGGCTCCAGCTCCTTCAGTGCAGCCCCTTCTTGACCCCTCTTTTTAAATAAAAATATATTTTTATTAATTAAGCTACTTATGCTGATTTAACACCCTATGAAATGGCGTTGGCTTGCAAATCTGATAATCAAAGATGGAAACAAACAAGTAAGAAGTTTTTTATAGCTTATAACTATATATTTAAGTAAACGTTGGGTTTTATCGACCCACTGAACAGTCAAATTAAGCTAACTCCAGTTCCATGCTAGCTGAAACAGCTCATTCCCATTTTTCCTGGATCAATATTTTCCACTCACTCTTTTTTTATAAACTCTTAAGATAACTGCAGTCATCAAAGAGAAAAATATTAGCACTTAACCCCTCGGACAACCCCTCACCTGCTAAGAAAATGAAATTGTACAAAAGGACAGTGGAGAACAAATGTTTCATCGATAAAAAGAAGAAGTATTTCTCTGTTTATGCTGTAATCAATACGTTTTTATTCCAATTTTATGTAAATTTAAAGAATTAAAGTCCGTAAATCATGTTGGAAAGGTACATTTATACTCTTGAACTTGCCTGGCAACATGGGTGCAGCAGGGGTTTAGGTTAGCCTGAGAAAAAGCAAAATGTAAAAGGACCAAATAGCTTTAGTTTCAGCAGCAAACATGCTAAAAATATAAAGATTTTAGTCAAACTAAACACCAGTTTTTTCACTACATTCCTTTTTTAAAATTTTTAATCTATCTGCATTTCTTACTACAGATGAAAATGAAGTCATTGGCCTCTGCGGTCTGCATAGAACTTATGATCTCACAGGAGACAGTGTAGGCAAAAGGACAGTATATCCATGGGTGGTGTTTGTCAACATACAGGTAAAAGATTTAGTCACTCAGTTTGTCCAAAAAAAAAAGTAATGTTACATAACTTCTACTCAATAAAGTTAGACTTCATGAAACAAATGTGATTGCCTTCTACTTTAGGGCGACTCCCCAAAGAAATGCCTGGGCTCTCTGGTGTCGCTCGAGTTTGTCTTGACTGCTGCCCACTGCTTCATCTTCAGCGACGAACCAAAAGATGTCCGAATAGAAATTGAAGACGGGAAAGGCAGCAAAGGTAACATTTAACAATCGTTTTAACTAACTATTATAGTAGTAATTTGCTTAAACAAACGCTGAAATGTCCAATTGTGATGGCTTTTAAGAGACCAACAAAGGAACTTTTTTCCCTAAAGACAACCTTGTTATTTATACCCTCAATAACATTACTCCTTTCTTTACAGATAAAAAAGTGAAAACGTTTATGCTACATCCAAACTACAATGTTACGGCTCGAGAGAATCAAGGCGTGGATGAGTTTTATGATTATGATGTTGCTCTCATCCAGCTGCAGGAAGCTATTGAACCCTCCATTCATGCCAGGTATTGTGCAGTAAATAATAATGGGACGTGGGATCTTTCCCTTGTTTGAAAAAACTATTTGACATCAAAACAATTATTTTTCAGACCCATATGCATACCTTGCACTCAGGAAACCAATGATGCTCTTAGACTCCCTCCGTCATCAACATGCAAAGATCAAGGTATAGTGACTGGTAATGTTAGTGTGGGGGTCTGTAAGCTAGTGAGAGTTTGTTTCAGGAAACAGTGAGGGGAAGAGGGGATGGGCTTACTCCATACTAATTCAGAACTTCAAGTCAGAGGCAGATTTCTAATGACTTTCTGCTGTTCTACAGACACTATGTCCTAGAATACTCATAATTCAAAGGCCACAGGGAACAGTTTGGAAAGTAGATCAAAAGATTGTCAGATAGGGACTTTAAAATACACACTAGGGTCATTTTTATGCAATAATATAGTAAACTGGTTGCTTAGCTGTTCCTAAAGGGAGTCCAGGCTACCGTCATTGCAGCTCCTGTAAAGCTTCCAGCTCTCATTTAGCCAACTATTGATTTTAATGGCAGTCGGGTTTTACTGCACTGTTCTACTTTAACACAAATTTATGGCGCTTGTTAAAACAATGGGTCATTGATTTTAAACAGGGAGGAGGAAAGTGGAGGTTTTTTTCTATCTTCTCAACCTAATTTCTTCAAAATTCTGCCAAGATAGATGAAAAAAATGTTTTGACTGTCACCACTGCGGTCAGCAAAAATGTATTCCTAGGAGCATAAAAAGCTTAACTAATTCCCAACACATCATCTGAGCAGCTGTTGTTTTTTAGTCGATGGTTCACAAACTGGTTGGAAATCGTAAGTGAACATCAGGTGATACCGATGCCATAATCCAGATAGATAGATTTGACCAAGGGCTTTCAGTAGAAAGCAGAAACCAAGCTGCATTGTAGATCTAGAAAACTGGGATTGGATTGTCTCAGAGTAAGAAAAGACTTTCCAGCCTTCAGTTTCACCAAAATGAAATATTCATTTATCTTTTTCCGGACAGAGGAGCTTTTATTGAAAAACCAACGGGAAAGACTCAGTTTCTTGACACGGACACATCCACTAGTTGGTGAAAAAGACGTCTATGCAAAGCTTGGAGATAATGTACGTTCTTTTGTCTTTAAATATTTTTGATGTTTAACTCATGTTATTGAAATGTAATCACTTGACTTTCTATGCTCTCAATGCAGAGAGATCTATGCATCAAAAAAGCATTGAAAGCAAAGGGAATAAATGCAACAGATCCAAAGATTGCTGTGACGGATAACTTCCTGTGCACTGGCGGTGATAGGGACCACATAGCGTGCACTGGTACGTTCCCTGTCCGTACAGCTCATCCTTTACCTGCAGTATAACTTGATAAACCATTGTTTTATCTCTTGTACAGGTGACTCTGGAGGAGCTGTGTTCAAGAACTATGAGAATCGCACAATACAGGTAAAGAAAAAGTAAAATAAATAATTATGGATTTGGGTTTACACCCATCATGAGGGTAGTTTGAGTTGAAGACTTTTGTAAGATACTTAGAAAAACAAGTGTATTAACTAGGAAAAGTATGGGTACATGTTGCTTGTAGTGTAAAGCTACGCATAGACCGTCCTCAGCAATATGAGTTCAAGCAACCACTGCCGATGAAAAGTCTTTGTAAATGGGTGTTAATGGGTGCCTTAGGTTTCCATGTTCAAAACTCTCAGATTTACGTGTCACTGCACAAGTTTTTAAGTATGTTTTTGGGCTCTGTGTACAAAACAAGCAGCCACTGAATGCGTGTTGCCAGTTACCAGCATATCAGCGCGAGGCTGCGTTTCTTCGCTTCAGAATCCGCTGGAATTACATTAATTGTTGAAGAATTACCATAACCAAAAGAATGTAAAGCTAATTCATATTTTTTCCAGAAGTTATGTCCGTGAGCAGAACTTTAGTCTCAGATTTTGAACAGAAAAAGCTCTCGCTAGTTTTATTTTGAAAACAGGAAGCTTCACTAACACAGAGATTTATTTACTTCCGGTGACAGTAAGCGCTGCCCATACAGCTTTGTTTTAGTTTATAAACTTCAAATCTGACATTTTTCTGTGTTTCAGTGCAATAAATAAATTGCCTCCAGATAATATTTTCTACATTCTACTATATTTTTAAATATCGCAAATCTTCTTACTTGAATTTTTGGGAGGAGATTGAAATAATCTTGGCACTCGGACACTCGTTACAGTGTAGTGAAGGAATTCAGACATAGCTCAAGTCTTTCATTTAGTGAAATAGAGCTGTGAAAGGAAAATCATAGAAGTATTTTCACAAGATTTGCACCGCTTTGATATTTCATACTATAGGCAGCTAACATGTGCAAGTAAACAGAAGAAAAAGAAGATAAAGCCCCTCCCTCATCCCGTGTGAATACCACATTTTGAAATCGTTCAGTGTTCTTGAACGCGTGTCACATGCCTCGTATGAATGTAGCACAAGACGATAGAATCCACTTTTCTACAGCATCTTTGTGTTCCACAGATTGCATTGGTCAGCTGGGGAAGCCAGGAGATTTGCACTGGAGGTGGTATCAGAGACTCAACGCCCGAATCCAGAGATTTCCACATTAATCTTTTCAAAATGATTCCTTTTCTCAAATCAATCCTGGGAAATGATGCCCAGGATGACTATGCACCCCTTAAATTTATAAAGACATTCCATTGAGAAAGTCTCTTAGATAAGAGGCAAAAACATATTCAATTTTAAAAAAGCTTCGATGTTTCTTTTTTTTTTTTTTTTAACACTTTCTGCTGTTGGAGACATTTACTTTTTTCAGTACTTCGGCCACTTAAATGATTCAAGCTGCTGTCTCAAGCTGATATAATACACCCTGTACACTTCATCAATAAAGCACCTGTCTTTCCTCATTCCAGTCACAGGAATATGTTCTCAGTTGGACTTTAAAGACCCTCTCTGATGAAAATAGTGTTTTTGGGGTTTTAAAGATCTTTTTCTGGCATTTTTCTCATGATGGAGGACACATATAAAGATAACCAAGTTTAAATTAACATTTCTGAGTACTTCTTTGTTTAAATCATTGAATGACGTTTGAAAAGGATGGTTGGTGTTATGTAAAAGCTACGGTGGGTAGGCCACAAGCTCCCTGTTTCGCTCCATTGACTCTGCAGAAACTATTTCCTAGAAAATGACACAGGTTTTGAATTTTGGATAAAAAGGAAAACGCCATGATCACAATTAAAAGACCGCTCGGAAGGCTTCACAATCGATCAAAAAGTGATCGAAGTGAGACTTTAAAAATTGAGCTGTCGGCTGAAGGATATTCCGCCTAAGTATGTCTTTCTTTTGCTAAGTATTTCCATGTCGTTTGGAACATTTGGACCCTCACTTACCTGAATTTCTACCGACTGACATGAATTCAAATCTGTGGCTCCGTGTTTCTTTGAAAAAAAAAAGTATTTACCTTCACCAAAGTGAATCAGATAAAGCAATGTTTACAGCGATCGACAGTGCCTCTGTCATAAAACAAACTCTGAGGCAGACAGATTGTGTTTATTTGATCTGAAGTCACAACTTTGCCAAAACAAGCAAGAAGAGAGAAGAATTCCCATAAATGATGAGCAGCAACGTGCTCTCATGACCTGAACATGGTGTTATCAGAACAACCCAGAGGTCAGCCGTGGACAGGGACGCGACACCGTTTACAAGGGAAAGTAGGTCAGTAATTGGATTTATCTGAACTGAATGTCTCTCATGAAATAACATTAAAAAGTGATACATTTTTAATAAACTCAAGGGATTTAAACCAAACTTAAATTTGATTAAACAATCTTATAGTTATTTGGTTTATGATAGCTAACGTCCGGGATAAAATGTGGACGAAATATTTTAATTTGGCTTTATGACAGGGAATTTCTGAACCACAAAAACTAAATTTAAGCACCAAGTTTTATGACAAACTGTCTTATTTTCTATCCTGCAAGAAAAATAACTTTTTCAAGTGTTTTTTAGTAACAAAATAATCTTAGTTTAAGAAAACATTTCTTGGTGACTACAATTTTTTTCTGAAAATGTGAATTCCTGGTAAGACTATTCTTCTCACCCCAACAGCAGATTTATTCTGTTTATTTGAATAGGTAAGATTTTTTTATTACTTATTTCTAAGGGGCATATTTTCATAGATTTTTTTTTATTTTTTAGAGGATCAAACCTCTTAAAAGTTCATCTTTAAAGGATCATAGTGTCCGCCTTCACAAATTACCCAACAATTGTCTTTTTCGAGATACAATTTTTCCGATTAAATTACTTTTTATTACTCAGAAATACAAATGTAAGCCCACAGCAGATTTGATCATAACTCTTTTGTTTCTGCTGGGCTGTAATGGGTCCAACCGGCAGCAGCTCGGGTCGCTAACTCAGGGCCCATTCCCAGCCCTCCTGTAGAATCGACGCATTGCGGTCCGACCATCTGTGTGGCTGCAGGCCAAAGCCAGATCATTCAAATTAGATTTAGCTTCGAGTTAACTTATTTCTTGTCCTTAATTCAGTTTCTCTTTTGGGCTTTAAGATCAAAAGGAGCTAAATTTGTCAGCTTTATTTTTACAGCCCGACTAAAACAAGGCTGTTACACAGAGAGCAATTTGTTGTGGTCATGATTACTTTATGGCGTTGAACCATTTGAATTTTACTGTTATGAGTTTATAGCTCTCCCCTTAATAAATAAACTTCTAGCAACCTTCTTAACGGATGGGTATAGCCGCAAGTTCCAGAGGGTTTTACGCAGCTTCTGGTCTGGGATGTACTGGTTCCCATGGGAACATTCATTTACCTTAACTAATTGTGAGCGAGGGAGGAGGACAGAAGAAGACAGACAGTGTGGGAGAAGAGATGAGTGGAGAGGCTTAATCTAATGAAAGCTTCTCCAGTTCCCTGATACTGTAAACAGAGAGGAAATTCAAATCAAGAGCCATCCCTTATTGAGTTCACCAACCTCAACGTCGTCTCTTTTATTTCTCAGGCCTTCCTTCTTGATCGTAGACGAAGCCAGGTCTGGTTGAAGCCCATCTAACCTGATTAGCAGCGTATGAATGCAGCCGTTTGCATAAGTGCAGCGTTTTTCGGGGCAGCCCGGCTCTCTCCTCCCCTCCTTTTTTTCCTATACGCTTAACGCGCTGAATATTCCTGATGAAGCATCCTGCTTCCTAAACTCTGCCTGATCTGTCTCTCTGTGAGCTCTAAATCAACCTTATGGGCCATTCCAGAGATTGCTGCCATTAAAAACTGCACACATACACATTTCCTCCTGTTCTGAGCTCTGACGAGAAGTTCACTGAATCCACAGCTTCTGTTCACCCCCGCCTGTGTTCGGCTAAACAAATTACCACGGAAAACAGCTCTGCTATAAACTGTTGTCTTGAATATGCGTCTGTATATTTTCTAACTCGTTATATGTTAATATTTGCTTGCAGCAGACTCCCTACAAATGTTTCAGTCAAAAGTCGAACCCGAGATCCAGGAGGAAAAATGTGGCTGGGATCCCACTGAGAATTTTGCTTGCTCATTCACCCACAAGTGAATTATAGACATGATGCACCTTATAGGGGAGTGGTCTTGGAAGAGCAAGAGTAAGGCTGGCACTGCCACCAGGGTTTAGACTCACTTTTGCAGGAATTAGACTCCACCAGATTTAACCGATCTTATTATGATGGGTATTGGCCTTACTAAGTGGGTTTCTCAAGTTCTAGCTCTTTGGGCTTTCTCAAGTCATGGCCTCAACCTGAAGTGGTTTTCCGATGCTGGTAAAGTGGTCAGGATGAGAATCTGAGACTGGTTTGGAAAAAAAAAGTAAATCGCCCCCACTTTAGGTTACAGATGAGTTGTATTTCCTCATTTATAACCTTAAATTTGTGGGTGTTTTAAGTACAAGCAGGGGAGGGGCGGAGCTTTCAATGAACAGATCGGAAAATTTTAAAGCCTCCATTCATCTTTTGATTTATTTTCAAAGTGTTTCCAGTAGTATTTCATTTATACTTATTCAGTTTTCAGCAGAAATTCAAAATCATGTGTTTTTTTTAGGACATAGTTTCTGCAGAACAGCAATTCTAGTTTCTTAGAAATTTGCCTTAAAGTTGTGGGAGGGACCCTTGGCGTAGAGTATTCCAGCCCCTCTTCCCATCACCTTTGTGAAAGCTCTTCACACACCCAACCCAGCATTATTGGTGCAACAAAAATGGCAAGCAATATTAGATTTATCCAGCCATAAAGTTTTCACCACAACGTATATCTGCAGTGGATGCATCAGAATGGAGCGGAGCAGCGAGCCTGTGCTCTGCCCAGATCATTTTTATGTAACTCTTTTTTAAACTGCTTTCTTTTGTCAGCTCCTGCCCACAACGATTTGAATGAAGAAATATTCAAAAATGTAATTTTAAGATTAATTTTTTTTACATGTGTCATAAAAATGCCACAAGAACATGTTAGGAGGTGATGTCAGAGTTTGAGAGCAAATGATAACCAAAACCAAGGGACTTTTAAAGAAATTCAAAGACTTCAGATGATCAAGTGTTATATTGAAATAACCCATGGTAATATCTGACAGTAATGCACACCAATCAAAAAAGAAAAAGATACATTTATAAAATGTGTATTATTCTGTATTTTTACATTGTAAGTATGAGGAGTAAAAATGTTTAAAGTTTTAAGTTCATGTTTAGATTATCAACAAATCATTTAAAGTTTCACTCATCAGCATCTGAGCTCTAAAATAAACAAATTTAAAAAATAAAGTGTACGAGCCTTTTTTGTTGCATTACAAAAGACAAAATAGATCATCTAATGTGAGAAATCAAAGGGGTCTTTAGGATTAGTGTTGATCTAAAGCTCCATAACAAAGACCTAAAACTGGATTTACAAAACATTTAACATTAAGTTAAAAAAAATCTTTTAACCAGATTCTGAAGATGAGGGAACCCTTAATTAAATACCAAAGATGTCTATATGGAGATGCCTGAGAATAATCCTATTACTCCGGCTGGCATCATTAATAACACCAGACAGGCAATAAAACACAGTCAATTCAGAGCATTAACATTCGCATCCACATGTTCAATCATCTTTAGGAGACTTAACCAGAGAATGGATGGTTCAAACTCGAAGTTCTGTCTTTAAGCTGGCAAACGTTTGGAGGTGTCCCCAATGCAGCCCTTTGTTTGTCTCTTATCATTATGGCAACATTACATGTTTTGTACATTTATCTGATGATGGAGGACAAATATGAGATTAAAATAGCATTTCTGAATATTTCTTTATTCAAAACGTGAATCAAGAGCAGACAAAAAAAATGCAGTAAGGGGAGGGGGTGTATTTGTGATGTAGAAAATACAACAGGGAAGGGGGCGGGGTTGCTCTGAGCCTATAGTCCCGCCCACAACTCAGAGGCAAATTTCTAATGAGCTACCCCTGTTCTGCAGAAACAATGTCCTGAAAGACAACAGATTTTTTTTATCTGACTAAGAACAGAATAATCTTAAATAAAAGACGACTAAGAACGCTTTATAAATAGCCCAAAAGATGATCGTGTTTAAAATAATTTTGTTTTTTACGATGTGAATGATAATTTTTTTCTTCTGAATCTGGGATGTTGACTCTTCCAGATCTATCACCTTTTTGCTTTCAAGCTATCTTTACCACCGCCTGCTGCAGATCGAGTGTTAGCCAATCAGATTCTAGAGTCACCTGATCCAAGATGGTAGATCTATGCATGGACACATCTCCCTCATCCAAACAGATGCATTTCACTCCCTGTGGAAACAGACAGGAAAGTTCTGCTGCAATTGATCAGCTGCATAAGGCCGGAGGGACTTCCTGGAAGGATTTAGGAGTATAGAATCATCTGTTGGTCCTGTTCCTAGTGAACAAAAAATGTTTAACAGTACAAAAAATACTTAGAAGAATTACTTTTTTATTGCCAATGTGGCTCAAAATTGAATTTATAATAGGTAATAGTTTTTTCAAAGTATCTATATCGGGTGTCAAACTCAATCACAAAAGGGGCCAAAATCCAAAACAACTTAGCTCGAACAGGATAAACATTTAATGAACACTCTGAAACTACATTTTTAAAACTTTAAAAAAATGTAACTTTTTTCCATAATTATGAACTAGATATGTAGCATTACCTGCGATAATGGTAATGGGAATGCTCTAACCTGAATTTGGCCACTGAAAATGCTAGTGCTTGTAGCTGATGTAGCCGGTCTTCCGGGTTCGGTTCTTCGGCGTAGCCGGTATCAAATAATGGAGCTCAGAGACACACGTCTTAGAGTTAGAATAGCCATCTTTTTATTAACCGCCTTTTTCATTTTTCTACCCACAACCCCTTCTGTCACATTACATCATGTGCCTGTCATGCGCACTAAGGATTGCTCAGGAGGACACTGGAAAGTCTGTTACATATGTTCCCTCCTCCAAATGAAACGTCCCGTTTCCACACAAACAATGAAAACTTAAACAAATAAAATAGAGGGTTGATATGGCGCTAAACAAAACTCACAAAAAAAACACACAAAAAAAAACACACAAAAAAAAACCATTAAGGACGGTGCACAAAACTTTTTTTTTTTTTTTTTTTTTAATATGTCTACAAACTTGAACCTTGAATCAATTTTCCTATGCAAAAATAATACATTAACAACGAAATCTCAGAACATAACAAAGTCGTTGAAATGTGAAGGGGGGCGCACCCGCCGACCACTACGGGAACATGTAGGAATCGCCAAATTTTCCTCGTGATCTGTGTCCCCGCATCCCCTCTCTGAGGGTTCACCTTCACTTGAATGTGGAGCACCTCCACGAGTCCTGTGAATGGGAGAGAGTGGAGTAGGCATCTGAGCAGTCATAGGCAAAGTGTACGACTTCAGTCTGTTGTGATGAACCACCTGAGCTCTGTCATGTGGGTCATAGGGGTTCACAATGCGATACGTGAGACCAACCTCACCCCCCGAAGTCAACACTTGTTCTACCCGATAAGGGCCCTTCCAGTGGGGAGCAAGCTTTGAGCGATTTTCTGTTGGATTGTTTAGCCACACTAACGCCCCCACTGCAAATGGACGGTGAGAGGAGTCTTCATCATGGTAAAGTTTCTGTTTCTCATGTGCCTCTGTTGCATTAAGTCTGGTTGTACTGAAGGCAGCACCAAGGCGAGACACCAGCGACGAGACATATGTTGAGTGAGACCCCGCACTTAGGGTATCCAACACGCTGGCTGGGATCAACAAGTCAGCTGGAACCCGGGCCTCGCGACCATGCATGAGATAAAAGGGACTGAAACGTGTAGTAGAGTGCTGTGTGGTGTTATATGCAAAACACACCGCTTTCAAAAATTCATCCCACTCACCTCCGTAGGATAACAACATCTTAGCTAACTGATCAATCAGAGTCCGATTATGACGCTCCACCATGCCATCAGACTTCGGATTGTAAGCAGTGGTGCGAGTTTTCTTTATTCCCATCCACTTACACAGTAGCTGCACCACCTCAGCTTCAAACTGTCGCCCTTGGTCACTGTGAAGAACTTCAGGAACACCATGCACCAGAACATAGTCTTCAAACAAACAACGAGCAACAGCCTGTGCAGTCTGGTTAGGCAGAGCATAGGCATTCACAAATTTAGTGAAGTAGTCTTCCACTACCAAAACATACCTGTTGCCCCGAGAGGTTACAGGTAACTCCAAAATATCTGCTGCCACACGTTGTAAAGGCCGGCTGACAGGCGAGCTCCCCATAGGCGCTTTTGGTTTGGGCGTAGGAGGTCTACGCGTCTGGCACGCCCTACACTGCTCACACCACCGCCGTATGTCGCGCAGCATGAAGGGCCAATAATAGTTCTGCCTAGCCTTTTCCCAAACTCTCTCTGCTGAAAAGTGAGCAGCTGTGGGTCCACCATGTAATTGTTCCAAGAGGTCAGGAACTAACACAGAGGGCACTACCACCTGGACTCGTTTTTCCCCCGCTGGGGAAGACAGGACCGTACGACACAACAAACCATTCATCATAACCAGCCGACTAAATTCAGTCCACAGTTTTCTCAGGCCCAAGGAGGATCCCCTTTTGCGGATAGGAGGTGGATTTGGCCGGCCTTGGTTAAGCCATGCAACCACCACACTAATGTCAGCATCTTCACCCTGCAAAAGTCGCATGTCTGCGTCATCCAAGCTAAGGGAAGTCACTTGAAGCTCCTGGTCAACCGCACAAACACCAACCTGAGATGACACATCAGCCTCCACTGAGACAGGAGAAACAGGCCTGCGAGACATGGCGTCAGCATTTCTGTGTTTTGAGCCCTCTTTATGGACGATTGTCCAGTCAAATGGGTCCAGTTCAAGGACCCACCGACCGCGACGTCCCGAGGGGTCGTTGTCAAGGGACATCCTCCTGAGTCCAAGAAGGGGGCGGTGATCAGTGACGATGGTGAAAGCTGACAGGCCAACATAGTGTTTAAACTCCCGAACAGCCCAAACAACAGCCCAGAGTTCCCTGTCAAACGTGGACCACCGTTTCTGAGGCTGCGTGAGAGCCTGACTAGCATAAGCTACCACACGTTCCAGACCATCAACCTCTTGGGCTAACACAGCTCCAACCGAATGATTAGACGCATCCGTGTAAATCCTGAAGGGCTGAGAAAAATTAGGTAGGGTCACCACAGGTTCAGAGGTGAGCGCCATCTTCAGGTACGTGAAAGAGGCTTCACACTCGGCTGTCCATTCAAAAGGAACATTTTTACCTGCCAAGTGATTCAAAGGGGCGGCATGCTCTGAAAAGTTCTTTACAAATCGCCTGTAATATGAACACAAACCCACAAAAGCCCTCACTTCAGATGGAGTGCAGGGGGTTGGCCAGCTCTTCACTTTGTCAGTGTTACGTGGGCCAGGCTGAAGACCTTCCCTGGAGACAACGTGACCCAGGAAAACCACGTGATCTCTGGCAAAATGACACTTTTTAGAGTTGAGTTTCAACCCTGCATTTCTGATCCGTGTTAGGACCACCTCCAGATGATGAATGTGCTCTTCAAATGTGCGACTGTAAATAAGTATGTCGTCCAAATACACCATGCAAATATGCCATGGTAAACCCCGTAGCACCAGTTCCATCATGCGCTGAAATGTGGCAGGAGAATTGCTTAGACCCATGGGCATGGCACGCCACTGATAAAGACCTCTGCCTGTTGTGAAGGCCGTCTTCTCACGATCCTCCTCAGCAACTTCCACCTGCCAGTACCCGTTTGAAAAATCCAGAGTGCTGAACCACATAGACCCAGCCAAAGCATCAAGGCTGTCATCCACTCTTGGGAGCGGGTGAGAATCTTTAATGGTAACAGCATTGAGGCGACGGTAATCTATGCAGAATCGCCACTGGCCTCCCTTTTTCTTAACTAGCACCACAGGTGAAGCCCAGGGGCTGCAGCTTTCCTCGACTAACCCGTCAGCTAGCAAGTTTGACACCTGCCGTTCAATCTCTGCCTGTTTGTTTGGAGAAGCTCGGTATGCACGCTGCTTGATTGGAGAATGGTCACCAGTTCTAATGTGGTGTTTGACCATGGTGCAGTGACCTAAATCTCTGTCAGAAGAGCAGAAGACCATGCAGAACCTTTTTAATAAAGCATAAAGCTTAGCTTTCTGTTCCTCAGAAATGGGAGAGTCATCTAGCGTGAAAGGCATAGTAGGTGGTGGTTGTGACTGAACTACATTTACTTTTGAACCACCCCAGGATGGCTCAACCTCAGCGTTGGTTAACGGGTATAACTCGCCCACATGAAGCCCCTGTTTCAGCTCCACTGCATTACCTGTGGCGTTAAGGACACGTGCGACTGTTACACCCTCTTTAACAGATGTTACTGTATGTGCAACCACCAGCCCAATTTTCTCCGAAATATTAGGTTCCAGGTAGCCATCAAAACTCAAAGCGGGTAAACATGTACCCCTCGTGCCAGACACAGTTACAGGAACCAGGGCTTCACTCAATGGTGGAACAGTCACCACAGTGGAGAGAGACACGTTACAACATACTGGAATCATCTCTCGACCCCGCAGCAGAGGAACACTCACATCCCATAACTGCAGTAAACCGCGTCTCAGATCTAACAATGCATGGTGTTTGACCAGGAAGTCCATTCCAATCAGAACAGCCTGTGTGGATTCACGCAGTACATAAAATGTGTGCTGCCAGCATGTGGGACCTAAACGAAATGTAGCTGACACTGTGCCCAAAGTGTCCAACATTTGTCCATTAACAGCCTGGGAGTACACAAAGTTCTTCTTCAGAGGTCGACTCTTCAATGCCGGCACAGACATACGGAAGTCTGCACTCATAAGTGACACTGAGGCCCCAGAGTCAATCAGGATGGGAACCTCCGTGCCTTCAACCACCCCTCTCACATATGACACAGGTCTGTCAGTACTTTCAGTCTCACTCACAGTCTCGTAGTCATCCTGGAGCACGGAGTCAGACGAAGCGGGAGAAGGTTTTTGGGTGTAGGTTCCGACCGTTGAGACATCTTCTCCATGCTCGTTGTCTCCGCGATAATTCTGAGGTAGGAAACGCACTCCACGCTTCCTGGAACCAGCGTTGTGAGAGGAGCGCCAGCTTGGGCTGGGGCTCCTGCCTCTCCATGCTCTCGATTCAGCAGGTGACTCCGAGTGACGCTGCCGCCTGTAAGACGTGAAGTCTCGCTGTGAGCGGGGTGGCTCTCTGTCCGGAGAGCGGCCATGATGTCGTTCAGGAGCTCCGCGGGCCTGGCAGCCCCTCCTTCCGCAGGTGCAGCCACAGCGGGCTGCTGTGAGCTCCCCTCTGCAGCACGCATCTCTCAGCCTCTTATTTTCGTCAGAAAGCTCCTTCATTTCCATCCTCATATGAAACATGTCGTCCGTTAGCTTGCCCATCACTTTCCGCAGCTCGTCTGCAGCAGACACAGACTGCACCGTTAGCTTTCCTCCAGCGCAGGAAACGCGATTGAGAGGAGCCGCACAGTCCCTCTGCAGAGCCTCTCTGGCGTTCTCACACCTCTCTGCGACCATTAAAGCCTCCTCCAAATCAGTGGCGCCCTGTTCCAAACACTTGGCTTTTAATCCAGGGTCCAGACCAGCTAAAAACCGTCTGAACTTTTCCTCACGTTGCGCCGCGTCGCCGTACTGAGGGAATGCCGCCACCACGAGCCGACTAACGTCGGCGGCGTACACCTGCAGACTCTCTCCAGCTGCTCGGGTCCGCGCCGACAGGCTGGTCCTGAAGCGCTCCAGCGCCTGCCTCTGCCCAAAAGCCGCACCGAGTTTCTCTTTCGCCGAATTATAGTCCGCTTTGGCCAAATCCGAAAGGCTGTCCCACAGCAGAAACGCCGCGCCGCTGAGCTGTGTCGGCAGAATGCGCGCCAACTCGTTCTCGCAAGCCTCTCCGGATCCCGCGGTGGCTCCGACAGCCACCTCCAGCTGTCTGGCCCAGCTAAGGAAACTCTGGCTGTCATCTCCGGCGAAAGGAGCAGGCAGGCAGATGCGAAAATCAGCGCGGGGTGACTGCCCGCCGAAGCGCCCAGCTCCGGGTTTCGGCCGATCCTCGTCCGGGAACCACATAGTTATTATTAACTAGCTCCAAAATATATATATATATATATATATATATATATTAAAACCTTCACCGCTGCCACCAATGTAGCCGGTCTTCCGGGTTCGGTTCTTCGGCGTAGCCGGTATCAAATAATGGAGCTCAGAGACACACGTCTTAGAGTTAGAATAGCCATCTTTTTATTAACCGCCTTTTTCATTTTTCTACCCACAACCCCTTCTGTCACATTACATCATGTGCCTGTCATGCGCACTAAGGATTGCTCAGGAGGACACTGGAAAGTCTGTTACACTGAAAATGCTTAGACTGCCAGCTAAAATATTAGCTAAATGACAAATTAGCCTAATGGAAAAAAAAAAAAAAAAACGTAGGTGAGCCAAAACAGCTAGCATGTAGCTGATGAAAAAAAAACAAAACTTTAAAATAGCCCCCCCAAAAAACAGGGAAAAAAGTCTTAATAGCCTAAACAGCAAGTGTGTAAATATTAGCCTAACTCCAAAAACCAAAGCCTAAAAAAGCCTAAAAATTACCCAAAGCAGTTAGGATGTAGCTGAAATATTAGCTAAATGCCAAAATAGCCTAAAAAAGTTTTTTAAAAAGCCTAAATTTGCCAAAACAGCAACGACGTATCTGAAATATTAGCTAAACTCCAAAATAACCAAAAATATCTAAGTGCCAAAATAGTCCAAAAAGCCAGCAGAATGACAATTTTTTAAACTTTCAAATCGTAACTTCTTAACATAATTTTGAATAATACAAAGGCAGCATTATTATTCCAGAAGAAATCACTGAAACCTTAAAAACATTTCCATTTTTACTCTCCATTAAAATATATTTTGTTAAATTTATATTAGTTAGAAATTAAGTGCAAGATAACATCGGGCCACAAATAACAATAAAATAAAGTGACCTGGAGTGACCTGGCCAGATATAGATCCGGCCCCTGGACCTTGACTTCGACTTGTGATCTAAATGATTTTTTTTTCTCTTTTGAAACCTCATTTTCTGAACTATAATGGTAGATCTTAACTACAGATTTATGTAAATCATTTTTTTTATTTTCGTTTTGAGTATTTTTGCTATTAAGTCATGTTTGCATGCTAAAAATTATGCTTTCAAACAGACTGGAAGCTGCTGTAGGGTGGACCTTAGAGGAAATGTTTAAATACCTCTGATCGAGTTAAAGGAGATCATTTTCATGTAGCACTTTTGTAATGATAATATCAAAGCTCAAATAATGAGAGATGGATGGAAATCTGCCTCTTGTCAGCGTTTACGACGAGATGCACTCGTGTGATTAGATGTCCTGGGATCGATGCTGCCCCTTCTCCCCATCATTAAGACTGCTCTTAACAGATTACAGCCCCCTCCCAAACCCGCAGTCCCGTATCCCACTGCTCCTCCTCCTGGATCACAAACCTTTTCTTTCAGCAGAAAGAACACCGCACTCTTCTATCTGCTCTCTATTCTCTCTTTTTAAACATATTTTTTAGAATTTTTCTCACCTCTCCTTTGGTCCTGGTGGAGTTTTTTTTTTTTTTTTTTTTTTTTTTTGAGTTTCACTTCAATTCAGATCGGATAGAAATGAAAAAGAGCAAACTAAAACAGAAGCTGGGCACTAAACAATAGGTGGAAACCAAAGATGGACCTCCTCATCGTTCAGTCTCTTTTCCTTCTTTTTTGTTTTGATCCTTCAGTAGGAAAAAGCTTCATTACGGGTAAGTTAGAGAATTAAAACAGAAAAAAAGATGATAATTTTTGATTAAACAGTGGATTTGTCTCTGTTTTCACACACTGATGCCACACCGGACTTCTGCAAGCTGACATATTTGAAGCCAGAGGTTTGTAAAAGTGTGTGTTTTTTTATGTAGAAGTTTGTCAGAAAGAGTACTGCCTTTAAACTTCAGAAAAGAAAGTTCCTCTATGCAGTCAATTAGCAAAAGTCATTTGATTCTTTGGAAAAAACGTGGGGGTAGTTTCATACTCAATCATCACTCAATGTGTGTGTGTTTAGGTCAGCGTGTGTGCAGAGCCGGAAAAGGGAAAGCCGTGCTACAAGCTGGCCTATTTCTCGGAGCTCCGCTGGAAGCTAAACTTCGCAGAGGCAGATCTGGCCTGCAAACGGGACGGAGGCCAACTGCTCAGCGTGGAATCCGAGACCGAGCAGAAGATCATCGAGCAGCTCATCACCGAGCTCCGCCCAACAGATGGAGACTTCTGGATCGGTCTGAGGCGCAATGATGCTTTGGAGGACAACATTCCCGACTGCTCCTCGCAGTACTACTGGCTGGACGGAAGCAGGTCCACGTTCAGGTGGAAGAAGAGCTCTTACTTCTGAAAAATAGGTCTCAGTTCTACATTATGTATCACCCTGAGGAGAAATTAGAATTGATTCTTTATCTGAACAGTGTTATGCGTTTATTTCTTGAAATAAGGGAAACATGTTTTTATTTTATACGTTTTTGATATTTAAAAACATTCACTTTTTTTTGTGAGTGTAAATAAATCTCTGACAACATGTGAAAATTGTTTGTTTTCAGATAAAATTGCCTTATATCTTAAAACAAAAAAAACCCACACGGAGGTTCCTAAAGAGAGATTAGATGAAGTTCTTTGCTGATAATATCTTTCTGAGTATAAGTCACATTTTTTTTGTCTCAGCTAGTGGTGCAATTTACATGGGTTTTTTCTTATCTGTTATGCAATTTTTGGCTCCTTAGACTTATACAGTAAAAATACAGTAACTGTTATCACACAGCTAAAGTGAAAGAAATATACCACTAAAATCATAATGGTGACTAAAACCCTTAACTGACAACTGAGACGCAGGAACTTTTGCGCTAGCATCCTGTTAGCATACATGACAGGATAAAAAAAAGAACATATCTGAGCATATTTACATTAATTCTCAAGTTTTGTCTGAATTAAATACAAAGTTTATATGTTTTATTTACCCAGACAGCTAATTCTTCTACTTACTTTCAAATGGCAGTAGAGCTGCTACCAAGAGCAAAAATGTTGCAAGCTAGCTTCTACATCCAATTCAAATTGAAAACAGTGAAATATGGCACAAATTTAGCAGAATGCTCAATAACTTGGGTATTTAGAGTTCGACTTCAATATAACAATTTTATTTTTTTGAGAACCTTAAAGCAAAGCAAAATGGACAGCTCTGTTGTAACAAAAGCTAAAGGACAATAACGTTAACCTTCCCTTTGTCTGTAGCACTACCTATACAAACCCTGCTTGTAGTTTTATAGCAGAGTTTGGCAGCAAAACAAACATTTTTATTTTGTTTTAGAAACTGGCACTTTGATGAGCCGTCGTGTGGCTCCGAAGTGTGTTGGTCATGTATCACCAGCCGTCCGCCCCGCCTGGCCTCGGAGGAGCCTACATGTTTCAGTGGAATGATCAACTGTGAGACAAAGAACAACTTCATCTGCAAATACACTGCAGGTATATCTTTACTGGTTAATTTTGCTTCATTGAAATGTTCTGGTATCCAGATGATTACAAGTTTTTATTTGTTCCCACTATAGAGAGGTCGCGGGAACCCTCTTCATCCCCCAACGCTACACTGACAGGTGACTGAGCGACCACTCACATTTCTCATGATATTTTCTATACTTCTTGGCTTTTGAACTATTGAGTATCATCCTTTTCTTTTTATATAGATGTTTTCCCTTCACCCGAGCTTCCGAAAGAACCAAATTACCCAAGTCAAAACAGAACAGGTCAGACTCAAGGACTCTGTATTTTACTTGCAGCCTCCAGGACCATCAATTCTGAAATCTGTGTCTTTTAGCCATGAATCTGGTTTATGTCATCATTCCCACCATCCCGCTCCTACTGCTGCTGCTGACGGTAATGGGAGTCTGCTGCTTCAAGATGCTCATCACCCGGTGAGGCCGACTGTAACTCCTATTTAAAAAGGATTGTTTCTGCTTTCAAAGATCCAGGATTTGAACAGATCCAGAGGCTCGAGAATTTCACAGTTCACAAAGTACAGATCTGTTTCTATAGATCTGTTAAATGTTTAAATCTGTGTGTGTGTTTGTGTGTGTCACAGCAGAAGGAAACAAAAGAAACCACAAGTAGGTCATACTGACCCGGGGCCTGGCACCAGCCCAGCCTCAACTGACGTCTACAACATAATTCGCTCCCAGAAAGATGACGACCTACTTTCCGCTCGTCCGCAGACGAAGAACACTTCATTTTTGTGCTCCTCCCCTGACACGCCAACAGCGACTACGATAACCTTGGGGGCCGGGACACCGAGAGCGGTTTTGTGACACTTGCGAGCACGGAAAGCTGCTTGCTGACCTTTGACCTAAACGAGCACAGCCTTGGGCGGCGAGCTCCCCACGACTACAACAACATGAGCTTGGGGCGCTTGGGTAAGACGGACCTGAACGATGGTAGCCTAAGTCGCCTCGGTAACCGAGACTTTTACGACCGAAGTCTGGGTCGTCGCACAACAAAAAGCGAGCACTACAGCCACGGCAGCATGTTCGGGGAGCACGGACTGTACAACGGCACCGTCAGAGCAGCAAGTGAACTCGACGAGCTCAGGCCTGGAGGTCACGCAGGAAAATTTGACCTGTACCAGACGTATGTCACCAATGGGAAGCACGAGACTTTCCAAACCAGCCTGGGAACGTACGGAAATCGGAAATCCTTCCACACAAATCTGGATTGCTACAGGAACAGAGGGAACCTGGACGGTGGACATGGAGGCTTCACGGACCACGAGTGGATCGTCAGAGGACACTACTGATCTGCAGAGGAGAAAGGACTCCAAGGAAAACCACTGAACTTTGTAAATGTTCGTCAAGGACGTGGGGTTGAAATCAGGTCCAAAAATGGTAAAACAAGGTTGTGTCCAAATTCCTTTACTACTCTCTACTTATATTTACCATTTTGTAGAGGAATGCGATCTAAAACTCCTAAATCCAGAAGTTTCTGAGAAAAACTAGTGTGCATTGATTCTCACAAAATAGGCAAATATAGACCACAATGCATTGCATTGAAGAATTTTTCATGTGAAAAAAATATATTTACATTATTTTTTATAAATCTGTGCTTTTCATAACACAATGGATGCATAAAAAGTCTATGTAAAATGTTCATATTTATTATGTTTTACTTAAGGAAATCATTACATCTTGTTTAAAAAGAGAAATTGTGTCCAAAAGGCTTTTGAAATCCAGGGCACTAGATAGTTCCACACTATATCGTTTTTCTGTAGTTAGGGAATTTGGACATAGCCAAAAAGTTTGGTTGAAGGTGAAATGACTGCATGAATGAGTGGAAGCTTGTTTTCTACGTTTTCTTGGAAGCAACCGTTGACTATATGTGAGAATTAGACTGACTAAGTGTGAGGTCACCCATAAAAAAATAATTTGCTTCCAACAAAATTAAGGCAGTTCAGACTCAATTTTTTAAAGCATACTTTCAAACCGTCAAAAGAAGATCACATAATTTTATTGAGGCATCCAATTGATCAGTTTATAATTTAAATAATCTGCACTACAGAAAAAAAGAAAAAAATAGGATTAGCAAGAGAATGCTAAAAATAGGGCGTCAGAGTAAGAATAGTTATTCTGACAAATATAATGACTGAGTGATAGCTGTTTATTTCTTAAAACACAACTACATGAGCTTGTTACTTTTTGTTTAGAACCTGAGGGTGAGGGGTCACTCGCTCCAGTTGTCATATACAGTCATTGGAAGCCTCATCTCACCCTAAAGAGGGACATATATGTGTATGGTTTTGATTTCTGAGACAATGTGGTGTGTTTGCAAGCATTGGGAAAATTAGATTCAGCAGCAGCTTTTTTTTTTTTTTTTTTTTAGGTTTCTTTGTTTTTATGTCACAGGCAAAATCAAAGTTGTACTTTTGTCTCCAAAGCCTCCTCCAGGACCACAGTGTCAGAGGGGGTTAAAAGGAGATCAAATAAGAAAATTAGAATGCAGTTAACTGCCTTAACTGTCTATCGACAGTTAAGCATTGGGTTTATACAGAAACGATTAATGCATGAAACTTAAAAACTATATTTTGTGTTGATGGTTGTGCATCGGTCTTAATCTTTATTTTGACTGTTTGATATTTATTCCATTGCATGTTTGGGGCCGGACCTCCAGATTCAAACATGTACAAAGACATGATTTGGTTCATGTTTGAAATGGGAAGCCATGGTTTGAATTTAAAAAAACCAAAAGAGGCCATTAAAGCTGAATCTTCCAAATGACCAGTGAAAGGATCTCATGCATCCTTTTAGCCTGTTTGCATGGCTTTGTCATGCTGTCCTTGCCTGGTCGGATATACAAGGTTTTGAGCCTCGTGGCTCCCTGTAGTGATAGCGTTTAAACGACACTAAAGTTCAGCAACAAGGAGAAACATCCACCCAGCAAACCCACTTTGCATTTTGAAAGTCCTTTGAATTGATGTGTACAGAAATCTATTGTTTTCCCTCATAATTTCTTACATATTTATTAAAAATATAACTTCTATATATATACATATATGTTCCAGTTTGAGTGCCTGCAGCCCAAATACAGATGATGGCATGAGTGTGCAGAGAATGATCTTACAGATATGCATTAACAGTATTTACTCTGTCTTGGAATCTCCCCTGCATCTTAGATTTGTTTGTATATTTCTCACACATCTTCCAATAAAAAGGAATTAAAGCGAAAAGCAACACTCCTTTCACGGTTCTTCTCTCCCAATAAACAGCTGTGGTCAAACTTGCTGCTTGTTTCTCTCTGTATATTTTGTGATAGAGAGTGAGCTCGCTGCGTTTTGTCGATCTCTGAAATCTTCTGGAGTCATTATGTGGGCTTGTTCACCACTTATTCCTCAGGTTTTTGTGTTCCACCCTTTCCATAGCGAGACTACCAACCTGTTGTGGGTCATTTTGTGGTGCGATCCACTCATCCCAATTCATTTTACTAATTTTGTGTAAAGAGAAACAAATATTTTCTTGACTCACATGTTTGTCCTGCTTATATCAGTCCAGGGAATCAATGTCTTTTATTTCCCCTATCATTATTGGTAGGGCAGCACCTGTGACTTCAGGTAGTTTATTTTATACTTTAATGTAAAACAAAAACTTTTACTATTGCTTATGCTTTATGGTTTCCACATCTAAATGGATTTTGTGCTAATATACTAAAGACTGGTGAGAGAAACCTTTATGCTTCGCCCATTGATGGTAAATGAGAACTGGACAGGGAGAGTGAGACTTCAACCATAGAAAAAGGTTTACTCCAACAAAATTAGGTAAATTCAGTCCCCCGTTTTTCACGACATTGAGGCCGCCATGTTGTAACTAGATGATGTCAGTAAGCAGTAGGTGATATATTGCAATATTTTATTTAGTATCGATTTAAAATGCTGACAAGACGATATTTAATTAAATATTCACGAGTGTCCTTCAGAATCTTACTTTTGTTATCTACCCAAACACTAGTTGACAGCACAACACACTGAGCAGCTCTACACCGCACCTGAACAAGATCTTGTGAGAACCAGCTTGGGCAAATATTCAGTGGTTCAGTTTCCCCTCGCAGTTTTTGTTGTTATGAGACATATACTACTTATGACAGTTTGTTTTTAGGGCTGTGAACATTAACACGTCATGATTAATCAAACAGAATTAATGCATTAACAGAGCAGAAGTCTTTCGCTTTGCCTCACCGATTTAGGCTTCCACGCTCTGATTTAAAACACTTCATTGAGTATTATCCCACTTATACCGTGGTTATTTACAGAAGAAATAAATATTTATATTATTTAATAATATAATATTCATAACATATATTTTTTTCTAATCTCGTTTTTTTTCCGGGTTAGATCGAGTTTTCACAAAAGTGACTATTTGATCTCTGGTCCAGCGCGTTGTGGCGGTAACACAACGAGGCACCACTAAATCTTGAATGCAGCAGATGAAGAAAGCGATATACAGTAAATGCTGATCGTCACAACAGCATCAGTTCAGAGAGAAAGAAATTTCACCTCTTATTGCTTGTTTTTTTTCTCCAGATGAAAACAGTGTTTTAAAGCAGTCTCCGCAGTATAAGGCAGTGAACAGAACTTTTTTTTTTTTAAGGTCTGCTAGTTCGTTTCTTATGGCTTTCTGTCTGGCCCCTGTTGTTGTGTTTTGTGCTCTCAAATTAAAGTTCTTGGTTAACACTTAACAAATTAAGCAAATATTTTCTCTCTGGCTTTTTTCTGTTCAAAAACTGCATATTGTCATAAAATGCACCTAGTAAAATACTGTATTTAATAGTGAATAATCATAACACAATTTTTTTTTTTCTGATAGCCTTAATCAAACATAAATGTGTTAAACATACAGTTTTGTGTGCGATTTAAATGTGTGATTATTCGCAGATAATAAGTGGTCGGCAAAAAGTTAATAATAATTTAATAATAATTTCTAAAAATAATTTTTTCCAGTTTGTGATTAATTAGTTAAATTTTTAAAATGATTCACGGGACTAGTTTTTTTTCTAAGTCATACTATTAAAAAAAAAAGAAGTTAAAAATTGTTCTGGCACTCTGGGGATATATTGCAATATGTATCATATCACGAAAAGTCTATTGCAATATGTCCTGGTCTATTCGTTGAGTTGTTTTATTGCATGTTCATTGAGTGCAGGACTGTATACTTATTGGAGACCGACGGCTGGGACAAGCGGCAAAAAGGGGGACTCCAGCAAACCACTGCATGGACAATAGTCATCTTCAGTTTTAATTTTATTTAATGCGTTTACCTTTTGATGTTCTCTTTTTAAAACAACTGGTTTTTATGTTATTGTTTTAGATCATTGTATTAAAATACATTTTATGAGTGAAGGCTTCAGAAACATGCTTCAAACGTACTTTGGAGACATCCAGTTTATAACTTTAACAACTTGCACTACAGACGACAGAGTGTAGATGGTTATTTAATCTATGGGATTCTTGTAGCCAGGAGGTGCTTCCTATTTGGAACGAGATGGGGAGGGGTCACTCAGTCCAGTTCTCACATACATTCAACGGCTCCACCCAACAACCCAGAGACAAAACAGGGTCTGACTTTCACAGTCAATGTTTTTATTAACATTTGAACATAAATTAAAGACGCATTTCTTCTTCCTGACTTAACTACGTCGCCTTTTTTCAGTCCAGACATGCAGACGCCACAGGTTTCTCCAACTGGAGGAAAATTTCCCCACTGAAGCCTCATTCATGTAGAGTTTCTGCGATTTGGCCTTCCATGGTTTAATTGAACGTGAAATCCTTCAGCAGAGGTGCCGCTTCTTTACCACACAGACGCCGAAGTCGGCCAAAAAACGTCCAGCTGATGAATGTAAACCACACCTGCATACACACACGCCATCTTTACACTTTCAGAAGCAACCGCAGAAGCAGGCCCAATGTCCTTTGAGGTCTTTGTGCTTCATGATCACACGCACACCGACACACAGAAAACCAGCTGGTCGGAGGGGAACTGATGCGCTCCTCTCATTCGGGTCTGCACTCACGAGCAGCTCAGACGTCCCAGAGTCAGCCGTGCGTCCGCTTGCGAGACTGTTTCTGCCGCCGCGGTTTTAGAATGACGTAGCGCCTGTAGGTAGTGTGATGCTCCGACAAAAACGGGACGTAGAACGCTCTAAAGATTGGCGATGATCTGAGGGAAGGACAGAGCGTTTATTATTTTATCCACTGTTGTTCAGCACTAAACAATCAGTCCTTCTTCAAAGTCTGCATGTCTCGTTTTTCTTTTGAAATCTACCTGGATGCTTGTAGGAAAGGTTTAAAAGCGACGACGCTCCACTCATCTTTGTTGGCCGAGTAACGTGGTTCCAGCGGAGTCACTTTATCTGAATCCAGGTCCACCAGGAAGTGACACTGTTTGATATCCACCTGCACAGAAAGCACAGGAGTCAGTTCAGACCCCTAAGGCTCCACCTGCAGCGGCTGGAGGTCGCAGACTGACGCACGTATCTGGAAGTCTCCTCCAAGTTCTGGTCGTTCATATTGGCTGGAATGATCTGCGTGGCCAGAGGTCCTGAGTCGTACGGCTGAGGAAGCTGCCCCCTGAACTCCGACTGGATGAAATGCAGGTGCCAGCTGGATGGACAAACAAACTTTAAGCAGGAGATCAGAGAAGATGTTGCCTCCAAAACACGATCAAATAACTTACAAAGAATAGATTCATGTGGATTTTCAAGCACTATTTTTAATTCAATTAGATTGTACTTGTCTGTGGGTGGGGCTTTTTTTTTTCGTTATGATTGCTGTTTTAACTATTTTTCTTTCTTACTGTTTATTTTACTTTGAAAAGCTATTTGAGATGCTTTGTGGCAGGAAAAGTGCTATTAAAAAAAAAGCTGATTTTAAAACTAACTTATAAGAAAAAAGGAATAAAATAATCAGAACTAGGGTTATAACGAGTAGCGGTCTCTTCCCAAACAGTCAAGTATGAATATTTTGCTGATTTGCAAACTTCAAAGTCTTGTAGAGTTGAGTAAAAACATTTCATGTAATATAAATAATTGCTTTAACATATAGACAAATTTTATGTACATAAACTAATTAAATTTGCTGTTGTCACAGAAAGTAAATAAACTTTCAAAATAAAGTGTCGAAGCTTCTAATGTTCAAAGTAAACCTATTGAGTGTTTTTGTAGATGAAAACAATGAGACTTGAGTTTAGTTTACTGAAATAAATGTGGGGCATTTTTTTGCTTTAAAAATATAGTTGACAATTTGATTAAAAATACATTTTTTGAGATCATATGACTGTCTGCTAGCATGGTGGAGAAGCCGTCTGTTTTGAGTTGTTAAATTTTTATTCACAATAGGTGTTTCTCCATCTTCATTTACAATCTTCTTGTCATCTATCAACAGGAATTGTAGTTAGCTAAACTTTGAGGATGGAAAACATATTAAGGATTTGTTGTTGTGATCCAAAATAACAGTGATGTTAATGTTTTGTTTCCAGCTGAAGTTAACCAGGAAATTTACATTGTGATATTGTTTAAAGGGATAAATATTATTTTTTTTCGAAATCTTTGTGCTTTTATCCGTCATGTTTTGTTGATGTTCTAAATTAAAGTATAAATGATGGTGATTAAATCCATATTATTTTGATCATCAAATATCCAGTAAAAAGACAAACATATAGCATATTAAATACTAAGAATCATTGTTCCATCTGTGAATTGTTGATCCTGATTTGTGAATCAAATCAGCTGACCTCACCCGAGTAACAATCCACAGCCTTAATCAAAAGGAGGAAAACATCCAACAACTTGCCAAAATGAGTAAATCACACGCAACCAGCTCATAAAGAACTGCTACTTCCAGCTCCATAATATCTCCAAGCTCAAATCCATGGTCTGTAAACGGGAACTAGAAATGATAATTCACGCCTTTGTATCCTCTCGTTTAGACTACTGCAACAGCCTCTTCACCTGCCTGAACAAAAAGGAACTGAACCGCCTCCAGATGGTTCAGAATTCCGCTGCTCGGCTTCTGACCCGCACAAACAGAAGAACACACATCACTCCCATTTTAAAGTCCCTTCACTGGCTCCCGGTCTCTTTTAGAATTCATTTTAAAATTTTAGTCCTGACCTTTAGAGCCCTTCATGGACAAGCCCCACCTTATATTGCAGACCTCATCCAGCCCTATACCCCCTCCCAAAGGCTGAGATCCTCCGGGCAGAACTTACTGATGGTTCCCCGGACACGTCTTAAAACCAGAGGAGATCGGTCTTTTAAAGCAGTGGCACCCAGACTATGGAATGAACTCCCCCAATTTCTACGTTCACTGGCTTCTATTGATGTTTTTAAAACCCAACTTAAAACCCATTTTTATGATCTAGCTTTTAGTTCTCTTGACTGGGTCTCTCTCTCGTAACTGTAATTTATCACTTTATGTACTTTTATGTGTTTTGTATTCTATGTGTTTTTCTACCTCCTTCCCTGTAAAGCACTTTGTGACTTATGTTTGAGAAAAGTGCTATATAAATAAATATTACTTACTTACTTACTTAAAAACTAATGGAAAAAGTTCTGTAAAGATCACAGCCCTGTTAGTGCTTGAAAACTATCAAGGTTTCCAGTATTATCTCCTTTAAAAAATGCATCCTAGTTGTACATGCAGAAACATGATCAATAAAGTAAAAAACTTTTAGCGTTCCTGCATACTGACTTGTGCGGCAGAAGGAAGCTGCTTGGGAAGCGGTACCACTCTTTGCCAACACACACACTGACCGGCCTGCCTTCAGGAACCGAGTGCAGGGTGGGGTCTTTGGCGATGCGGTGAAACTCCAGGTAAAGGTCCAGAGGAGCGTGGTAGCCTGCAAACACATTCTGTTAGTGTTTTCTGCATGAGGCTCGAGGAGATCGTGAAGTGAGCATGCAAACCTCTGAAGAGGGCAACAGAGCGGGACAGCGACAGCACCGCGAACACAGCAACGGCGCTTAAAGCCAACCAGTTGGACGAGACCGTGTAGTGCTCCAGTCGGTACCGCTGAAACAGGAAGTGGTAGCATTTCTGTGGAAAATAAAAGGTGAATCAGCTACTCACAAAAGTCGGACAGTTTTGTCTTGAGCTACACCACATAGAAACTACACCTGCAGAGACGAGAGGGCGACTGCCCCGCACAGGCAGATCAGAGGGTAGATGGGGAAGAGAAAGCGCTCTTCTTTATGGGGTCTGGTGAAGAAAACCAGCATCCAGAGATACATGGGAGACAGGGTGAGCCAGTACGGTCGCCCCAGGTTCTGCACGTTAAATCTGTGCAGCAGGGTTTCCATGAGAGCTGTAAGCGGCAGGGAGAAGAGCGCCAGAGCAAAGACCAGGTTGAAGTTCAGGACCCCGTTGATGAAGTAGAAATGCCACGGCTCTGTTCCTGAAAAACAACAAAAACAACAAGTCACAGAACCAGTCAGGAAAAGCAACATGCAACCATTACCTAAATAATGTCAGTTTTAGAAGTTACCTAAAATTATTTAAAGCTTAGATGTTGCTGTTGTTGCCTACATTGACTGTATACAAGAGCTGGACTGAGTGACCTCTCCCCCCCTTGCATTCCAAACAGGAAGTACCTCCTGGTCCAAGAGGCAAAAACCCACACAGAAATAAACAGCTATTACTATTTGTCAGAACAAACATTCTTGCTCTGATACATTTTTTAGCATGCTCTTGCTAATCCTGATTTTTAAATTAATTTTTTTTTCATTATTGCAAATCATTCAAGTTATAAACTGACCAATCAGATGCTTCAATAAAAGCATGTGGTCTCACGTTGAATGTTTGAAACGTTTGATTGACAGATTCTCCCAAGCTCACTTTCAAGCACTAGGGTTGTGGCCTTCCAACAAGCTCACTCATGATAGGTGAGAGTGGTTGCTATAGAAACACCAACTCAGACTGACTTGGACCAATCACTGCTCACAAACATAGTGATGTCCATACTGCGAAAAAACTGTGATTGAATCAACTTAATTTCATTGGAGCTGGAAGTAAGGAATTTTATATTCTTCTCACTCAGTCCAGTTCTCTATATACAGTCAGTGGCTGGAATTTACAGATTTTTTTTTCTAATCAAAAAAGAATTTAAAAGAAAACAAGACATTTTGTAATTTACCATACAAATCCGGTCCATGTGGAGTAAACACGTTGTACAGTAGAATATTGAGTGGAGCTATAACTACTTTGCCATAAAAGAAGGAGTCCACTGCCACCAGGGGAACCTGATGAGAACAGGAAAAGATTTTAGCAACTGAATATATCATTTATAAAACAGAAATATGGCAAAACATGAACATATTTGCAATAAAAATCTAATAAACAAATCCAAGTCCAGGATAGGAGCAAGAGAATGTTGCATCAGGACAAGAAGACTTGAGCTTCTTACTAGGATCAAACGGATGGAGAGAACCAAAAACCTCAACTTGTTTTTTTTTTTAAATATAAAGACATACAGCAATTTATTGTTATGCAATAATAAATAAAGATAGATGAACGAAAGCTTTTAATATGTTGCATTAAGAAATCACCACTCTAAAAAAAAGTCCACTCCAATAAGCTTTTAAATTAGTGCCAGGAAAACCGGCTCATTTTGGACGAAATTCAAGTTCTCTTTCTCCAACATTTGTTCATATTACTTTTTTTCCCTGTCAAAATGACAATTTAATTTAGACTATAGATGTACACCAAAATGTAATTGTAGTTCAAAAAGAAATATTCCCACCAGCAGCAGAAGCACGGCCAAAGCTGCCCATGTCGTGAAGCTTTTCCACTCCCTCTTGATCAGCAGCAGGTCGAAGGCGATCGGAATCCTGTGCAAAGAAAACCACTTATTTTAACTGTTTGAAAAAAAAAAAAATATTTGCTAGGTAACTGGGTGCTAAAGTTTAAAATCCTACCCAACTAAAGCAGAAAACGGCCATCCGATGATGGCACCGGCGGCCACGCCCATAACAGCTAATGGTATGGAGTCCTGAAACCAGCCTGTCATGGCGACCATCGTGGTGCACATGCAGAAGGAGGACGGTAGGAACGCTGAGGAGAAGGTAGATCAAAAATTTCAAAAATTAGCCATTTTGCAAAAATAGTGCACAAAAAATGATGACAAACACGTGCGTCAAATGTGCTACCCTCATATGTGGCGGCTGAATGGCAACAAGAGACTTATAGGGCTTGGTGATTAAATAATTTTAGCAATTAATTTATATATGCTGATTAAGAAGATTATTTTCGAGCAAATCTTTTTTTCCTTCCCAGCATTCTTCTCTATTGGGGTTGTCCGTTATCCAGAAATGTAGTCAGCCCATACGTCTCTTGCAATGCGGTAAGGTGAAAATGGTGTTTTTAACATGTTCTTGTGGCACCTTCCTATGACAGGAGACATATATAAAAGGAAATTAAGCTTAAAATTGAATTTCTGTGAAGTTTGGGTTTTCCCCGTCTGGGTCGGCTGCTGTAGTTCTAGACTGAGACCTGCATCGCTGCTTAGCTGGTCCCAACTGTTAGCGTTTCCACCACTGACTTTATATTCACTGGACATTTCAACAACTCTCCTCTCATGTTCCAAATAGGAAGTACCTGCTGTTTCCAAGAAGCTAAAATCCCACAAACTTCTATCGAGATATACACAGTTATTTCTCATCTTATTAGTCAGAATAACCATTCTCGCTCTGATAAATTCTTCTTGACATCTTCTTTCTAATCCTATTTTTTTCAAAGACATTTTTTCTTTATCACAAGTTATTCAAGCTACTAACTGACCAATCAGATACCTCAGTAAAAGTATGTGGTGCCCGCTGGCCCCGCTTCGAACTTTTGATTGACAGCTTCCCCCAAGTCGCTCTCAGTGGAAGGGGTGTGGCCTTGGAACAAGCTCACTCCCGATTGGAGACTGTAGTTCCTCTGAAAAACGTCAAACTGACCAACCAACTTTTTTTTTTTTTTTTTAACGTGCTCAACCGATTGTCTATTTCCGTCAGATAGGGAGTTGGTTTGAAGGGGGTGAGGGGTTATTAGTGGGTCTGGCCTCTATTTTAATTTCTGGGCTTGTTTTTATACTTATTATTTTACTGTTTTTGTTTTGGTGTAAAGCACTTCACGTTATGTTTAATATTAAAAGTGCTCTATAAATAACAATTGATTTGATCTATAGATAGATTTTCTAAGTGATCCCAATGGTCTTTATCACGATAATGTTTTTTTTTTTTAGCTGAAACTATTTTTTGCTACTTAGGGGTGGATACAGAAAAACTCTTCAAAGTTGTGGGCGGGACTACTGATGCAGTGCAACCCCGCCCCTTACCCCTCCCCATTACTGAAAGTTCTCTGTTTACATCCTCTCCCAGCTAGAGGCAGATGCCAGCTCAGACGAGGAATACAAAGACGTAATGAATCTATTTGTCTACAAGTGGACGCATCAGAAAGGGGCAGAACAGAGAAGGAGTATATTTTCTACAACACAAATAAGCGCTTTTTGCAACAGGATTTTTTTGCCTTTTTTCTGATTCAAAACAATTTGAATAAAGAAATACAGTTTTAAGCTGAATTGTCTTTATATCTGTCCTCAATCATAGAAAAAAAATGCCACAAGAACAAGTTAGAAACACTATTTTCATAGAAGGTCTTTAACACTGGAGAGAGTCTTGTGATTACTGTAACTCTTTAGCCGATTCTATTGCAGAGAAACTGGCTTTGCGCCGTTAATCAACACTTTTCATTAGGAATGGTTTGCATATCGGTGCAAAGCCTATATGAAAACCCACTTTTCTCTAAGTCAGAATCAGCTGATTCATGTTGATCACCTAAACAGTTGGAGTGTTACGGTACGTCAAAGAGCATATGATATTTAGTTGTCGCTTCGCCTGTGTTAAAGGGTTAAGTAAGTAAAATGAGGTTAGAAAACAAAGCAAACAAACAAAAAAAGACTGGAAATCAAATTTGATGTTAAAAAAAATAGTCTGACATTTTGGTTTTATTGTCCACCCTACAACCTAATAAAACCAACCAACCTGCAGACGAGCAGAACATTCCGGTGCTCAGGACGAGGAACGCCAACATTAGACGACCCACGTGCAAGCCGAACTTCTTACAAACTGCCCTGTTCCACACACACACAGGCCCAGCGCTTGGCTTACATTCCTCCATCAAAATAGTCAGCCGTGACAAACAGGATCAAAAGGAGGACAAACTCACTTGTAGAAGTAGAGTTCACAGACGCAACAGCAGAAGGCGAGGACACAACGCACAAAGTAGAACACTAACACCTGAAAGACAGTAGAGATGCATGTGAGCACGAGATAAAACGTTTCTAAATAAAAATGATTCACTCACTGCTATAAAATAAAAATAAAATCAGACAAATAAAACTAGTAAGAGACATGTAATTTATGGATCAAAACAACAAACTAGAATAGTTACCTTGTTTGTTTGCAGGACGTGGGCATGTAAACAAGCTGGAAGGGCATGCAACCATAAATAGGCGTATGACCTGATAGCGTACAGAGGAGAATATTCCCATGTTTGCATTCCTGTACTGTACAACAGGTAGTGCATCTGAAAAAAACATGTCAACAAAAACACATTTACAGCATCTGTAACTGTGAATACTTTGGAAATGGTACCCAGGTTGGAATTACTGCTAGCAGTGCTCACCGGTTCCCAGTAGTTAAATGTCTCATCGCAGTCGGAGATGTTGCTGAGCAAAGCTGCGCAGAAACGCGAGGAGAGTAGGCACTTAAAGGCTGTGGAGCCTTCAGGAGCCCAAACCTGACCTCCTCGACTGATTGACCTGGAACAGAAAAGCAGGTATTGCTTAATGAAATGTACAGAACAAAATAATGCCTCTGACTGAATAAGAGAACTGGACCAAGCAAGTGTGAGAAAAAATTACTTATTTGAGGTTCCAACGAAATTAAGTCATTTCAGCCATTTTGTCGTACAGTTGCCACTATGTTAGAGCCGGTAAACAGTGATTGGTTCAAAGCGGTCTGAGTCATCGTTTCTATAACAAGCACTCTCACCACTCAGAAGTGAGTTTGTTGGGAGTCCACACCCCCACCACTTGACACAGAATCTGTCAATCAAAAGTTTTCAAGTGTTCAACGTGGGAGCCAGCAGGCACCACCTACTTATATTGAGGCATCTGATTGGTTAATTAATAACTTGAATACCTTTCAATAAATGATGTATTAAAAAAAATGAGTTTAAAAAACATGTTAAAAAAGATCAAGAATGGTTATTCTGACAAATATAATGAATGAGTAAAAGATGCTTATGGAAGTCTATGGGATTTCATCGCCTTGGGGCCAGCAGGTACTTCCTGTTTGGAACATAAGAGGGGAGGGAATGGTAAGTCCAGTTCTCTTATACAGGTCAATGATTAATACACACAAGCTAAGCAAATTTAATTGTGATGCTTTTTTTTTTTTTTAATCAAAATCAAATTATTGGTTCCAGCAAACCCTAATGTGATTTACACACACAGTTATGGTTTCATGGATCCTCTTCCTTTCAAATCCACTGCACTTATAAACAGCTGTCTCGGTCACCTGTCATTCAGGTGTGATAAAGCTGTAGGGGGCATGGGGGTGGGGGGTGGGGGGTTTTTTGACTGGGTCCATCCGAAGTTTGTTTACTTCACACCTGTCACGATTAATCTGATTAATTTGCTTCTCCTGATCCTCACAGCCCCCATCATAAAGACACGTCATCTTTTCACAGAACTGCAATCATCCGCGACAGGTGCAAAACGGCCAGTTTTTTCCGGACCAGAATGGACCCACGGCCCCTTGGCTCTGCAAGGATAGGTCCGCCATAAAACATGAATTGATCCTCTGCGTACAATGAATGAATGAACCTGACAGGTGACCGAGGATTTGTCACGTCACGCCACGCCACATGTCCCACTCGGGGACTAGTTTTTGCAGCGGAAGAACTTTTATACTACTTCTATTTTATGCTGCTTATTGGTTCTATAATGTGTTGTTGGGTGGTACCAGAACCTGTGGTTAGATGATGCGAAGAAGCTAACTAGCTTCCCAGACTGCATAGCGTTCAGAGTCGGACTACAATGTGTCCCCGCTTCATTCATACTCACTCTGTGGTTTTAGTGTCATCTCCGGCTTTCTCGTCTTTCGGAGTCCGGGTTTCTGTTGGAATGTTCTGGCTGTTCTGGTCCTGTCTGCTACCTCTCCTGCCGCGCTGACGGAGCGCCTTGGCCGCCATGTTTCGCGACGGCGTTTCACCCGAGTCCCGCCCCTCGCTCATTTCCGAATGTTTCCGGTTATTGACGAAGCTTTCACCCATAGAGTGTTGTAGACTACGGTCTGTGCCGTCAACACCACCAAAAGCCTTTAAAAAATAAAATTGCAGGGAAAATAAATAAAAATAGAAATGTAAAAAATTACGCCACACCTCTATTTCTCACACTGAAATACAATTAAAGTTACTTTCCTTTTTTCTTTTTGTGGAATATAAATTATACACAATAAGTGGGAATCTTTGTTTATACTGACGTAGGCGCAACCACCTACTGAGTCGCACTTACAATGGTGCACATCTGAACTGTGCAGCACCACTGCTTTGCATGAGTAAGGATGCTGTTTGTCTCTGTGCTGCTCCAGATTCCACATGTGGCTCTTTTATTTCTCCGTGGTGGCTCCTTGGCCAAACATAAAATAAGTCAGGGAGACTGCTGATCCAGCCATGTTAACCGTCAGAGTCAACAGCTCCCTGCTAAGAGCTGCCGAACCAAAATCTACCTAAAGAAAATAAATAAACAAAGCCAGCAAACTAAGACTACCATGGTCCAACCCCAAACTACCATAACAAAACCCAGCAGTGTATGACAAAGACGGGAAATAGAACAAAAAAAGTTATGAGCTTTTGTCACACTTTAAAAAAAAAAAAACATTTTGAGAGATGCTAGGTTCTTTTTATAGTTTTTTCTTTTGTTCATGACAAAAAATAGAAGTCATATTTATTATAAAAAAGAAGGTCATGAATGCAAATTTCCTAAAGGTTAAAGTAAGACTAGAAGAACTCCAAAGTAATTCCTTTCAGGTTTTGATCAGTAGAAAAAACGAGCTCAAATGGCTCTATTACTGTTGGTGACCCCTGGTCTATGCAAACGAGCATAAAGCAGAATTTCAGACTTCTTTCATTGAACGGGGCCACTTGATTGCTCCCACTCACAGTCCCTGCCCGTGCACAAATGCTTTACGCATGACTCGTGCACGTGATCTGTACATGCCTGTGGCATGTCCACACAGTGTAATTTTAAAATTAAGGTTGATCAACTGTGAAATACACCAAAGCAAGCTTTCTTTATCTCTCACAATATAATGCACCTAACGTACAAAGGCTAATGTGGAAGGTGACCAACTACTGACGCAGAAGCTGTGAGATCAAATCCAACTATGCAACATTTTTTTCATTTTACTTTTTTCTTTTGCTGACTTATAGTGACAGAATTATTTTTATTGCAGTTAGCGCTTCTTTTTACAAATATATACATATTTTTTTTGGTTGATAAACTTTGAAACACAAAGCAAGCTTTTGTTGTCTCACTATATAGGGAAGCTAATGCCACTCGCCTTCAATATTTTACTCTCCATAAAAATATATTTTGACAAAATTATACAAGTTAGAAATGAGCGCAAGATAATATCGGAGCATTAATAAAAATATAATAAAATGATCTGGAGGGCCAGATATATTACCCAGAGGGCCGGATCCAGCCCCCGGGCCTTGACTTTGACACATGATCTATAGTATATTTATACTCAAGTATACTTGATAAACTTCAGGTATACAACTCCTTGTTAAAAGAAGAAATAAAGACAAATCCCCATTTCATTATTTACTTGTGGAGATAGATCGAGTCCATTCACAGAAAGTTTATTTCATCATTTTGTTCAAAGTTGAATCCATTTATTTGCACAGAAAAAAAAATCATTGGGACGCTAATACCTTCTAGACTCTAGAGGAATTAATAAAATAAAGTTCTGGATCATCTTCACCTATGTTTTAAGACATTTAACAATCTTGCAGAGAAAGTGCCACATCGTCATGAGTTATTCTTGGGTTGATAAAAGGTTTTATATTTTTTATTTAGTCAGTATTTCACAGAATTATATTTGCAATAATATGGCTATTTTTACATCTAAGTCAACCTTTTTTTTTACATTGAAAAGCAGTTTTTTTGTTACCATTAACATGACAAAAAGCCAGCTTGTTCCAATTTTTTATTGCACTTTTTTAAACAAAACATCCTAATGAACCGACACGTGTAACCCTTTAGCACCAGTATTAACATTCTTTCGATCACTAAAACTCTTTAAATCCTTGACGCAATTAACGCAGTACATTCTGAAATGGAGAAAAGAAGCCTTACACTGATATGTAACTGTACAGTAGTGAACAATGTTAATCAGTAGATTTTTCCACGCTGTTATGCAACATTTTACGTTAGTAATGTGTAGTAATGATTTCTGCTGATTCCATAAATGCTCCAAGAGTTATGCATGTCAAAGAGTCTGTGTTATTTAGATGTTGCAGTCAACATCTCTGGTGTTCAGATCCACACACACTGGGCATATTTCATGATGTTCACACTAGACAAGCAGGGAGGAACTTCTTCTGTTCTTTTGCTTGTCCGCCACCTTCAGTTCTTGCTTAAGGCTTTTTCTGTCACAGCTCTATTCTGATAAATTAAAAACTTGGTGTTGTATAATTCTGGCCGGGCAAAAACCAAAATTATGAATTTCGGTTGGTACTTCCATGAATTAAGGGGACGCCCTCCTATGTCACTACCAAATCTGAGTTTCTGATTGGTCAAAATTCAATCAGTTTGGCCGCAGGTTTTGTACGTAGAGCCTCATGTACTCATTTAAACACCGCTTGAATTGTGTGAGGGCAGTGTGACAGTAGCTTTAAATGGTCAATGCAGCCTGTTGCATGTTTGCCATATTTCCTTGTTGCATCACACCCAGAGCTTAACTGTCATTATTGCACTTTTGCAGAGATGAACTGAATTTGATATGCTAGAGGCAGTGGAACCAAAAGTTGGATTTAAACATTTCTAATCCAGCGACTGTAAAGGCAAAGATTTCTCCATATAAGGAGCGTCTCTGCGTTACCTTATAGTGACATTTAAGCGAGATGAGAGCAAAGACTCGAGCTGTTTGTGGAAGTGGAGAGCCTGAGTGTGTGAGAGTGCGTGAGTGTGCGAGTGGTAGGTGAGCCTGTAGCAGTAACTCGTCTGACTGAGGTCGGGATGGGAGAACGTGTCGATGAGCTTCACCAGTTTCACGCTGCCGTGACTGGCCTCTCTGACCGCCGCGTGGAACTGCTTCTCGTCCCACGTCGGGCCGGTCCAGAAACTTATATCGAACCTGATGGGTTCAGGGAACAGGGACAGTGGCTGACAAGGCGTCCCTGGTGGCGGGCGGGGACGAAACTGTTTTAAGAAACGTTGGTCATGTGTCCATAGCAACCGCCAGTCAGGGAGTGAGAACAGAAGGAGAGCGAGGAGGTCCAAATTTAGGGATACATTAACGCTGTCTGTGTCTACTTGGTGGCTTACTAACACTTTACCCAGAATTCCCATTGGCTGTGCCATCAAATGCAGGACTTCTCCTTCCGTCGCTATGGAAACATCAAAAGGAGCGAGAAGGGATTCCAGTTTGTGTCCTAACAGTTTCATCGGCTCACATTCAGAAGGGAAAACACCTCTGAGGACGAGCTCATGGAAGGCTGGCAGACCCCAAAGGCTGATGGGTACATTCCTGAACACCACTTCACTAACCCCACACAACATACCAGGAACATCCTGATGGCCTTCATCATTTCCCTCCGAATCAGCCCTTTTGTCAGCCTCTCCACTCGTCCTTACATCGTTCTTCCTGCCCTTCTTCTCTATGGGAAGTTCCTCCACACGAGGCAGCAGCGATGGACGCAGCACATAAAGGTCAAGGTCAACCTCTTGGTCAAGGGATGCGGACCAGAAACCCTCGCTCCTTTCGCTCTTTGTCCGATCTTCTTTAGTGGAGCTGACAGTCGCTGCCGGCAGATGCTCCTGTGTGCGCGAGCTTCCTTCTCCTCCAAACCTGAAGTCTTTGTGAAGGGCCCAGTAGCACTGAGAGACGTCGACGCCACAGCTGGACGCCTGCAGCCGTTTGGCTGTCAGAAAAAAGGGGATGGACTCTGTCGTCATGGAAACTGGCCATTCTTCCGCTAGTCCGTCAAGAAGAAAATCTTGCACCAGTTTTACAGGATGCACAGAATCCGAGCAGAGGAACCTCCTGGAGAAACAGAAGGGGTTTAGCAGTTTAGTTGCGGCTAAACACCCTGAGGATTCTGGTCCTGCCATACCTGAACATGAAATCACTAAGCTCAGCTGGTACATTGTAGAGGATCTTCTCTCCCTCAACAACTTCCTCCACTTCAACCTCGCAGCAGAAGCGTAGGCCTGACTGCGAGTGAACACGTGCAGCAAAGCCTTCTCCACCCGAAAGCCTTTATCCTGGCTCCTGCAGCAACAATAAGCACCAATCGTGAATCCTTCAACCAGCAGAGAAACACGCCGAGCTGCTTCTCCTCCTCCCTGCAGCACTCGTGTCCACTTCTCACCTGTATCCGGTGCATTTGTAGCCTTGACGACTGCTGCTTTCAAAAGGATAAACGGCACTCAGGATGAGACCGGCCTCGGCTGCCATGGAAACCACCTGCCAGCTGTTGTGCCACTCGCGCCTCGGCTCGTCCGCCGGCGTTCCGCCCTGTCCATTGCACAAGGAGACGTGAACCTCCCCATCTTTTGCCAAAACCTGAAGACAACTGAGAGAAGAAGGGAGAGGACTTTCAGGAAAGATTCAGAAAATAGAAGCTTTTCTGACTCAAAAAAAAGAAGGTAATTGTGCAACTTTGAGCACTAGGTTTACCTAAATTTTTTCCAATATGTGCAGACTAAAAATATGTAAAAAAAAAATGAAAATCAGATACAATAATAGTGTCAAACTTGACTTTTCAAAAACCTGTTCTGGTCAACTGTACATTGCAATGACTTTTTTCAACACTAAAATCATGTTTAAATACACACAAACAAACCCAGAGACACAAACTCTCCTAAAAAGGGCAGTAAAGCTTTAGAAAATACAGTTTTCCTATTTTTTTGGTTTCATTTTGTCTTCAACAAGGAGAACAAACAAATGAATTTATTCTGGACTTTTAAAGTAAATTTTTTTGTTCATTTTAAGTAGTAACCATAAACAGGAGCCAAAAAAAATAACTTTAATTTAGTCAATTCAGTCACCATTTTTTTTCCTGATTTGGATGTGCCATGTTGGAGCCAGACGATGTCAGTCAGCAGTGGTTGGTCCAAGTTGGTCTGAGGCACTGACTGTATAAGAGAAGAAACCAAAATCCCAAAGAATTCTGAGTCTGAATTTGACCAGAATAAGGTAATAAAATTGTGAGGAAAAAAAATTGTAAAATTAAGTGGGAAAACGGGGTGCCGTCTAAAGTAACAAACACCAGTTTGAGCTGGAATTTATAGAAGACATGACAAAACTAGAAGATATACTGTATTCTGCATCTAAAATGAAATTCATTTTGCTGATCTCAAGTGGCAGTCTGAGTAAATCAGCTTTCAATTTTGAATGGTCAGCCCTTTTCAAGTGTGGGAAAAGCACAGAAAAAATAGGTAACACCTAACAGAGGCTGTAAAACGTTATATTCATCATCTTTTGGTATGACGTTCCTTTGGAGGTAGATCGCTGTTTCCATTTGAATTATTTAATTTTTTTCTCTATTGCTTACAACAAATCTGCACTAAATATTGGGACTGCTGATCATGTTTACTATTGTCAACATTGAATTTGACAGATAATTCCAATTCAATTGGTGTCAATGCTTGTCAAAGACATAGTATGACTGATTTCAGCAATATTGCACAAAAGTGTCTATAATGTGTTGCAAAATTGGCCACAAATTGTTTATTATGATTTTGTTTAAGATAAATATACAAATATATATATATATATATATATACATGTATGTTCTTCTATATAATGTGTGTTATTAGAGGTGTTATTTACCAATTATCGCAGTATCGCAATATTATCAATATCGTGAGCCATGTATCACGTATGGTGAAATATCCGGTGATTCCCAACCCTAATCATCACTAGTTCTATGGAGAAATTGGGTGTTGTGTTAGTCTGGGGGCAGAGCTGTCAGCGCAGACTCTTCCTGGAGGCGATCTTACTTCAGCACGTTTCCACCGCTCGTTTTCGTGGGTATGGAAGGGGCTGCAACAGATTGTGCAGGTTTTTAAAGGATTACTCTAAAATGAGTAAATCGATTAAAATACTGATTTGGGGTTCTTTACAGTAAGGAATGAACAGTAAAATGCATTTAAAATCTCAAAAAGTAGAAATTTCATGTCAGGGCCCCTTTAAAAAGTTGTTATTTTACAAGAAAAAAAATAAGTTTTTCAAAATAAAGCTGTGATCTCATATTTTCTCCTTCTTTTAAACTTTTTACTTAGTCTTTCTACCATTTTCTCGTGCTTTTATATCTTTATTTGTGCAAAAGGTTTACATTTTGCTTTTAATTTTCCAAGTTTTTCCCATAATTTTACAACTTCCTGAAGCACACATTCTCACCTTATTGTTGGTGTTATTTATTTATTTTTTTTTTTTACATAATTGTATGACCTCTTTTATTATTTATTCTCGTAAAAGTTCGACTTTCCCCATAATTGTATGAATTTATTCTCATTTGGTTTTCTTATTTATAATTTATGTAATACTCCACTGTAGATAACCAAAGGATTCCGATAATGATCAGATTTCCTCTTTTTCTGCCGTGCACAAACGGGTATGCTTGACGTCAAACCCTGCGTCGTCTAGTGACATTAATGTATGTATATTGTCTCACCTGAGGAAGAAGTTTCTGAGCAGCTCCTTGTTCTTCTTCACGCCGCTTTTCCTCCCGCAGTGTGGAAAGTTGAAGAGGACGCGGTCGAACAGGCGCCCCCGCAGCGCCGGACACTCCTCCAGCCGCGTGCAGTCCACCTCAAACAGCACTCTCCCCCCTGAAGAGCACGGGTCAGAGAAAAAAGGAGCAGAGGTCACGAAGAGGCGGTAGCTGGCTCGTTATGGAGCGCGCGGACCCATACGCACCTGACGCTGTGATGCGGCTGATGTTCCTGGCCGCTCCTTCAAAGAGCAGCACCTCCTCCTGACGCTGCGGACAAGTGGCCGTGACTTTCTCCATCCCGCAAAGGGAGGCGGAGAAGGAAAAATTCCCCTCTCCGACTAACAATACCGTCCTTGAATGCAACATGGTCAACCCCAACCAAAGTCCCTAAAACATTTCCCCAAACCTACATTACCCAAAAAGCACGGTTAAATTCTGTACCGCTCCTGAAACGGGAACCCAAACTAGCCGGCAGTCTTTTTAATTATTTTTTTGTAAAGAAGTTATCAACCTCCGTGGCTCAGTTTGTCTTCAAAATCGTAGAAACTCTGAGAGTGAAGGAGCCGAGGAGGAGACACCGGCGACCTGCACCCGAGAAGAGCCGAAATCAACGCGGTAGTGTGGGAGTGTCACACACAAAATAGTCCGATGCGAAACACCGTGCTAGGAACGTTTTGTCCCTCTTCCAATTTCCCAAATGCACCCAAATATATATATATATAACTTCAACGTACATTTTAAAGATTAAATGTGACAAAAATTTGCATGTCTTTTATGTGAATATTGCTCGGCAAATTGTTATTATTATAGATTATTATTGCGAGACTCACGGGAACCGCGCGCGAGCGGCGCGTGACGTCCTGAAGAGGGAGCCGTTGCCAGCATCCTTTCAAGCTCAGCATCACTTTTATCCATCATCCTCCCACCTGAGCCGGTACTTTTGGTTAAACGGAAGTGTCCTGGTTGCGTTTGCGATGCGGGGGGGAACTGAGAGCAGCAGGGACCTCTCGGTATCTGATTTGGAGGAGGTTGTAAATCGTTCCTGTCCGTGTTGTTAGTGGCTGCAGATGCTAAGGTCATGCTAGCTAAGGGATTTACATGACGTGAACGCATCATACTGTTCTCCATTTGAGCTAAAATATTGTATTTGGGTCTAAATATATCATAAGAAAGATTTGAACAGTGTGCATAAATAAACGTTTTCTTTTAGTGTGTCATTTTGACCCCAACTTGTCTGAAAAAGCCCCCCTGACCTCCAGGGAAGTAAGTTTCTGGTCATTTCTTCTTCATGTTATAGTGTTACTAATCAATTTTCTTCATTTTAAAGCAGCTGAATGATGTTGAGTTTTTCTTTGTGTCCTGCAGGAAGCCTCACACCCACATGGGTAGTGTTTTGGCTTTGTCGTCCAATCCAGGCCATCAGAACTGGCCCTTCTCCACAGAACCCTCCCTGTCCCGCTGGGACACACACCCTGCTCATTGGGACAGTCCACCCCGCTGGGAGAGGAAAGATGGACGCCTCCCCAACCCTGGCAGCTTCCATTCCCTCCACAGGAGTTGCAAAGGTATCTTTATTGAAGTGATGCTTACTGAGCAGCGACTCAAAAAGGTCATAAAGCTACGTCATACTTTTTTTCCCCTTTTTTTTTTTATATCAAATGATGTTTGACAGTTTTTAAAAACACATTTCTCTTCCTGCTTTAGATGTGTTTCCCCATCAGATTGAAGGGGTAAAGATGATCATCAACAAAGCCTTAAGCAGCTTCTTCAAGGTGACGTTTACTTTCTCCTCATATTGGTTCTTTTTCAACACGGAGATGTTTTGATGACTGTCTTCTCTGTGTCCAGGTGAGCCACAGCGTCCACCTCAGCGCCGTAAGTCCTTCCTACTATCGCTTCCACGTGGAGCACTTACAGTCGGACGACTACAGCAAGGACAAGGTTGGTCCTCGTCTGTTTCAAGAAAGACCCACTCCATTAAAAATATTGTTTTTGTGTTTTTCAACATGTTCTTATGTTGTGTTTCTGATGATGGAGGACATATATATATGTATATATATATAAATGCTAAATATGCTTAAAATTGCATGTCTGAGTCTTTCTTTAATCAAGATCAGAAAAAAATCAAATTTTAAAATACGATAAGCGGGCCATAAGCTCCCTGCTTTGAGCTCTCAGCAAAAAGAAGGGGAAGGGGGGCGGAGTTGCTCTGCCATTGGTCACGTTCACAACTCAGAAGCAAATTTCTGATGAACTACTGCCTCTGCAGAAACTATGTCCAAGAAAACGACACAGGATTATCAATTTTGGCTAAAAACTTAATTAAAAGACTACTGAGAACACTTTGAAAATAGACCAAAAGATGAGTTTATCTAAAGTGTCAGTCAGAAACGTTGTGTTTGCCGTTGTTATCCCTGCAGGAGGCGCCGGCACTGATTGGTGAGATGGACTCATCAGGGAGTCTGAACGCTCACGCTCTGCTGCACCTTACCGAGCGGGTTCGAGCCAGAACTGTGTTTCAGGTCAGCACCAAGTGTCTGTTTCTTCTCCTGTGTTTTTTTTGCTTCTAGAAAAGTCTGATGCTCCATTCAAACGGTTGCAGAGAAAGTCCATGGTTCAAGTTCAAGATTATATAGTATACTTTCAGTGTTCTCTGTTTATCACAAGAGTTAAGTTCTAAATTAAATCCTGATAGGTGAAATCTGCAAAGTAGGATTACAGATGTTTTAAGGTTATAGAACTTGATTCACTTTTCTCAGACACACATGAAGAATTTCACACTTCTTTCTGAAACAATCAAAGTTTTTTTCATAAAAAAATGTAAATGTGGAAAACTGAACACATTCTGTACACGAGATTGCATGGCGGAGGTTGATCAGCAGTACTTTACAGCCAATCAGAGCGCAGAACATAATGTACTGTAAAACAAAGAAAAGCATGCCAAATTTCACTGAAAAGGATCTGCAAAACTGCGAAGGATGAAATTGCAAAATAGCGGCGGCTGGAGTGACAAGAACCCAGAGAGAATCAGGTTTGGACTCGGAAATGCAGCAAAATGTATTTTAATTAACTACAAAACAAAACTCTCAACCGTGTCCGATCCAGAACTTAAAAGTTCTCCATTTAAGAAAAAAAGTTCTGTGTTTAACGCAATTTGGACACACGTTTTTCTTTTTTTAAAATCTGCAAATATGAAGTAAAAATTGTATAAATATGAACATTTTATAAAGTGTATTTTTGAATCCACTGTGTTCTGACAGTGAAAACGTATCGGATTTTGTAGAAAAATAATGTAAAAAAAAAAATTCATATTATAAATCCTTCAATCGTGATCCATTGTGGTTTATATTCACCAATCTAGTGAGTATTAAAGCTCACTAGAATTGTGGGAAATTTCCAGGATACTGTACTCTGGAATTGGAGATTTGAGAACCCTGACATAATGACAAACGTCATCTATGTTGCATTTAGTAGTAAGTCGGGATGCAATGATTCAGATTCCAAAATATCTGGTTCAAACCTTGATTTTGGTTCAATTTATGCTTTTACAAAAAAAACCTTAAAATTCAGAAAGAACTTTTTTTTTAAATTAGCGAGTATAATTGAAGAAAATCCTTTAAGTTGGCTTATAATAAGCCTGGTGTGATGTAATGAAACAAAAAATAATGAAATATTTTTACATTTACTAGAACTATTGTTTGACACTTTCAACATAGACACGCTGGTATGCAGTAGAATGCAATGATTCACTTTTCCCGCGATTCAGTTCAGTGATACACTGTTCGGTTTTAGACAAAGACTTGTGTCATTCCTAGAGGTGTAGCAGTGACGTCGTGCTAGTTTTTCCTGTTGATACGTTTACAGACTCAGCAGTCCCAGTTTGTGACCTGGCAGTTTGAAACGGAGTACAGAGGCAGCGACTTCACGGCTGCCGTGACCGTGGCTAACCCAGACGTCCTCAGGGAGTCAGGTAAAGTATTGTGCGCTCTGTGGCTTTTCTGCAAAAATCAGTGTCATAATAAAGTTCTCCTTTTCATATTTTTTTGTGTGCAGTCATTCTTGTGGCACACTTTCTACAGAGCGTATCCTCTGGACTTGTTCTGGGCGGCGAGCTGGTCTACCATCGAGGGCGAGCGGAGGAAGGAGGAATTCTGACTCTGGCTGGACAATATTCAAGTACAGTTTGTTAAAGATCTGTCCACTGCAGGAAATGTTTACTAATCTGTGCTTCAAGGGTCTGCTTTGATAAAAATTTGGCAGCAACGTTTACATCCATGTTTATGTTGGCATGCAGGACCAAACTGGGTTGCGACGCTTAACGCAGGTAAAGGCGGTGCTCACGCCAGCTACTATCACCGAGCCAACAAGCAGGTCAGCCAGCACTGCAGAACTCAATGAGTACAGCCTTTTAACCCTTTAAATTCAATTATGTCATTTTCTATCATAAAATTTTCCCATCAAGCTTTTATAGAACTTTTTAGTCAAAGATAAAATATCTTTTGTCATCTTTAAAGACATATGCACAGCTCATTAGAAATAAAATTTAGAGTTGTGGGCGGGACTGTTGGCACAAATCAATGCAAATCACCCCCCTCCCCGTTACTCAGAGTTCTGTTTGGACACTCATGCACAAGCTTATAGCCTCAAGCTAACATTAGCAGCGTAAAAATAATGGCTATCAATCCAGTTGTGCAGTTCTGAGCCAGAATCCCGATTCACTACATCAGAAGAGTTGAACACTCATCGTGTCTCACACACTTAAGCATGAACGGGCTGGGGTGCGCACAGGGGGAGAGGAGACTGGCACGTCCATTTCAGTACCTGCATCATCAGTTTGAGCTTTTTCTAGCATCCAGTTTTCTGATCCAACACTGTTTGAATTAAGAAATACTCAGAAAGGCAGTCAACTTTATTTATGTAGCACTTTCAAAAAAGCAAACAGCTAAAACCAAGTTCTGAACACAAAACATACAGCAAGAGACAACAACACTAAAACAGGTGAAAACATAAAATAAAATAAGTGAAAAATTCAAATAAAATAATAAAAGCAATGAAAAAGATATAAAACAGCAGTTTTAATAGTATTTTATTGAGGTCCTCTATTATGAGAAAAATGCTATAAGATTATGTTAAAAACAAAAAAAAGATCATCGGAGCTTTACATACCGTGTTTACATTCTGACTGCTACCATAACTCTTTAAGAGTTTGCACAACTTAAGTATTTCCTGTGGATTCTTAGGTGGGGAAAAGGTATTTTGGGCTGATATGTGACACTTTTTACAGTAAGAGTGTTTATTCAATCAACCTAAATCAGCTTATTCTGTTGCAAAGTAAAGCTAACGAGAAGTCTAGCCCATTGGTCCAAAACAGAAATGAAAAGCCGTGTTCTGTGGGTCAGAATCAGCTGATTCACATCGATCGCATTAAGCGATTGTAAAGTTACGATAGAGAGTGTGTACTATTTTGGTGTTGCGGACGACTCTCCAGGGTTAAAAAGTTAAAGGGTTAAAAAAAACATCAAGGAATATCATTTATCTGTATTGATTCATAAAATGCAGGGATTAAAATATGTTAGATTTTAACCTTCTTTAAATGTAAGAATTTGTCATTGTACTGAAAAATGTCACACATTTTTAGTTTAAATACTTGTATATATATATATTATATATATATATATATATATATAGTATATATATATAATATATATATATAATATATATATATATTAAGTTAATATATTTTTAGAAATAAAATTTAAAAAAATGAAAAATCTATGCTTTTTAGGTCATAATTGTGATTTTTTTTAAATGAAAGGAAGTGCTTAATTCCTGTTTGTTTTTGCCAGATCCAAGTGGGGTGGAGTTTGAAGCCAGTACCAGGACACAGGAAACCACCACCTCATTCGGGTACCAAATGGAACTGCCCGAGGCCAACATGGTCTTCAGAGGTAGCCTTTAGTATTTTTGCAATTGTACCAAATTTGTGGCTCTAAGCTCACCAACCTGAAGCCTTTTTGCTGTTTTTGTGCAGGTATGATAAACAGCCGATGCATTATCGGAGGTGTGCTAGAGAAGCGTTTGTCGCCGCTGCCAGCCACCCTCATCATGGGGGCTTTCGTAAATCACCGAGGCGACAAGCTGCAGGTGGGCCTCGGTGTCACCGTGGGATAAACTGCCAGTCATCCAACCAGGACTTCCCTGAACATTTCTAGTTTAACTCAGCGCATCTCATCTACCGGCCTACCTCTGACCACGGATGTTTTCTGGACGACAGAGGACCCCCACCACCACCTGCTGGAGGGTCAAGAACATTCAGAATCTGCGAGGAGTGTTCCTGAAATTAGAACCCTCCGCTTAACTGAGACATTTATGGGAGGACGCCTGTTCCGCAGACTGACTGGAAACACTTTTATACTCCCGGTTGTTAAGGTAAAGGAATTCTAAAAGGACTAAAAAGTTTTCAGGTCAAAACACATTAACTAGGATGGAATACTTTATTGTTCTGCAACCAATTTACAAAGATGATTAAAAAAAAAAAAAACGTAAACAGTAAAAATATTTATGCCCAGTGGAACAAACGGCAGAACTCAAATGCTGCAGTTTGTTCAGTCAAAGGTTTTAAGGGCCTTACTCAAAATAATTAAAATTACAAAATAAAAAAAAAGAAGCTGTTTTCTGTAAGACCAACCTGTGTGCAGCTTTTTCTGTTCTGCTGTTTGCGTCCTTATTTAACCCCTGAAATGTGTGGCTCTGAGTGGATTTGAATGTAAAGAGAAATCTTCTGTTTTAAATTAACTTTATTAAATACAATCTTTCTGTTAAACAGTTTGTCCTTTGGCAAATAATTCAGTCTTAATCACTGAACCAATCAGCTTCTAGCCTTCTAGGGTTTGATCGGTGCGTCTCACAGATTGACTGTTTATGAGAACTGGACTGAGTGATCCCTCCCTCCTAGTGATCCAAACCGGAATAACCTTTAATCCTAATTTTTTATAACCTTTTTTTCTGGAGTGCAAGTTATTTCAGGTTATAAAGTGGCCAAAGATGTCTTAATAAAAGTAAGTGGTTGTCATAGAAACGATGAATCGGACCAATGATGCTTACTGACATCTGTTTATGGCGGCGTCCATATCAAAAACTGAATTGACTTCTTTTGTTTGGAGACTGAAGTAAACTGTTTTCAATGGGTGATGTCACATTCACTCAGTCCAGATCTCATATACAGTCAATGTCTAACAAGCTGCAGTACCTGACTCTTCTCCAAAAACTTCCAGAGATTAAAACAAAGTTATAAAATGACTGTGCAGAGGCCAGAAAGAGCAGAGAAGAAATTCACTTAAACATCTCCCTCATTTTGTTTTTTTTTCCTCATTAATTCGGCAGCTGAACACTTTTAAAACTGAGGCTGTGTCCAATTTCCCTCACTACTCCTGAACCCCCAAAAGACCATGCAGTACAGGAATATCAAGTGCCCCTAATTTTATACAATTCGGACTACGGAAGCTGAAAACAGCCTACCTTACTTTTTTTTTTGTTTTGACTCTTTAAAAAAAAAAGAAAAAAAATTTAACACGATAGCGATATTGTCATCACTAGAAAACAGTCACAAAAAAAGTCGGGTAGGCTGTTTTTGACTTCCATACACATGCTTACTACTTCCTTTTTTTAAGTCAAAGATGACGTCACCCTTTTTTTGAAGTAAAACGCTGATAAAAAAGAACATTTTACAAATATTAGTTATGAATCTATAATGTTTTGATAATGACCATTTTGAGGATTTAAATACACGTAGTCTAAACGACAAATCGCTTAAACGCAATGCATTGTGGTCTATATTTGCCAACCGAGTGAGACTGATGCATGCTCCACAATCTGTTTTAGAAACCTGGTCGGATGCACAGATCTTCTTCTTGTCGCCAACAACTTGACGGTTAAGCTGTTAGAATTCTATCAGCTCCCAGCAGCATTTCCTGACAGTTTAGCATCTTTTATGACTGTCTGAGCTATTCAAACAATAGATAACTTCATGTTCTTCAACAATTACAGTGCGGCAACTAAATGCACACAGTTACTTTTTTTTCCGTATTTGACAACATAAAAATAAATGTTTCTATTATTGTAAATATTTTTAGAGGTGCCTTTTGTCCTCAACAACTCAACTGGTAAGTGGCGTAAAATGCTTGGAAGTAGACGCAGTTTGTGCATGCGTGGTACCAAGCTGTTACAAATCAGGTAGTGACAATGCACACAAGTTTTTCCAGAGACTTTTGGGAAATTTTGTGGAATTTTTTAATTTTAGCCCTCCAACCGGGGAGTAGTGAAGGAGTTCGGACACAACCTGGGTCTTACTGACCTTTGACCTCTTCATTAACAGTAACTTACTAAATAAGATGGTCCAGAGAAACTAGCAAACAAAGTTCCTCCTGATGGAGACAGAAGGCTTCACAGCGTCCTTGTTGAACCGCCTGCCGCTGGACGTCCTCCTCAGCTCCAAGGCCGTAAAAATAGTGCACCTTTAATGTAAAGCCTGCAACCATTTAAACATTCTGTACATATATATTCACGTGAATATATTCTAACGCAGCTGATGTCGACATCCAGTTGTGGTGTCCATCACCTGCAGATCCCAACTGCCGAGGAGAAGCTCCTCCCCCTCGCTGTCTTGTCAAATGTCCTTGAAGAAAGAAAAGAAGTTCTTCCCCGTGTCTTTCTTCAGCCTCAGGGATTTACTCCTCTGGAGTCCAAAGGCGCCGTTTCTGTCCCGCCGGGGCTCCTCATGCTGCGCCACCTGCTGACTGATCACGTGCCGCATGTCCTCCTGAGGAGAAGCCGCAGGAAAACAGGAGGATCAGTCTGGTTAGGAAGAAACACGGATGGAGATTTGGATTCCGCACACCCACCTGCCAGGCATCTAGCTCTTGAGACATCGCCACCTTCTGCTTGATAGTGTTGAGAAGCTGCTGAGTCAGCGTTTCTTTTTCTTGGCGTACTGTGGTCAGCTCACTTTCAAGGGATCTAGAAGAGAATTAGAATTGAATTCAGTAAATTGGAATATCCTCTGTGAAGCGGAATATAATGTTGATTTTGATAACAGGAATTTAAACCAAACCCCCTAACAAGCTTTGACATCTCAAATTGTTACTTTAAAATCCTCTCATTAGCTCCAGTTGTTTCCTTTTTTGTGTTCTATCACAGTTTTCCTTCCATTTCCATTTAAACTGAGGTGCTTAAATACAGCACTCATTGATTGACCAGCTTCTTCAAGAATGGCCCTTTGCCTTATGTCAGACCATTTTTTTTTTTTTTTTTTTTTTTTGTATTTATATTATCCGGATCGACAAATTTTGAACTTTTTCACAAAATTCAAATCCAAAAATTATCTTTGTGGTTTAACTAACTGTACGAAATAATCCTCAAAACCAAAAAGTCAAACTTTCGAAACCAATAATTTCTATAAAATACCAAAACTCCCCATTTTGAAATAAATTAATACAATAAATCAGGGGTGAGATAGCTACAACCCGGGGATATGTGGCCCCTTAAACCATTTAGCTGGCCAAACTCAAACAAATTAAATTAATGATCGTTTTTTTACTTTTAATTTTCCTCCTCATTTGTCTCCACATAAATGGTACACTATAAATACATTGAGTTTTTTTTAGGTGCAGAAAGTTATTCTGCATTCACATGTTTGTAGATTTACTTTTCTCACATTGATGTGTCGGCCATTTTTCTGATCATTCCAACTCCACATGAACGCAACCTTTTTCTAATTTTGTGTATTTCCATCAACCCAGTGATGCAGTTACCACTAAAAATATTCACCTGTAAGTTGGCTTCCCAGGGCCGCCTTGGGACGACTTGAGCTCATCCCTTAAACTCTCCAGTTCCTCTTGTTGAAACTGAACCTAGAAAATTCAGCATCTTCAGTTTAATTGACATAGAACTTATTTAAGAAAAATGTTTTCTTAGAGCAGAAAAACTAACAATTAAAGTGAAAGTAAAGTCTATTTTTGTTCCAGTAATTGTTGAGCTAAAGTTTAACATCCATAATATAAGAAACAGTGAAAAACATTTCATATTATACCTATATTTCTAATGTGAGTGCAAATCTGTCCATTTTTTTTTACAAAAAAAATCAAAACAAAATAGGATTTTACTCTTAATGTCTGAACTTATTTCATTGCTTTAGGTGTGGAATTTAAGAGACATTTCCCAGTCCGTTCTGAATGAGGTAACACACACTTATGGAATAAAAAGGGTTTAAATCTCAAATGTTTGTGCAGAGGAACAGACCTTCTCTTTCAGTGCTTGTATTTCCTCATCTCTTGCTTGTAGGACAGTGGAGTGAGCCAGCAGAGCCTCTTTTGCCTGATTATCAAGAGATAAACAAAACCAAGCAAATACATATGACGTCAGCGGGGACATACCAACACCTGAGCAGGTAAATGAGGTCAGCACTGCGGATGTTTTTAGGTTGAGGACACCGGTTAGTACCCATGAGGCGTTTGTGAGTACCTGTGACTGCTGAATTTCACTGAGCAGAGACAAAGGTTGTGTGTGTGCACTGTCCAGAACGCCGTCCTCTCCCAGGTTCAGAGCTTTTTCTTGCAGAGACCGATTCAAGGTGCGCAATTCAAACACCACCCCCTGCTCCTGCTCTATCTATGTGCACAGACAACACACTGTGAGAGGTAATCGCATGCAAACACTCGAAGCTCTGAGCTGCTTTTCTCCGTTAGGGAAAACTGTAAAACATCCCTCCTCCCGACGGTTTTAGCAACAGCTAATTTCCAGGATTTGACCCTAGAAAGGTTTAAAAAAGATTAAAAAACCAAAAAAAAACATTGTTAAATGTTTGCAGAAAAGAGTAAAACCCCTAATAATTAAATAAGGAAAACAAAGGGAGAAGAGCACATGTGTGTGCACTGCTACAACCGCAACCGGGATTTGGTTTGTTTATTTAGAAACGGGTTCCAGACTTTGAATTAGTGGGGAGCAGATTCCAAAATAGCCCCTTTAGTGTGCAGAAGTCTTGCAAAAGGGAACTCATACTAGTGAACTCGTAATTTTTGAAATATGTTGTATTTCAAGAAATATTACAATGATGGTTTTGTGGTGTAACAGCTTCAGAGGACCAACTGTAAAGGTCAGGGGTCTGCAACCTTCAAAACTAAAAAACTCATTTAGGTGGATTTATCTCTGACCAAAACCCTGTAAGAGCCCAAATAAAACACTTCTTTGTACTGTAGTGATGGTTCTGTTACTTATATGATGATTAAAAAATTTTTTTTTTTTGGTGGGGGGGCATGAATAAAAACAGAAACAAGAAAAATCTATGCATTTTTTGTAAATATTAAGTAATTTTTTTTATTTTAACAAAAAGTCACATTAGTTCCTTTTAAAATGAAATACTCAGTGTGCCATAGGATAATCCTGCTGCAGTAAATGTACACACATTTAAACCAACTCTCATAAGAAAAGCCATTTTCAATATTAACTCCTTTAGTCTACCTTGATGTGCCATCATCCTGTTAATTTGAATACAAACAGGACTTCATTGGTTTATAATCCAACCAAAAAAACTCATAAAGAATGCACAAATAAATATTTTTGTTAAGTAAACATCTTTTAGCAGTAAGTGCTTCAAATGGCTCTAGTTATAAATAAACTTAACAGAAAATCAAACATTTTACTAAAGTTTTGCTCAGTATTAGACATCTGTGCATTCAGTGGTTGTTCACATGAGCCTATTAAATTAGTTTATTATCAGCAGTGGTGTAAAACATTTTTTTTTACTGTTAGAGGAACATCTCAAATTCATAAGCCTGAATAATTAAATTTAAACTAATGGTAATAGTTGCAGCAGTAGTTACAGCTAAACAGTAACACTTTTTAAAACTACTAGTGTTCAGTTTTTGTAAAAGAGCCACATGTGGATTCGGAGCCTCAGGTTGCAGACCCCTGGTATATGCCTCCCATATGGAGAGAAAATTGCATCACTCCAATTTGTGTGTGTGCAACTTTGGATTTGTACATGCGTATTTGTTTGTGACACTATTTTCTCTCCATACTTCCACTCGTTTAAGTGGGAGCTTCTGTTAATCAGTCATGTTAGTAATGGGTGTTCTATGAGAGATGCTGCTCTGTGCAGCAGGTCACCTGACCTCGGCCTCCTTCTCGCTCAGTCTGCTCTGCAGCTCCAGCACTCGCTCCTTCAGTCCATCCCTCTCCAGGCGTAGCCTCTGGCTGTCCTCCTGCCATGATTTCAGCTGCGTCTCCATGTGTGACAGCCGCTCTTTCAGGACCCTGTTCTGTGTCACACAAAACCAAAAATTTTGAGAAGAAATGCAATCTCAAAGACCCACTTTGATCATCTTTTGATCTATTTTAAAATTGTTCCCAGTGGTCTTTTAAATTGCAATTATGCCATTTTTAGCCAATATAAAAAAAGTTTCTGCAGAGCGGCAAGAGTTCATTGCTTCTAAGTTGTGATCGGGACAATTGGCGACCGTTGGAGTCCCCAGTGGTGAGTGCTCTCTTTTTACATGCTTTCCCACTAGCTTACAGCTCCTCCCACCCCTAACTGTACATTACCGATGCAATGAAATCCAGCCGTAGTTTTAAAGCAAATTCCAGCTCAGATGAGAAAAACATTAGTCTGCAAGTGGATGCACTAGAATGGACCGAAGCAGGGAATTGTTGTTTTCCACGTCACAAATGAGCTCTTTTTCAAACAATGTTTTTTTCGTCTGCCCCTAATTTCCAACGACTTGAATAAAGAACTACTCAGAAATGCAATATTAATCTTAATTTTGATTATATGTGTCCTCTGTCACAGGAACAATCCCACAAGAACATGTTAAAAACAAAAGTTTCATCAGAGGCGGTCTTTAATTTTAAATATTCCAGCCATTTTTGTTTCTTTTTCAGATGGTTTAAAAATGTTTTCTTTGCCGAAAATGTATTTTAGTGTCCACCGTTAATGACTGCTTTGAATGGTTTTCAGCTGGGTTATACAAGGTCTATAGTTTGCATGTTTGTTTTTTTTTATATTGTGCCAAAAAAGCATCTAAACTGAATTATCACATCTGAAACTACTATTTCTTATGTGCATAAAACAGTCTTAAAACTTTATTCATTTGAAACATCTCTATGGTCTGTAACAACTATTTCTTGTTGAGTGTGTCTTCAAAATAAAAGCCTGCCTTTATTAGTGGCTTATGAAAACAGATTACCTCTGCTTGCCAGTTCTCTAACTGTGTGAGGCTGATGTTGCGGCTGAAAGAGGACTCCTCCATCTCCTCTCTGAGGGAGCGCAGCTCCGTCCTCAAGGAGTGCTCCAGGGTGACAGCCTGCAGAGTGACATGGGAGGCTGTCAAACCCGTTTACCTGCATTGTTTTTGATCTGAGTGATTATGACGTGACTCATCCCGCAGACGGGACGTTTTTAGCTGTTCTCTGACGGAATGAGCTTACCTCAGCCAGCTGCTCCACTAGTCTCTGGTTATGAGTGGCTAGCTGAGTCATCTGCTCAGTTTCATCTTTCCGCCGCTCACGCCCTTCATTCAGGTGTTTCTTTAGCTCTGCTCGGACTGCGGTGAGGTCCGTCATCAGCTCCGCCTCCCTCTGTCCAGACTCCAACTCCCTCATCTCCAACTTCCTCTGTAGAACATGCTTCTCCTGCTGTAAAGCCTAAGACGTTACAACCCCATTATTGGTTTGAATATGCAACTTCACAAATTTAAGGTTAAGAAAACATTTCAACAAAACTTGAAAAAAAAAAAGTACATCATAAAGGGGCTACATGGAGGTCAACAGCTCAAACAGGCTCCCAAAATGAAGATAAATAGAAAACCAGATCATTTCCTGCTTTCATGTAAAGTTAGCACAACATTGCTGTAATCCAGGATATGGAAAGGGTGTCACCCACAACAAAAATGTTTCTCCCCAACACAGTCCTGTTTTTTTTTTTTTGTTTTTTTTTCTCAGGGTTTGGTTTTAGGTTCAAGGCTACATTTACCTTCAGCCATTTTTGGACTACATTATAAAATATCCATCGTCTTCCTGTAGACATGGGCATTACCCCTTAAAGCCATATCTTCAAATGGTCACAAAGTTTCTGGTAACTCCACTTCAGTTATGAACAAAATTCAAGCTGGGAGGGGCACTATATATCCCACAGGTGTAATCCTTCCCCGTACTGCCCCCTTTTACCCTGCCCCCACTGGCTGAGTGGCTGCCACACACCCCTCACTCTCCCTCTCACCCTGTTACCCCGATCAAATACTTGTGACAAAAACATTTGAAAAAACAAAGCACTCCTTTCAAAATGGCTGCTTTTATGTTGGTTTTATATCCATAGCAACCTTTTTATCTTTTGGTCACCTGGTGGTGACGAGCAGATCTATGTAATTTTTTAGAGGAATTGGCAAAAATAAATTTTTGAATTTCCCTAGCAACAAAGGTTTTTTTGTTAACCACATCCATATTTGTAATATGTTTAATATCATGTGTCATATCTTTTCATTCAGCTCGAGCCAGGGATTCTTGTATTACACATGCATAATATTCCAGTAAAACATTTGCGCGCAGCAGGGGAACACTACTTTGTGAGCTTGCCAGGCTAACACCATTCAAAATCTACAACTTCTAAATGCAAAATTTTTTCCCAATTAATTTCCAGATGATACTTGATGAGTACATTATAGATACAACTCATTATGAAGAGTTTGTAAATAGTACTAAAGATAAATTCAAGATGGCGGTCTCTTCCAGAGGTCAACGAAACTGCAGTCGTGATTGTAGACTTAAGTTGATAGTGTGTGTGTGTGAAATTTCATGAAGATAGCTCAAACAAAAGTTTTCTTTTCAAATACTACAGGAAATGCTAAAAAACTTTGCCACAAAATGGCCGCCAAACCATAGGCATCCCATACTTTTTATAAAGCTTCATTTGGATGTCCCTGATGCATGGAATTTGGTTTTGTTAGTAGATTTTGAAGTATTTCTCTTATAAGACATTTAATTGGCCATGTTGATTTTTTTGTGATGTCATCATTTTTGATGGGGAGTCTTTCAATTTTTTTCAACGAGTACAAGGTGCTTGAAAATTTTAGCGAGTTTTCAAGAATGTAGCGGTGGGGAAATTTTTGCTCAAAGGCGCAGCAAAATAGAGGAATTGTGAAAACAATATGGTCCTTGCCGTCCATGTCTTTCTTTGTGAAAACACAAAAGATGCTATGGAAAAAAAATTAAATAATTAAATTTAGGTTTAAGATTTTGTTTTTTGTTTTTTGTAAAAGTAGATTCATAAAAAATATTCGTTAGTTTGATTTGCAAAAGTAGTTTTTAAAAAGGCTGGACATGCCTTGGCCGTGGTGTAGAGGGCAGAGCTTGCCTCATCCTCACCTCCAAGTCCCTCTCTCTCTGCTCCAGAGATGCTGCCAGCTCCTCGTTCTTCTCCAGCAAGGCCTGGCCCAGTTCTGCAGCCAGGATTAGGTCCGTCTCCATCCCTCCTCCACTGTCAACATTCTCTGGTGAGGATGAAGGAAGACCAAAGGAGAGAGACACTGGAGAACCCGAGGACAGAGGAAAGAAGGAGTCCTCCATGGTGGGTGAGGGAAGGCTGGCCTTCCTTAGGGGAAACATCACCGACGTTTCTGTAATCAGGCTGGAAACATCACCCCCAGTCCTGTCAGACAGATGATTGATTGATAAAGATACCCTTTTTTTCAACAGGAAACCATAAAATGTTCTCTGCATGGTTAGATGTCATTGCAGACAAAATGTATCATGGATGAATTGCGATATCTTTTGTTTGCTGTAAAAATGTCAATTTAAAAAAATGTTTTTTTGATTGCTAAAACGCAGTTTTCATTGTGTTTTTCCTGGTGATCTTTTGCTTGCCATAAAAACACATATGTAAAAAATGTTTTTTGATGGCCAAAATGCTGTTGTTTACTGTGTTTTTCCTGGCGATTTATGATATCTTTTGGTTGCCATAAAAACGTGGATTCGAAAAAAAATTGTTTTTGATGGCCAAAACGCTTTTGTTAAGTGCATTCTTTGCTGATGATTCATGATACCTTTCACTTCTCATATGTTGTAGTCTATATTCAGTCTTTGTTTTCCATAATATTCCATACAGGAGAGCGCAACCTCTGATGATCCTGAAGCTCAGATCTTCTTCTCTGCACAAGTGAGTCTGTAGAACACAATGTACTGCAAGTGACCCATAAAACCTTTAAAGAAGAGTTCTTTCAAAAGTAATCCAATCTAAATACACCTATGCAGAGGCTTTGTCTGGAAGGCCTTTGGTTACTTGGACCGAAATACCAGCTCCCGTCTCCTCATTGTTCCATTCCCCTCCCTAAATTCCGCAGGCAATGCGGAATTCTTCATAACACAACTAAGTCTTCAAAGTTATTGGAAAAATTTCTTGGAATTTTTGTGAACAATTTTTCAGCAGGGCAACTTCCTGTACAGTAGGTAAGGTTGGCGTCACAAGAAAAGCGGTGCATTCCCAAACCTCAAATTCAGTTTTTGTACAAAAAATCAGACAGAAGATAATGAGTTTCAGTTACTAAAACTGATGCCTTTATGTGATTTATCGTTTCTGCTGCCGTTAAGTCGCTTAATATCTAGAGATGTCATTAAACTGATCTCATCTTCATCAAGAGGATTTAAATATCTTGTTTATTTATCCTTTTCCATGGCAGAATATAAGCAACAGGCTACTGGATGAAGAATAGAATCTTTCTTACCTGAAAGATCCCAGCTAACTGAAGCCAACAGGTAGATCCTTCCTGTTTGTCAAGTGTGTGTTTGAATATCAGTCGGTGTGTGAGTGTGGGAGGTGTTTGTGCAATAGAGGCCTGGCTGGTTTCCTTGGCTGTGAACATGTAAATCCGGCGTGTGAGCCCGCCTCCACCTGAGAAACAGGAAGAGGACAGACAGGTGATGAGAACAGAGGAGGATCTGCTCAGACACCTGCTGTGGCCAAACACTGAACCACACAGGACCGGATTGGTCCACAAAAATGAACTCCTTGCCGGTCTAGTAGAGACAGAAAGAACCGAGGAGACAGGCACATCTCTGTCTGCCTTCAACCTGCCCCCTCCTCTTCCTCATTCTGCCATCCTGTTTACCTGCTCGCAGGGTTTCAATGGAGCTCTGTGTGAGTGAGGGGGCAGGGACAGGAGGCGGCCGCTGCTGCTTCAACTCTGTCTGAAAGTTTCCACTCAGACTGAAGTCAGTACAAGAGGACCTTCCTACCTAAAAAGTTATCAAAAGTTTTCTTTTGCTGTCAGGTGCAGTAAAATGGCCTCTAGACTCAAAATATCTCTTTTTCTGTGGCTTTTGTTGGGTATTTGTGAAGGTGGAAGGCAGATGTCTAAACTTTCCAACCAGAAACTCTGTGCTGACTCTGAATGCAGCCGTAAGTAGTGAACATTTCTTATTTTCAGTCCTCCTTGAAGATATGGATTGGAATTTTTTTTTCAAATGACATAAAACAGACATTTTTGTGTTTATGATGAACAATGAACATTGCATTGTTCCTGTTCAGATCCCATTTTGATAGCCCGAGCAACACAGGACTACTACCCTGCAGACTGCAGGTTCATCCCGATCAGACAGGGACAGCTTGTTTACGTCTATTCCATGTTGAAAGACAGAGGGAACCTTTTCTGGGCTGGCAGCGTAAGTATATATGTACATATATATATATATATATATATATATATATATATATATATATATATATATAAACAGATTCAAAGCATCAGAATGTAATGTTAATGCAATATTTGAACAAAAACTGAGCTTTGTTGTCACATTTTTAGGTATAAAACCACATGAGTTTGTATTTTTTTTTTTTTTTTTTGGTAAGCTCTGGGTTTTTTTTCTTCATTAGCATCCAGAAATAAACTTGTTGTCTGACATGAAGGGTTATCTGTTGTTTCTTTATTATTTCTTTGCTAATTGAGTCAAAAGTACACCAGAAGTAAATCAAAGTGTTTATTTTTTCCTTACAATGTGATGTATGGAAATACTTGGAAATGGAAAATCAATGATAAATAGTTTTCATTTAGATTGCCGACAGTAGAAGGGATGCGCCTCTTGGTGGAAAGCCAAAAAGTTACTTGCAAAGAACAGAGTAGGCTTTTATTATTTGTGACACAAGGCCATCCAGTAAGCTGAAATATTAAGGTGCCTGAAAATGCATCATCTTGTTTAGCTCCAATGCAGCCTGAAGAATTTCTAATGCATTTAAGTTATTTTTCTTGTCTGTGTGCAGCTTTGATTTAGAAATTAACATTTTATGTTAAGTGAATAAAATACATTTTTATTTTTTCTTTATGAATATATTTTCTAACTTCCAGTGATGCATGTCCATCCATCTGTTGTCTGAACCCAGTAAATCCCTTTCAGGTTTGCTGGAGCCTATTTCAACTACAGTTGGGCGAAGCCGAGGCTGAACAGGCCCCCAGTTTGTCCCAAGGCCTAGTGATCCACGAACACTAAAAATATATTTTTTGTTCACGCAGATTTTTTTTCAATCCTTACAGATGATACTAAATTTCCCCCTTAAGTCTTTTGTAAAGCCCATAACTAGACAAAGTGATCACTTTCATCATTATAAGGGCAAAGCCTGTAAAATGATCACGGCATGTACCCGTGCAGGACTTGTTAAGTCGAGTCGCCTTTCGCATAATTTCCCTTATAGGTGCAAGACTCTTATTACGGGGAACAGGAAGCTCGCATCGGCCACTTTCCCAGCAGTGTGGTGGAGGAGCTGCAGCCTCTGATGCCCGCCAGCACTGAAGTCAAAACTACTGTAGGTGGAAATATATCCACAGCATTCTCTGCAAATAAACACACTCACACACATTTATCAAACATTAGGTGCACACATAATAGCAAATGCTTTATGGTGAAACCCTTTTTAATTCTACTTTTTGTTTTGTTTTTTCTTTTCCAGAAGTGGGACTTCTACTGCAACTGATCCATTCACTCCAAGGAATGATTTCAACTCTAACACAAAGACACCCTTTGATTTCATTTCATTTTGTAAAAATAATAAAAAACATCAAAAGTTCTTGAATTAGTATTGATGTTACTCTGATCTACATAATAAAATTTATAGAGTGGGTTAAAAAAGTATTTAGTCAGTTACCAAATGTGCAAACTCTCCCACCTCAGAAGATGAGAGGCCTGTAATTTTCATCATAGACACACCTCAACATGAAAGACAAAGTAAGAAAAAAAAGGCCAGAAAATCCCATTATCTGATTTTTAAAGAAATTATTTGTAAATTATGGTGGAAAATAAGTATTTGGTTAATAAATAAAGTTCAACTCAATACTTTGCTATACTGTCTTTGTTGGTGATTACATTTTCTGTAAGTCTTCACAAGGTTTTCACAAACTGTTGCTGGTATTTTTGGTCCATTTCTCTATGCAGATCTCCTCTAGAGCTGGCCCAATAATTTTATGTCCATTTTTTGCCCTTAATTAAATTTTGCAAATTAGCAGCATACGAAGCGAAAGGGTTACGTAATCCAAAACTCCAAGTTGGCACACCTGCGTGTGAGCATGAGGCTGAGCACCAGCTTTGTAAACCACAAAAGGATTTCGTCATTGTAGAATGCGGATAGTTTTCATCAGCAGGATTTAAATCAGGAAATGCTTGAATGTCTGTCATGTTGATCACATCAAGTTAGGTAAGCGGTCATTCTCGACATTCTATGATTCTGTTCTTAACTTTATAAATAATTAATGAAAGCAATCATCTTTGGTCTGTTTTTCTTTTTCTCTGACAAAATTGTGCTTATAAATCAGCAATAATTGATTGAACATCATGCAAACCTCACCACAAGAATGTTTAAGTGTTCCTAGTTTAAACAAAAATATATTAACTTGCTATTAAATGTTTTTCTGATTAAAACCATATAATCTTTTAATAATAAAAAAATATGCTTGTGACAAGCTAACCAGGTAGAAATATGAGGACATGAGAGAAATGTTCATCCTAAATGGAAGAGAGTGAGGAATTTAGGAATAAATATGAAAGACACACTACAGTGTCTGTATTTCTCCCATGTGTATATTATGGAGATAATAACATTGATCCATACATTGGAGGTTTTGGCATGAATGAACCACAGCCAAACTTTAGAGAAATCTTTTTTTTTATCATTTATTATGCTAAATTATATTTTAAAAATGTGTAATTTTAGAGATCTAGAGAGCACAATGCTGTACATAATGAGGGTATTAAAAGATCCAAAACCATAAAAATGTGTGTTTTAACATGTTCTTGTGGCATTTTTCTGATTATGGACGACACACATAAAGAAAATTAAGATCAGACATTCAGATTATCTAATCTGTGTTTGAAAAAGATTCTAATTGTAAAGTAGAAAATATGCTTGGCAGACCACAAGCTCCCTGCTCTGCTTCATTCGGATGCATCCACTTGTAAACTAATAGATCATTGCATGTTTTTTTTTTTTTTTAAATTTGCCTAAAAACACCATAATCATGATTAAATGACCACTGAGAATACCTTTGCCGTTGATCAGAAAGTAAGCAGAGTGTATCTTTGATTTGTTTCTTAAAAAAAAAAAAATCAAACCACCTGATCATAACACATTGGAATGACTTCAATTAGAAATCTGAATTGTGTCGAGGATGATGGTTTGATTAAGACCCAGAAATAAGTGGTTGCTAATTCTTTTGAACAAACCAGATTTGCATCATCATGACTGGAGCCCTAGAGATGCACACTAACAGGAATAATAGACGTAGCAGGAAGCAGCTGTGGTGATTGCAAAAACAGTCAGTGGGTGTGAAAGACTAAAGGGATCACTAAACAGAAAATCAAGCAACACGTCTATACTGAAACCCCACAAACAACTCCTGAGTGAAAACAGGATTCAACTATGAGAAGAAAGCAGAACAAAGGATCTGATTCTCGCAAAAAGAGATGGATCAGATTTTGCTTTTTATGCTGCACCCCAACATGATTTTGGTAGCAAAATAATAAATGACCTTTTAAAACAAACTAATTGTGTGTTAAGAAACGGGTTGCTTGGAGCGAACCACATTCTGAAAAATGAAGAAAAATGTGAGTTATTCATTTATGCAAAACAGCAAAAACTATTTACTTCACAAAACAAAAATTGTTGAGGCCATTTTATTGTACTGTATGTTCTTTTGTCTGCTGCTATGTGTGTACGTGTATATAGGAGTTTTTCTTCCCTGTATATTTTGTATTTATTTTATAGTACAGCTACTAAAACTGAATTTCCCTACAGTGATTAACAAAGTTGATCTTAATTCAAAGATCTTTTCAAAATGATATCAGTCTGAAATAAACAAATATAAATAAAAGAAAATGAAAAAAAAAGGAAAAATAAGATAATTTGCTTTTAACAATTTTTTTTATTATTTTCTTTGTTAATGTCAGAAGGTTTCTGTCAGAGTTACAGTCATTTTTAATCCACAAGTACAAATGCACCGCGCATACAGCACATTCACACTCTCAGCAGCTTAGAAGTCGTGAACAAGAACCCCGGTGATGGAGGTCGTCTTCCCCCGTCAGTTCTCGTGCTCATCCAGCTGACAGTGTTGCTGCAGCTCACTTCACCTGGTCCCAGGTCCTTCTGTGGCTTTTTCAAATGTTTTGTTACAAACTAAAATTGACCCAAGTAAAACCTCCACACACAGACATACCTAGGATCTTCTCACAGAGCTCAGTTGGTGTCTAAAAAAGTTTGGTTCAGGCATTTTTGTCATCATCAGAACAAATCTGGAGTCATTTTCGTGGTTTAAATATCTCTAAAAATGCTTGTTTTGGTAAAATTAAGCACAAAGTTAAATTCTGGAACGTCTTAAATGATAGATATGTTTCACTTTCAGTAAATCTGAAAGATTCTTAGGGATTTAAATCTTCCCTGTGTCTTATTAAAAAACACAAATTCACAGTGAGTCTGACTCTGTTGCCATGGTTTCCAGTATTTAGACCCCTGACCTGTGTGAGAGCTGTTACAGTAACATAACAGGTTAAATATAAAGTAAGAAAAGCACTTGGGTTAGTAGTTGAAGAGACTCAAGGATCCGGAGTCTGCTCTCCTTCTACTTCTGTGTTCCGTCATCACAGGAGATGGGAATGCTGCGCTCCTGCCCTTGAGAGGAGCGAGGCGCCGTGATGGTCAGCACGCCATCGAAGGAGAGGTTGGAGGTAACATCGGCCCCCGTCACACCGAATGGGAGCCTGTACTTTCTCAGGAACTCTCTGGACACGAAGCCGTGGTCGTCCTGGAACAGAGAGAGGTCGGCAGGTCAGAGAGGGGCTCCGTCTCTTGCTTGCTCCTCTGAACCCACCTGTCTGCCTTCGTGTTTCCCGTGAACGGTGATGAACTCGTCAGAGACGTTGACGGACAACTCATCGGGGGAGAAGTGCTTTACATCCAGGTAAATCACATAGCGGTCCTTCTCCAGGCGCATCTGTACAGAGATGACAGCTGGTAGGATCCTTAAGCTACAAACTGATTAATCAAGCAAGCTCGGTAGTATGAGAAGGCATGAATAACAGTTTACCTCAGTGTGACCGTTCTCAGGCCAGTTGACCCAGCGCATGAAAGAAGGGCGTATCCATGGGAACGACCAGGAGAAGGGCCACATCATTGGCCAGTCAATGAGGGGTTCTCCCAAGGAGAGGTCAGCGAAGCGGCTGGACAGGGTCCGGCGGTACCAGGGGTATTGAATAGGAATGTCCATGGTGAGATGAAAGGCAGTTCTGGAGAGTGAGCAGAGCTGAAGTTTGGTCCGAGATCGGTGCTGCAGGTTCTCCTCCGCTGCTTTTTATATTTATGTTTCCCTCCCAGCCCCCTGTCCCCGTCGGTGACCCCTGCGTTTGGCTCTGGATGCTGCCAACAGGAGGATCGTCCTCCAACAATGATGTCAACTGTTTGTCCCTCCATCGCAGTCATTGTTCAGCCCATCTGACAGGGCCTGCTTGTCTGCCCTCCTCTGTGTAAGCCCACGACTCTTCTTTTCCTCTCAGTCATGAGGGCATGCTGGCTGGGAATACTGCTGATGCCCCCATGGCTCACACCCCAGGAAATGCCCCTGTCTGATGTGTGGATGACTCTGTGAGCATTTGATTCAGGAATGGCTGACAGGGCACTCGCCAGCAGGGCTCCGACTGCCAGCAGATTTAGGTTTTGGGTATCCTGGATGTGTGGCTCAGTGAGTATGAATGGGGCTGCATTAAATGGCACGCCAAGTCCATGTCATTTTGCTCTGGGCTCGGATTTAAAACCCAAATCTTCCCCACTGGGTTTGCCAACCAGATTTCCTTCCATCATCCATGTCACATTGGATTTGTGCTCCAAACGTTCACCAAAAAATGTCTGGATAATTTTAATTTTAATTTAGCACATACCATTTCCTCCGCTGATGCAGAGCAAGGTCGCTGCAGGCTTGATAGCCGTTACCAGGACAATGGATTGCGCCGTGCATCAAGTAGTTGCTTCTTGTGAAAAACGATTTAAACATAGAAAATAAGAAGTAACTAATTTCATGTTTATTTCTTTGATAAGTGAATATGGTATAAGTGGGATAATGCCCTTTATCAGAAATTATTTGACTTCATAGAGGCAACTGTAAGACATGATCAGGCCTCATTGGAAATTATCCCTTTTACAATAAATAATAGTTTAAAAATGAGACTAATGTAGAAAACAAATTCTAATTTGTCTGTAAAAAATAAATGCTGCATAATGTGATATTTGGCAAACCCTGATTAAAACCTAAAATGACATTTTAAAAATGGATTAGGAGCATTGAAACGATAATAAAATTTAAAATGCTACAAAAAGAAATGCACCAAAAAAGCTTGATTAAAAAACTTTAGAACATAACATTTTATCATATGAATGAAATACAAAAATGGCCATGTTTGCTTCTTTTTTAAAACTTGTTTTCTATTTAGTAAACATGACTGTACTCCAATACTGCTGTTCTTTTCCATACCATTATTTTTGTGTCATTTCAATAAATGATAAGCTGTAATACATTGCATGTTTATGTAGTTTTTCTTGGGGTATTTGATTTTTTTTTTTTTTTTTGAAGGAATCTAACATTTCATTCATTCATTCAATCATTCATTCATTTGTTCTTTCAATAGAGTTTTTTTTTATTGAACATAGTCTAAGCATGCAAAAAATAATTAAAAAAAATAAAAAATAAAAAACAGACAGGAGGGTTAATTATATAAATACATGCAAAGATTCGCACAGCCTTTGTATTAGATTACTGTGATTTTAATTTTATCTATAGATTAACATCTTAAAAGAAATAAGAAAATTATGGTGTTTTATTTTTAAATCTACATTTATGACTATAGAATTTCTGAAGAATTAAAAAATTATTACAAGTTATATTATAGTACTAAAATAATTGCATTCTCCCACCTTAGCAAGAACTTTCCACACTCTTTTTTAGCCTAAAGGTAAATGCTTTTATTCAGGATTCAGTGTGTATAATTTTAATAAATATTTGAAGTTGGTAAATGTATTGTTTAGTCACTTTTACTAAACTTACTTTTCGAGGCCAGCTGTACAGTGACTGGTGGAAAACTTTCCAGAAGCTTTCGGAGGAAGTTCGACTCTTACTTCCGGTTGACGCAGCGTCATTACCATAGCAACAGAACGTTTACGGTTTCTCTGTTTTGTCACATCGGAGCAAAAACTTGCTCAGACATGAACTTCCCTGCTTCTCATTACGGAGATCTTGATGACAGGAATCCCGTTTTCATCGCTTTCAGACGGGAAATCAAGTCGTTGGTGTCGTTGATGAAACGTCCGGATGGTGGCGCACAGGTGAAAGGGTGAGACGCAGGTCAACATTTTTAAGAATTCTAACATTTGTAGTAAATAGGAAACAAATATTTGAATAAGATCTGAACAAAAATGAAGTTTATTTATCTAGAAGTGATTTGTTTTGGTAGTTTTTCTCTTTCTTTTTTTCGTGTTTTAAAATTTCAATGTGCGCATGCGTAGTTTTGTGTCCCTCTCATTGACTGTATGAATGATTATAGTACATAATCATTATACTACTACAACTATTATAGTGTGAATCCTTTGTAAGCATTCACTCTACAGTGATTTTGTTTCTCTTTCCTATTATTTATTTTTCTTTTTTGTTTTTTTTGGCACGTAAAAACTCAATCACACTTTCAGCAATTTCTGCAATCTTGGTATCAAAACTTTCAGCTCTTTAAGGACATTATTGCTTGTATTTTTTGACATTCGTAAAACCTAACGGTTTTTACAATTTAACACAATTAATGCTATTTTCTTTTAGCCCTATTGAAATAAATAGGAATTTGTAAAATGTATGCAATGAAAAACATTCAGCGAGTTCAAGACATTTTTTCCTGTGAAATTTCACGCAAATTTTCAAATATTATGCAATTATTTACAATTTTACGCAGTTTATTTTTTCATGCAGTTCCTCAAATTTCTTGTGCATTTCCAAACCTATGCAATTTTGTTATCAAAATTTTCAGCATGTTAAGGACATCAATGTTACTGAAGTTTTAAGGAGTAATTTTGAGTTTAGCTCACATTTTAGCAACATGCTAATGTTTTTGGATAATTTAGCATCTAATTATATATTTTTTTTGGCCAATTTGGCATCCACTGAGGTTTTGGGCTAATTTTGAGTTCACGTCTCTACGCATTTTCAAATTTTCCAGAATTTCTTTTAATTTTTCAAGAAATTCTTCAAATTCTTTGTACACTTAATGCAATTTCTGCAACTTCAAGTTCTTTAGCAATTTTAGCAGTATACAAATATCTTTAGCAGTTTCAGAAAATCCCTTCAGTAATTACAGTAAATATCCTCACCAAATCGCTTCAGCATATTCTGCAAAATTATTCACTCTATAATGCAACTTTTCTAGTTATAATAATTATAATTATTATAATTTTACATTGTCCAATAATTATACATACTCATTATATAATTATATTCTACTACAGCCAGGAGTCCATCTTTAACCTCTCCTTACCTTTACAGTCTTTTTTTGTTTAAACAATTATTCATCTTTGTTTCGAAGGGTCAGGCTTCTTGTGGAGATTTGGAAACAGTACAAACACAGACTTCCAGCGAAGTACTACCAGGAGCAGATGCTACAGACTGCAGACTTCCTGTCTGAAATTAAGGTTATAAAATATTGTTTCTGAGCATTACTGTGTCATGCTGTTACACTGTGGTGGAAGAATCAATTCACTTTTAGAGACTGAGTCAACAGCCCAAAGAGATTTCTCAGGGGGGAATTTCACTGAAGCAAGTATTTGCTTCCAACCTTCTTGTTTTGGTAGTAATTACTTTGCTTTCTCTCAACAGATGTATGAGGTTGCTCTGTGGCAGGGCTACAGTCTGCACTTGCAACAGTTCAGCTCAGAGGAAATTACAGACATCAGTGATTTGGAGCACTTCCAGGCCTGCTTTTTCCCTGAAGGCCTTGATGTGGACCAAGATGTTGTTTCCATGAAGGTACGCCATAACAAACCAAACAAATGGTGGTTTGTGGAGTTTGCAATAACAGCATGTCTGCATTTATGTGTGTGCCAAGGTCCGTGCGATGCTTGGCTGTGCCCTCTGTACTTTTGAGCTGGAGAAGAAGCATGGCGTCCTGAAGCAGAAGGGACTCTGCAAACTCCTGCGTGTGTTGAGCTTTATAAGGATCATGATGCAGGCCTTCCAGCAGCATGAACACCTCTCCTCGCACATACACAACGGTATATATTCATGGTTTAGATTTTTTTTTTTTTAAATGGTAAAAAACCAGGACTGCTGTGTTGAATTGAAAACAAGAAAATCTGCTCACCCTCTCAGTATTACAAGATATAATGAGATATATTATACTGAAGATTTTAAGTTTCTACTGAAAGGATAACTAGAAGAAATTCTATTCAACCGGCCTTTCATGAACTTCTTTGGTATAACAATGTGTACTGACTTTTATATGGAGTGTTAAATTTAAAATCCTGTTTTTAACATTTGTCAAAATTTTGTTTTGATGTTAAAATTCTAAAAAAGAACTGCCTCTGCCCCCTCACTCTCCTCTTATGCCCCTGCCATCCTAGTGAGAGCTTTACATGACAAATTAATGAATTAAAAAAATCTGTTGGTTTTATCCTCATAGCAACCAACATTTGCAAGCTCACCATGCTAATTCAGTTAAAAATCTACAACTTCTAATTCCAACATTTTTTCCCAATGAGTTTCCCAACGATATCTGAAGAGTTAGATTGAAATTTGTTTAAATTTGTAGCTGATACATAAAGATATATATATATATTTTTTTGAAAATTCAAGATGACGGCCTTGTCCTGAGGTCATAGGTCAATGAAGCCTTAAAGTTGTAGACTTAACCTTGTGGCATGTGTGTCAAGTTTTGTTAAGAAAATTGTCAGATTTCACACTTTACCACAAAATGAGACATATATCCTGTGGCCATCCCATAATAATGTCAAAACTTTCTTTGGAAATCTTGTTAGTGGATTTTGAATACATATAACTTTAAACCACTTAACAAATTTTGGTCTCATTAATTTTTTAGACAGTTTCTCCTTCCACGATGTCAACCATTTTTGGATGGGTCGTTTACTATGTCAAAAATTTATTTTCTTCGGGTACTTTTGGTGTGTGCAAGTTTTGGTGAGCTTTTGAGTTTGTGGCGAGGGCAAAACTTAGGCTGTGGAAAACGGGGGTAAAACGTTTGGTCCAGAATGTCATAAAAAATATTCAGCAAATCAGAGTCAATACACCAGTTGCTTCCTGGTTTTAAAAATATTTGATAAAAGATCTTTTCTCATCCAGGCTCGTCACTCATTTACAACATCTGCAGTTACCTGATGACTATGAACTACAGTGCAGAGGTACTATTTTTCCCACTTCAAAAGCCTTTTCAAACCTCCTGCTCTTTCATGCGAGACGCTCTGCAGGGTGGGGCACGCTGTTGTGTGGAAGTCTGCGTCACTTTGTGACGTCTGCCTTTGTGCTTCTCTTTAGGCCTTGGAGTATCTTCTGTGGGCGAGCATCAGCGTGGAGTTGTCTGTCCCCCTGATGACGGCCAAGTATCTGCCACTGAGCGTCACTCTGTACTGCGCTGTCTGCTACTGTTACTATGACAACCAGGCTGCGGCGCAAGCAGAGGTGAGAAGTCGTTTATGCACGTCAAAACGGACATCAGACTGATGAGATTTTAGCAATCAATACATGGACTCGGTTCATTACAGCTAAACAAATGCACTTAAAGCTTAACCTACAATCTGAAAGGTTAATCAAAATACATTTTAGATAGTCTATGAAAATATTTATTTATATATATATTTTTTTTATATTTTCAGGAATTTGCCAGAAGAGCTCTGGGAAAGATCAACGAACGAGCAAAAGAGGAGGAGCAAAGTGACACTGCCACCAGCATGGCTCAAAGAGCTTATAAAGAAGCTTCCATCAAGGCACTGACACTTTCTAATGTGGTTCCTTTCATTTTGTTTTTAAACTTAAACTCTTTTTACTCCTGCTCTGACATTTTCTAAGATTGAAATCAGGGGTGTCCAAAGACGGTCAGATTTTGTTAGGTGAAAATATACGCAAGCTTACATTCTTTTAATAGCATTAAATGTAAATTCTTTTTTGCTTTGTGGTACTTTTATGTTCTTCACATTGAACAGAAATACATTTAAATACAACTTTACTAAAACCACTGTGAATGTCTGATTCAAAGACCAGAAATCCAGGCTGCACAATACGAGATAAACTTACAACACAGGAACGAATAGCAAAACAAAATAAACAATTAATGCATCATCTCCATTTCACAGCAAAAGTTGTATTTAAATAAAAGTCAACATCACCTAAATCACACCCCAAATTACCCTCGTCTACATAGGAGGCGGGGATCTAACATCAAAGGGTTTCATTCGAATGGTCAACGACATGAAGGCGACCATCTGATTGATCAAATGCGCTTAAGGCTCTATTTCATTCGTTAAATACATCAAACTGCCATGATATTGTTCTAGCATGTGCGTGAACATTTAAAGTAGCCATTGATCATGGTTTATGCCGTCTTTTGTGATACGCGCGGAAATGGCGATGACACTAAATCTGTTATTCATTGTGCAGAAATAAAACAAAGAAAAATGTGTGGAAAAAAGTTTTTTCTTAACATTAAATCTGTGTTGATACAAAATGTAAAATACAAATCAGGTGGACAGAGAAATAATACAAATAGTTAGCTCAGTTAAGTAGCCAAAGGTGGTTGCCACAAGTTTACAACGGCTCATAACGTAATTTAGCCAATCACAATCAAGAAATCGTAGTTCTTAGCAAGTGCTGGGAGTCGCATATTATTAATTTGATGGCAGGAACCTACTGGTCAGTACAACTTTTAACAAATGTAGGCTGCATTTGGCCAACGTGACAGACTTTGGACATGCCTTCTTTAGAGGTATCTGTTTCTTGTCTGTATTTTTGTAGGCAAAAATGTACCTAAAAACCTGACTTACACTCTGAAAATATTCTAATTCTCTTTCTGTTGTTTCAGCTTGGTAGCCTGGTGTTCAAGAGGGAAGTTTTTGAGATCAGGAAGCCCAAATACAAGACAAGAATCCAAACCAAAAGCTCCCTGAAAGACTTTGCCAGTGTAATAACATTATCATGTTTCACATCTACAGTATGCTCTCGGTTATTCCCTCTAAAAGGAAGTCCAAACCTGCTGTTAAGAATCAAAATAATCTTACTTTTTTGTTACTCATATGTTGCAGTAAATGCAATTTCAGAAGACTGGTAGAGTCTGCTGACACGTAGATCAGTGGAAATAATTGTTTTTTCAGGAAATATTTTGTTTTCCTGGTGGAAGTGAAAAGCTGCATGCTGAAACAGAAATTTAGTTTAGTAATTGAAAGCTTTTCTGCTAATATTGCGCTTCTTTGATGTCCTGCAGGGGCCTTGGCCTCGCACTTCCACGGAGAAGTTGCTGACGTCCATGTTTGACTCCAGTGCTGGGCATTTTTTGGGCATTTTGGAAGCTCTTTGGGACAGCGGCACACGGCCCCTGCAGACAAGGATGCTGGGCGATGTGGAGCTGCAGGAGATTGCCCTGGAACTGCTGTCCGCCGGCATCCGCATACTATCCAGTTTGTAAAAAAAAAAAAATAATTAAAAAAAAGGGAAAAAAGTGTTGGTAAAAGGCACATATTTGTTTTTATGTAAATGGTTTTAGGATCTGTGGGTGAGCAGAAGTGTGAGGAGCATCTGGCCCTTAATCCCGTCATCCTGACACCGACTTCAACTCTTATAGAGCTGGCAGTGACAGGTATATTGTGGTGTTTGTTTCTAACTGGGTCTCTTTCAGGTAATTTGATGCATCATGTCATCAGGTGAACACAGGATTTCCATCAGCTCTGCTGTGAGGTTTCTCAAGTTACTGTTTCAGTACAAGCAATTGGACGTCTTTGCCGACCTTGCCAAACAGATGCTACACATACTTTCAGTGAGTGGTTCAATCAATCACCTCTAATACAGAAAATCCCAAAAGAGGACCTGTCTTTTAAAGTTTGCAATTGTCTTTCTGTTTCTGACAGGATGTGAAAGGTCAGGCCTTCAGGAAGGCCGAGCGAGAACTGGCTTTACTTCACAGCTACAGCAGTTTGTTTTTCCAAAAAGGCAGACCCAGAGAGGATATAAGTGACGGTAAAAGACTCTAATATCACAGATAATTTTTTTTATTAGTAAACATTTCTCCATTTTTTTGCAGCTTTGTAATGTTTCTCCTCTGTTCATGTTGCCACAGTCAGATCCAAGTCTTCAGCTTTCTTGAGTGATGAGATCTCTGCTCTAGTAAACACCCTGCAGATGTCCGTCTGTGCCTCTGATCCTGTAAGTTTTTGGGTCAAACGTTCATAGTGGTAAACACTAGTGCCCCTCACATCTGGTAAACAGGCCTTCAGCTGTGTGGCATTTGCAAAACCATGTCCAAGTTTAGGTTTTTAGTGGTTATTGTTGCAGTGTGTCACAAACTCTGTCTTAAAGCCTGGAACATCTGACTGCCTACTACTAACTCTAAGGTGCTATTTACAGGTGGACCTCTTTGTGGAGGGACATCATGTGTTCATGGCTGTTAAAATGAAATGACTTTTTGCCAAAATTATACCTAATGTTATATTAATGCCGCATTGAAAAGTTTTTTTCTTAGAATTTTTTGGTTTTTGCCCAATAAGTAAGACACACTATTATCAATTAACAATATCAATAGCAATAACAATATTAACAATTATCCCAAAAAACTAAGAAAAAGATGAAGATGCTAAAGTTAATAGCTAAAAACACTGAAGCTGATAGCCTGCTTAAAATATTAGCTAAAGACAAAATTAGCATAAAAAAACTTTAAAACAAAAACTCAGGTTAGCCATAACAGCAAGCATGTAGCTAAAAAATAGTTAAACTTTAAAGTATTCTAAAAAACTGGAAAAAGCCTAAATTAGCCAAAACAGTAAATATATACCGTAAATGTGTGAAGTGAAACAATCCACAGAGTTTTTCCACAATATCCTGTACTTAATGTGAGTTGTGTGTGTGCTGGATATTTATTTGTCTCTCCAGGAGCTGCATCCAGATGTTGACTTGGTTTTGGATGTAGTCTTATTCCTATGGAATCAGGTGAAGATGGTCATGCAGAATGATCAGCTTCAAGCTTCTGAGTTTTCTCAATGTGAGCAGAGGGCAGACAGCTATCATAAGGTATGTGTAGTAAAAGAAAAAAACATTATAACAAGTGAAATTAGTGTTACTTCCACTGGTTTTGGTTGCTTCTAACTATACATGCAGTGTTTGTCTTTTACGTAAAATTATGTCAGTCCTGGACTGAGAGGACTATATTGGTTTTGCGATTCTTCTTTCTCGCCTCTAAGTGAAATTTTAGCCGCTCCCACATGCTCAAAAACTCACTAAAATTTGCTCACACCTAATACCTGGTGAAAATTAATTATTTTTTTTGCCCCCTGAAAAAAAGATGACATCACAGTGGGACAAGCCATCAAAGAAATGCACGACACCAATATTGTGATTGGGTTTAAAAAATTGTGTAAAATCTACTAACGAAACAAAAATACAATGTGGCGGTAGGCCAACGAGAGAACCCAAAGCAGGGAGGACACGATATAGGTCTTTAAATTTAGCAACAAGTTTCATAAACAAACTCCCAGGGTACAAGTTCAACAACCAGAGTGTACAAAGACACTAGACACAGAACAAGAGAAAACCACCCCTTATAACGAAGCTTAATGAGAAATAGAGAGCACCTGTGGCTCTCACAGGAGGGCATCCAAAACAAACCCATAACACACACGTGTGGGGGATATCAAAAGGAAGTTTTTAAATTATTATGGGATGTTCACAGCACCTGCGGCTTTGTGGTCATTTTGTGGCAAAGTGTGAATCTTATTTCACTTTTTTGTCAAAAATTGAAAAGAAAAACTTGTTCGAGCAATCTTAACCAAATTTTATACGCATACCGCCATCTTAAGTCAACAACCACAACCAAAGTTTTCTTTTACTTTTGATCCCAGGTAAAGGTGCCCTTTTGAATTTTAAGCTACAGCTACAAATTTAAACTCTGCCGAGAGATTTTGATCTATTCCCTCCTAACTTCTCGAACATCATTGAGAAGCTACTTGGGAAAAGTATAGAAATTTGAAGTTATAGATTTTGATTGGTGTTAGTGTGGAGAGCTTGCAATAGCAGCATTCCTCTTTTGCTCAAACATTTTTTACCAAAACATTGTGAAAATGTAATCCATGAGTTGTCTGATAAAGCTGAACGAAACAACATGACATACACAATGAACATATTATGAATGTAGTTGCAGTTAACAAAAAAAAAAACCAAACTCTGTAACCAAGGAAATCCTAAAGTTAATTTTTGCAGTTTATTCTAAAAATTATATAGAAATGTTTGTTACTCCCAGGCGACCAAAATAGAAAATGGTTGCTATGGAAATAAAACTAACAAAAAACAGTCATTTTGAAAAAATTGTTTTACTTAAGAATTAGAGTGGCAGAGTTGAAGAGAATGGCCGTGTAGTCCCTGTAGGCCCTACAATGCCTGTCACAGCTTCCAATTTTTTTGTATTTACTGCTATCTGTGAACATTATAACAGTGGCTGTGGTGTCTGAGTGTGCTCTGTGAAGTGGCCCTCGCCTGTGAGCTGGCAACAGTCGACTGTACCATGACAGCCGAGATGATCTGCACACTGGCCATTCAGCTAGAAAAAGCCTCCGGTTCAACTCAAGGTCCAGGCTTATGCTCAATCGAGGTTTGTGTGAAAAGATTAAATGAAAACACAACACTGGAGGAAAATTGTGGCAGTGTGTTTGTCTCACGCCTGTTTGTGCACGTCTGCAGATGACCAACGCAGAACTGCTTCAGCGGGTGCATGATATGGCGAAGAAGGGGCTCCAATCTCTGTCAAAGGGTGTCTCTGCTCTGAGTCCTCAAGGTCTTTCTGCAGTTACTGACTCCGCCTTCTTTCAGGTTAATTTCTTCTCTACCAATAAAATGGTAGCATTTTATTTATGTTACAAAGGAGGCAAATCAGAACCAGAATTTTTTCCCTATAGAAACTGGGCCCACTTCATCCACCCTCAGCATCAGCAGAAGAGATAAAAAGAATGAATGAAAACAGGTGGAAGAACACAGAAGGTTTGGAACCAGAGGTGGAGTCGAGCTGTGAGCCTTCCAGGAGTGTGTTCCTGCGGGCCAGAGACCTTCATCTTGAGCTGGAAATCATCCTCCACAGGGTTTCTGTCAAGCTGTTGCATCTTCACTCAGGTCCGAGTCACTGTTACTCACGGATGTTACCCTTATAAATGCTCAATATGGGGGATTACAGAAACATTTTGTTCTGTAGGTCTCTAGTGTTGGCTATTATTTGAAAAAGAATTAAGATTGCTGTATAAAAATAGAAAAAATGTTAACAAATTATCATTTTCTTTTTTTTTTTTTTTTCTTGTTTAGTTGATAAACCCGGGTTGATGGTCTGGATTAAGAACAACAAAGTGTCCAAAGCTCTTTTTCTAATCCAGAGGGCCTTGCTGGAGCACGACGCTGAGATGATGACTGACAGAAACGCAACAAAGTCTCTCCTCGAGGTTAAATCAGAGCTTTAGACTTTCTTACAAACTCATCCAGATTGTAAAACTGCAGCGAAAATATGCAACATTACATAGCTTCCTTTTCAATTTGCAGGAGTTTACCATATTTGTTTAAAAAAAATGATTACGTTTTAAAAATACAGTTTATTAATTAAAAATGTTCAATATCTGTTACTTTAAAGATAGATAGATAGATAGATAGATAAATACTTTATTAATCCCAAGGGAAATTATGGCAGTCTGCAGCTCCAGATCATTCACACATATAAAAGAAGACATTAAAATACATAAATAAATAAACAACAATAAACATGTAGCCGGGGTTAAAATTAGACAATTAGACCATTAAAAGCCATAAAAGCAATAAAAGACAATGAAAAACAGCAGTGCAATCAGGGTCTCCTTCTAGCCTTCCCCTTCTCAGCAGTGTTATACAGTCTTATTGCAGTGGGTGCAAAGGACCTCCGGTATCTCTCTGTGGAGCTCGGTAGTGAGTGAAGGCGGTTGCTGAAAGACCCACTGGTGGTTTTGGGGTTTGTAACATGAATGATTAAAATGGTTTATTTTAAGCAATCAGGTAATAATACATAAAATAACATCTTACATTATCAATCATAAGTTGATCACTTGAAAGGGAGTGGGAGGAAGCAAATTTATATAATCCCACCTCAGTACGACCATACCAAAAAAATCACCCGCACCAACCAGCACCAAAAATCCAAAGCATACCCAGATAATAATAATCCTCTGAATATTTTTCAGACCAATGCAAATGACTTTTCCCGATGATAATCACTAATCCTCATCAGACAGAAAAATCACCTACATTGGTCAATCCTGAAAAAAAAAATCCAGAATACACTAATTAAAAAAGACAATTAGCGCAGATTGTTTTCATAAGAAGATCGGTCATAAATCACACTTTAGGAGAAAGAAAGTAAAAGAAAAAAAAATCAAGAATATGTGCAGAATCCGTGATACATCACAGTTTAGGAAGGAACATGTTTTTGAGGCTTTTTTTAAATGGAGAACATATTAAGAAAATTTAATTTGAAATTCTGGATATTTCTTTATTTAAATGGTTGTGAATCAGGAGCAGATGAAAAAAAAATACTGTTTGGAAAATAGTTTATTTATAGTTTAGAAAATATGCTGGGTGGCTCACAAGCCCTCTGCTCGTCTGCATAGGGAAGGGAAAGGGGGGCGGGGTTTCTCCGTGCCAACAGCCAGAGGGGCATTTTTAATGACCTCCTGCTGCTCTGCAGAAAATATGTTGATAAAACGAGACTTTTTTTATTGTGGCCAAAAAAGGCATAATCATAATTAAAGGATCACTGGGAACACTTTAGAATTGATGATTGGAGTGGAACTTTAATTAAACAGAATACAGATATAAAAATAATTTACTTTTTATTTTTGTTCCATGTTTTCTAATGTTTTTTCTGGGAATCTTTGGCTAAACTGGAGTAAGTGAATCATCTTTTGTGTTCAATAAGGAGGCCTTCAGCTTGATGGAAAAAGCAGAGCTTGAGGAGAAAAAACTTTACATGACTTTGTGCCAAACCAAACAGAGGCCCCACCAAGAGAGAAAGACCCCAAAATCAAAAGGAGAAAGCCCTCCACCTGCTCCTGTCCTCCTTTCCCGCACTGACCACACCTTTGCTTTTGCTCCAGCTCCATATGACATGGGAGAGCAGGTAAAATTCCAAGTATTCCAGAACTCCAACAAACATGGAGTGCACATGACCTCTGCTCTTCCCTCCTGTGTTCCAGGTATGCTGGTACCAGCTGTATGGCCGTGTAGCTGAAGGCATCAATATGAAGGTCCGGCTGAATGACTGTAGCCTGCCGGGAACTGGACTTATGGTGAAGATGATCACATTGAAACGTCATGTCATCACGTGTTTCTCTAATACTGACTGTGCTCTAAGGTTCAGGTGGGTTCTGGAGGGTGTGTGATGAGGGTTGAGGGTCTGCAGCCCAACCAGAGGTACGTATTTGCTATTGCGGCCTATGACAGCGAGGGTAGGCTGCTGGGCAACAGCATTGGACAGACGACCGTGCCTCTACTCGCATCCATGCCGGTCCAGCTGCTTGCCACGTGGGCTCACCTGGCTCAGGCAAGCCACGCTCCGTTTCAGTCTGCAAACAGAAGAAAGATGCGCTTGAAGGTGTGTTGGTTTCTTCCTGTAGGTGGCTTTCCAAACAAACCAATATGCTGCTGCCAAGAGAGCCTGCAGGGAGCTTTGGAGCCATTATACCCACCCCAGCTCTGAGTCCAGCAGCCCGCGGGGTAGACTTGCTGTTACCAGGTGAAGTATTTAAATCGCTGGAGTACACCTTTTTTTTTGCCCTGTGCCGACATAATTCCTTTTCAATGCTCATTATGCCAAAGCCTGCACGAAGCAACCATCCAGCAGTCTTCCCCTCACCTGTGCAACTTGGTCCTGACCTCCATCTTCATCGAGACAGAAATCAGCATCCAGGAGGGGGCTCTCCGCTGTAAAACCCTTAGCAACAGCAGCCCGTTTGTTTGGGACCAGGTACAAACCCGTCCTGTTACCGAACGAGGATTGATCTGAGGCAGGAACAGCACTGGATATCATGAATATTCTGTATTACATTTCTTAAATTATGGTTTGCAGGATGCCAGACTGGCAGAGTGTGATCGAATGCTGGTGGCCATAGACCTGGCTTTGTGTCTGAATGATGGGATCTCTGCTGTGCAGGCTGTAGTTACCTGTTACGGACTGCTGGCTCCGCTAATGTTCCATCAGATCATACATGGCAGAGTGGTGCAGGTAAGAAGACAAAAGTCACTTCAAGTAAGAGGAGGATGATGCTTGAAGTTCCTACGTGCATGAATGTCCATCCAGGTGCTGCAGAAGTGTTTGGTAGTCCTGGAGGAGAGTTCTGGTCTCCTGATACACTCATGGACTGGAGATACCTCAGAGTCCCTCCTTTACATGACAGCATGCATCACTTTCTACCTCTCAAAAGTAAGTGTGCATGTGCAAACTATTATTTTTTTTCAAATTCATAATTTAAATTATGACTAATTTCAATTATGTTTTATAGAAATGGTACATTTCAAAATGTCCCTTTAGTTCTTTTTTTTTTTTTTAATTGAATCAATTTGTAGAAGTAACTTTTGTTTTAAGGCCAGATTCCTAAAAAAAACTTATCAGAATCCTTTTTTGCTCACATGTTTAATTTACTAACACTGGATCATGTAATTGTATTTTCTTTTAACTTTTTACAAATTACACTTTTATACTTGTGTCAGTTCTTTGTGTTTCATGCAAACATTTTAGCTAAATTTATAATCGATGAGAGCCTGTCATCAATATTGGTCCAAAATGTTTTACGAGACTTAGACCTTTAATGAAGACTGGTAATGAAAGTACTGATTTCATTTGGGACAGGAATTTATTGATGTGTGTTCAGCAATGATTCTGTACATCTATGAATTCTGGCTTCAAAAGAACTGAGTCGAAGGCTTTCAGCTATAGTATGCGTGATCGGTGACAGACTTTCTCCTGCTGTCAGGTGTTGCGGTTGCTGAGAAAGCATCAACTGGCTGCAGCGGTTCTGGACCGCGGGCGTCGAATGCTTCAGGAAGCCACTGATGCTCGGCTGCAGATGAGCAAACATTCCAGTAAAGTTAAGACGGTGAGGAACAGCTGAGAGTATATTTGTGTTGTGAATAATTTTTGAAATAATATACTTTTTGTGACACTTACTAAAAGATTTAATGTGTAATAAATTAATAATTCTTGCAGGTTTAGGGTTTTGTGAATGCTCATATTATATCTTTGATTGAATGTAACTGAGAAAATTGATTTTGAAACCAATTAGTTCAGTCTGAGGCTGCAGAGTAAATAAATATAAGTTGATAAATTTATCCCTTGGGGATATGAATAAAGTTCAATTCAGAGTGTTGGATTGGTTGCCACTTTTGCCTCACACTGAGAAGGTCCAGGTTTGAATCCCAGCTGGGACCTTTCTGTGTGGAGTTTCTATGTTCTCCCTGTGGGTTTTCTCCAGTGACTCCGGTTTTCTCCATCAGTCCAAAAACATTTATTGTTATTTGTGATTCTGCAACAGACTGCCTTCACCCAACAGTAGCTTGGTTGGCTCTAAAGGGATTCAGCGGGTTCTCAAGATGAATAGAAGGATAGATTTGTCCACACAGCACAAAAGTGTGTTTAAAAGTACGAAGCTTGGGACTTAGAGTCATATTTATGTGCAGACTGGGGCAGACAGCACAGTCAGCGATTCTGTGATGATCCGGCGGCAGTTTCAAGCGCTTAACACCAAACAAAGAAGAAGCAGTGAGGCAGAACTCACCTCTTGTAGTAAGTCACACAGAAGTTAGTCTTCTGTTTGAATCCAAAAGATCTCCACTCACTGCTTTTATGAATTCTTTACTTTTTTTAGGAAAATATGAAACGTCAGGAATAATATTTTGAAAAATGCTGCCCCTTACAGACTGTCCTCCAGCCCCGACTGGCCCTGAGGACCCCATGGTTCTGTGTGATCTGATCTACAGCGCCACCTTACAGGAGGCCCATCAGGAAAGTCAGTGATTCCGTCCTTTATTTTGCCTGTAAGAATCACAAACCCATCTCAGTTTATGTCTGAATGTTCTTTGCAGTGATGAAGATCAAGTGGAAGACGTACTTTCTCGAGTTTGCGGCTCTGTTTCTCCAGCGGACCTTGGAGGAGGGCCACCCAGACCTGGTTCTGAAGTGGGGGGAGAATATTCTTCAGTTTCTTTTCAGGTGATTTTTGAAAGCAGACATATAAACTTCTGCTCCCGTTTATTGTTAATAAAATATGTACTTATGTTTCGACTACATTAAGATTTTAACAACCAAAGCCAGCTGATGAATCCTCTTTTTCCAGGCGTGATGAGATGATGGGACTATCGTCTAGACATCTGGAGGCTAAAAACAAAAGTAAAGGAGGAGCTGAAACTGAAAAACCTCAGGTAAAGACAGACAGGACATAAAATCACCCAAAATAATTTGTGCTCATAAATGTTTTGTGTCTAAGGCGTCTGTTCCTCATGAAGAACTCAGGAAGAGGCTCAAGAAAAAGCTGCCGTGCAGCATGTTGAGGCATGTCAAAACCTACAGGTAGCACTTGTTTTTTGTTTTTTTTTTAATTTGGCAGTAGGTAAGAAATCACAGCAATCCCCAACAGAAGTTATGTGTCATCAGAGAGCTCTGCACCGTGGACAACCTGCTGACTTTGATGTCAGACGTGGTGCGCCGCAGCAAGAAGCGCCTCCAGCTGAGGAACTTGTGCTCGGAGGAGAGGCCGTGGAGGTGTCAGGTCCACCGCTGCCTGGCCCAGGCACATCTAGCAGCTGCTCATCGGGACATGGACACCCCGCAGCAAAGGTGACAGCTTTTGCAGATGTAGTAGGTGTTTTAAAGACCCATTCTGATGAAAATGGTGTTGTTGGTATTTTTTTTTCTGATGACGGAGGGCATATATAAAGAAAACTGATGCCTAAAATTGCATTTCTGAGTAATTCTTTATTAAAATTGTTGTGAATCAGGAGCAGATGAAAAAAAGGAAGTTTTAAAAGAAAATATTGGTGAAAACACACTGGGGGGGGGGTGTCACAAGCACACTGCTCCTCTCCATTTCTAAGCATTCATTTGCAGACAAATAGATCCATGTACGTCTTTGTTTTCCTCGTCTGAGCCGGTATCTGGTTCAAAACTGTACGGCTCCAGCTCCGATATTACAGTTTGTTGCACCGGTAATGTTAGGCTGAGGGTGTGAAGGGTTGTAAGCTAGTGAGAAAGTGTAAACAAAGAGCTCTCAGCAACATACGGAGAGTAGGGGCAGGGTTTCTCCCACAACTCAACAAACTAGGTCCAAGAAAACAATACAAGTTTTTAGATTTTGGCTAAAAACAATTTAATCAACAGATGATCAGAGTGGGACTTTGATGTTTGCTAAAAAAGATGTTCTCTCCGTCTGCTCGACTCAGCTACAGCCAGTTAGACCCTTTGCATTTCTCTCTGGCCTTCACTGGACTTCTGATCAAGAGAATCTCTCAGGGGCGACCCTCATCCAGATGCGAGTCAGAAGGCATCTCCTCTCCCTCTGGTCTGGGAGAACAGGAGGAGAAAAAGGAAAATAAAGGTAAAACAAAGACAGATGAGTGTGTGTGAGATCCCTTCACTTAACTCCAGCTTCTGTGCAGTGGTTCGATTTGGTGACTCTGAGGAAAGATGTGGGGAAGGAGGAAGCTTTTCCCCAACAATCCACCAAATGCAAATAGACAAAAGCTCACCGCTGAATTCCTTTAAACTTGCCGCTTCGCATCTTCGCAGCGCTATGGTACAACACAAATGAGACTCGTTTATTTTATGGCTCTTTGGGATTTTTTTTATTTCAATCATGTTTTTTGTGCAGGTTCTGGCACATCGAGGTGGCCACTGGACTCTGTTGCTGTGTGTGTGTCAGACGGTGTGGAACCATAGCTGTAAAATCACATCCCAGCTTGAAGCTCCTCCCCCTGTCACAGAGGATCAACTGCAGGACGTCTTCACTCCTCTACTAGTACTAGCCACAGAACTAGTCATGGACATGCTAAACAAACTAGAGGTCAGTGATAAAACAGGTTTTTTAGAATTCACACTTTTGAGCATCAACATTTGGTTTTCGCTCCCACCAGCTGTGGAGTTTGTACGATCGCGACCTGACAGAGGAAGAACTGGAGTCCCGTGTCCACTTCTCGGCTCCTCTGGATGACAGCACTCAGGTGGACCTACGCTGGGTTCGCTCTTTAGTCCTGCACACCCTGGAGCGCCTCCATGGCTGTGAAAAATGGGAAAGTTTGGCCCACTTTGCCTTACTTTTCAACTCATACACCCGGTGAGAAACACAGCGGGGTTAACGTGTCGTTATTTTTCACTGTTAATGAAAACTTCTTTAACCTGGACGCTATTGTGTTTCACATTTTGTTTATGGTTCTTCTTCAGCCACAAAATGATTGTGTTTGTTTTCACATGTGTTTCAGGGAGCGCTACGCCCTGATCGTAGCTCCTCTGCTCCTTCATGCTCAGAGAAGCTTGACTGAAAGAATCCGCTCAGTGGGGGGGCCTGCAATCCCACAACCCCACCACATAAAGACCCAGCAGAGAACAGGCAAAGAGGTAGCTCACAAATCAACTTTTTCAATTACAAGTAAAAGTAGTGCATCTTTCTATGTTGTAGTGTTTATACTTTTACTTTTTAATGAGCTAGAAAACACACAAGGGTTACATTTTTTTTCTTCCTATATAGTTCGATACACATCTCAATACATGTAATCGATACATAAAACATTCAACTAACTTTCTGGTGATACAATACAGTGCAATTCTCATTTATGTGTTTAAAGCCATAAATTTACAAGAAATAAAGTTAGACATTTATAAGAAGAAAAGTCATAAATTTATGGGGAAAAAGTAAAAAATGTTTGAGGAAAAAAGTCATAAATTTAGATTTTCTCTCGTGAATTTACAACCTTAATCTCGTAATATTACTATTTTTTGTGGCGGTACAATAAAGTGCATTTTACATGTTTTAAAGTCATACATTTACCAAAAAAAAGCAATAAATTTATGAGAAAAAAAAGTTTTACATTTAGGGGAGAGAAAGTCATAAATTAATGAGGAAAAAGTAAAAAATGTTTGAGAAAAAAAAGTCATAAATTTCTCTTGTGAATTTACAACTTTAATTTCGTAATATTACTATTTTTTTTCTTGAGGTAAAGTACAATACAATACAATACATAAATTCCTGAGAAAAAAAGTCATAAATTTACAAGAAAAAAAGTCATACATTTTTGTTCTCTCTCATATATTCACATAGTTGTACCTTTTTTGTTGTTTTGGCGGACCTAATAAATGCTATGTTGTGTTTTTTAATTCTACAATTATGCTCTAAAACACCAGTTAAGCTGTAAAATGTGTTTTTTAAGTATTTATTCAAATTGTAGTGAGCAGACAAAAAAATTCTGTTTAAAAATGAGCTCATTTGCACACTGGGCGTGTCACAACCGCCTTGCTCCCTCTTTTAGAAAACTCGATCCATGTACGTTCACTTATGAACTTTTACATTAGTGATCCGTTCAACATTCAGGTTACCAATAGGAGTTACTTTCACTGCCAGCTGCTCAGCGGATGGAGTCCTTCTGAACTCCTGAAGCTTCCCATTGATGAAGAAACGTCACACACAAACGCCTTTCCCAGAGATGGAGCTTCACTCAAAGGTTAGAGCACACAAAATCCTTTCATCATGAAAAAAAATGAGACTCTCGTGGAAAGATCCCAGGAGGGATTTGATGTTTTCTGTGTTTAAGCTGCAGAGAAAAAGCGCTCTTTATCTCTTGTGTGCGTTCCTCTGGATGTGGAAGACACACTGAGCGGTTACCATCGAGCGTTGCAGAAAACACCACACTGCCTTCAGGTTCTGCAGCACAGCCGCTCCTTACTGCTGCTACTCCTGGCAAACACGCAGCCCTGTGAGTTCACCTCTGATTGAAGACACACATACATGCACAGACGCTTTCATCCGCTTTTGATTCTCCCCACCAGACTTGGTGCAGCTCCAGTCAACAGGTGGAGTGAGTTTTTGCCCCGTGGTCAAGCCCACTCCAAACATCCGCCCATATGACCCAAGCGGGGAAGACTTCAGCACTCCAAACGCCATCTTTGGCCTTCCTGTCAGACCTGACTGCATACCAACTGTTGTTGCTGCCTATTCTAAGTCCATCCGTAAGAACTCACAGTGTTCACTTTGCGTCATGACAGCATCTGTAATTTAAGAGCAGGTTATCTGTAAGCAGCCTTGGCGATACTAGCCACCCCGCTTGATAGTTTGTTCCTTTGTTTGGCAAATAACTTCTTTTTGGTACAGCTGGGGAAAGATGCAGTTGGGTAGACCCGACAGGCAAAGATCCTTTTCATGTTGTCAAGGCTCCTGTTCCTCCACAACAAAACATCTCTCTGAAGCTAGAATTTATATTTGATTTAATCATTCTCTGTACTTAGTTGTGGTCATTTTCTGTTCATGATTGTGCCAGAAGAAAGAGATCAGAACCAAAATGTCTAAAAAATGTTAATGACACAGGAAGTTGCTAAAGCACTCTCTGCTGCTTCCAATTCATTATAGTCAATCGTACACTTGTATCTTCTGTTATATTAACCATTCCTGACTTTAAGCAATGCTTTAAATAAAAAAGGAAAGAAAGACAATAAAAATACATAGATATATCAAATCTATTTGAGGTATTAATGAATACATTGATTATAAAATAAATAAAGAAAATTACATTACAATTGCTCCAAATCATAAATTGACCTTTGCACTTATTTATACACACGTATTAAATTTAATAATTGTCAGATAGATTAATATAATTGTTTGAACGGGAGTGGGAAGAAGCAACGTTTTTTTATTTCCACATAGACATAATCTAGTTCTTAACATCTATTTATAGTTTTTCATATGTTTTCAGTCCAAGCACAGACTATTTATGTAATAACATGTAAACATATTAATATACACTATTTCAAAATTCATTATTATACATTAGACATACGTTTTTTTTTGTATTACAAAACACCATGTTTATTGATTATTGTTAACAGATGTTGCGGCATTCATTATTGCTTATTGTTATGTAACAAAAACTGAGCTGTGATTATCATCTTTCAAAATTATTTCATAATTTCACATCTTTGACTGTGATGCGGTAGATCTGCAATTGAATGAATTGCGCTCTAAGTTTCTAGAAACTTAGACTGTCTCACTGTTTTCCACCTTTGTCTACTTTCTAATCCTCAGAGTGTCTCAGAGCTGGTGGCCACAAGTCCCTCAGTCTTTTGGCATTGCATGAAATGGGAAATTTACACTTCTATGCTGGAAACGTGCAGTAAGTAAGAGGCATGTTTTAAATGTGTTTCTGTAGCCACACTGGGAAAAACCTGCTCATTTCAAAATGGCTGCCTCCGTTAAACCTCAAAACATTTTTAGCGGGAAAAGTTTAGCTAATTTTAAAAATTTATTGTGAGAATAACTCATTTACTGTTGTTTTTTTAATGACTACTTGCTGTATTGAAAGAATGCAAAATTTATTAATAATTAATTATTTATTACGATGGAGTCTTAGGGCCAGTTTACAAACAATATAAAACATTTTTTAAAGGGTAGCCAAACCAGGAAGTTGGACCAATCACAAAGTTCAACTGTAATACCTCATTTAAACCTGTGGGGGCAGTACACTGGTGGTTTTTGCATGGGTTTTTGACTATATTTTCAAGAATTAAACAATTTTATTTCAATATATCAAAAGTTTGGTTATGACCCACAGACAGCACTTTTAAAACCCCATTTATAGATGTCAACAGACAAAAAAAGGTTAATTTAGGGTTTGGTTACCGTTTAAGTACAACTTTAAAGTTGTAAATTTACAAGAAAAAAAGTCATGACTGTTAAATGTCAAGAATAAGTTAAAAAAAATGTACGACTTTAAAAGTCATAAGCTGAATTTATTACTTTTTTTCAAAAATTTACATGTTTTAAAGTCGCAAATATACCAGAAAAAAAGACATGTTTACGAGAAGAGAGTCATAAATTTACGAGTTTTTTCTTGTAAATTTATGATTTTAATTTTCTAATATTGCTTTTTTTTTTTTTTAGGTGGCCCTAATACTCCACTTTAGATTACTACACCTTATTAAAAACGTGTGGATCAGAGACAGATGGTAGATCAGGTGTTTTTTTTTTCCTTGTATAAATGTTTTATTCTAGCATTGTTATGTTTTCCTGTGATGTTTGTTGACTCTTCAGGGCAGCACAGAGCTGCTGGATTCAGGCTGTGGACTGCGCCCTTCAGAGCTCAGGTGTTGTGCAGAAGTGGGACGGTGTGTCCTTTGGAGGAGGCTCCATGCCAAAGACTGTGAAGCACGCTGGTGTTTGGGGGTGTCTGCAGGCCGCTGTGATCACAGCTAAAATAGCACAGTGGGTTTCACCAAATCCTAATATGGTGGGGCACGTACCTTTCAAACTATTGACTTTTGTTTTGACCTCCCAGGTTCATCCTAACGTCTGATGTCAACCAGCGAACCAAGTGTTGTCTGTTGTCTTCTCACCTTTTTAAGGTAAGTCCTTTCACGAGATGGTTTTGTGTTTGCATCCATTCTGATGTGTGCGTCTCCCTCAGTGTGTGCTGGGCTGCTCCATGGCTCAGCCACAGCTTGATCTCCAGTACGCCTCCTACACCATCGGAGAGGAGCTGCTCCCCGGAGTCGACCTTTTTTCCGAGCCTCGTAGGCTCCATGTCAGCTCCGTTGTCTCCAGCCTCCACTTCGTTTGTCACTGGCTCTTTATGACTGGCTACCATATCACGGTAAAAACTGTTTTTTGACAACAAATCTCCATATAAATCATCTAAAGTTTGTTTTTTTTAATATATTTTAGCTGCTGCCCATTCTTGCCCTCTACCTCCACTTTGTTGGCCCGGTCTGCAGAGATGTACAGCGCACGGTTGAAGGCAAAATTCTCAAAGTCAGAGTTGTTCATTTTATAGCAACATGAAAACATCAGTCTTTTTACTTCTACATTTCATTTAAACTCTTTTCTTTTTTTTAGGTTCGTGTCCTCACTGAGCTCTGTTTGTTCAGCGAAGCTGTGATGGAGGTCATCCAACTCACACATGGAGCAGACATCTTTCTACCATGTGGTCCTTTCATCGCTAAAACTAATCAGGAAGTATGCTCATGTATTTTTTTAATTTGTTAATTTTTTCAGATTGAATAATCTCATAAGCATGAACTGTTGAACTGAAGGCTCTTATTAAACAGATGCATTTTCCTAAGAAACAACTTGACTTCCTCAGGAAACCGGCAAGAAAAATGTCTTTCAAAATAAAAGTATTAGAGTGCAGAAATAGTTTTATCACTATTTTAGATCAATAAAGCTTCAAACTTTACTTCAGACAAATCACACAAGAATCATGGGTTTACATTTATTTTTATTATTTTGAGTTGCTGTTAAAACGTATGATTTTTAAAGCAGGCAAAAAAATATTTGGTAATCACTAGTTCCTAGCTGTCCCAATTTAAAAACATTTTTAAGTTTTTAAAAAAAAGAAAGGAAAAAAGAAAATGAAATAAATCACGTTGTATAATAGTTTTTTTTTTTTCAGAATTTAAAGATTAAAACATTTTTTGTAATTTAGATTTAATAAATAAACTTAAAATTTAAAAGAAAAGTCAAATTTAGTTCAGTTTACTGAGCTGTACAGTAAATGGAAATGGCAAATTAGTTTATTGATTTATTTATTATGATGACATTTTTTTTCAGTCAATGACAACATTCTCCAACAATAAATCTCTTCTGGACAACAAAGAGGTAAGTTCTATATCAGGTTTACATTTTTAAAATATATTATTTTAACATTGTAGTTTTTTATAAATAGTAAAAGAAAAAAAAAACAATACAGCCAAGTACTCATAATGATACCTTAAATCAAGTGTTGTCTTTTTCAATTTAAAGGAAATGAATTATTTCTGACTCTTTAGTTTTAACCCCTTGATGCAAATATGGATCAAACTACTTTTGCTCCAGATTTACCTTAAGTTGAACACGAGTGACATTTAGATTTTTCATTGGTTGAAATAAATTCAGGTATCAAGGGTATAAGATGTCAGCTGTTGCACCCAAAAGCTTCTATATGATCTTGTCTATAAAACTGCTGAGAATCTGATCTGTGGTTTGGGTCTGTATAGGCTGTAGAAGCCCTTGTGAACTGTGAATTTGCACCTGAGATCCAAACATTGTACGGTCCAACGCTCTGCACCAGCTTCAGCCTGGCTCGCATCCAGCTAGTCCTGGCCCTCAGCAAGACACTAAGAGACCTTCCAGATCCAGGTCTGTGAGAGAGAGAGATTTATTCAAGTGCTTTTGATAGTTTTTTGGTTATAAAAAGAACTTTGGATTGAACGCACTTTAGACTTGAAGAGGGAAAATCTTTTTCAGATCCTGAAGATTCATGTGCTGCAATCTTAGTGGCGTCTGAGTTCAGCGAACAGGAAAGACCGGACGAAGAACCAAAACCACTGAAGCAAAAACCTTTCACACTTTGTCATGAAGGGAGTCAGCTCACATCAGAAAGAATTAAGGTAAACTTCTCACATAAGATTAGCTTCCATGGGTAAGAGGACTGCTTTAGATTTTAGATGTGAAAAGAAAAAGGAAAATTCTCTGGATGTCTGTTATTCTCTCATTATATCTTCATGTAGTTGTTGGCCCATTGCTTCAATTTGAAGTTCTAACCAGATCGGGCTCTATATCTAGTGAATATTTCCAAAATATTTTGTTGGTATTTTTTTTTTCTTGAAGAACACACATTAATCATATTAATACTGTGTGTTTACTCATAGCTTTAATTAAAAAAAAGTCAAATTAAAATGAAAACTGTCACCTGGAGAGAGCCACTGCTCCTCCACATCCAGATGGATTGGGCATCTTGTCCAGATGCCGCCTGGACGCCTGTCTGGGGAAGTGTTCCGGGCATGTCCCACTGAGCGGGAGTCCCGGGGTAGAACCAAGACACGTTAGAAGAACTCTGTCTCTTGGCTCATCAGACCTTTTGAAAATGATTTTAAAAATTGTGTCCCATTTGCAAATTTTCTTTAAAAAAAAAAAAAAAAAAAAATTTGGAATTATTTATTGTCACTAAGACATTTTTTTTTTGCTTAAATTAAGATTATTTTGCTGTTCAAAGACTTTCTTTTTTAGATAAAATTTTTTTGCAATACAGAAAGTAAGTCAATTTTTCCTGAAACAAGGGTCTCTTTACTAAGATTCAGTTTTGCAGTCTAGGAATGCCTCAGAGATGGATTGATGGATGGATGGATGGATGGATGGATGGATGGATGGATATTGACATGGAAATACTACATTATTGCAATAAATATGAGAGGACTGAGATTTCTACTCAGATCGACTAAATTTTGGCAAAAATGCTAAAAAAAAAAAAGATAAGTGCGAGCAATGCATCTATAGAAACAGAAGTATGAAAGTGAACAAATCTAAAAAATATTTTTTAAATGTATGTTTAAATGTTATAATTATTATATTTATCTGAAAACACACTTATAATGCTTTTTCACACTAAATTAAAGCCTCTTTGAGTCTTCCATACAACTAATTTCTGCAAAGAAAACCCAGGTAATATTAGATTAGATTAGATTAGATTAGATTAGATTAGATTAGATTAGATTAGATTAGATTAGATTAGATTAGATTAGATTAGATTAGATTAGATTAGATTAGATTAGATTAGATTAGATTAGATTCGATTCGATTCGATTCGATTCGATTCGATTCGATTCGATTCGATTCGATTCGATTCGATTCGATTCGATTCGATTCGATTCGATTCGATTAGATTAGATTAGATTCGATTAGATTAGATTAGATTCGATTCGATTAGATTAGATTAGATTCGATTCAACTTTATTGTCATTGTGCATGTAGAACAAGGACAGGCAGTTAGCGTCTAACTGGAAGTGCAAGCAGTAAGTACATAAGTGCATAATTTACCATAGATAAAAAGTGCAGAGAGCTGGGTAAAAATGTGCAAATATTAATATTCACAGGATTTTCTGGGGTGCTTATGTGCAGATAAAGCAGTGCAAATAGTGGTCAGTCGAGTGGGTTGTAGGGTTCACAGATGCATGTGTGGGGGGGGTTACTATGAGGCAGAGTTTAGAAAGGAGCATCTTATATCTAATAACTTTTGGTTGAATCGAATTTTCACATTTGATTTTGTCCTTTCTTCTGTAGATGGTGTTACTGGAAGCAGCATCTTCTCTGTTGACCTCCACCACAGAACAGCTGGTATTGCTGGGCTGCAGTGAGGAGGAGAAGCTGGAGCTCACCGTGGAGTCCAGTCTTCTTAAAGCCAGCCTCCACCTACAGCAGGGACGTCCCAAACTCAGGTTTGTCATCTGCTCGTTCATATGTCTCTGTTTGTGTAACCAACCTAATATTTTATGGTTTCTCTTTAGTTTTGAGGCAGCAGTTTCATCTTTAGTCCTTCTACAAACATCACCTGTGACTATTGGAGCGTCCGACTCTAAACTTACAGAGGTTTTACAAGTTACAATTACCACACAAATCTGATTGTATTCAAGCTCGAAGACCCCAGACTGAGACCTCTCATTCTTTTCAGACTCAGTTTTCATGTTTTTTTCTGTGTTCTGTGTAAAGGGCCCAGTGACGGACAGTCAGTCCAGAGACTGTCCTGGAGCTGCCGGGGCAGCCGAGAGAATCGGTCCATCTCTGTGGCTGCGTTGCCGCCTGGCTCTGGTACAAAGCCTGGTTGCCAGTATCCATGCAAATGCAACTCTTCTCCCAGGTTTGGGTTCTGTGTGTTTTTGTTGATGCTCTCTCTGTCTCAGGGGTCGTGAGCTTTAATTCTGTCAAGATTCCTCTGAACAAAAGTCACTTTTTCCTATCCAGAAGTCCACAAACAGAAGTTTGAAAAATGACCAAAACTCACATTTTTAATATTTTTTCCAGCGACTTAAAGACCCACTCCAATGAAAATGCAATTGTTGGTGTTTTTAACATGTTTTTGTAGCATTTTTCTCTTGATGGAGGACATACATAAAGAAGTTCAAGCTTAAAATATTATTTCTACTGTGTTGTAGATCAGGAGCAATTGAAAAAGTGCTGTTTGAAAAAGATTGAATTTGTGACGTAGAAAATCTCTCATCAATAAGGAGGGGTTAGGGGGGCGGGGTTGCTCTGTGCTGACAGTCCCACCCACAACTCACTGATGAATTTCTAATGAACTCCTGCTGCTCTGCAGAAATTATATCCTTGAAAACTATGCAGTTTTTGGATAAAACGGCATAATCACAATTAAAAGACCACTGAAAATGCTTTGAAAATAGATCAGAAGAGGATCGGAGTGGGACTTTAAATGTCCTAAAATTCAACTAAACTCTTTGATTCACTGACAGAGATCAGATTTGTCTTGAACTCTGATTTCAAGGTAAGAACATCAATGAAGAGACGGCGCGGCTGCTGCGGGAGGGTATTGAGGAGTGCGTTCGATGGGGAGACCGTGACACTCAGGCTGTACTGCTGATGGAATCTGCAGAGCTGGAAGCACTGAGAGGAAAGACACAAGAGAGTGTAGCGGTGCTGCAGGTACCTCAACCACAGAAAAGCTACAACCTACTGTTGACTCTGACTGAAAACAATGTTCTAATTTCTTGTTGGATTTATTCACCGTTTTTGAAATCAATTTTGGGACGTGATTGTACATTTTTCAAGAGAAACAGACAAATGTTTTATTTTCTATGTGATTTCCCCTTCACATTTTACACAAAGCTCCTTTTAAAACCTTTTAAGATCTTGTTGATGTTTGAGGTCCAGAAACATGGTCATCATGTGAAACAGTTAGACTGCTCTAAATGTTCTGTTCCATCACTCGTGTGAGCAGGAAGCAGTGGCTCTGCTGTCGGACCGCGCCTACATGCCTCCAGGCTCCATGCTGACTTTAGCTCGAGCTGCTTTGCTGCTCAATGACATTCGAGAACATCAGAGCTCCTCACTCCTCCAGGTCACGAGGAAGCTGTTGGACATGCAGGTGCAGTCACACTAGAGAAAATTTACTCGATCTCTACATTTATCTCCCGTCAGCTTTTTTGCAAAAGCAGAGGAAAAAAACTGTAATTTTCTTGCATTTTTCTGCATCTTCTTCAGATGCGTCTGTTTGGTCAGAGTGTGGATGACAACGTGGATGTCTGCCCTCCTGGCTCTAGCAACATTTACCTCCCTTACATCACCATGCTGAAGGAAATCACTTTGAGGATTGGTAAACCACCAATATACAAACACAGAAAGCTAATAGAATAGATTTTTATTACAACTCTAATGGTAAATTTTGATTGAAAAAAAATGTTTAAACCATCGTTTCCTGCATTTGTTAAAAGCTATCTCCAGTTCAGTTTTGATAGAATAAAAAAAAAAGTGTATTTTTTATATTTTGAAGTCTTGCACTGCAACTGTTTTTACAGATTTCATGGAGAATTCTGACAACAAGGAACAGCTGACATCTTCTCAAACTCTCCACCTAATCTGATGCCAAAGGGCTTTTAGTTCCAAGTGGATTTTTTTCATTTACTTTTTCTTGGAAAGCTTTGTTTGAACAACACAATTCGCAATTAGCGCGGGATGTTTGATGTTATCAGTTTTACTGGGTTGCCATAGATGGGCAGGCTGTTGCAGCAAGAAGAATTTCAAAAAATGCAAATAAAGTTGGAGATGGTTCTCCTATTGATAGTTGAAGTGTTTTCATGTATTCATGTACTTTTTTTCAATCTGTTTTTTGACTGTCTTGTTGTTTAACCTCCCACGGAGAAGACAAATATCTTTTTTTTTAAGGTCTCAGAGTAATTTAAAATTTTCAAACATTTTCATTAGTGATAGTGCATTTTCACTTTGCATACATTTCAAAGATTCTGTACAGTTTTTTTGTAGTTTTTTCTTAAACACTATGAAGACTGGCCTGACTTTTTTGCATTTTGAAGAATGAATGAAAAATGTTGAAATCATTAAAAAATATTTATAATATAGTCCATTTGTGAGTCCTTCATGCTGATCCCAAATGTGATGTTTTCCAAAGTGATATTGAGTTGGAGCTGGAGCCGAGGAGAGAGCCAGTTTAAAAAATCTGTCCAGAAAGTCTTTGTGTATGAACAATAATAGAAGAGGTGTTCAGGGGTTTCAGTCTCTGTGTCACAGAAAGCACAACCATTACATTTAACATTAAATCTTACTTGATTTCACTGGATGGATATACAAGTAAATTATTCAAGACCTTAAAAGGAATTTCTTTTATTTTTGAAACAACAGGGAATTTTAAATAGTTAGCCCTACATTTTTAATTTCTACTTCAGAAAACCTTAGAAGAACTGAATTTATTTGATTGTGTGGGTAAAGATAGTTGTTCAGGTGTTTGCGCAGAATCTTTTTTGGTATTTCTTTCTCGATGAAGTCTTGATCCATGACATATACAGCTGGTAGATTAGGGTGATCAGAATCCACCAGATGTTTTCAATAAATTGCTTTATTGCTGAGAGGATTGCCTTGATCATTTAGTCAAATTCAGCCTTTTGAATTAGAATATACATGGAGCAAAAACTTTAATGTAAACCAATGACCTTGATTTTCCACAAGGTGGCTCAGAGACCAAATATCTTTATCCATCCATTGCTGCAGAAAGAGAGATTTTCCATTAAACAGTATATATCCACATTGGGGTTATGTGAAGTGAAATTGTGGTTGTACATACATTTCCAGCTCAACAGAACTTTCTTATGAAAGGACAGTTTAATTGGTAGTTTTTGCATCAGGTAATCACATTTAAGGAGAAACTCTATTGACCCCACTTTATCAAATAAACATCTGGAGACACAAAACCAAATACTGTCCTTATTGGTTAAGAAGGATTTGATCCATTTTATTTTTAATGCACCATTTAGAACTTTAAAATCAATTGCCTGCAGGCTGCCATCCTTGTTGTCTTGTACAATTTTTGATTTTTTTTTTTTTATGAGCACGATTTTTCCAAATGTAGTTAAAATTTAGACAATTAATTGTTTAAATAGTTTTATCTGGTATGGCTATAGAATAGACATCTCATTTTCATGAAGAAAATGAATAATTAGTAGAGATGCTCAGTAAAAAAGCAGCATAAAAATACAAAATGGACATACATGGTTCATCCTCATTTAAATAAAACTAAACATATGAATGAATAGCAAATGAGTAAGTCAAGCTTCTTTTTTCCAAGCTTTTAACCTGGTACTTGATCAACTTTGTTCTCCCACAAATCAACGTCAAACCCTCTTATATTCAAAATCACCAATAATGTCTTTGAAGTCCAGCGTTCTTGGCAAAATATGATTTATGACTCTTATGAGCCGAATCTTTTGGATCAGTTCGTGTCAAAGATCTGCTCAGAAGGCTTTTTTTTTTTTTTTTTTGGTTCTTTTTATATTTATTCACTTTTAAAAAGTCAACCTGGAGTTTATTGATTAAATCTTGAAAATAATTACAGGGAGGATTAATGGGATCAGATCTGGGTCAGAATGAGTTAAATTCAGATTTATCACCAATAGTTTGAACTTGTTTTGTAGTTTGAATTATTTGTAAAATATCAATTATAGCTTCATTTGACATTTATGGGCAATGTATTAAAGTCTGTAAATATTCCTGTCAGCATATACAGCATGTATATGTATAAAGTATATGTGTATTTTATTATTAATGCAACAGCTAAACCAGAGGTCTGCAACCTCTAACAGAACCATTTGGTTCAGTTTCTTAAAGACAGAACTGAGCTGCAAAATCTCACTACATTCTTAAATAAATTCAGTGGTTTTGTGGCCATTAGGCCAATTAATCTTAACAATTAAATTTTAAATATTCACAATAATTAAACTATAACAGATTATGTTTTCCAATCGGCCATATAACAATTCTGATGTAAGGTCCTTTCCAAATAAAATTCAGTGTCGTAGAGATCTTCATTAAACAGTAAATGAGCCTTTCAAAAAATTCCTCTGTTCGTTTATTGTCCCTTCTTTTTAGAGATCCTAGTTTTTGAGGTACATCTTATCTGCTTCATCCACTGTGGCGGTTCTGTCTGTCACAAAACCGCGTGCCTGCGCTAATCCAGTCGGACCGAACCATTTTAAAACAAATATGGGTGTGGGGTCCGGAACAAGTTAATGTTTCCAAAACAAAAAATATAAACATATTTATGTTGATACCATGAAAATAAAAATAATTTTGATTATATATTGGTTAATGATTTATGAAATTATTTGTTTCTGTTATATAATGTCATCATTATTGGGGGTCTCTGTAGGCCAGGGCTGCTCATTCCTGGTCCTCGAGATCTACCACCCTGACTGTTTTCCAGATCTCCAAGCCCAGCCAGCTGTTGATTGGCTCAGTCAGATGTCTCCACAATCTGATTGAAAGAACACACCTGGTCCAGGTAATCAGCAGCAAGCAGTACATGGAGAGCTGGAAAACAGGCAGGTTGGTAGATCTTGAGGACCAGGAATGAGCAGCCCTGCTGTAGGCCATCTCTCAGTCTGGGCCCCTAGAATCATTTATCTTCCCCCCGCATTTACGGCGCCCCTGCTTCCAAATACTGTTAAATCTCTTTGTGACCAAGAATTTAGTTTGGATTTACACTGATCGTGATCTGGTATGATGTGCGCAGGTGTGAACTGCCGTACCACCACAACACCGGAAGTTGCTTTTGTTATTTTATAGTCAAACCGGAAGTGCTGGGTTTTCCGCTGCTAGCTGACTTCACAACCACAAAAAAGTCACTGGCTGAGTAACGGGAACCGTAAGCGAGCCGACTGCACGAGCCCCGTCCGCAGCAGTGTACCGGTGGCTCCAGCGTATCCCTCCGCGGCGGTGACGGATACGGTATCGGCCGCTTAGGAAGGATATAAAGGGGCGGCTGGCTCTTTGATGGGTCTCCGGCTCAGAAATGATCGCTTCACTTTCTAGAGGAAGTGCGCTGGATGAGGTTCTGCACGGGACCTCGAGCGAGGTAACTCGACCCGAACTCCACTCCGAACTTTTCTGCTCCACGTCAGAATAATTGTGCATTTTCAGTGTTTACAAAGACAAAATGTGATGCTTACATATGTTGCAAAGCAGCAAGAATTACTCAGTTAAACGCAACTTCATAGCGCAACTTTATGGAAATCAAACTACTTCAGAGCTGTTGAGTAAAATTTTCCGACCACCTTATTAGTGTATTAAAAAAGCAGAGTAAAAGAAGGGCAAGTCCTCTGTTTGCAAAACGTGCTTCTTCTCAGACAGGTATCCAGGACAACGAGTTTGTCACGTGACAAACCGGTAAAGGTGTCGTAAACCCGGAGACAGCAGGGAATGTAGGCAGTCCAGAAAAAGGAGGTCCAAAAGGGGATTGCTGAGCTGTGCTCAACTCAGAACAGCACCCTGGGACAATGGACACCCCCCCCTCCTGCTGCTCCTGCTCCCCCCATCAGAAACAAAGGCTCTGTTTGTCTGAGCATCATCAGGCTCCAGATGGGCCTAAGCCTCATTTGGCGCCCCACAAAAAAACGCTCATGTGGCTCCTGATTTCTCCCTTATCCCTGCATCCGGCAAGGGGTCCCTAAACTTCCCGTGACCTCTCACTGAGCGGCGCCTCTGTGTTTGTCTGACCCCTCTTACCTTGCAGCAACAACTGGTGGCGTATGTGTCCTGGGTGAACGCTCAGCTGAGGAAGCGACCGGGCCTGACACCCATCAAGGATCTGAGGCGGGATCTGCAGGATGGAATGGTTCTGGTCCAGCTTATAGAGATCGTTGGTAAATCAATTCACTTTGAGTTAAGATGCCAAAATTCTACAAAGTTTTCTTGATAATCAAAAATTCTCCCTATATTTGGGTTTTATAACTATAATATTCAACATTTCGTAGTTTTTAAGTGCAAAATATCCTGATCTGCATGTTTACATTCACTATAAATTATGTTTCAACAATTAGAACAGAAACTGCTGCTTGTTGCTGTACCGTAGCAGCAAAGCCCAAACAGAAGAGCCCTGTTACTGATTAGTGTCGGTCTCTCACAGCTGTTCCGGTCCAGCTGCCCAGCAAACCTCATGTTTGACTCTGTTTCTTTTTTCCGGGTCAGCTGGTGTGGTGCTGGATGGCGTCTTCGTTCCTCCGCAAAGCAAAGAGGAAAGCAGGAAGAATGTGGAGGAAGTCCTGCATTTCATTTCCTCCAGACACATACACATGCCTCACATATCCGCTAAAGGTAAATCACAAATACTTTGGGGTGAAAACTGAGTAATTCTTTATTCGAATCGTTGTGAATCGAGAGGAGATGAAAAATACAGTTTGAAAGAGATTGTAATTTGTTGCATAGAAGATGTCTTTGTTTTCCTTGTTTGACCTGCCGTCTGGTTCAAAACTGTACGTAAGCTAGTAAGCTAGTAAGCTAGCAAGAGAGCATATAAACAGAGAACTCTCACCAACAGGGAGTGGAAGAGGGGGTGGGGTTGCTCCATGTCAATAGTCACACTCACAACTCGAAGGTGAATTTCTATTGAACTATGTCCTAGAAACTGATAGTTTTTTTTGTTTTGTTTTGTTTTGAAAAAAATTGCATAACCATAATTAAAAGATCACTGGAAACGGTTTTATAATGGATCAAAAGATGGTCGGAGTGGGACTTTAAAATGTGATTGGTATGCACTTATAACATTCAAATTTAGAACCAGTTACTAGAGACGTGTTAGGACTTGCAAATTACAAAGCTGCTGTTTGATCATTAACTGTCTGAATTTCAGATTAAAAGCATAAAATTTTTCTGTTTTTGTTATTATTATTATTATTTTAATCACAAGTGCCATCTTGGTATCTGGGATTTTTCTTTTTGTTTGAACAAGACAAAAAAAAATAAATAAATCAATAACATTTCAATACATAAAAGTGAAAAAGGAAATACTTTTTTGTTTGCTGGGTTGTAAAATACTTCAATATTTTAAATTATACTGTAAAGAAAAAAAACACATCAGGACATGTTGTTGGTTTAAATGATGAGCACCATTTAAACCTGCAATGAAAGCACACTCTAGTTCCAGCTGTCATCTGTGATCACTGTGAGTTTTATTTGGGTATCCTGGCAAGATCAGATGTGTAATTTTGTTGTTCTTAACCATGTGTTTTCATGTGCATTAAAATGCAACAGAAACTCTGTTAAAATCCAAGTAATAATAAATATCTTAAACCACCAAATACCCACCAACTAAGCAACTCCAGTAGTGATTGATGGTGAACCTCGACTGAATAAAAGAAGATAAACTTGTGCGAGAGAAAGATGAATGTAAAAACTCTCCCGTTGGACATGGATGTTAGCAGGTCTGTCTCTGGTGTCACCTCACACGGTGACAGAAATGGGAACTTGGTTTTGAAACTTGAACTTAAGCGGCACTAAAGTTTCAAACACGGGAACTTTATTTACAGCTTTAATTTGGGGCTTTTTATCTCCCAGACAATGTCAGCTCTGATAAACTAGGTTTATTTACTGTTCTCATCTTATTTTGCTATACCTGTGATGAATCAGAAGCTTTAAAGTCATTTTATTGAGGATCTGCTGGTTTTTTTTTAATTTTTTTTATTCCCTTTCCTAACGTTCATTCATCAGAAATTCTCCTCTGAATTGTGGTGTCGTGCAGCAACCCCGCTTCCCTTGCCCTCCCCGTTTCTGAGAGCTCACGGCAGGGAGCTTGTGACACGCCCATTGTCATTTCTACGTCACAAATAAGCTCTTTTTCTCTTTTTTTATCGTCTGCTCTTGATTCACAGGGATTTCCAAAAATAAATACTCAGAAATGGAAATTTAAGATTCATTATCTTTACAAATGACCCCCATCATCAGAGAAATACCATGAGAACATGTTAAAAACACAATTTTATGTGATTAGGTATTCAAAAAGTACTCAAATTCTAGTTTGTGACATTTGAACATCCATTTTGACCATGAGACTTGACTCGTGATTGAAGATTTCAGACTTTACCTGGATTTGAAGGAAAAAAAAATGACCTGTTTTCTGCTAGTAGAGAACATGAAAAAGCAATAAAATGAACCCTAGTAACCTTTATCCTACTGCTTTTGGCCTCAAAGTTAGCAAAATGGCTCCATTGCTAGCTCAAATTACAGAATATTTTCGTTGAAATCGTCTGACATAATTTCGTGTTTCTTGCTTAGTCAAAACCATTAAGGTTTAGCAGGGTTTAAACAAAAGAAAGAGGAAAATATAAGACTTTGTGGTCTGAGGAGCAGGGTTAGGCTGCTAGCCAAATTTGTTAGCAGTAAAACGATTTATAATGATTAGCTTGCCATAACTCGATTACTTTTAGAGTTAGCGAACCAATTTAGCCACAGATTGGCAACCTAGCTAAACTACAATGGAACTGTTTATTCATTATAGAGAAATATTTGTTTATTTATTATTTTTCTTCTTTTCTTTCTTGTTTTTTTGTTTTCTGTGGGATTTGTTGACTCTTGTGCCAACAGTAGCGGTTTTGTCTTCTCACAAATGGAAGTGGGCTCTGCCTATCGTGGATGTATTGAATGCTGCATTCTCTTGTTCTGATCTTCCCAGATGTCCTTGAAGGAAACCTGAAGTCTGTAATGAGGATCGTTCTGGCGCTGGCTGCCCACTTCAAGCCGTCCGCCAATCAAAGGGTCGCTTCAGGAAGTGGGAGGAGCTTGGTAAAATCTAGTTCTGGCCACAACCCTCACTCCACCGTTGCACTGGCTCAAGGCGCCGCGGCTGCGCTGGTGTCAGCCCGGCTTGACGCATCACTTCCCATAAGGGCCACACGAATTCAGGGGTACGCAAACAGTTCCCACACTTCAGAGGGATTTAGTTTTACAGCTACAGTTATCTTTTAGTTCAGAGACTAAATAAAGAATTAATCATTTGTTTAAACAATAGTGTTCATTGGTGAAATCAAAACTTGGTGATCTGGTTTTGCTGACCAGCTTCTCCTCTTTGATGCCCTCTCGTGGACACTTTACATCATTACCTATCAAATCATCATTTTCTGGCACAAGTTTAAACCCTTTTCCTTTATCTCTGACCCACCTTTCAGAGGCCTCGGGTCAACTAAGGATGCCAGCGTGTGTGTTCGAGCTCTGGTTGAACAGTATGAGCGAGGAGCAGCCGACGAGCAGGACCCCACTCAGTCCAGCAGGTAATTTCCCCGAAGAAGCCAGGAGATCCCAGATTCTCTCTGCTAGAGCTCTTTGTTTGTAAGATGTTTGTGGTTTGTGTACAGAAACTATCCAGCAAGCTCACAAAAAATTAAATACTGATGCCTGAGCTCTTTGAAATGTTTATGTCTTGATTTGCACTTGATATCTGTCCGTACATCTGTTGGTCACAGTGCTAAAAAGAACTAAATAACTACATTTTACTCACCAGATTTACCACCCGAATGGTACAAATGAAGCCTTGTGAAGAAGATTGGTTTGTTTTGCAGACTGATCACCTATTTTACTAACAAACCAACAAAATATCTATTTATCATCTCTGTCAGGGACTGACCAGCCATCTGTGTCCTGTTTTTTCCAAAGATCCTTAGAATAAACAGTTTTTTGTCCTAGATTAGAAAAAAAAGTGGCCTGAAGGATTGATGGCTTTGCTAGCTGTGGTGAATTTTAAATGTTTTGATTTATTTAAAAAATAACAATAGCTTTAAAATATTATATCTTAAGAGCAAAAAAGAAAAAAAAAACTAAAAATGTCAATTATTGGTTAAATTTGATGGAATTCATGAACTTGGCCACAATGGAGTAATACCAATTTTCTCCAGCAGGGGTCAGAAGATTTGTGTGCAGAATTGAGACTAAATCCTAACATCAAGTAGCTGGGATGGGGAAAAAAATCACTACCTAAAGTGGGATGATAGATCCAAAATTTCACAAAAAATAAAGATTTAGCAAAACAAGAAAAAAATGAGAAAACATTTACTGGTTTTGAGCTTTAAACTTTCTTTAAATGACTTTTTCCAACTTTCCTCCTTGTTTACTTATAATTGTCTCTTTCAATATTCCACCTCAGCATTTCTCACTGTCTGCTTTATTATGTTTGTGTGAAATGGGTTTAAGTCTATTTTCTGCTCACTTATCAAACAGTAGAAAACATTCATTGCCTTTCTTAGTGGGTTTGTACCCCAGTGCCTGACTGAGCACATGACTTTACTCCAAGCGTTCTCCTGTTTTATGGGAGAGCTGTGAAAACAAAAAGAAGCGGAAACGATCCTAATTTTTCAGTCACATGTTTTGCTGTTTTTAGCCTTTTGCTGATGTCACGTGTCGATTGGTTCACGCCGTGTCATTTGGTGATGGCGTTTGCTCTCGTCGGGACGTTTTCCATGAGGAGGACATGTAAGCCGCAGCGACGCAGAGGAAATCTCTGCCTGCGTCCTCAGTTGGCATGGTAACCGTCTGACAGCTTAAGGGTGAGGGGTGGAGTCTGTCAGCAGACGGAGAAACGATCATGGGTTTGTTGAGCTGCTGATGCTGCAGAGGCACAGCGGGACGCAGGATTGACGAATCCTCTGTGAAGACCACAATGGGGGGGGCGCAGGTTAAATGGTAAGATGACCCACTCCAGGTGTTTCTTTATTTTTCTTTTATTCTTTTTCTAATTTTTGTCACTTTATTTAGGAGAGATAACTTTTTTCTTTGAATATTAACTGAAGTTAAGTTTAGAAAAAGTAGGGTTTTTTCTTGTAGGATTTCTCAAGATTTTATATTGGAAATAGTTTGTCACATTCATGACTATGGACTATTAGGGATTATTGTGGATAATTAGAACTTTGTGCATTTTCAAACATTGCCAAAATGTGGACAAGACGAGGTAAAAAGAAGACAAAAATACACAAAATAGTAAAAAAGGAAACTTTTCTGTTTGGTTCTGCCTTTCTCTGATATTTTTCATTTACAAAAAAGCACGTTGTGCCTACATTAGGCACAATAACTGTTTTTTTGTTGTTATGTTATCAGTGTGGTTGTTTTCACTCACAGTTTTTCATTATTTTTTTTCATTTTATTAAAGTTTAAATCAACATTTTATGATTTTATGTTAAATTCTATCTGTTGGTTTCAGTAGAGGTCTGGACTTTTAACTGTTTCGTTCAAACATATCGATTTTTTTTATGTATTTCATATTTTAGTGCAAATTTTCTTCATCATTGTCTTATCATCCAGTTTAGAACATGAATTATTTGATTCTGTACATACATTTAGGTACTGTTGTTGCCAATTGAGCCCAAATCATCATCATCGCCCCACAAAAATGCCAAACAATTCAGGGAGTTTCATCCAAAAAACAGAAGAAAAGCATAGAAAATCACGGAATATAACCAGAAGTGGAGAGGATAACACTTCTTATTTTTTAACTTTGAAATTAATCACTGCTGCGTATTGGAACCAACCATCTCCTAATACTTCTCATCCATACTAAAACATTGTTCGAGGATTATCATGGTGTTTTTTATTTTTTCATGTTTGATTTGTTTTGGTTTTTTAAGATTTTAAGTCCTAAGGCTTTCTTTTGACATCTTTCAGACAACTTTTAGTTTTCTGCTTTAACTTGTTAAAAACTTGAATATCATACACACGTACTGATGACTGATGACACGTACACGTATTTTCTGCAGAGCGGCAGTAGTTCATTAGAAATTCACCTCTGACTTGTAGGCGTCCCGTCCTCTGTATGTTTAGGCTCTTCCACCACACCCCCAACCTAACATTAGGGGTGCAACAAAACTGGAGAGCATATATTGATCCATTCAGTTTTGAGCCAGATACCAACTCAGACGAGGAAACAAAACCGTACATGGATCTATTCGTCTGCAGGTGGATGAGGCAGAATGAAGATGAGTCCATCATGAGAAAAATGCCACAAGAACATGTTAAAAAAACATTTTTATCGGAAAGGATGCAGTTTTGTTTTTCCATGAGTGGACAATAAAGTTATTTTCCTTCTCAGAAGTCTTGAGCTTTTCTTGCAGACGTTTGCTCTAATTCTGTCTTTTTTTCACACTCTGCATCAATCAGAGGTTCTTTCAAAATAAAGAGCTAATTGTCCTTCCTGTTGGGGGGAGCCCTTATGTAAAAAAGTTCAAACATAAGCTATCTAGTGCCAGTACAGTGAAGTGTGGAGTTCAGATCAGGAGATGGAGGGAACAAAAGTGTTGTTGTGTTGGTTCAGAACATCCATAGAGTTGTTCGTCTGCTGCTGAGTGCACGCCGCGCTCTCTGCACACGTGTCCTTCAGGCGCTGCAGTCACATCCTCACGTGCGGCCTTCACCCACTAAAGGTCAAAGTGTTGGAGGTTCTCCCTCAAAAGTTCTAGAAAATCTGGATGTTTAACCGTGTGTTCTCTGTGTTTCCGGAGCCTCAGCTCTCCGAGTCCTCTGACCTCTCTGAAGCCGTGCGGCACGAAACGTCCAGCAAGAGTGTAGCGGTACGTCCAAAATTAGCATCTATAGACTAGAGGGTGACGCTTTCCTTTGTGTCTCTGTGTGCAGCCGAGTCACCTCGAGCTGCGAAGGAGTCGGAGTGGGAGACCTCCCTGAGCGATTCGCTGGAGAAGGAGGTGCAGGAGGCGCGGAGCATGGTGTCGACTCTGCAGGTAGGAACAGTAACATGGTTACCCTCTTCATTTCACAGACATCGCTAAGTAAGACATTTTTCATGATGTATTACAATTATTTTTAAGCATTTTCTACTTTTTTTTCTCATATGCTTCAAGGCTTAGTGGGAGGAAAGAAAATTGCAATAAAAATCTTTTTTTCCTCTCAAAAGAAAAAACTCCCACTTAAAAAGCCTTCGTTTCAAGGAGCAGATCTTGTGACAAGTTGGTTAGTTTTTGGCTCAAATTCTGCATTTGTTTTTCTGTTTTCTATCGAATGTTTTGGAAACTAAAGACTTTCAGTTCAAGTAAACTTTGCATTGAGCTGGGGCTTCATACAGACACAGGTGAACGTTCCTTCAGTCAAACAGGTCTTTCCTCCTGCAGCCTGCTGCAGTCTGCAGGCTCATGCTGGCGGCGCGCTGCCCGAGGAGGAGCACGATGCAGCGGTGGACCCAGGAAACCCCGAGCAACAGCTGGTGATTTTAACGTCCTGCAGCAGTCCTGGACTGCAAGGACTGTTCCTGACTGTTTTTGCAATTTTTCTTTCTTACTTACTGAGCAAAAATGTCACTACCATCACATACTCAGAAACTTGCCAAAATTTGCACGCACTGAGTGCCTGGTGACAGTGACATGTAGGCATAGTGAACGGGAGAACACATAAAAAAATGGTTGGGACAAAAATCTCCTATGTGGTTACAAAAAAAAATCCAAAACATACATGTCATAATTAACATAATTATTATGGGATGGCCACAAAACCTAAGGCTTGGCGGCCATTTTGGGACAAAGTGTGAAATTTGGCGATACAAGAACATAAAACTTTATGATTTTAGCGAAATTTCTGTTATCTATGTCAAAACCGATTCTTTGTTGACCTTTGACCTCAAAAATGGGTCTCCATCTGTTTAAAAAAAAAAAAAAAAAGATCACCTTACTGGCTACAAATATAAACTCCTTCTATAAATTTCAATCTATCGCCTCCTAACTTCTCAATCCTCATTGGGAAGCTATTTGGGAAAAAATGTTTGTTCTAAAGTTTGTCGTTTTTGTACACCGTTAGTTTAGCAAGCTCGCACATCTAGTATTTCCCTGTGGCTCGCATATTTTTTACCGGAATATTGTAAAAATATAATACATAAGTCACCGGCTCAAGCTGAACAAAGCGATATGACATACAATATGAACATATTAGGAATGTTGGCGTGGTTAACCAAAAAACTCAGTTGCTAAGGAAGTTAAAAAATTTACTTTAGGCGATTCTTCTAAAAATTGCACTCACCTGTTTGTCACCCCCATGCGACCAAAATATAAAGTGGTTGCTATGGTGATAATCCAACAGAAAAGCAGCCATTTTGAATAAAAGTTGAATGAATTTGTCACATGCAGCTACTAGTTACAGGGTTGGCGGGGGGGGGGGCGAGGCGAGCAGCAGCCGCTCAGCCAGTAAGGCGGGTCCAAAGGGGGGCACTGGGTGGGGGTAATGTCTGCGAGCCACATGACGTGCCACTATTTCCTGATTGATATTGTTGTTTGCCCTTTTTTTTCTGTTTGCTCGGTTGTTTTTCCTTTTATTCATGACTGCCCTGATCACATTGCATTCTCACAGTCTGAGTGTGCGCGTCTTCCATAGGTATCAATTTCCCTTTATCCTTCCTCCATTTTGGCTCTCACACAAGTTCTCTCTCTCTTTTTCCAGGTCGTCGTTCGCAGCCGTTTGGATCAAAGCATGGAGGAGGTCCGAGAGCTGAAGGTAAACGTTCCAAACTTGAAAAAGTTACACAAATCGAGGAAGACTTAAAAAATGACACTTGGCTCGTTTGCTTGTTTTAGAGGGAGCTGATGCGCTGTAAGCAGGAGGTCCGAAACCTGCAGGCGGTCAAGGTAGGACGTCTTGTGTCCTATGTTTCCCGGTGTCACAGATGAAGCTGAAGCTCTGTGTGTGTTTGCTGGCGTGCAGGACGCCCAGCAGCAGAGGCTGTGCACTCAGGAGGCGTCGATCCTGCAGATGAAGCAGGAGCTCCTCAGAGCCAGTATGATGAAGGAGGAACTCGGCAACCAAAATGTACCAAAAAAAAGTCCTTGAGTTTGTGTGCTTTCAGCTCAGAAATGTGTTCTGTCGGGTCCTTTGTGTTGTAATTTAACACCGGTGTCCTCTCCTGCAGGCAGAGCTGCAGTGGAAGCTGGAGGAGAGCAACAGGCTGTGGGGCGAGTGCAAGGTAACCGCTCTGTTTTCCTCTGGTCCTTGAGTTTGTGATTTTTATTTATTTCTGTCTGGTGGGGGGCAGAAGGACATCGGGCAGAAGGACAAACTGCTTCAGCAGCTCAAACAGAAGCTGGAAGACAGCAGAAAGTTGCAGGTGCGTCTTCCCTAAAGAGCAAAGATAATTATTTTATTTGTATGAGTTTTGACCTGCAGCTGTGCTCGGTTTAACAGACGGAGTTGCAGAGACAGTTGGAGCATAAAGGCGGCGTTCTGCAGGAGCTGATGTGTGGTAACCTCCAGCAGGTACAGGTATCTGCAGGCGGGGAAACACGGATCTGTGACTCGCGGCTCACGTTTTCCTCCTCCTTTTGTCAGATTCCCACCAACCCGGAAAACAACGGATATTCTCTCTGTGGAAGCTCCACTCAGGTGTCAGGCGTAAGTGTTGTTCCACCTATAAACCTCTGTAAAAACCTTTGAAATCCACTTTCATGTTTGGAGAGAAGAGCAGTTTGTGAAAGGAAAAGAAGCCTGATTGACCCAGTGTCAATCACTGAGATCCAATTTTCTAGCATTGATTTTATAAGAGAACTGGATTGAGTGACTCCCCCCTCATAGTCTAAACAGGAAGTACCTGCTGGTTCCAAGAGGCTAAAATCCCTTATAGGGAAATAAACTGATATTGCTCAGTCATTATATTTGTTAGAATAACCATTCTTGCTCAGATTCCTTTTTTTTTCATGAATCAATGTCCTGAAAATATGGTGACTAAATTGACTTAATTTGGCTGGAGTTGTAAGTCAACCATTTTCTTCAACATCACTCTCATTTTCTTTTCTCAATTTCTTTTTTTTTTTTTAACTTCACACTCACTCTGTCCAGTTCTCATTAACAATCAATTATTTTTGTAAGTGGGTAGCCCCGCCTCCTATGCAGCTGGATGCTTTTCCTTTTCTGAGTGGTCGCTCACTTCTATCCTGCTCTGTTCCGATGTAAATGCACCAGGATGTTGATTGTAGGTGAAGAAAAAAAAAAAAGTCACAATTGAAAGATACTTTGTGTGAAAGGTTCACAATGAGTCAGTGGACATTGGGAGTTCCTTCTTGCAAGAAGCTTATTTTCCTTTTTTTTTGCATTACTTTTTTTTGTAAAAGTTAATAAGTTGTTTGTTCCACCAACAAAAAATAACTTAAGGGCCAACTGAAAAACTATAACTAAATTAAACTAACAAACATCGATGACTTGACTGAATAGACCTGACCAGGCTCTCCACATTGACACAATGGGGAATTTTATATAGACAGGAGCAAACCATATGTACACATGATGGAGAGGAGAATCAGACTACCCATAAACTCTAACAAATGAAACTACGACAGCAAAACAGAGAAAATACAAACGAAACAAACATCTAAATAATCAAAATAGTCTTCAAAGAATAAACTAAATATTTTACATTCAAAGAAACAAAAATAAAGTCCAGTAGGAGTGTTGGGAATCCCTGCAGTCTTGCCGGTGGAATATCCCAACCTCCTCTGCTGATTATGGAAGATGTGGAGCACCTGGTATGAAACTCAGAAAAACAAAAAATAAATGAACTGTATTTTCACTTAAAATAGATCAAATGTGTGCACCCATATAATTTATTTTAAGTCAACAAAGTAAATGTTTTAAAGAAAGAGAAAATACTAACACGTATGTGGTGGTGGTTTGAGGCTCAACCACCACACTTTGACTTTCGACATGGTTAAATAATAAATCATTTAAGTCAGTTTTTACCTAAATGGGATCTTCTTACTAAACAAACCCAGCTCTGCTTCCCAATGGGGGGGAAGAAGTGGGTGGGGCTTACGCCACGTCAACAGTCCTGCCCGCGATTCAAAGGCAAATTTCTTACTTCCACTCTGCAAAAACCATGTCTTAGAAAACAACAATATTTTTTTGTGTAAAAATGGCAAAGACCACTGGGAACGCTTTGAAAATAGTTTTTAAAATTATCAGAGTGGGTCTTTTAACACAGATGTATAGTTTGAGTCTCAGGATACTGTTTTTCACTGTGGTGTCTTCATTAAAAAATGTTAAAAGCGCATGCCTCTGTGACTCCTCCTGGCAGGCAGAGGAGGTCCAGCTGCTGCAGGACGCTCTTCGGAGTCTGAGGAACACGTTTTTGGACCACGACCCTCAGCAGCACACCCTGGACACTCTGGAACAAGGCATCGTGTCGCTCGTGGACCGACTGCATGCTCTGCACACGCCCAGGGTACGCACCGGCCAAACATATCACCCAGACCTCAGAATTATGTAATTTTTTTAAAAGTGGAACAGTTGTTAGCTTTGGGTTGTATGGAGGGTGATGTTTTCCAGTAGATGTCTGCTGCTCTCAACTTCCTCGTCAATCTCTGCAGGGAAGAGGGAAGTCTCCAAGACGGAAGGATCAACGCACAGACTCCGACTTATGGCCTTCCACGAGTAAGGAGCACCGAAGACATGTGTTCAGGTGTGACCCACAGACTAACCCTGCAGTCTTGCTACTCATTTCAGAAAGTTTCAAGTCCCACAACGGCTCAACGTCCTCAACAAAAATCCTTTATTTTACCGGGAAGTCCCTGACTCCTTCAATGATCAACATACCCAAGAGGTTGGTGTTCGAGATATTTCGTCTTTCTATCATTGTCTAAGTGAATCGAGCCACATCCTGCTCCTCAGATTGGGCGAGGTGACTCTCAGGGATGTTAAGGCTGCTGTGGATCGAGAAGGAAACTACCGGTACCACTTTAAAGCTCTGGACCCAGAGTTTGGCACGGTGAAAGAGGAGGTAAAGGAGATTCACATGGTGATGAGTTTTTATTATTATTATTGTTATTTTAACGAAGATGTGTGTGGGTGCAGGTGTTCAACGATGCGGCACTCGTTCCAGGGTGGGAGGGGAAAATAGTGGCGTGGCTGGAGGAGGAGCGAGGGGAGGACAGGTGAGCAGAGGCTTTCCCACGTCTCTCCAGTTGGTCGACTCATCACCTCTTCTTCTTTGTCTTCTCTCAGGCCTTCATAGTTGCAAGCTGAAGGACAAACTCCCACGATTCCTGAGCCAAAGCACATCTGAGTACCCCAAAACAGACTCCAGAGAGATTCCATGTACTTTTCTACACAAGTGCCTTCATGACCCGAGCTCTGCCCGTCAATCCAAACCCCAGCAGTGTTCCAAGTTGGCCTTTAACAAATGTTGAATCTTGATTGTGGACATCACTGCTGCATCCAGGATCTTTTCAGGAAGCAGCATTTTTATTTTTGAAACGAAAGTGTTATTTCTTATTCCAGAACAAAAGAAAGCTTTTTTTATATATATATATATAAACAGTGTCTATAAAGGAATGTTCTGTTAAATGAGAGTCAAATAGATAACTGTGGTGTCTATACGTCCATCTACAGAACTTCAGTTTGTCTGTGAAGGGAAGAAAATCTTCTGCTTGTTTGTTGAAATGCTGCACTTTTTTTCTTATTTTTGTGTAAAAACTCCAGACTTCTATTTTCATGGTATTTTATGACTGGATTACTTTACAAGGTTGTTTTTATGTTGGAGGTTTGTGTTTCAGAGCAGTTTAAAGTGTGGATGTTTGTGTGTGTGTATATATTTGTGGATGGCTGTCCCACCGCTGTAGACCAGTGAGTTTCAATGACCAGCTGACAGCAAGACCTTCTGCTGGTTTCTGGTTTGTATTTTTATTTAAAAACTACTCGTGCTGTGTTTACAAAATACAATACACAGCTACTTTTGTTAGATATTTTCAAATAAATCAGTCCCTTTTTTTTTAAAATGTCTGTTTTCTTTTTTTTAATGATGAGCTGTCACACTGCATTTTTATGAAGGTTTCACCACAAATTACTAAGCTTCAAAGGTTTCCCAATTCTATTTGACCTCCAGTTTGATGGAACATGCAATTCAATTTTATTTATTTAGCTCAGTAAAACAAAACAGTTGCCTCATTGGGCTTCAATCTGAAATCCCTCCCGGGGGGAGTGGATAAGAGCAACAACACGTGAATCGCACTGCCCAAAAAAGAAGCCAAAATAAATAGATTCAATAAATAAGGAATAAAGGAGAAGTGAGTAAATGAGAATAGAAAACTAAACCCCAGTGCACCATACTTTTCCCAGCTTCTAACTTCTAGAAGCCTACTAGCAAACTAATTGTTATTGAGTCCTAATTCAAACATGTCAAGAGTAAGATGAAAGCAGTATGGCACATATAGCTGATGTTTCTCCACAGAAATGGCAACATTTATTTTAAACCATTAAATGTTCACTTATAAGCTGACATATACCTCAGAAATGTATATTTGTTAAATTTCAGTACACAAGAATTTTGTTTATTTCAATATTTGTGTATTTTTAATTAAATTTGTAACCTAATAGTATACGATCCGTTTTGATGACATCAAATCCGGAAGTATACCAACTGAGTACTTCATCGGAATAAATTCAAATATTTTAAGTTTACAAAATATAGGAAGTACACAAAAACTTTAATATAATCTCAAATTTTTAATCCTTATTACAAATGGACCTGAAGAAACTTCATAATCTGTTTTTTTATTCTGTAGTTTTCTTATTTTACATCTCATATCCTTGTTTAAGAATTTTAATGGAATTGCGCTTGGGGGACTATTAAAGTTGATAATCTAATAATCTAGTCTATCTGTCTAAGATATATTTTATATCTTTCATGCCTATTAAAGAGATATTTTGCACATTACAGAAATGACAGTAGACATGGATAGTAGGCAACATGATTGCACTGTTTTAATTTTATAAACCAAATCTATCTGGGGTCGTTTATTTTACTTATTTTGTTGCCGTTTTCCAACTATTTTTTTTCTTAGAAGCACTTAGACCACCTGTGTGATTGTGTGTGAGGGAATCAAAAAAAAAAGCTGCATTTGCCCAAGTGATAATGAAGTTATACTGCCATCGTGTGGACACTTTCGGGATTGCAATACGTTAATTTGAAATTCTACATATTTTGCTGTTTTGAAAATGTATCGTCATTAAAATAGTTTTTCTTTATTTTTGCCAGATTCTTTCTTTTTTATTCTATTTTATATTCATAATTACCGAAAAGTTGTTTGTTTGTTTTTTTGGGTCGAATTTAGAACTAGAGGGTTTACGACACCTCCCGCGCACTGACGGCAACCCTTGGAGGAGAGCCGTAAAGTGTCGTGTGAGGAGGTCATTAGAAAACGGGGAAGGTCTCTTCTGCTCCGTAGTCTCGGGCAGCTTTGTTGTGGTTCCGTGTGGCCTCCGTTTCGAGTCGACATGCTGCGTTTGCTGCTGCGGCTCCGGCCGTGTGCTCGCGCCGGGCCCCGGGTCCTCCCGGCCCGGCCTGTCGCCCTCGGCTCTCGTCCCAGATCCAGCGGTGAGAGGCGGCTACACGGCGGAGCCGGGTCACGAACGTCGGCCTTGGGCTCGGTCTACAGTCACAGAGCCGGCCTGCTACGGTCTTCCCAACTGGTGGGTTCCGGTCCGAACATACGGTTCTACAGTCTGCCGCCCCACAGCAAGGTAAGGCTTCGAACCGAACGTCAGGGTCACGCGGCTCCGGTGTTCACCGTAGCTACTGGTTCAGCCCAGCTGGGTGAAGGTGAACTGCTCCCAACTGCAGATTTTTAAAAAATCCTCTGTAAGTCTTAGTGTTTATAGTTCGACCTCTAAATGCATTTTCATTTCCGGGAAGGTTCTGCTACATCACGACTCAGATCCAGGATATAGACGGTGGTCCTGAACTGCAGTGATTTTAGTTTAGTTTCCCCCCAACATTTGTATTTTTGTGTATTTCATAAAAATCAGAATTTGTCATTTTAATAATAATAATAAACAAGTAAAAAAGGTTGATCACTATTATAAGTTTTGTCTAATATCAGAACTATGAAATTTCATTACATTATGAACAATAATATCAAGTCCAGGGCTGTTTTCCACCATTGCAATTTATTGTATTATTATTATTATTATCATTAAGTTAACTTTTAGGACAAAAAAACCCCTTATATTACCTATAATTTTATATAAGAAAAGTTCAACTTTAAGACTGTAAATTACATCAAATTATGAGTTGAAATGGAATCATTGAAATATTTTCTGATCGGTTGGCAGTAATATATATTTTTACTCAGCACATTTCGTTTTTCCATATTTTTTAGTAAAATTTGGTCTCTAAAACATAAAAAGCCTCTTTGTTAAGCTGAGGAGTCTTGTGACGGTCTCTTGGAGAGAATTTTTTGAGGATCTTTAGTAGAACTCTCCATCCTCTCAACTGTTCTATCTCTGATTCACTGTGCATGTTTGGATGCTTCTTTTATTTTTGGCTGAAAGCTCCTGCTGTCATCCGTTTGTTGACCTCTGTGACTTTCATTAAGTCCACAGATGTGTTGAAATCATTTGTGTTTGCTCATCAGAGTGGGATGATGTGGTGTGATGGACAGTAGGCCATTCCCAGTGATTTTAATTTGTTTATTTTTGCTCTTCATCTGTGGAGGTCGTTCCAGCAGTCTTTGCTGACCTCTTTGGGTTTGTTTTGGTTTTTGCAGGTGGAGCTTCCTGCTCTGTCACCCACCATGCAGACCGGGACCATCGCCCGCTGGGAGAAGAAGGAGGGGGACAAGATCAGCGAGGGCGACCTTATAGCCGAGGTCTGAGGGTCGTGCAATACTTCACAAATTTAGTTTAATTTTTTTTTTTTAAATCACGAAATGGTCCTCTCTGTTTCCGTAGGTGGAGACAGACAAAGCCACAGTAGGTTTTGAAATGTTGGAGGAGTGCTACCTGGCAAAGATCCTGGTTCCTGAAGGCACCAGAGACGTCAACGTTGGATCAGTGATCTGCATCACCGTGGAAAAGTCAGTGGTTCTCATGCAGGTTTGCTTGCAGCTTAAACTCCTGGTGGAATAAAAATCATATCTGTCTTTCATCTCAGCCCAGACCTAATCGCAGCCTTTAAGGACGTGACGTTAGATTCTATCAAATCCACTGCCGCTGCTCCTTCCCCTGCAGCCTCGGCTCCTCCCCCTCCAACGGCTGCTGCTCCGCCCCCTGCTGCTCCGGGCAGTTCCTACCCACCACACATGAAGGTAGGCGTGCTCCTGCAGCAAATACCAGTAGATGTGAAGGAAGTTTGATTACAGTCGCGGCTGTAGGTTTTTTTTTCCCCTTCAGGGTGTGGTTTTGATGTTTACCTGCAGAACTGACTTTTGATGACAGGAGTGTTTTTGGTGCTTCAGTAGAAATGCATTTAAACTATTGTGTTGCGTTGTTTTCAGATTGCACTTCCGGCTCTTTCTCCCACCATGACGATGGGAACGGTGCAGCGCTGGGAGAAGAAGGTCGGTGAGAAGCTCAGTGAAGGAGATCTTCTGGCAGAGATTGAAACCGACAAAGCAACCATCGGTAAACCCAAGCGGGCTCTTGCTGCAGACAGAACAGCGTGACCCAAACACTCACTTTACACTCCGTGTGTTTGTCTGCAGGGTTCGAGGTTCAAGAAGAAGGATATTTGGCTAAAATCTTGGTCCCGGAGGGGACTCGGGACGTTCCTCTAGGACAAACGCTCTGCATCATAGTAGAAAAAGAAAGTGACATTGGCGCCTTCAAGGATTATGTTGAGACTGGAGTGGCCGAGGTCTCCATGCCCCCACCACCTCCAGCTCCTGCGGCGGTGAGAAAGAAATAAAGAAAACTACCCTCTATTAGTACATTTCTTTAAAGGGTAACCAAACACCAATTCTGCGTCTATAAATGGAGCTATTAACAGGCTGTCTGTTGATCATTGCCAATTTTTTGACAAATTAAAATAAACTGAAATTATAGTTAAAAACAATCAGTGTGCTGCCCCCTACATGTTGAAACGATGTAGTACAGTTGAATTTTGTGACTGGCCAAATGGTGTTAAGTCCCACCAGTTCCAGTACAAAAATCTCACCCATCTTTGGTTCTGTAGCGGTCAGTTGTTGTGTGTTAGCTTTAGAATGACTTGTAGGTATTTTGCCTTCATTTGTCAAAAAGGTACTGGGTCGTACGACTTTCTGGTAGCCTTGGAAGTTACGAAACAGAGGTTGAGTGCAATTGCCATTATATCTAATGAACACCGTCCTGGTGATGGATTTGTAATGAACGTTTCACTTGGGATTGTTTGTTAAATAGGTTAGCATTTATTAGCTATGATGCTAACTGCATTTTACTGGTCTCAGACTTGGGTTCCCTTTGAATATGAAAACCCTCAGCTGCGCAGGCAACCCGGCTAAGGTTCTGGACCGTGAGCACTGGCCTCGGGGGAAGGGGGAGGTGAAAAATCCTCAACCACCTCAGAAAGTTCTTTGGAGATACTGGCATCACTTTGCTCAGTACCACTCTCACACCCATCTTACGTTACATAAAGCAAACCTACCTGTGAGTCATAGATCCAAGCCACACCTCCGCTCCACTAGCCCAGCTCCCCCCTTTTTTTTTTGTTGCTTTTTTTCAACTCTGGGCTGAGAATGGAGTCAGCCTCCAACTGCCCTGTTTGGTTACCCTTTAAGTAAACTATAACCTTTATTGATTTTTATTTTTGTGCTTCCCCTGTAGATTGCATCTCCTGTAGCTGCTACTCCAACTCCTTCTGCCGCAGCTCCTGCGGCGCCCAGGAAAGGGCGTGTTTTCGCCAGTCCGCTTGCCAAGAAACTGGCAGCTGAGAAGGGCATCGACTTGGCACAGGTCAGCGGTAGGTGACCAAAACACAACGCACATGCACGAGTTTTCAGGGAAAGAAGTAGCCCCTCTGACTCAAAATAAAAATGGATAAATAAATGCACACGTTAGCAGGTGTGTACTGTCAGCCTGCCCCAGGGCAGCTGTGGCTACATCAGTAGTTTACCATCACCAAGTATGAATGAGAAGTGAACGAATAATAAATATTCATTGTAAGTGCTGTGAGAGTCTGGAAAAGCACAGAAAAATCCAATCCATTATTATTATTCATTCTCATCATCATTATATCTGCACAGTTCAAAATGTTCTTTCAAACACATGTGCATACTTGTATATGTGCATGCATGGACATAGAAGTCATATAGAACAAATATTTCTGGTTGCTGCTCAGGCTCTGGACCTGATGGACGCGTCACTCGAAAAGACATTGAAAGTTTCGTTCCTCCAAAGGCTGCACCCGTGAGTAAAGCCGCATAGATTCCTAAATTATTGTTCTTATTTTATCATGTAAATAAACCTTTTTTTTTTTTTTTTTAAATAAATCATAATTTTTTTTTCTTCATTATGCCAAACGACTGGTTGTTACGGGCAGGCAGCAGCTGCTGCTCCCTCTCCAGTGGCTGCAGCTCCTCCCTCACCTGCTGCTCCGCCCGCTGCTCCAGCTGGCACCTTCACAGACTTTCCCATCAGCAACATCCGCAAGGTGAGCGCCCCGCACGACTTTAAAACCTAAACTAGAGTGCACATTTATGCATCTCTCTCCCCACCTTACAGGTCATCGCTCAGAGGTTGATGCAGTCCAAGCAGACCATCCCCCACTATTACCTGTCTGTAGACGTCAACATGGACCAAGTACTGGAGCTTCGAAAGGAGCTGAATGAGGCGAGTTTGTGATGCCGTTCCACCTTTGAACATGTGATGTTTGGGCTCCTTACCAAGATGCTGCTTCTCCTTTTGCAGGAGGTGAAAGCCCAGAACATCAAGCTGAGTGTGAACGACTTTATTATCAAAGCCAGCGCCTTGGCTTGCCTCAAAGTCCCAGAATGCAACTCCTCCTGGATGGACACAGTCATTCGCCAGTGAGTAGGAAACAAACTGTTGTTTTGTTTCAGGAAGTGTGTAGACAGGTTTAGCAAAAGGTGAAAGTCTTTTAATAATTTGATATTAAATCAAATAAATAAAAATATTTAAGAGTCAAAAATTTTAATTGGTTGTAGAAAAGAAAAGTTTTGTAAAAAATAAATTGTAAAGTGAAATCCATTTGAGAAAACAGTTTTATGGTAGTATGTTTCCATAGCAACCAATTAGCAATGAGGTTGTTGAGCTTTTATTTTGAAGTGCATGTTTATCTGGGCGCCAGCAGAGGGCGCTCAGAGCACGTCCAGCTCAGCACAGGCAGGACACGTGTGCTGTTTGACCGGCCGCTGTCAGTATTGACAGTTTGAGACTATTTCCAGGAATCATGTGGTGGACGTGAGCGTGGCAGTGAGCACAGCCAGCGGTCTCATCACGCCAATCGTGTTCAACGCCCACATCAAAGGCCTGGCTGCCATCGGCACCGACGTGGCGGCTCTGGCTGCCAAAGCCAGGGAGGGGAAGCTGCAGCCTCATGAGTTCCAGGTAAACCTTTTGTGAATCCGTTTTGTGCGGTAACGCATGAACTCCCATTGATTTGGTTTTTCTTTCTTCAGGGAGGAACGTTCACCATTTCAAATTTAGGAATGTTTGGAATCAAGAACTTCTCTGCGATCATCAATCCCCCCCAGGCCTGTATCCTGGCTGTAGGAGGCTCGGAGAAACGGCTGCTGCCCGCCGACAACGAGAAAGGGTCAGTGTGATGCTGGGGCGGCATTTCACCGATCTGTACCAGCTCCTAACAGGACGTACGCTCTGATTTTTGCAGGTTTGACGTGGCCAACATGATGTCTGTGACGCTGAGCTGCGACCACCGGGTGGTGGACGGGGCGGTGGGCGCACAGTGGCTGGCAGAGTTCCGAAAGTTCCTGGAGAAACCCGTCACCATGCTGTTGTGATGAGCTGGCAGACGCTGCTGAGCAGGACGAACGCCTTTAGGTCACTCCCAGTTACCCCGAAGAGGCAGAGGCGACATCACTCCACCCACCCGTCTGTCCATCTGTCCCTCCTTTCTATTTATTGTGGTTCCCCCCCTCATCTCAAACCAGAATTAGCTTTAATTTATCTAAAAATGGGGAGTGGCTTCATCTGCAACTGATCAAAGGGAAATGTTTATCCTCAGTGTGTCTGTGGGCGTTTCTGCACAACAATCTGTGTGAAGAGGAAGTGCAGTTTGTCTTTTTAAAAGCTTTAGGAAACGTAAAGATGTGCAGACCCACACACACACACACACACACCTGACTATTGAGCTGAAATCCCTGGTTTACAGTATTCTTTACTGTGCTGTATATTTATGTACATCAGGTAAAAAAAAAATCTAAATACTATTTCCTCTTGAAAATAAACCTCTCACTGTAGTTTTTCTTTTATTAGTTTCTGGAATATTCTTAAAGCTGAAACGCACAAAGTGCTAGTTTTTATTTGAATAAATAGGGGGGATTTCAACCCGGTGCCATCGGTGTGTGAAGCTCAGAACACAGAATTAAAATACAGGACTGTTGGTTGGAAACTCTATGTACACCTTTCAGATAATAAAACGAAACTCCCTCAAACTTGTCTGGAGATGCTGTTGGTCTTTTTTTTTTTCCTTCATTAAACAGATGACGTGACAAAACAAAAATGCATTGATCCCTCAAACTAATACAAAATGTCCACAAAATAATTGTGGGCAAATATTAGTATTTTGTGAACACAAATTAGGATTGTATTGGCATTTGCTGGGTACAATTTGGAATTTTGTCAGTACAAACTAGTGTCGGAATTTAACACTAAAAGGTTAATTTGTGTCCTCAAAATGTTGTGAGGATAAAGTGCCAATGAAATGTTGTGTGTCCACAAAATGCGGATTTGTTCTCATAAAATGCTAATTTGTGGCTACAAAATACTTATTTATGCAAAAATACTTATTGTGCCTTCAAAATTCAAATATTTACACCAACAGCATGCTAAATTGTATGCTCAAAATGCTCATTTGTGCAAACAAAATGCAAATGAAAAGTTGTTTTCACAAAATACCGATTGTACCAACAAGACTTATTTCTGCTAAAAAAAAAAAAAGCTAATTTGTGCACACAACATACTAATTGTGTCCACAAAATGCTATTTTATGTGCATAAAATACAAGGACTCCACACAATCCTAATTTATGCTCACAAAATGCTAATTGGTGGCCATGGAATACTAAATTCTGCCCACAAAATGCTACTTTAAGTGCACAGAATACTAATTTAAGTGCACCAAATTTCAAACTGTGTCCACAAAATGCTAACAAAGTGAACCACGTAACACCTTTCTGTTGTTATTCCATTGCACTGTCACTATGGGTCACTACTGGTTAATTTGAGTTATTTATTTGTGTCATGTCCAGAGCTCCATATTTGCCACATTAGACATTAAAGAACTGCAGTGAGGAGCTTTGTCCACTGACTGGAAAAGTCAAGGAAAGCAGCTGCATCTTCTAGAAGCTGAAGGTCGAACGCCACATGATGCTTCACTGCATCTCCTGAGTTTCCCATCATCCCTTCTTTTTCTAACAAACTGGAGCAGTCTGCTGCAGAGTAAGATTGTGCTATCACACAAAGCTCCTTAAATCTGACAGGTTGGCTTGTAATTTCCCCTCCTTGTGGCACAGCTGCAGCAGCATGAGCAGTTGGGTTTGTTGTCAGCTCTTCAGGCAGAGAAACATTTTATGTAAATCCATCAAAAGAGCTTCAACTCTGGGTTGTTGAGCCCACAGGTCATGCGAGCAGGATGCTATCATCGTCACCCTGTGATTTTTTTTTTTTTTTTTCTGCTGGTGTCACAGCCAGCTCTTTGAACCTCCTTCCTCTCCAGTGACAGCTGCAGAAAATCCTGGGCTTACTTTTTTTTTTTTTTTTTTTTTTTAACGGCAGCTTTGGAATTCCTTTGGATGATGAGTGGAGCGTTTGGACAGAGATTGAATCCCTCTGAGTCATCCTTTTTACCATCTGCGTGTGTCTACAGGTCCATGATTTAGGAAAAACTAGAAACACTGAGCCAAATAATGACCATTTATGTCAACTGAAACTTTGCAGATTGTGAGGTATCCATCCAAGGCAGACAAACAGAACAGAGGGGGGAGAAATGAGGAGGAGGGACTGGTGGCATCGCTCAATAGATTCCTCATGCATGCCTGGTTTTTCCGGCCAGCTTTAGTCGGGCTTCGTCTGGACGATGGCCTCCTCTGCAGCGTGGATGCTGTGGATTCTGTCTGCGGCTTTCACCTCTCCGGAGAACGGTGAGTCTTCCTGACCACTGCTTTTGAGCAATTCATCATATTTTCATTTAGATGCAAAATTTAGAGGAAAAAAAAGTCAGGATTTGGAGACGATCTCATATTTCTGTCAGGAAAGTTGGACTTTGGCGAGAAGTGTCAGGAAATGTCACTTTTGAGTGCATTTCAAAAGCAGCTTTCATGGAGGATGCGTGACACTCAGAGCTTCAAGGAGTCTCTGAGGTGGACAGACATGCTGGTGATGCGTTCAGGAACCAGCTCCTCCCAGAGAGCAGGCCTCATTGTTCCACTCCCTCCAATCGCTTTGCCTCAACCCTCAAAGATGTCAAGTGTAATTAACCACTAGCAGGCTCAACCCCCAGCACAAACGGCCGGTGGGAGGAGGGGTTGATGATCACTGTAAAGGAGGCTGAGCTGAAAGTTTGGATGATCTCTTCTGCTTTGGGGGGATTTCAGCTGCACTCCGGGTCTTGGTGAGGGAGTCCAGCCTGGAGGTGGTCAGAGGGGATGTTGTCATCCTCCCCTGCTCCTTCTTCACCTCCTCCCACCTCTCCAGACTCAACATCATCTGGACCATGGCTCCTCTCTCCAGCCCAGAAAGTCCAGTACAGGTGGGACTCGCAGAGCTGAGTCAGCATAACAGAGAGAGCAGATGAGCTGAACGAGTCTTCTTCAATCACATCCAGGTGATCGTGTTTGACCACGGCCAGGTGATCGAGAACCCCTCCCTCATTAGCAGGGTGGCTTTTACAGGTGCTAAACTAGGAATTAGCATGCATGCTTTTATTGTGGTAACTACAGGATTCTCCTACCTTATTCCTACCTGTTGATGACAGGTCTTCCTGTGAGTGCGGACATCGTCCTCAACGACACTCGAGTGTCGGACGCTGGGGTCTACAGATGCATGGTCAACAACCCCCCCGAGGCTGCAGATCCTGGAATAGGAGAGCTGGTGCTGAATGTTCTGGGTGAGTGTTTTTTTAGATCATCAAAAGTGAAAGTTGTTAAAGTCTCAGAGCAGAGATTCAGCGTTAGGCCGTGTTGTAGAGCCGCCCTCGCTGCCCGTCTGCCAGTGGGATGGAGATCTGGAATTGGGAGGCAGCGTCAGGCTGTCCTGCTCAGTGGCAGAGGGGGTCCCCACTCCGGACATCCGCTGGGCCAAGGTGGATCCCCAGGAAATCCCACTTCCTGTCAACAGGGAGGGTCAGTGTGTCTAAAACCTGACTTTCAAACTCCTTAAGTACCTTTTTTTTTTTTTTTTTTTTTTTAAACTGTGGTGAAATTGTGGAGTTTTAGAAACCTGAAGGGTATTTGTTGGACTTGGATGTCTCTCTCTGGTTCAGGGGAATTTTCCAGCTCAGTGCGGATCATGAACGTGTCCTCTCAGATGTCGGGTCTGTACCGATGCTCGGCTTCTAACGTCCTGGGAGCGGAGAACTGCTACATCAACCTGTCCATCTACAGCAGTGAGTGTCCATACTTAGCTTTTTGCTCCCCCCCCCACCGGGGTGAAGTTCACATCTGTTGTTCCCGCAGCTCCAGACGGTCCCTCCGGCCTCCTGCAGGCCGTCCTGCTGACGCTGGCCATGAGTCTGCTGCTGCTGGCTCTGCTGATGCTCATCCTGTGGCTTCATCGCACTGGACAGGACGGAAGACGGCGAGGGAGGAAAGCGGAAGAGGAGGGGTGTTATAATGAGATACGGTACACCCCCTCACTGATGAAACGCTCCTTTGTCTGATTCCTCACTATAATTCTATAATGTAATTCTTGAATGTCTGGAAATGTGTCACTGCCTAGTTGTACATCTTATTTTGAAATAAACAATTAATTGGTGAAAGATCCTGAGGACTTCAATATGAATTAGCACAAAAACATCACATCTATACGTCTATTAGAATCTTTCATGTATTCCTCCAGTCATGTGACCTCAGCTACCTGCTCGTCTGCTTTGGTAATCTTGTAGACAATGTCCTGCCAAATATTTAAAACTCACCACTGAACTCTTTACTTATCTGTACATTAGACTTTATTGGTCACTCATTGAAAAATGAATTAACTGCTGTTAATTTATAAAACTCTGCTTGGTGTGTCTCCATCTTATCTGAGGCAGCTCTTGGATACGTAATCTCCTGTGTACAACACCCGCTCTGCTGAACGGATCTGTTAACAGTCCCAAAATCAAACTCTTCACCTGGTTCTGTATCTTTTCGATCTGTTGCAGCAAGAGACTGGAACGGTTCACAAAAACTCTCAGATTGGACTCTTTTATTTAACATGATGATTTTTAAACTTCTCTTAGCAACCATTTCAAAGATAATTGCTGGTGCTGTTCATTTTGACTCAAAATTTTAAATTATTTTTAGTCATAGTATTTTGACTAAAATAAGATTTTGTTTTAGTTGCAATTTAGTCATGATGATTCTATTCATTTTTGTCAAAATTTAGTCGACTAAACTACAATAGATATTTAATTGACTAAATTACAGTAGATATTTAGTCGACAAAAATATACGGTAAAAGTAAAGCATTTTTATGAAATTTACTAAGTATGAATAACACAGAGAGATTTTAATAAATTGTAAAAAAAAAAAAACGAAAAAAAAAAAAACAATTTACTTCACTTTGCTTCCAAACTTGTCATTTCTGCAAATTCAGCTTCAACACCTTAAAACACATTCAAAAATAAATTATAATTCCATCCCATTTGTGATAAATGTCTGAAAAAAAAAAAAACTGGTGAGTTGACACCTGTGCTCAGGTGAGTGTTTATGTTTTGCTAATGTGGATAATGATGGAATATACAAAGGGGGAGAGCACCCGGCCATCCCCACGCCAAGACCCCCCGCCGGGGCAGCAGCAGCCAGGACCCCATAACTCCTGCCACGGAGTCGCAAAGAGAGTCCGCCTGCCGGGCAATCCCGCCAAACACCCAGACCAAGGTACACGGGACCGCCGCAGAGGCCCCCCACACTCGAGAGCAGGAAGGCACAGGAGCAAGGAGAGTGCAGGCCCCAGCCTTGCCAGAAGAGCAGCCCCCCCACTGCGCCTGGAGGACCAACACGAGTCCCCATCCCCGGAGAGCCCCCAAACCCCAGAAGAGCAACCCACCACCCAACAGCACAGAGCATCCCCCCGCCCCACCCCAGGTACGAGTAAGGGCCCCCCAAGGGAGACCCACTCCCACGCTCCAGACAACCGCCCGGCCCCGCCGCGGGAGGTCCAGGGGATAGCAAGGAAGGGGCTGCCCACCCCCGCTGAGGAGGGGCGCACCCAAGAGAAACAGAGGCCCCAGAGGAGTGACATAAACAAGGCCCGACCAGGCTCACCCACTGATGGAGTTCCTGGAGAGGCCCAGTTCTCGAGAGCAAGGACTGGAATCCGCACCACCGAGACCTGGTCACCCTCAGGCTCCGATGTGGTTTGATCCCCTGCTCTAGATCTTAAATATCGGGGATCCCACTCCCTGCGTGAAGAGGAGGCCGCCGGGCCCCGGAGACTGGCACCCAAGAGACAAGACCACCAGGCCGAGGGTCCCCCTCGCCAGGGATGGGTAGGGGACAGAAGGTCGAAGGTTCTACCTTCCTTGTGTGATGCGTGCTTGTTTGTTTGTTAGAGTGTATATTTTGAGGAGTTAGAAGTGTGTGTACTAAAGGGTGCAGTTAAAATTGGTAAGTAGGCCTTGACAGGACATCTCCTGATTGCTCACAGTGATGCCCCATCACCCTCTCATTAGGGATGTCCCGATCCGATCACATGATCGAAAATCAAAAAACGTGAAAGTTTGCAAATCTCTGTAGCTTAAGTCGATGATTATTTACCTTTAAGGTTCCAGATCCATATAGGTAGAAACCAAAGTTCATGAACTTAAAAGGTGAGAAAAACGATTGATGGCTAAAAGGCAGGAAAAAAGTGAAGGCTTAATGGACTCAGAACACCAGATTACCCGGATGTACTTCGATTGTCCTTAAATCGCGCCAAAACTCAACACAAACGTAGACACAAGAAAAGAAACTAAAACAAAACAGTTATCGACTATAGTAATGATGAATGGAAAGGAAAATGACAAATGCTCTTAAAAAAAAAGGTTTTGTTCTTTGAATTGCTGCAAATTCCGTTTTTTCTAACAGCGCGCTTCTTACCGAGTCGCCATCTTGTCTGACGTTGTTAATGAAACTCTCGGCACCGACAGACATTTGTGTTCTCCACGTCTCTGTTCTTCTGAAAAAAAAAAACCATTTTCTTCTTGTATTTGTAACTTTACTTCATCGCCAAAGTTTAAATCACTGCCTCAAATTCAGATATTTCTTTACAAAATTTTGGCGAGGTGAACGACCATCTTCTAGGAGTGGCTGGCTAATTAGACCGTACCATTACTATTTAAAAGGAGGATCCCCATGTCTAGTCTCAATGGTTAATTTTAGAATTAAATAAGACAAATACAAAATAATTTATTTAAATAAACCGAATACTAGACAAAACTTCATTTCATTATTCAATTTTAGTAACAATTTTTTTCTTAGTTCTCCCATAAAGTTTTTTTTTTTTTTTTTTAACAGATATTAATTTGTACAAGCAAAGCCATGTTTTAAATTTTTGGTCCAACAGTTTTATGGTGAAATCAGGACTGTAGAGTAATGTACGTTTACATTTCAATGGAAATATATATATATATATATATATATATATATATATATATATATATATATATATATATATATAATTTTTAAAAGGAAAAAGAGTCCACTCACAGGAAAATGCAAAGACAGAAATCTTTTAATTTAAATAGAAGGGGAAAAAAATGAACCACATAAAAAAAAAAAACTTTACAGAACATCGAGTTAAACTTATTAAATAAAAGACAACCCCCATCCAAAAAAAGTGTATTATACAGAATGTGCAAAAAAGAAAAAAAAATATCCTAACTGCAGATTTCAGTGTGAAGAACGTTTCTCCTTTCTGACAGGTAAACTCAAAAATCCCTCCCTAAACTGCAGCATCTGATGGGAAAAAAAATCCCCCAAAAACCCAATAATAAAATAGATTTATATTTTAAATATATATTCATATAGCAAACATGCTGTACATCATTTCAAGGATTAGAAGTCCCTTTTTTCTCATCACCCACGTCTGTCTATGAGCTTGTGCTTCCCTGACTTCCAGCAAAGATAGGAGGAAACAAAAGATTGCCACTCTGCTGCAAAAGGAAATAAAAACCGATGATCAAAAAGTCTGCTTTTCCTGAGTCGTGGGTTATAAAAAATGTTTAGGGATGTAGATATTGAGGAAAATTAATTTTTTGTGCAGTTTTTTTTTCTTCAAGTTGGGAGAAAAAAAAATGTGGCACAAACCCCTAAAACTTTGCAATGGTATAACCAGAACAGCTCAAGGAACTATTGTTTTAACATGGAGAAAATGGCATCTTTTGTTCCATCAATTTGACCTCAAGAGAGAAATCTGTTTCAAAATAAAAGTCCGGCTATTTTTTAAGGTCCCTACAAAAAGACTCTCTGGCGATTATAGGATTATGGCACAAATTGCTCTGCAGACAACAGAGGGATGAAACCTTAGCAGCCAGGAGAACAGGAGGCAAACATCTGCTGGGGTTGACTGCTTCTTCTTCTTTTTGTTTTTTTAAGCTTCACACACACACACAAAAAAAAAAAACACCACTGAAAGTGTTTGCTTTTCACAGTGGTCAGAGTGCAAAAACAAGACGCTTCAAGTGACGCTTCAGAAACGCTTCCAGTTGTACGAGGAGCTTGGGAACAGGCAGCCGCCATACAAAAGGAGGAAAGAGGCCGGCGAAAAGAGGACAGAAAAGGCAGATACACTATTCAGAATACAACAGCACACCCCCGTATAGACAAACCCCTCACCTGTAAGACAAAACGCATCCAATAAATATTCCACCTGTTGCTCATTTCCAACTAAAACGCTGGACGTAGGCGTAGACAGCAGTTGTAGTGGGTGTAGTAGTATCGTAGCAGGAGATGCAGAAGTAGTAGTGCGGGGGATGGGAATGGGGGGTGGGGTAGCCTGGCTCCTGCAGTCTGGACCTAAACAGAAACTTAACAGCACATCTTCAGCTAAGAAAGACTCCAGAGTTTTCAAGTAAACTGAAACCAAAAAAAGGACATTCTGATCACTGGATAAGGCTTCTTCCAGAAAAAACACTCCCACTTTAAGAAGTTTGTGATCAACACAACGTTCATATCGCAGCTCAGAATCAGGCAAGAGTTCTCTGTAAACCGGCGGGTCAAGCTCCACCCGCGGGCCTGAATGAGGAGGAGTTTTCCAGCTGGAGTAAAAGGCTGTTAGGAGGAAACAACAAAAAGGACGAGCCTGGACCGCTCTCTGATGTGCTGGATTTAGACGAGAAGGTTCTAAAATGTTCTGCAGAGGCTGAGCGGATCCTTTCGTGATAGGAGGGAGGGGGGTGGAGACATCAGCTGCAGACTGGCGTTCTCCAGAGCAGAAAAACAAAATCGTCCTGATGCTTGATATCGCTCACTAATGCACTGACCGCTCATCCCGGTCACTATCCTACAGCCGTTCGTAGAGAAGTGGAGTGTCTTTGAGGAGGAGTGTTCATGCCGGTAACTCTTCCAGTCAAACGAATCACTTTAGAAGAATCGGGTTGGCGAAAACCAGCGGCGTCCTGTCAGACACTTGCTTTGGCTGAGAAGAGTTTGATTCCAGCTCTGCGGCGACTCCAGCTGTGTGCTTCTGCAGACTCAGTGCAGGTGATCGAGTAAAGGCAGCTCCGTGGATCCGTCTCTGGTGGCGAGGGGGTTCCGCGCGGGTGTCAAAGCCACATCTGCGGTCTGAGTGGCTCCTAGAGGATCTTGAACTGGACTGGCCTCTAGGGGGGGCACAGAGGGGATGGGCTGGAACACAAACAAGAATGATGTTCAAGGAGAGTGCAAAACAACACACACAATCCTACATTATGACAGAATCCGACTATAATTTCCCAGAAGTGATGCTTTTGTAGCAACAACATCCTCCACCCCCAATAATGATAACAATAATAATAATAATAATAATAATAATAATAATAATAGAGAACGATATAAATACACTTCAGGGGATGTAATTATTGCTCTAAAATGAAGAATAAAGTTAGTTTTTTTACATTTATAATCTATGCAAACTAACTGCACTACTGTCACTGGATGTTAATATATTTTCAATCACCGTCCATCGTCTTCTATTTGTACTGTTTATTACCGTCTGTACTTCTCCACTGGAAAACAAAGACATAAATGATCTTGGTGGCAGGAGCAGGAACATGGACACTGACCACTAAAGACGCTGAAGACGATTATTTAAGATATTAAAGACCATGGCGGGGTTTCTCCTGTCCTGACAAACATTGGTCAGAAGCCACACATGACCCACCTCGAGGACTACATTTGTGGACTCCATTTTAGAGTTTTGTATTTGCATGGCGGAGATCCAGAGTACTCTGTGCAACTCTAAAAACACATTCTGCTAGTATAGCGGAGACGGTGCACCGGAAAGCATCTGCAAAAGGTTCGTGGGACCTTTCACTAAAGAGGAAAAAAGTCCTTTAATGAAAAATGTCTGATGGAAACACTAGTTTCAGTTTAGATGTAAGGGTAGTTAATGCTTTCTAGTTGTTACATGTTTATTCAGGCGTTGTGTGTTCTTGTCATCGATCTACTGGAACTGTAGTCAGAAAAACTGATGATGGAAAAACTGTGAAAAAAATGCCTGGATTTGTTGTATAGCATTTATGTTTTTCTTTACTGGTGAAGTTTGTAACACTTTATAATAAGATTCCTTCAAAAGCTTTATTAACACATGAAAAAAACATTATTAATGTGTTCATGAGGTGTTAGTAAGACATTTATTAATATAATAAACCAAATAAGGTTTATTAACATACTTAGTAAGAATTATTAAAATCTACAGTGAGACCATTGTCTACAAAGGCCAACTGCTTACAAGCTTAACAAAAGTATTAACTATCTTTGAAAACATTAACCCTTATTCTCTCTTCTGGGGTCCAGATGACCCAATCCTTATATTGATGTGTTCCCTCCCATGACAAGTTGTCTGCAACGGACAACAGCGAAAATAAAAAAAAATTCTTAGGAAAAAAAAAAGAAGTTCAGCATGCTGTCTTCTTTTAATGTAAACATTCAGAGGATAGCACAAGGGTTACACTGAGTGTTTTGCAGAACCTCATCTAAAGTGTTACCAAAAACAGTAAAGTGTGAGATTGTTTAAAGTGATAAATACATTTTTATCTTTTTATATTACATTTTTATCTGTTGTGTTTTGTTGATTCTGATCTACTGTTCTAGATACATGTACAAATGGTGGTGATTAAATAGATATTATTTTTCTCATATATCTAGTAAAAAAATACATATAGTAACCATTTAGACATCATATATTTAATAGAAAGAATTGTAGTTCGATCTCTCTATCGTTGATCTTAAAGACGATCCAGAGTCCTAGCACTACCAGTTTAGAATTTGCCGGTGTGAGTTTTTCTTATGCAGGCTGATGTTCTACATCTCTGCCTGCAGGTTTCTGTCAGCTGCTGCAAATCAAGAACTTTAATTCAAGCCTGAAAACGTGACAAACATAAAAGAATCAGCACAGCTGCCTGAGGAGGAAGTGGATTAACAGCTGCTACAGATTTTCTTTTTTTAGGTCACCCCTGCCTCCCCACCATTGATAACAGACTACAGTTGGAAGCAGATTCCGGGTCAGCGCCTTTCTTTACCTGAGTGCGAACGGTCAGCACCGGCCCCGCCTCCACCTCTGTTGGTCCGTTAAAGCCCTTCCTGGTGGAGAAGCTCCACTTGCCGAAGTGGCTTTCGTAATGCAGCCCGCCGCAGTGTGCCAGGCCAGCCCGCTGGCCCGCCCTGTGCCCTGAGTTTTCCAGGAGAGCCGCCGGGCAGAAGCGCTCGGGGCCCGGAAGAGGGGGAGGAGCCACGGAGGAGCTGAAGGATAACTGCGAGGCGGAGAGCTGCTGGCCCAGCAGCCCCTGGATGGAGGACGTCCGCTGTAGAGAGGAGAGCAAGCTGGCCTCCATCCGGCCCTCCGACTGACTGAGCAGAGCTAAAGGGAGGTGCTGCGGGTGGTGCGGCCAGCTCTGGGTGAGCCCTGGCGGGTGATCTGAACCTAGAACGACAGAACTGGATTCTTAGCATATTTTCTCGTAATAATAGTGCATGTTTTCCGAACGGTGTTTGCTCACTCATGGAGGGCTGCACGGTCGTGATGTGAGGCTGGGGGATGCTAGAGGCCGGCGTCATCTGTGAGGCGTGAGCAGCTGGGTTAGTGGGGATGGAGGCGGAGCCCCCGCCACAGTCGGAGTCCTCGATGTTCCCTCCGCTGTTGCAGCCGGCGCCGCAGCCTTTCTGCAACCTGCGCACACACAGACATGAGCGCTGCAGCTGGAGGGAGCGCGGGCAGACCGCCGCTCGGTGGGCGTACCTGTCCCAGCTGCTGATGAACCAGGTGTAAATATTGTGAGGGCTGACGGGCCCCCCCCACACTGAGCGGAGCTGGCCGTGCCCCCCGGCGTAGGAGGTGGTGAGGGGCGACACGTAGATGGGGTATCCGATGGGCTGGTCGCACGAGGAGTTTATCATGTTCCTCAGGGCCTGCTTGGCGTTCTGGATGCTGCCGCGCTCCGGGTTACGATTACGCAGAAAAACCAGCTCCTGCTGCTGCCCCGCCCACAACCCACGAACGCACTCTCTGTTCACCTGCAGGGGGCAGAACACCAGACAGTCAGGGATGATCAGGATGTAGTTAGAAAGGAGGTTTAAACATGGACAGACCTTGATGACCCTGAAGCTAAGGAACCTCTTGTTGAGCATGATGATCTTGTACTCGTCGCTGCCATCGTCCATGATGTGGCGCAGAGCTAGCAGCGAGGGCATGTTAGCCAGAATAGCACTGCGCCACACGGGGTCGCCCTCGTGAGAGATCAGCATCTTCTCCTCGTTGGCAGTGATGGCGTCATACAGAACCATGGGATCTTCATATTCATCCGGAGACGTGAAGTGATCCTAGAAAGAAGAAGATTGGCTCTTTGGTCAGCGATCATGTTTCTGTTTTTTTTTCCAAGTCATGTGAAAGTTTTCAGTTTTTAAAGCTCCACCTGGTGAAGTTTCAGGGACATTCTCACTCCTGGAGCCACCACCCGGTTCAGCAGGTCCATGTCTGCAAACACCCACTCATCCCGGGGAGACGTGATCCGGAAGTCTCCTTTGAAGAGAGCGTGCAGACCGTAGAGGAACGGCTCCAGACTGCCAAAGGAGAAAAAACAAAAAATTGATAAAAATGACACTGACAGGTGGCCTGCAGAGACAGAGCAGCGGTTTGATGGAAACCTTGCAGACATGCTGTGGGAGGCGGTGCCCAGAGCTCTCCTTCCCAGAATGCAAAGCCCAAAGCAGAGGTTGACGAGCGGGGAATCTCTCTCATGAGGCACCGGCTGCAACAAAACAACAGAAAAGGCATTAAACCCAAAGTAACGTTGATGGGTTAAAAATCTTTTTTTTTTTTTTTTTTTTTAGGGATCAAAACAGAAAATACTCAATTATTTGGTTCTGAAATCAAAATATGATCAGTCGATCTGCTCTAACCGTCTGACGCCTGCTGTTGCAGTACTGAATCCAGTCCAGGTAAACCATGCAGAAGGAGGACAGGGTGATGCCGGACGCTCTGTGGTCGTAGTCCTCATCGATGTTCAAGTTAAAGGTGGGGTCACTGTCCACATAGTTAGGACCCAGACAAGGCCGCAGTGCTTCCTGAACTGTCTCGTTTTCCAGCCACTCTTCCAGCTTTGAGGAGCGACTCACGTAGTAGATGATGCTCTGTTGGAAGAAAGAAACATTGAAGACCCACTTCAATGGAAGGGATTTTGTGTGGCATTTCTTTGATGATGTCAGAATATTACGACAGAAAATTAAGTTTAAAATGTTATTTCTGAGTATTTCTTTATTCAAAATGTTGTGAATCAGGAGCAGAGAAAAAAAATATGTTTTCAAAAGAACTTGTTTGTTATGTAGCAAATACGTTGGGCGGGCTCTAATCTGAGTTCTCAGCAACGTTGCTCTCCTCCAACAGTCCCCCAGACAAATTTCCATTGCAAACGACAGATTATTTTGGCAAAAAACTGCCTAATTAAAGTTCAAATACCACTGAGAATGAATTAAAAAAATAATCAAAAGAGGATCTGTGTGGAATTTTAAACTGGTTGACTTCCCTGTGGAGGGATTTCTCTTTTCAGCTACGCACCTTGACGTAATAGGTGATGAGGATCTTCCGAAGGTCAAAGACTTGCAGCATGGAGGCGGCGTTGTTGTCGCTGATGCTGTATCCCTCCAGCACATACTTGGTGGCGGCGACCTCCCAGGCCAGCCAGCGCTGCCCAAAGGCGGCGTTGAAAGACAGCATGTGGGGCAGGTGACCCGGTTCACAGCAGCAGCAGCCCTCATCCTCCTCCACCCCCTCTGTGATGGCCTCCACCTCCCTCTGCTGACAGTAGGTACCTAAAAAAAAAAAGAAGTAAAAAATGGATGAAATTTTTTCTGTTTACAGTGGTTTTAAAGGCTGGGATCATTTGAAGCTGACCTCTGAACTCCAGACCCCTCAGCTGAAAGGTGACCAGGCCGTTTCCGATTTCGATGATGTGGACCAGAGCGTTGAGGTAGTCGGAGGCGAGGATGAAGCAGTCACCCGTGCTGTAGTTCCCCCAGCGGCCCAGCAGCAGGTCCCCGCACAGGCTGTGCTGCAGGGAGCGCGTCAGGTGCTCGTAGAAAATAGAGTTTAAATTGTTGTCGTCAGCACCTTTATGGAAAACAAAAATATTCATTTAGACTTAAATCTCAACAAAAATCAAACGTTAAAGACAGCAGGACGTGCCTGGGTTTCTGTCTAATTGAGTGGCCAGTCTGGTGTTGGAGTGATCGACCCTCTTAGTGCTGAAAACATAAACACAGGTTAGCACTGCAGGAGTTAAATTTGAGATGGAGCGAGCACCGCCTTCACACACTTGTAATCTCGCTCCCAGAACTTGACGGGTCTGGTATAAGACGTGACGAACACGGCGCTGCCTAACACGGGGTTGAGAGGGGTGGAGATGGCAGCGGAGAAGATGGCCTGAACGAACAGCACTGCAGAGTCTGGAACAGGAGCGGGTCAAGGAAAAATTCACAACAAAGGAGATCAGCTCCACCTAAGGTACAGTTCCAGAAATCTAGTAATAAAAAGTTTGAGTTAAAAGTGAACAACTGGAGTCATGGAAGGATACGGGGCACGGCGAAGGGTTGAGCAAAAGCATGAAAGGCTGACCCCCAGGTGATTTGCCAGGGAGCGATGTAAGTCAGCACGAAACGCAGCTTGTACAGCAGGTCCCACATCTGGAAAGCAAAATATAGAACATCAAGTCATACAACGGAGTGACAACCTAATGCTGCTCTGAAAGTGAAGCTAAAGATCTTTGAGGAGCTCCCACCTTGCTGAAGAGAATGGACATGAAGTAGTAGTCGATCAGGAAGGTCTCGGAGAATTGTGGGTAGTCAAAGTGAAAGAAGAGCGTTGTGAAGCACAGCGTGACGTACTGCTGCGACGGCGTGCAGAAGGACGAGCGCAGCAACTTCATGCCCGCCACTGAGATGAAGAACGCTCGGCTGCTGCGGGACGGAAAATAAAGAGTCAAACACAGAAAATCTGGAAACCACCAGGTTTGACATTCCTCTCATTAAAACAATTAATAACTAAACTCCCCTTCTGAAGGAAGTATTTTTTAAAGTTTGAATCACCTGAAAATGAATTAAGAAAATAGAGGAAAACAGGGACTCACTAGATGTCGAGTTCTTTGTGGCTCTGTCCGACTGTTCGAGCCTCCGTTGTTAAGGAGTTCAGAACCACAGCCGGGTAGATCAGGTATTTCTCCACACACTGAAGCCACGCATACAGCTTCTCAAACCACATCAGCTGAGCGGCATCTGAGGAAAATGACCCCGCAGCGTCAGCTTTCAAATGAAAAGCTTTTGGTTGAAAACAAACCGTCTCTTTATTGAACTTCTTTGATCTCTTCGTTGATAGTGCGACCCTCACCTCGGACCTCGAACTGGCTGTACTCTTTGGAGCGGAGCACGGGGTGAGCCAGGCAGAACCACGGCAGCTGTTTGCGGAGCTGAGGCAGCAGGTAGTGAGTGATGAAGCCCACCACCCCGGCCAGGATGTACAGGACAAAGCTGAGAGCAGGCTGCAGGTCGACGGGGAACAAACGTTAAAAATCTAAACGCAGAGTGAATAAAAATTCGGACTCTGTTCCCACTGACCTGCAGGGCGATGAACACGGTGCTGGCGCTGATGGCAAACGTGATGACAGCCATGAGGGGACACATGACCAGGTCTGAGTGAAGAATCTCACTCTGCACAGAGATGTTTGACTTAAAAACTGCTTGAATGGAATCTGAGTCAGCGTAGGCATATAATCTTTACCACTGAGTTACGCAGCTTCTCGGGGAGGGGGTCCTTGATCTCAACGGGAGGTTCTTCGGGTGTTCTGTTCTCCAGTTCTGGGAATAATTTAGACCGGACGAGTGACCTAGTTTAAAAGGAGGAGGAAAAAAAAAGAAGGAAATTACTAAAGATGAAACTTGGGATGGAAAAGTTGATTTCACAAGTTGAGACTTGAAAGAAGCAGCAGGACCCGACTTCAAACAGCCTGATTCTGATGTGTGAAGGTCATTCTCAAACACTCCAGAGTTTCTATCAAAGATAAACAGTCCGCATACGAGTTAACTGCTGCAACAGCTGCTTTGTCGACTAGATCTGTCCAAATAAACACGATCAAAAAGCAGTTATTAAAGACCTTCTCTGATGAAAATCATGTTTTTAACATGTTCTTGTAGCATTTTTCTGACAATGGAGGACATAGATAAAGAAATTTAAGATGAAAATTGCTTTTTTGAATATTTCTTTATTTAAATCATTGTGAACCAGGAAGGAGCAGACATTGAAAAATAGGGTGGGCGGGCCACAAGCTCCCCACTCCATTCTGATTTATCCACTTGCAGACGAATCAATCATTTACGTCTTTGGTTTCCTCGTCCAGGCTGTCATAAAACTACAAAACTATTGCTTGTCGTTTTTTTGCACCGATATTGTTAGATTGGGGGTGTGAGGGGCTGTAAGTTAGCAGGAGCGCATGTAAACAAAGAACGGAAGCAAATCTCTAACAAACTACAGCCACTCAGCAGAAATTTTATCCTAGAAAACAACACCAATTTTTTTAATTATTGGCTAAAAACAGCATCAATCATAATTAGAAGGCCACTTTTAGAATAGATTAAAAGATGATCTAAGAGGAACTTTACGAGTTTATGTCAAAGATAAACCGTCTGAATACTAGTAAACTGCAATATTGCAACTTTGTTTATCAGACCTACTCTAATAAATAGGACAAAGAAATAATTAACTATTTAACACTTGAGATGTCACTGGCGACACCTAAATAGCAAAAAGATTTTAACATGCAGCAACTTTTTAACCATTTATGACCATTAGTGAGAATCAGATGATTCTGATGCAGAGAAAAGCGGCTCCTCAGATCAGCTTTGCACCAATATACAAAACATTTTTAATGTAAAGTGTTGAATAATGTCGCAAAGCTGCTTTTCTCCATGACAGAATCAGCTGATTGATGTTGGTTGTGTAAACACTTCACTAGGGAAAAATGGATTATTAGATGTACCGATTACAATCCATAAAATATTCTGAATTACTTTATGAATTTTTAATAATCGATGTAACTTGAAATTAAAGAATAGAACGGAGGGTGTTTTTTGAAGAAGCTACTGTTGCAGATGGCCTCATACGACTGGCCAGACTTCAGTGTCGATGGCCAATTTGCTTTGGATAAATCATGTGGTGCGTTAATTCTGCAAAACCCAAATTCCATATGTAGGGAACACAACAATTTGCAAAATAACATCATACATTTGGAGGAGGAAGTGGTTAGAACCTGTTCAGGTGCCACTGGCGTGAGTGCGGCTTTAACAAGTTCTGCTGTGATCACCTTTAACGGTCAATAAAACATATTGGATATCCTTAAGAAATTTCCACTATTTTCAGTAAAGACTAAGCAAATAACAAAGTCAATCCGAGATTTAATAGAAAAGGACTTGAGAGCGTATTCTGTGGAGGAGAATGAGGGCTTCCAAACGTTGCTCCGTTTGTTGGAGCCGAGATACAACATCACTTCCTGTCGCTTCTTCACCGACACGGTCAACCCAGCACGGTATACTGAAACAAAAACTGAAGTCATGGCAGCAGTTGTGAAAGCTGAGAGGATAGCATTAACGTGTGACTCTTGAACGTCAATCGCCACAGAATCCAACTTCACAATAACTGCTCATTTAATAACCAAAGACTGGCAACTAAAATCTCATGTTCTCGAAACTCAGATAATGTCTGGAAGATGCATTGATAATTGTTTCACAGTCAAATCTTTGCTTCTAGAATCGTTGTTAAATCGAATTGTAATATGTCTCAAGATTCCCATCCCTACACTTGACTAATGTAAAGTGATGCATATCAGGACAACAGCTTCAAATTCTACACAACTGACAGAATTCAAACAAATGTTTCATAAGTAACAGTAGAAAAAAAAAAACACTGGAGCTAAAGCTCCACTGTCAAACAGTTGAGAAAAGAGATCTGTTGTATCGATTCTGTCTTATAAAAAGACAATCAGAAGAAAGCACTGACCAGAGGATGGTTGGATCGCTGCTTTGACGGCTGAGGTGGTAGGACAAGGCCAAAAGGAGCCCACAGAACACGGAGAACAGAACCGGCACATGGGCGTCTCCCCAAGGGGCCTTAAAGAAAACCATTACAATATTTTTTTTAGATTTGACCTTTTCTAAAAATGCTGTTCTGCTACACCTACATTGATGGCGCCGAGACAAAACCCATAGAGCAGGGCCGCCACAAGGAGGCTGCGCGCGAGGCTGTAGAGCGCGGAGAGCGGGCTGGTCGTAGCTGAGGAGAAATAAGAAAGAATTCAAGGGAAAATAACAGCGACACATGCCGGCTTTTGTCTTTTAGGGGGGGGGATTTCTTACCAGTTCCACCAAAAACGTGCATGTCGATCTGCTCAAGCAGACACATCATGAAAGTGTTGACCTGAGGTAGCAGACCAAACAGGAAAATGACCGGGAAACACAAGGCGAAGACTGAGGAAGAGGAGCAGAGAAAATTAACTCAGTGATTCCTCTGTTCACAGATCTGGTAGATTTATCATTCTGATATATAAAAAAATGGAATTACAACTAACCAATAAGCATGTCTCTGACACACAGCAGGAAGTGTGCAGACAAGAAAGTGACACCATAGAGAGAAAAAGACTGCAGGCTTCCAGAGTGTCCAGAAAAGTCTAAGATCCAGATCATTACACAGCACAAGCAGAAGTAGACCGGCCGACTGTACACAATGATCCAGTTATGACCCTAAATGGAAAAGAAACAATAAAACAGCCATTAGGGAGCAACTGGAGCTTCATCACAATGTTTAGTCTCACTGTTAACCTCCAGCTGGATTTAAAACAGGAGTACTCACGTGCATGGGAGAGGCAGCATCCGGTTGAACGCTCTAGTGAGGACAAAACAAAAGTGGAAAATTGAAGATCTTTTCTTTGACTTTCAGCTTTTTAATCATACTTGTAGTGTCATAACAGTAATAATTAGCGCATCAGCTGGAATTGATGTTTTGGGGTACCTTCAGTAAGGAGTACTGGCAGCTGGCGATGACCAGGCAAAACTGGAAAACCCATATGTCCCTGAAAAAGCCCTGAAGCAGCAGAAGAAAGCCGAGGAAAGCCACCAAACTGGCCAGAACAACGGCAAACACGTTCTCTCCCACGCGCCGGTTCCTGCCAACCAAAAACAAAGACAACCCATCTTTGTATGAAAAGAACTTCTGTCTTCTTCTCTTTGTGTGTTTGTTACACTATGTTTGTTCAGATGTAAACATATAGGACAAAGACGACTCAAAGAAACACAAAATTCAGATTTTAAATTATGATTTAAGAAAATAAAACAAATTCATTGTATATGTATATGAGAATTGGACTGAGTGATCCCTCCCCCCTTTTCAGTTCAAACAGGAAGTACCCGCCGTCTCCAAGAAGCAAAAATCCCATAGACTTCTATGGAGAAATAAACAGCTATTACTCAGTCAGTATTAGGGGTGTGTATTGGTAAGAGTCTGGCAAAATGATACGCATCTTGATACACGCCTTATGATATGATAAGTATCACAATATATCCCAAAATTGTACCAGAACAATTTTTCACTTATGATGATTAGTATGATTTAGAAAAAAAAAATGTTTGGTACCTATCCTAAGTAGTACCTATCTCACAACAACAAAAAACTAATTAAATATCGTCTTATCAGCATTTTAAATCAATACAATTATTGCCAAAGGAAATATCACAATATATTGCAGAATCGATTTTTTACTACGCCCCCAGTCAATACACTTGTCAAAATAACCATTCTTTCTGATACATTTAAAAATAAATGTTCTTATTAACCTTAATTTTTTTCATATTCTTCTGAAGTGCAAGTTAATAAAGTCATAAATTGACCAATCAGATGCCTCCATAAAAGTATGATGCCTGCTGGCCCCTACGCTGATCTATCAAAACGTTTGAACCAATAACTGATGTTGTCTGGTTCCAACATGGCGGTGACCGTCTGGTGAAGAGACTGTGACTGAACTGACTTTATTAAGTTGGAGCTGGAAGTAAGGCCTTTTCTATGGGTGATGTCACACTCGCTCAGTCCAGTTTTCATCTAAACTTTAAGTCAAAAACAGATGTAGAATTTTTGTCTAAATAATTTTTACGTACAATTATTGTAAGTCTATTTGTCCCTAAAGCAGCAAAACAGTCCCAAACCATCATACTACCCCCAATATACTTGATTATTGAAATCAAAAACATTTAAATTTAGCAATCATGCAAAAAAAAAAAGGAATGGGGGCAATAGCAGTTTATTTTATATTATTTAGTGAAGTCTTACCTGTCCAGTAAAGCCAGAAGAGCCAATCGATCATATCGAACCCTCAGCCACTTTCCCGGTAGCACCCAAAAGCGGTAATACTGTTTGGGTTTGGCTTTCTCCTCGATCATCTGCGTGTTCTCCTGGGACTCTTGCAAGGATTCGTGATCCAGATCAAACTGTAGAAAAGTTTGGACAATTATTCCGATCCAACTCATCACCGCAGTCCATCTGGAACGTTAGGAGAGAACGCTAACCTCGGACATTTCCAGAGGTACCCGCCGAACCTGCATGCCCTGCAGAACCACAGGTCTGGGCTGGAGCACGGACAGAACCGGAGCGCCTTCAGGGACTTCCGTGGACGTGAAGCTCGATGACTGAGACTGCCTCTCTCTTTCCCTGGAAAGACAGATTTGATCCTTTTTTTATCACCGACTACAAAATAAAACCACCTCTAAAAGTTGTTTTTGAACTCACTGAACCGGGTCCTCATAGCCGCCTCCCGCTGGTCCAAATGTGTAAGACCTCTTCACTCCTTTACACAACAAAAAGAATACTTTAGACTTTTAAAAATAAATAAAAAAGGGTTTTGAATACACTTAATAAGAAGAATTGCTTAAATATTTAACAGTGTTTAAATATTAGGTGGTTTGTTTTATGAAATGATGAAACTTTCAACAAGAAGCTTCTTTTGAAGAACGGACTAGATTTGACCCGATATCAGCAAAGACTCCTAAAGTAATTCAGATCACAGACGGAGTAGGATTATGACAGGATTTCTACTAAAAACTAAAAAATAGTAAACACTTTGATCACTTTTATACATTTTTTATGCAAACAAATGTATACTTCAATCAAAATTGTCTTTAAAATACAAAAATGTTTATTTTTAAGTTGCTATGGGTTATATATATATATAGTTTCGTCCTGACATCCATAATAATTTCCCACCATGTCTTCCTAAAAGTTTAAAAGTTACAAATCTTTATTTCATAGTAATGATGCATATAAATACACCAATTCAAGACAGCACCAATTATAATCAAAACAATTATCTTCTGGTTGCCTAGCAACCTGTACACATGACAGACTTTGAAATAATTGTTGAAAAGCTGAATCTTCACATCTCAACAATTCAAAGTATGGCCACCAACTTACCGCTTTCATCAAAGAAATAGTGAACCGCCCCCTCTGACGTGTCGTCAAAGGTGGAGGCCTCATGGATTCCACTGCGGGGCAGCAGGAGGGAGGAGGCAAACTGCAGAGCGGAGGGCAGGGTGCGGGTGCGTGAATGGGAGGACGTGCGAGTGCGCTGCAGGTCTTGAAGGCTGCAGGTGAGAGACAGGAAACAGTTAACAACTGGACCAGGACCACCAGGAGGTTTGACGTGTTCGTCAAACTTAAATCAATTCAGGAGTCTCACACATTTAGTTTTGACTTAAGACAAAGAATACAGTCATCCCTCAATATAACGCAGTTGATCTTTTACTGTCTCACGATTTTTCTTCAGTACAGCTTTTTTTTTTTTTTTTTGCATCGCCCTGTATTCTGCATCCTGATTGACTGTAGAACTTGTCAATCAATTTCCTCCATACTGTACAGAATGTGTTCAGTTTGTTATATTTACGTAAATCTTCAATTGTTAGTAGATCTTTGTTTTCATTCTATGATACTGGACATTTTTCTACAAAAGATTATCACTTTGAAAGTTATAAAAAAAAAGAGAAAAAATTTTCTAAATGCTTAATGAGATCTTAAAACAACCTATTATCCTACTTTGCAGACTTTACCAAACAGGTTATTTTTAAAACATGACATAAACAAGGAAACACTGCACTACAAAACCTTTCAGCAATCGATAGAAAACAATATCTAGGCATAAAGAATGAATATCTTTCCATGCAATATTAATTTTAGATAAATACATATGAGAGTCACTAATTTATTATGTAAATTCAAGTTAGATCCTACTTTAAAATTAATTAGCAAACCATTTCTCGCTTCAGATTCCAACAGTTGTTTCTGAGCTTTTAATTATTTTTACATTCAAGACCAACTTTGACAAAAAAAAAAATATATATATATATATATATAGTATTTTTGGAGAATTTAACATGTTTTGTGGCATTTTTCTGATTATAGTGGGCACAATTTCTTTGTTAAGCTTTCTTTTCATTTAAATAGTTATTAATCAAGAGCAGTCAAAAGTTTGTAAAGCAGTTTGTTAAGTAGATAATAAGCTCTTGGTTTTGCTCCATTCCAATGTATCCAACTGCAGACAAATAGAAACTATTTTAAGAGCCCTGACAGCACTAAACAATCAAATACATGACATGAGAGAGTGTTTGATCTCATCTGCTGCCGCACCAACCTGGGAGGGGACCCCATGGTGGACGGAGGCGGCGTCGGGTTGCTTCCAGCGTTGTGTCTTCTGCGAATGGCCTGGGTCCTCTTCACACTGCTGACTGCTTCATGTTTATTACCGTCTTCTGAAGCCAAAGCTGAGGAGAGATCATCACCAGAGCAATCAGAATCAGCTGTCAGGCCTTGAGTTCACTTTTATTCAACATGTCATGAAAGACAAACACTGAAACCGTGGAACAAATGATTCTCTCCATCTGCAGTTTCTCATTTCTATCATTGTTTAGAACGCCCACTGAGGGATTATGGGTAACCAGGATATGATTTAATCTGACATCAGAGGTGACAGAATCAATATCCCAAAATCAATATTACTTTATACACTTCAGACTACAACTTTATTAGCAGCAGAATGCTATGACAAGATAACTAGAAACTCCTGGTTCCAGAGTACACAACAACAGAGTGAGCACAAAGAAATGATTTTTGTTTTGAACATTTGTGAAGATTGTAATGTTTTTAATCTCGTTAATATGACTTAATCTGATCACCAAGTATCTTTGTATCAGGAGAATGTTATTATAGTCTGCACTGTGTACCTCTGAGCCTTCATAGTAATCAAACCCAAAGCTGATGAGACTAGAACGTTTTCGACAGGGTGGAAAAAGTTATTTTATCTTCATGAAACCAAGAGAGATGGGAAGTCTATTCAAAACTGTTCATTTTTATATGATTTAAACAACATTTTGAGGTAGATTTATGACTTTATTAATTAGTTTGACAATATAGACACCAAAATTTTTATTTAAATAGGATAATAAACCCTTCAAAACAGTAATCCCCAATCTTTAACAGGGCAAGGACCAATTTAATATCAGAGAATATTTTCACAGACCAGCCAGTACAAGGCTAAAGGGAGTGTCTGATTATTATTATTATTTTTTTGGTCCAGCAGAGGCATGCTGCATGGCGGTTACTGGCAAGACAATGGCTACTAATGCCTCATTTCTACTGAGCAGTCCAGAATGGACTGGACCGGACCAGAACAGTACGGTATTTTGAGCACTTCCAGTGTAAAATCCACCCATTAGGCCGGAGCGATTCGTACGATTTTTGGGCCCGCGTTGGTTGTAGGTCCATAGGAAAACGGAATGGACCCGTTAGGGCGGAGCTACTGTCATCGCGATGAAATCAATTGATTTGCGGAAAGGTATTACGTAGAAAGCAAGCATCTGACAGCGCTTTTCCCGACTCAAGATCCAAACCGAAAGTTCTTTGCCTCCCGCAAAAAATGATAAATTCTTTGCATTCAGTATTCCCCCCTAATTTGTGGGGGTTAGAGAGCAGAAACTCAAAAACAACAATCCTTGTTGTGGTGGGATGCTATTGTTATTAAGAGAATACTGTTACAAAACTACAGAGTAGCTTTTAGGATGACATCACGGCAGGGCCGCATAACGAGACAAAGAAAAAGCAAGTAATAAGCATTTTTAGCAATGTTAAAATAAATGTTCTCCCAAAAAAACAGTTGGACCAATTATTTCTTCTTTGATTACATGACAAATGCCTTACGTTTGTCCGCAGCTCACCGGTCGCTTCATTCCTAATGCGTTTAATTCACATGGTCACCGGTCGTGACCATGTGAATGGCCCAGTTATTCTGCTCTGAGGAACCGAAGTTCAGTCCATTTGCAAACAAACCGAGACCACCTCTAAAGATGGGTCCGGGAGCGGGTCCTGGTCCCAGACCAGGGTCTGCTTACATGTAATCCGACTGAAACTTTGTTCCAGATAATTTGGGAAAATAAACTGGTTCGCTTTAAACAAACCAAATGTGTCTAGTCTGAATACAGCTGAAGATTTTCACTAAACCAATAACGCTCAACCACATATGTGCTATGTGAATCTATGTGTGTCGGATAATTACAAAAAAAAGTCACTGAAGCTGACATTTTCAAAGTATAACAATAAACATTTGAACAACTTTATTAGCAGCATGCTGAATATTCCGCGTTATTATTATGGTGTGTGGAAACAACGATCACAATAAAGCTATACTTGGAGTGAAGACTTCTGGTTTTTGTCTAATTCAGATTTCCTTCTTCAGACTTCTGTTTCCTTACTTACTCTACTGCCAAAAGAAACTTACCAAATGTGTTTTTTTTGGGTCAACTTTTCTAGCATGGGGATTTCAATTTAGCTGTCGGCGGAGGCACTTTAAGAAAGTAGCGGAGGGTTTTTTGTCACATGACCCAGCGTCTTGACATGCGTCAAGATGTGGTGAGGAGAATTCAGTAGTTTTTTTTTTTTTTTTTAATTAAGCTGCCTTTAAAAAAAAAAAAAAAAAAGTAGATTTTGTTTTTTTGTTCTCTGCGGCCCAACCCCCACCACCAGCTGTACCAGGGGTTGTGTACCGCAGATTCAAGCCACTCACCTCCTCCCACCGCTCCTTCTTCGACCAGCTCTCCTGCCTTCCAGCCCATCTGGTTGCCGGTCCAAGATCCCCCAAGAGAATCCAGCCGATGATAAGTCCCAGAGAAGGCGTCGGTGTGAGCGGGCCGAGCTTCCAGATCTGATTTAGACATGGTGAGGGTGCGGGGAGCGGGGGTAGAGGTGGAGGGCATAGTAATGAGAGTGGAGGGCACCGTTGCTGCGGTGCTCTGGCCTCCGCCCGCCCCGTCCATGCTGAGCACTCTGGCGTGAGTCTTAGCGCTGGCCGTGCTGGAGGAGCGCTGGGCGGCACGGGGGTGAGAGGCACCCGCGGGTCCCGGCAAGTCCTCCTCTCTGGGGGAGGGCAGCTGAGCGGCGGTGGGGAGAGAGGATTTCATGACTGTGTTGGCAAGGTCTGGAGAGTAACAGGAGGTAGAGGAGCTGGAGTCATCGTCGTCGTCTGAGCTGAAGCGATTCTGGGAGCCCAGACTGGACCCAGCGCTCACGTCGCTGCCGTCGTCGTCGTCGTCGCTGGAGTCCTCGAACAGACTTTCACTGTAAGCTTTGGCCCCCAGCCGGTTGCGCACTGGGATGTAATCTCTGTGCTGTCTGTGGTTGTGGTGCCGCCTGTAGGAGCCGCAGTCGAAGCTGCTGCTGCCCGGCCCCGCCCGCCTCCTCACAGCTTTCCTCCGACCCGGCCGATGGCCGGAGCTACCGCCGCTGGCCCGCAGCAGCTTCAAGTCTTTGGGACGCACCACTTGCTGGGTTTGGAGAGTGGGCTGGTCGGAGAGCAAGAAAGGGGCGGAGGAGATGGGCAGGGCCGGCTCGGAGCACACCAGACCCAGGGCCAGCCCTGAAGGCACCGAGTTGGCCTGCCGAGGAGGGGGGAAAGGAGGAAGTGGAGCCCTTCGGTCTAAGTCACAAACTTCTGAGCAGCCGCTACTGGAAGGAGAAGAGTTCTGCAGAGGAGGGGGTAGTGCGGTGTCAGAGGGGGCGGGGGGCAAGTCCTCCCCTTCGACGAGGGTCCGGTCTAGTCCCTGACTGACGGAGAAATCTTTGGAGGGGGAGCGAAGGAGTACACTGTCAGACAGATTGTCGGTGTCGCTGCCCCCCTGTGCCGCCATGTCCTCGGTGGCGTGGACAACAGCGGCCCCCGGTGCTGCCGCCTGCTCGTCAGCAGCCTGTGACTGGCTCACTGAAGGACTCTCCAGCTGCGTGGAGTCAGTTTTTTCGCTGCGGTAGCTGCTGACGGTGCTTAGTGTCTCGCGGTCCGTGGTGGCTCCCCCCGCGCTGAAACAACTGTCTGTGGAGCCAGCAGCCAGCGCCACCCCGCTGCGGCTGCCGGGCTGCTCAGAAGCCGGCGCAAACGCCCCCGGGTCCAGACCCAGTCCCAGCAGGTTTTCACTCAGCTCCTCACTCAAGCTGCTCTTTATGAGGGGGCTGAGGGGGGTGTCCCCGAGGCTCTCGGATTCGGCAGAGGGGCCGAACGGAGAATAAGCCCCTAAGCCCTTGTCCTTAGCGTTATGGTGAGAGAGTGGTTCCGGCTGCTCTTCCAACTGTTCCTTCTCGCCTCCATCTTCTTGACTGGACGGGGAGGGAGGGATGGACAAGCAATCCCCGCCTGAAACTCCCACTGCTTCCAGAAGACCATGGAGATCTTCTCTCAGTGCAGTGGACACACTGGGGGGCCCTATGAGAACAACAAAACCACAAACATTGTAGAGTTGATTTCTTATGACTAGTAGCAGGAAAAAAACCCTGAGTGGTCTGTAATCCTCATTATAGATACACTTCTACAGTGAGAATGTAAAAATAAAATCCAGGAAATCACAGGACATGATTTTTATTGTTTAATAGTGCAAAAAAAAAAAAATGCATATTTTGCTCCCGCAAATGAGCAAATTTCTGTCTGTCACAGATCCGTTATTTCTTCTTTAATAAGTTCTTCTATTCTCCACTTGTTACCTGTATTAATGTCACCTGTCTTCTACAATGGATGTTGCTCAGACAGTAAAAGGTTAAAATGTGGACTTCCACAAGGAAGCTGTTTATCGCCTTTCTTGTTTTCTGTGTTTATTAATGATTTGCCTTTAAGTGTAAGAGAGGCCTCAGTGGCTATTTATGCAGATGACTCGACAGTTTACTATGCTGCAGATTTATTGGACAAAATTAATTCAGTTCTGACTAAAAAGATTGCTTTGTTGCGTAAGTGGGTCATAGGAGACAGGCTTGTCCTGACCAATCCCTTGTGCTCTCTTATGGGGTCCAGATGACCCCACCCTTACATTGAGGCGTTAACCATTCCATGACAAAGGTGGACAAGACTTCATGTCTGCCATTGGACACCAGTAAAGATCGACAATCATTAAAAAAAAAATAGTTCAGCGCACTGTCTTGTGGGGTCCAGATGACCCCACTTTTATGTAAACAAGCCTAGGAGAGCGGAAGGGTATGATAACTGGGTCAAAACAAAATTTAGCATAAGAATCAGTATTAAACTTAAGCATTGCTGGTCAAAATATACAGCAAGTAGTCAAAGCTAAACTGTTGGGTGTAGCCATTGACAGTAGTCTGGGCAGAAGATCAACACACTTGTTAACAAAATGGGTCCAAGTATCACTATTACAAAAAAATGTCAATGTCAAACATCACACTTTAGAAATAATCACCAAGTCTTTAATCTTATGCCATTTGTCCAACTGTTCTGAAGAGCAGTTTTCTACTTCACAAAAAGATTAAGCCAAACTACAAGTGGCTCATTAACAAAGCAGCAAAACTTGTTCTTGGTTGTTCAGTTAGAATCAGTAGAACTCAAATGTATTCCATGTTTGCGTGGCTCAATGTATATGAAAGTTTAAAGGTTACACTGGGTACATTGATACGTAAGGTACTGGACCTTTAAATTCCTGCTTTTATCTCTAATCAAATTGTTTACTGTGACTCAGTGCACTAGCACAGAACTAGAACTCCAACAATCGGTCATATAAAAATTCAATTTTCCAAATCTAATTCCATGAAGAAAACAGTTATTTACAGAGCAATTTCCAAAAGGAATGGTTTTCCTAAGAAAATTTGTGAGCTCAAAAATAAGATATTATTTAAAATAAACTAAAGTGTTATGTGTTAAATGGTATCTTATGGTATGTGTTGCAAGCATATTTTGAATGTTTCTATAACGTTAGTACGTTTGTCAAAATTAATGTTTACACTGTAAATGAAATAGAAATTGTTTTAAAGCATGTTTATGCTGGAATTGTATAGGAAATTGATTGTTCTTTATGAATTGTGATTTCTGATTTTAATGGACAAAGGAAGACAAGCTAAAGGCTACAGCTCTCAGCTATGGGATCCATATAAACAAACAAACCTGTTTGAACTGGTTATTTGTGTAAAAGACACCTTTCCGCACCTTTAAATAGTCAGACTGCAACCTGACCAAGACCACAGAGCTGTCAAAAGTCACGTAGAATAAAGATTGCAGACTGGGACGAACCAATCTACAATACGCAAGCAGCTTGATGAGAATAGAGCAACTGTTGGAGCAATTATTAGAAAATTGAAGAAATAGAAGATCACTAATAATCTCCCTCCAAATGGAGCTCCATGCAAGATTTCACCTGGTGGGTACAAATGAAAATGGTGATGGAGCATCCCAGAATGACATGGGAGAACTAATCAATGACTTGGTATGTTTTGATATAAACGTCACTGGAGGACAAAAATGCTGAGTTGCATCTCAAGAACACCACATCCACTGTGAAGAAGAATGCAGTGGAAACTTTGTGCTATGGAGATTCTATTCTGCCAAGGGTACTGCCTGATCTGTATTAGGGAAAGGATGAATGGGGCCACATCAGTGAGAGAATTGAAGAAGTAACGTGACTGGATTCCAAACACATCGCCCTGCCAACTACAGGAGTGACTATGTAAAAACGTTTCAAAGTTATAAAGTGGTTTCCAGACATAAATCCAACAAAATCTGTACAGTTGAAAGTCTGCGTAGCCCAGTAAAAACTTCAAAACATCACAGCTCTTGAGAAGATCTGCATGGATAAATGGACCAAAATAGCAACAAAGTCCAACAGGAAATGCTTTACCTCAGAAACTGACAATCACATTAAAAAGTAGATAATTATTTTCTTCTCTATTACACAAACTTAAAAAAAAAAAGTGATTTCCTGGATTCTTTTTTTAAAAATATTTTTTCCTCTCACAGTTGAAGTATATCTCTGATTAAGATTACAAACCAAACTCTTTTTTAGGAGGGAAAACTTGCAGAATTGACTGATAAATAGTTCTGTGTTTTTTCACATAGGTATGCTGAGAGTGTGGGATGTAGCTTACTTATGGCGTTTTGGGAACTCTGGCGCACAAGGTCTCGCTCGGCTGATGTCACAATGACGTTATTGCTTCCTTGTTCTCGCATTAAATCTTTGATATCTGCGATCAAAGGGAAACCTCAGTTAAAAAAAAAATTAAAAGTTATACTATAAATTCAAACAAAGTTTGATTTCAATTTTTGTTTTAGATTCCACAAGAAAATAATAAATATAGTCAGACACTTACTCTTAGGAGCTCCTGTATCATCCAGATGTGGCAAAAAATCCTACAAAAAAAGAGATAAAAGCAGTTAATGCAAATCAACTGACTGATTTTCTAAGAAATATGTTATGTAGTTGGAAGAAAAGTAAGCACAAATTCACACTTTTCTGGAATACAACAAGATCCAAATCCTTAATTGGGATTTTTTAAAGCCTAAAAACCCCCCTTTTTTTTCCCTTTCAGTAATAATAACTAATAAGAAAATAATAACATAAATACACTTCCATTAGATTCATGAAAAAACTGTCAATGACCCTAAAAGAACCAGAATGTGCACAAAAAAATACTGTACGTATGAGAAAGTAAACTTAAAATAAAAAAATTCCTAAATCATGCGCTGTTCATGTGTATTTTTTAGTTATATTACCTTTAAGTGAACATTTGTGACTTTTTATAAAACTTGAGGTGAAATTTAAACTTCTTATAAAAGATGAAAATAAAATGCATGAGATTTCTAATTACAACCACACCTTAAAGAGAATTGTGGTTAAAAAAAAAGTTTTAAAAAAAGAAACAAAAGTACTTAAATGGTTTAAACTGGCCCTAAAAAAAAATCTAGAATATGAGATATAAATTGATCATATTTGAACATTTCTGCCAGCAGAGTCGATGTAAAGATTCTTACCGAGACCTGGTTCAGTCCAAACAGGGAATGCTGGGAGCTACAGCGCACTGGTGGGGTCGAGTTGACCTTCCGAAAAACAGTCATCTCAACTCCAACATGACTATCCCTGAATCAAATTGGTGAAAATAAGTCCAAAGATTAGTCGTCAAAGTACCATGAAACCATATTTCTTTCTTTTGTGTGAGCAGTCAGAAAAATGCACCAACCTGTGCTGATTCCCGTCGTGAGTTCCTGAACTTTCACCTCCTTCCTCTGTCCTCGGGGCATCAGCTGTCAGTGAGGCCTGCTTCTTTTCCACAATCTCCCCAAGGTCGAACATGGCGTGAAGACGGTAGTTCACCACCTTGATGGTGGTGAAAAAGACCGCCACCACAGCGGAGTACACACCTGCCACCACCAGGGTAGGTGGAAGGGCCTAAAGAAAGAAAAACAGGAACGATCTGATCAAAGGTGGAACATTTCAGAAGCAGTTTTTAATAAGTCCCACTCCAATAATCTCTTGATCTATTTTAAAAGCCTTCCCAATGGTCTTTTAATCATGAATAAGTAATTTTTAGCCAAAATCTAAAGCCCTGTGTCATCTTCTAGGACATAGTTTCTGCAGAGTAGCAGGAGTTCATCATTAATTTGCCAACAAGTTGTGGGCGGGACTACTACAACAGTCCCCCCTTCCCGTCATCAATCTGTTTAGTGCTCTCCTGCTAGCTTACAGCCCCTCACACCCCCAACGTAACAGTATCAGTGCAACTAAAACGGCAAACAATAGTGGAGCTATCCAGTGTACAGTTTTTAGCCAAATTCCAGCTCATACGAGGAAAACAAAGACGTACGTGGATCTATTTGTCTACAATCAGATGCATCAGAATGAAGAAGAGAAGAGAGTATGTTGTATTTTCTACATTACTAAAATGACCTTTTTCAAACTCTTTTTTTTTTTTTTTTTTTTTTTCCTGATTCACAACAATTTGAATAAATAAATAACTAGAAATGCAGTTGTAAGCCTAATTTTCTTTAAGTATGTCCTCCGTCATCAGATAAAAGACACAAGAACATGTTAAAAACACCATTTTCATCAGAGTGAGAAACATCTAATTACTAGAACTACCATGAAAAAACAAAAACCATAAATCTACACTTTTGGCACAATTTGATTTTAAAAAGTGGTTTGAATTCAGCTGCTGCTCTCTTACCATGTACAGTAGAAAGGGGAACGCCAGCAGAAATATCCATAGGTACAAGTGGAAGCAGTTGGAGAAGGTGCTCTGATGGGGGTCCACATACCAACCTCCCGTGAGCGATGCCCACACGCCCTGCCTCAAGATTTGGAGAGCTTGATAGCCCATCTTGGCTTACTGCTTCAACCCAAAGCTGCAATGCTTCCTCCAACGCTGCGGCCCGAGACACACTGCAATGACTGGAGCAACGCCACCATGAGTCTACAGCGGCACCTCCGACGGGGACAGCATGACGACCCAGATGATTTCATCAAGCAAGGACAATAGGAGAATCACTAGATTTCAGTTGCTGCTGAAAGTTCTTGGGGATCTGCGTGCCACTGTCGGCGCCATTTTTGAACCAATGTGGCTATGTTCTTGCCAGGTCCTTGATGGGTAGCCAGGGTTGAGACTTGGCACGTGGGCATCCCATTGAAATTTCTGAAGAAGGTTCATCTGGAGAAAAACAAAACAGAAGACCATTTAAAACAAAGAAAATGGTAGCTGGTCCTCTCCAGCTGAGAATACTATAGAAACCAGATCAATACAATAAGAGCATCGACTGACAGCAAATGTAAAATGTGAACGTCATGTAAACAGCTACAAATATTATTGAAATGGGGATTTGGATGACAAGTGGAGGACTGCATGCTACTAACAATCTCTTCTTTTCACGTACTGAATTAAATATTCATAGGACTAACATTCAACCAAGCTCAATAGAATGTAATGTCAGCCGCAATCTCTTTTAGTCCAAATACATTGGAAATATGTGAGGGATTAGCATTCTGCTTCGAGTTGAGTAACAATCGGTGCACATCATCTGGAAGCTAGCTTGCAGCAAGCTAGGCCCCACATCTTCTCTCACCGGTATGAAGTCCACACAGTTGGCAGCTTGACGTCCTCATGAACCACGGTTATCTCCTGGTTGTCCGTCACTTGCTGGTCTGCTCTGTAAGCGGATGGTAGCCTGGTTCCGCGGACATTCGCTGGGATTTTTTTTTTTACCCCCCCTCCTCCCGTTACTGTATCCCAGCAGAGCTCACGATTAGCAAGCGCTATCCAGTTTGTTCCATGACCCCTTTCCGCATCTCGGAATTTCTAAAAAAAAAAAAAAAAAAAAAAACGGAATTTCCGACATAACGCCTTCACGCTTCCTTTACCAGAACCCCCGAGTTCTCCTACCAAGAACACCCGAACTTCCTTTCTTTGATAAGAGGAAGGCAGAATGCCCTACAACTGTAGCTTAGCTTCCCTGTTTATTTGTGCTAGCTAATTCGTCACAACTGCTCTCTGCTTTCTTCAATTCTTCCATTCTTGTAAGCCCTAAATATGACAGACACCTATCGGGAACGTAAGTCCCGAGTCACAGTGTTCAAAACCTCATGGTGTCGTAGGTCGAACAGGAAACCGTTAAGAAATCTTACTACAAGCTAGCTTACCAAGTTGCTAGCTGTAGTAGCTAGCTACTTGGTTGACACAATCACTTACGTCAGGACGTACGTGAGCACGCAGGAAAGAGAGAAAGCAAGTCGATGGCACAGATTTTGATTTTTTTTAAATTTAATTTTATTTTTTTCATTTCTTTTGGTAAAAAGTAACCTTATCTTTTAGAAAAAATGTAATAATCTGTAGTATCTTTTAATGACATTTTAGGTATATTTATATAAAAAAAAGAAAGCTATTAAGTCCATGCTCTCATCAAAATAAAGTTGAAATAAACAATAAAATAATACTAAAAGTCACTAGGTGACATTTATTATTATTATTATTTTTTAGCACAACACTATATTTCTTAAATATATTTTTAAATATATTTGGTGTCTTTAACATGTTTTTGTGTTTTATTATTATGTATTTATTTGGAGTGCACACATCAAGAAAATTATGCCTAAAAATAATTTGTAGTCATTTTTTTTTTTCAAATCGTTGTGAATCAGGAACAAATGAAAGAATGCAGTTAGAAAAAGCCAGTAGTAGTGACGAAGATGCTAGTTGGCAGACATCACGCTTCCTGATCTGCTCCATTCTGATGAAACCACTAGTAGACAAATAGATCCATTATTGTCTGTTTTCCTCGTCGTTCCTCTACGACTGGATAGCTCTAGCAGCTTGAGGTGAGGGGGTGTAACGTGAGGGGCTGTAAGGTAGCAGGAGCATGTAAACAAAGGGACGACAGGAATTGAGGGCAGACTTAATCTGCACAGTCAATTCCCACAACTCAGTGGCAAAATTCTCCTACTGCTCAACGGAAAATATGTCCTAGAAAACGATCATTTTTATTTTTATTTTAACATAATCGCAATTAAAAAGACCACTGAGGACGCTTAAATATAGATCAAAAGATGATCGGAGTAGGACTTTAATATTTACCATAAAGAGGAAATGCAAACTGATTTGAAAACTAATATGGAAACTGAAGCTGTCTGTGAATTAACACTAGGTGTTTAAAAACATTGATTTTTAATGTGGAATTACTTGTAAAAGGCATATTTATCATTTCGTAACAAAACTAGCACCAAACAGAAGATGAACTTGAGCAGAAAAATAAATAAATAAAGAAACATTGTTTTTCTGTTTTATTTCTATTAAAATAACGTCTTTTTTGGGCTTATTTATATTTTGTTTCCCCACACAGATGAACGATCATTGCAGACTTGTGTTTTTATTAATTAAACGATTACCAGTTCAGAGTAAGGTGGTGTGTTGAAAAAGCCTCTTTTGTTTTTTTCCCAAATGTAAATATGGAGATTATAATATATTTCTATAAAATAGAAAAAAAAAACTTTTCAAATGACTTTTTTTTTATAAAGGTAATGTATTGAGGAACATCACTGGGTAACATTCTTTCAAACATTTTCTAAGTCTGACTTGAAGGAATGAGGCTGTTTAAATGGTTTGAAATATGTATTTTTCAATTTTAAATATCTATTTCAGTCAAAATTTTAGTATTTATTAGATTTGATTATTAGTTTATTTACTTTATTCAGCCCCAGCACTGGCCTTTGCTTTATTGGTTTGACCTTTAGTTGACCTTGCTAACCAACTCACATCAGCATCAGCTCCACAAATGTAACCAGATGTCTGAATGGTTCAACTGCTATGTTGTTACGTGTGGCAGAACAAGTCTAATCGTAGAAGAGCACATAGTTGAGGCATTAGGATATATTTTATTAATTAATTTTGACACACAAAAGCCAAAAAAGAAAAGCTTAGAAGGGTTAAAGCATGTAATAAATCCAGTTTAGAACAGGATTTTGCAGCAGAGAGGAGGACAAAATAAATTCAAACCGAGGAAGAAAATCCTCTTTTGAATGTCTAGCTTAAAGATATAGTCATTACTCAAGTTTTATTGGGATTTTTCATTTTTAAAGTAGTAGCTTTTTAACTACTTAAAAATGAAAAAAAAAAACACCCAAAACCATAAAATCAATAAGATTTTGTTAAACCACATAAGTTTAGCAAAAATGTTTATTTTTTTTTTTATGTGTCAGTTTTTTATGATCTCATTAACTGAACATATTCTTTAGTTTTTTTTTTAGACTGTTTGGAAAACTAACCCTAAAAGTAATTGGATTCCTGTAGACAGAAGAACCAAACAACATAAGTTTTTCCATGTTCAGATATTCACCCAAAAGCTTTATAAGCCAGCCTGCAGAGGCAGGTCAGGTGGGACCGACAACAGTTGTCTCCTGCTTTTTCTTGTCAGAGCTGTTTTGTTGAGCTCCCCTTGTGACATCTCAGCACTTCCCAGCTGTGGCCTATCGTCTCCTGCAGCTTCGAGCCTCAAAAACCCCTCTGTCACCTCCAATCAGAACTCACCTGCTCCAGACCCGCGCCGACACCACACCTCTCCAAGCCCACATCAGCGTCAGTGCAGGGAGACCCGACAGGAAAGAGAAACCTGCTGGCTTTAAATTCAGTCTCCTTGAATTCTTGTGTAGAAACTCTGAAGGCTGCTTCAGCCTCAGAGCAAACGTGACGGGGGTTCACACAGTTCCTCAAAGACTCAGCAGAGGTCATCAGAAACACAAGACAGTAGCACACATAATGTATAACCTTCAGGAAACCAGGGTGTATAACAAGTGCATAAACATGCTTGGAAGTTTAAATATTTTCCTTTGTATTATATACCTGGGATCTGCAACTTTTAAAGCTAGAAGAGCAATTTGGTCCAGTTTCTTAGCGACCAAAAGCCACCAAGATCTGCAAAGTCTCACATTTCCGTTCAGAAAAATACATTTATTTATGTTTTTGTCGGTATTCATTTAGAAAAATGTAGCTTTCAAATATCTACAATTATTGGATTATTAAAGTGTTATATTTTTATATATATAAAAGGTTAACTTTTTAAACTTTTGACAGCAGCACATGCTTTTCCTTTTAGAATAAAATACACTCAACTAAGATCCTTCTCCTGCAACAGATTTACTAGAACTGAAAATGCAAGAAAAGTCAGGTCAAACGTGTCATTTTTGAATCATTTTTGAGTGTTGCTACACCATTTTTCTCATTCTGTTATAAAATATGAACCTACCTAAATACTTTTTGTAAAAAAAAAAAAAAAAAATCTACACATGAAACTAGACAAAGGGTGGGAAACATTTTTAACTTGTGGATCACAAAGGGTTCTAAAACTTGACAGATGGGCTGAATCAGATGCTTGAAGTGTTTTGGTAAGCTACGTCATTTGAGAACGAAAACACATGGAATATAGACAAAAACATGCTTATATAATTTGAAAATTGTGATTTTTGTTTCTATTTTAGTGCCAATTGCACCAATTGGTTGATGTCTTTCGAGGAAAAGCACACACTTAGAAAAACACTGTGTTTGTCGTATTGGAATGACTGGAAAAATGACTGACTCAAAAAACACATGAACGTGAGAAAAACAAAAATCCTCCAACACAATATGAATGCAAAATAACTTTCTTCACCTAAACAAAAGTCAGTACATTAGTGGGGCATCATCTAAGGTGACTACTAGTAAATTATGCGGACATTAAAGCAAACATTTTACCATAATTTTGCTCAGTTATTTATATTATTTAGTCAGTTATAAATATAAAAAGAAATGCAAAAATTGCACACAAATTAACCAAAAATATGAACCCATTATTTATTCAAATCTTTAGCATTTTTTCTCAAAGCCAAAGAGCCACAATGGAGTGCTAAAGTGGCCACATGTGACTCCAGAGCTTTAGATTACAGACCTCTGATATGTACCAACATTGCCATACCAAACTGGGATGTTTTCTGCCTGATATGCTGTCTAAAACATCACTTTAATGCAGGGCCGTCAAACATATGACCCGCAGGCTGTTTTCAGCCTGCCAGATGGTTTAATCCAGCCCAGTCATGAAGAGAAAAACATATAAGGCTTTTTTTATTTTAAAAAGGTAACTTTGTAGCGCATTCCTGTGGTGAATTATGCTTCTTGAACCCTTTACCACCTGCGTTGCAGAGTTTATGTTCTTTGATTTACTGTCATTTTTTATTTGTTAAAGTTATCAACGTAATTCCAGTAGATTCTGAAAGAGAAAAGCGACAAGCTGCTTTTCTTTCTTTTTTTTGTGTGTTTAAGCGTCACTGGTGACGCCTCAGGTGTTAAAGTTCCCCTATGACTATTTTTTTTTGTTAAAAAAAGTTCTCATGAACTTTTTTCATGATTTTTCATGATTCATAATCATAATGATTTTAAACAAAATCCCATAACCTAAATGCCTTAAAATCATTTTTTTCATGTTGATCTGATGCATCTGTTTCCAAAATCTCCTCTGAGGGGGCGTGGCTTTTGGTACTGACCTGCTCCATCCCTGACCCCTCCCCTCTCTGATTACGATAGCTCTATGTCTCGCTAGCGTAAATTTTCACTGCTACTACATAAAAATGTCAAGCATCATCGGTAATGTCCAGCTGTATGGTTTTGAGTCGAATGTCAGTGTAGAGCTTCATGGGCCGAACTTTCACTGATTTACAATCCTTTCCAACTACGGTCAAATGAGCCGCATTTCCGTGGTCACATCAAGAAGCTCCGTGGAGTGTGGTGGAGGTTTTCCAGTGTTCTCAGCCCTGCTACCGTAAGTACTGTATGAAACACACAAAAATTCAATGACAACTGTACTGAACACGGAAATGTGAAATGTCATTTGACTGCAGTCAATGGAAAGATACCATCTTTTCTTCTTCAGCACCTGAACTTGTCTTTCTGTGACAGTTTGATTGACAGCAATTTAAAAGAATTACTTGCAAATGAAAACATGAAAAGATTTGTTCTGTTTCACTAGATAAATGCTACAAATAAATGTTAAAAACTCAATAAAACAGATTTTTATTGGAGGGGGACTTTAAAGGGTTAAAGAAATGACCACAATGTGCAATTCTGCCACTAGGGGGAGTAAAGAAAAAGCAAGACTGGCATAACAAGGGATCAAGAAATAAACATATTAAAAAAAATGCAATGATAAGTGATTAGGCTAATAGGTCGTTTGAGGCATTTTTCCAACTGTGAAAAAAAAAATAAATAAATAAACAAAGCTACAGATAACAAATTGGCCATGGATTATTTGGCTGTTATGTTACTGGTCTGGCCCACTTGAGATCAGACGGGTTAAAAGTGGCCCCTGAACCAAAATGAGTTTGACGCTCCCGCTTTAATGTGTAGTTGAAGAAGTGGATTCACCTAAATCTATAAAATGCTAATAATTAAAATTTTACTGAATTCATCTTCTGCCCGATTTAGCGTAAATCTATTCCTACAGAGAAAAAGATTGAGCTCACCTCTTTAAATTAAGACTTTCAAAAACCGATTCATCTGTCTGAAACTGAATCTAAAGCAGTGCTACAGCAATCGTTGCTGTCTAAGATATGCTCAATACTGTGGAATATAACACAGAGTCCTATAACATGAAAGAAATAAGTGTACGTTTATGGAATTGCACTTAAGATTTATGGCGAGTCGCGAGCTCAGAGTCGCTATAAAATGGATAACATCCTGTGGTGCAAATCACCATCACCTCAGACAGGAGTTCAGCCGGTCTAACATTGAAACTTCAAGAGTGAAATTAAGGTATTTCTCATTTTATTTTAATAAAAATATGCTGCGAAACCCCACTTTGTTTCTGTAATCACTAGTGGACATCCCAGCGTTAATAAAAGAACAGAAGCGGCCTCTACATCACTGAGAGTCGGAGCGAGAAAGAGACGGGAGACAAAAAGTGATGAAACTCAAGTGTAAGACACTTCTTTTTTTTTTTAAGAAAAGCACTTTTTTTGGGAACGTGCAATTTGTGTGAAATGCTGCTTCTGCATGTCAAGCATTTCAATGGGGTGTAATTACTGAAGTTTGGCCTTTGTAGTATTCATCCGTGTGCTTTTATTGGGTTTGATCAGTCCCAAAAGACTTCTAATCTCATTAGATTGAGTGAGGCAATAAGCACTGAGCGAGTAATGAAAAATAGTCCTTTCTGTACTCATAGAAGTCAACACTAGAAATGTTGTCCTCAAAGCTGTCAGTTTGTGTTTGCAGGGACTTGTTTATTTCAGTGGAACTACAAGCACGGGCCACTTTATGAGGTACACCTGTCCAACTAATCATTAGTGCACAATTCTGATCAGCCAATCACATGGCAGCAACTCAACGGATTTCGGCATGTAGAAATGATCAATCAGTTCAAAGTGAGCATCAGAATAGAGAGGAAAGGGGATTAAAGGGACTTTGAACATGGTGTGGTTGTAGGTACCAGACGAGCTTGTCTTTCAGATTTTGCTGATCTACCGGGATTTTCACCCACAACCATCTCTATGGTTTGCAGAGAATGGTCAGAATAAGACAAAATATCCAGCGAGCATCAGTTCTGTGGGTAGACATGTCTTGTTGATGCCAGAGGTCCGACTGGTTCCAGCTGATAGGTAACAATGACTCAAATAACCACCGGTTACAACCGAGGTCTGCAGAGGGGCATCTCTGAACTCTACGGATGTAAAGGATATGAGGTGCGTATCGAAAAATCGACTGGGCAGTGGGAGTAACAGGAGGATAGGTTAGAGATGTAACAAATAGATATGTATCGAACATTGATCGAGCAACTGCAGTATCTTTGAAAGCCACTGATTTGAAAAAGATTATGCTGGTTTAAGGGTATAAAATCAATCATGATGTAAAATAATCGATTTCTGTCAAACTGCAGTTCCTCTTTCTGTGTTTTTCTTCAACCGTCTTTATCTTCTTATGTACATGCGATCAAAACAAAAAGACGTCTAAGCTTGCTTCTTCCAAGTCAATACCTGAATACATTTCTATTTTCAAATCCCATAAATTATTATTTAAATGCCATATGAATAAGAAATATCTAGATTTTAGCATTTTTGGAAAAGAATCGGACTGTATTGTATCGCCAAAAACTTAGTTGAATCTTTTATGTAGGGGCCATGGACCATGTATCGAGAATCACGTGAGAGGGAAAGATCCACACCCCTACCGAACGCACAAAAACCTTAAGGCAGATGGACGACAGCAGCTGTCTGTTAAGAACAGGAAACTGAGTCTCCAATTCACACAGAATCGCTAACATTGGACGACAGAAGATTGGAAAAAAGTTGTCTGGCCTGATGAGTCTCCATTGCTGCTTACATTTGGATGGTGGGGTCAAAATATGAAAGAAGGGATCCATCCTGTCTTCTGTCAACAGTTCAGGCTGCTGCTGGTAGTATAATGGTGTGGGGGACGTTTTCTTGGCACACTTTGAGTCCCTTAGTACCAATTCAGCCACAGTTTACCTGAGTATTGTTGCTGACGATCTTCATCCCTTTGTGACCACAGTCTACCCATCTTCTGATGGATACTTTCAGCAGGATAAGGCACCGTGTCATAAAGCTGAAATAATCTCAGACTGGTTTCTTGAACATGAGAATGAGGTCACTGGACTCTAATGACTTCCGTAGCCATCGGATCTCAACCCTTTGGGATGTGGCAGAACAGGAGATTAGCATCTATCCAGCCGACGAATCTGCACCAACTGTGCGATGATATCATGACAATACGGAGCAAATTATCTGAATTCAAGAAGGTCAAGGCAGTTCTAAAGACAAAAGTGGGTCCAACCCAGTACTAGAATGGTGGACCTCAAGAAGTGGCTGGTGAGTTTTTTCTGTTTGTGTCTAAGAAGTTAAGAAGATAAAACTTTCCCTTTGTGACTGCAAAAAGCAATAAACAGCACAAGTGTGTACAAAGTATATAATCAAGTGTATTTTCATCTTTTTTCACGTTCTGTACACATATTAAGATCCATTTCACATGAACATTATACAATAGCAATAAGTGAGGAATGGTCTATTTTCCGAGTGCTGAGCTGCTCATGTTGAATGGCACTTTCATAAAAAAAAAATAAAAGAAACAGGAGATCACAGCGTATGAATAAATAACTCAACAGAGAAGAATGGCTTCGTATTATCAGTTTCATTGAGTAACAGATTCAACACGTTGGAAAAAAAAAAGTACAATGGTTTGTTCCATCCCGACGGTGAAGAATCCGACAAAAACAAACACGTCTGCAGCTTTGAGAGGAGTGTGCTTTTTATCAAAAAACAAATAATCCAAATGAGAGACAATCTGAAAATGGAACATGATCAGAAAAGATGGTGACGAGATACACGGAAATATCGGAGAAATATCAATACAATTCACAAATTTTCAATTATTCATAGACATAGTCTTTTGATAACTGATAGAAAACAAATACATGTTTGGCTGCTTTACAAGGAACACCTGTCTCAAACGTTTTGGATGTGCTTTTTTGGATTATCCAATGACAGTTTGAGGAGAAACGAGGGCGGAGCCATCTGCAATCGGAACTTGCGGCTTTGTGCTCTTCAGAGCTGCTTGGGTTGCAACCCGTTTTCGTAAAATCTGTGCTTGGAAGGGGGCCGAGCGTCTTCGTCTTACCTTATCCAGTAACGTGATGCTTCCAACCTCTATGTATATACAGTACATACAAGCAGTGTTTACAGAGAAATACCTCCACTGGTGGTTGCTGGCCGACTTGTTCACGATTATCCCTACTTGGTACGGCATGGCACACTTACTACTCACACAAGTAATGTTTCTGACCCATTGCACTAGAACGGGTGGATGAGAGACGCTCTGCATCTCCTGGACCGGAGCGGACGAACAAGGAGGCCTCGGCGGTAAACGCCTTCCCCGGGTAAAGGCTTTCTCTTCCTGCGCACTCATCGGGATGCTAGAAATAAGAAAACAAAACTGGCCCTGTTGTGCCTCACACATCATATTTGGGGGACATTAAGACTCAAGATACAGCATAACGAAGAAGTCCAAAGAAACCGGATGTTCTCGGGACTTTCTATACACAGCCACACCCCTGCTATTTACAAAGCCAAAGTGGGTATTCTTCCTCCAAGCTCGTAGAAACCAAGAAATAAAAAAAAAGAAGATGATGCTCCAACAAAGAATCGGTGAATGCTGACAGTGCACATTTTTGACACAGAGGATGAGTCAGATCTCGTGTCGTCGAGAAGAATTTATCACTAATGGGCAACTTTGACTTTCAAGACACGGAAAAGCAATATATATTTGCTTTGTGCAGTTTTTTTGTGGTTTGTGTTTTTATTTTCTTTTTCTTTTTTTCCCCCCGAAGGCCCACCTGACAAGTCCAGGTAGCGGAACAAAATTCCTCCTCTAGTCCCAGTCCGTGTCTGTTTCTCCTCCTCGGCTCTCAGACGTAATATTCTTTGTCTTTGTTCTTTTTGCCTTTTGTGTTGGCCTTGGCCACGGAGCCTTTCGCCGTGCTTTTGTCCTTGACCACGGCCCCGTTGCCCTCCACGGCCGAACTGTTGGCAAAACTCTGGTTCTGGTCCGGCGGGTAGGAGCCCTCGTCCCGGTTGCGGTACTTGTACATGGCATAGAGGAGAATAAGAATGCAGAGGGCAGCAGCAGCCACGATGCCAACCACCATCCCCGTGGTGCTGCTGGCCTCCCTGATCACCTCCACGTGCTGGCTCTTTTCATCTGAGGCTGTGGGGTTGGCTGTGGGCACATGGGGAAAATTGGGAGGGTAAGTTAGTCCCGGTGTGTTTCGGGAGGACGGGGGAGCAGGGGGTAGAAGCACCTGGTCACGGGTGTTCATTTTGCCTGCGGGAATGTGGAGCTGGTCGGGGTTGGTGGTGGGGATAAAAGGAGGTAAGGGACGGGGTTTCTGGACTCCACTGTCGCCAGCGGCAGGAGGTGGGGGAAGGACTGTCCTGTCGGTGACCATGGGGGAGTTCTTATTAAAGTCTTCGTCATCGGATTCCGTCATCTCCCCGGAGCCGAAGGCTGAGACCTCCACAGGGTCACCGCAGTCCTCCTGGTCCGGGGGGCAGGAGGGATGAGGGGGGAGTATCAGGGACTCTTTGGTGGTTTCGAGAGGGGATAGGTGGGTGGGGGGAGGAGGAGGAATGAAAGGGTAGCGGGTGGCGATGGATGGGGGCTCAAGGGAGTCCACTGTTATTATAGGCAACACTAATTCACCTCCTAGAAAGGAAACAGAGAAGGTAGGGTAGCCTACATTAGAAGAGCTCCGATTCTGTCCCGACAGTTGAGCTCACGGAGGCGGAGCCACAACCTGTTCATTAGTCTGCATCTCACTGAGCAATCAGACGAAAACCGGCTGATTCTGATGAACACAAAAACAATATGCAGCACCAATACGGCAAACACAATGGGGATAACATGCAAACAAACAAACAAACGTGGACCCTGAAAAAATGGCACATCAGGAAAAAACATTACATTTGGAGCTGCTTTAATAACAGTTTGAATACTGGGGGAGTTAAATAGATTTTAAGTGATATTTTCCACGTGAAAAAAAGCACAAAGAAAAGGAATAAGAGGCAGCCCGTTCACAGGTCTTACATATCAGGACATTATGAATGAACACCTGTTCCTAACCAAGCTCCAAAATGAGGTTAATATAACCTCAGAGGAACTACGAGCTGTGACACATTACACCGCCGGGATTCTTATTAGACGAGAATTAACTGAACAAAATAGAGGAGCAAAGATCTGTAAGGTAACTTTAAGTCATCTCTTCAGCCCGTTGACATTGTTGTACACACGTGTGGTTACGCTGCTTGTATTTATGAAAATGCTGCTAAATGATTTCAGTCCTAATTAAAGCAATTATCCATGTTCATCTGTTTTCTGACTGTACAGTTGTGGACTTTGACACGCTAAAGTGGGGAAACCTAAACTTCTGCCGCCTCCCTCCCCTTTGGCGTTGATTCGACACACACCTGGATGCTCTGGAGAGGTGCTGGTGATCAATTTATCAAGCCCTGGTTCCCAGCAGCACCTGGGAAGCTTTTGCTCCACTAAAAAATATATAAATATAGGACACTGCAGCATTTCCTCTCGAGCCCCGTTTCCACTGAGCAGTACAGTACGGTTCAGTTCAGTATTTTGAGCATTTCTATTATAAAATGGACCATTTTTGATATGGACCTGCAATCAAGAAAAAAAGAAACGGACTGGTTAGGCCGGAGCTGTTGTTGAAACCCACTGATTTGAAAGTCCTTAGGACTAAAGAAGGCAGCTGCGTTCCTATTTGCCGCTTGCAATCTTCTCTTAAACATTTAATGCTTCCATTTAGTTAGTATTTGATCCATTAGTTTTTTTTTTAGTTTTGATTGTCCTTGGAGGCATAACAGACTGGTTTAAAGTCAGACAATATTTTCATTAAACTGGTCATATACAAGGGTAAAACAGGTGTCTAATTTTTTCTTTTAGCCTCCAGTTTCCCTGAACTTTTGAAGGTTAAGTTCATCATTGTAAAGTATTTGCAGCTGCTTTAAACTTTATTTATACATTAGATTTCATGTAAGAACCATTACATTTGATAGATTTTTTCTTAACTCATAGACGTCAGTGGAAGCTAAAAAATTGGACCAGTCACATCCAGTTTTTAAGATGGGAAAGATAACATTAAAAGTTAAAAACTGGTATTTTCTAAATATAATAAAAAAAGTCAATCCACTGTTTTAGCAACTTTATTGGCAGCATCATTGTAACAAAAGACAGCCGGTTGCTGAAAATTATAATAATTATGATGTGTGGGAACAACTGTCACAATGAATCCATATTTTGTGTAAAATATCCTGGTTTTTGTCTGTCAAATGCAGCTTTCTTTTATTTTGAAGTCAAAGCCTCTTCTTCTGTTTCCTCAAAGCAAAAACAAACTATCCAAATATGTTTGTTTTTTGCTAACTTTGATAGCTTAGAGGTTGCCATTTAGCCGTATTTTCAACACGTGACCAAGCGGCCTGACACGCACCAAGAATGAGTGGGATGTGGTGGAGAATTAGTTTACCAAAGTAAAAGTAGTTTTCCAAAAATAAAAGCTTTTTAAGAATCAGACTACAAATAAAACAGAAAAAATGTTTTTTTTTTGTTTTTTTTTTCTATGGGGCCTGGTATCAACTATCCCATAGACCTGTGTAGTAAAATATAGCAACAGATCTGAGCAGATTTTCCTTCTTACTACCTGAATCAAAAGGTATCAAAAGAAATTCTCCCTGCGAAACAAGAGGCTTTTTCTTGTACTTTGGGGGTCCAGAATCCCAAGATTGTTCACTAAAAAAAGGTGAGACTGTATATGAGAACTGATTTTACGGATTTTAAAAGAAATTCGGACACCATGCTCTCTACTTTTATTTTTCTTAATGCCTAATATTGTCATGATTCAGTGCTTAGGTTTGGTCATGTTCTGTTTTCTCTGTCAGTCTCACCGCATTCAGGTTAATCATCCACAGCTGTTTTCATTTAGTTCATCAACCTCAGTGTATTTAAGTGTCTGGTATTCAGTTCTCATTGTCAGGTCATCTGCTCCTCTATGTTCTGTTGCATCATTTGTTTGTTTTCATGGTTTTTGTCATGTTTAAGTTGATTTAGTAAATGTTTGTTTCTGCCAACAAGTCTGGTCACCTGCATTTTGGTCCTTCATCCACCAACCCTGACAAATATGATGTCACAATTTCATGAAGTGAAAATCAAATCCATACGAACATTTTACATCTATTTGTGACTCCACTGTGTTCTGAAGCTGAAAATGTAGATTTTTTTTTTTCTTTTTTCCGGAAACTTTTTCGACCGCAATGCATTGTGGTCTATATTCACTAATATAGTGAGCATCAATGCACGCAAGTACCTCAAAAAGACTACTGAGAAAGATGTTCTTCTGGTTGGTGTTTGCGTTGTATAGAGACAAAAAATAGTATCATATACTGATGATTTGTTGGCAATGTGTATAGTGACTGAATGGACTTCATCTGGTTGGAGCCAGAAGAAAGTCTTTTTTTTTTTTTATGGGTAACATTACACTCACTCGCTCAGTCCAGTTCTCTTATACAGTCAATAAGTGCATCTAAGAAGGAAACAATTAAAGATGAGGATCTCTTTAGAAAGATAATGAATGAATGAAATCAGAGAATCTCTCCGTCCTGAAAAGAGTCCTCTGGCAGAGGGCCAAACCTGAAGGACACATTCCTTCACCAGAAAGGCAGATAAAGGAGGACAACGTTCTTGTTTCTTTTCTTCAAACATGTATGACAACATGCGTTCAGAAGTCAGAATGTCCTCTGGCAGAAAAAAGGAATATTTCCGTCTGCTGAGATTAATGAACACATGTCGCAGGGACAGCCAACAACAAACCCATCGGATAAGGTCATCTTAAGCACGGAGGCGAGCGTAATGAGGGCACGCTCATTTCTAAGTTCCACAGCGTGTTTCTGCCACAGCTCTGACCCGCCGCCATCCTTTCTTAATGACTGCAGCACTCCCAACAGTTCAGTTTAGTGATTTATAGAGGGACGCAAGATGGATTAAACACAGAAAACCTCGACAAAAGTTTAGATTAGGACAGCTCCCTTCCACATCTAAGCTAAAAAAAAAAAATTGAGTTTTGCTCAGTTTACTAAAAAAAAGCTATTTTTATCTCTAAAATTCAATGTTTTCGCCGTCAACAGCCCACCTGTTCCAGGTTCGCACTCCTCCAGGTCCTCATCGTCACTCGGACACTCAGCCGATGCCACCAAAATATCATCAGAGCTCTGAGGCTGAAAGACAATTAGGAAAATGTGTTGTTTAAGCAAATTAACTGTTAGCACATAGCGCCATCAAGGCCTGTAGCTGCTGATTAAGTGGTGTTTGTTTTTCGATGACCTCAACAGAATGCATTATTGTACTGCTGAAGCGTTTTTATTTGTAAGATGCTAGAAAGGATGTGCATCTGATTGGAGACTTTCATCTCCTTGATGCATCGATGCACCGCCTGTTCCAGCAGCTGAGAGACAGAACAATAACAATATATTCCTCCCATCTGAGTGACATTTCACTGTTTTTGTTGTTTGCTTTTAACTAACCTTTTCAGCAGACAGTAAAGAAACATTTAAATGTTAAGATACACTCGGAAGCAATAGAATATGAGCACACAGTTGCTCTAGATAGCAGAAGGGGTTTCAGGTAAACCTACAGAGAACTGACAAAATAAAAGCACCTGCAATGACAGAGTTCATTTGTGTCTAACAAGTATTAAGAGGTAGAATCCTTATTTTATACCTTGTTCGCACCAAGTGCTTGAAGATAAGCAGGTCAGGCAGGAAACTGTTGCAGTAAACCCTCAAGCTGTCTGACACTTTTCTACATGAGCAGATATGTGATGATTTGCATCTTGCAGAGAAAACCCACTAAAGAGCACCATCAGAGGGCTGTTATCGGTGACCTAAGGTTTGATGTTTGTGGCTTTAGGTGTATTTGATTTTATTACCTATGTGGGATTGAGACATTTTATGAAAGCTTTTACTTTGTATTTTTTGATAATTTTGTATTTAACGTTATGTAATTTTGATAGACTTCAGAGCATTCATCCATTCAGGGTTGCTGGAGCCTATCCAAGCTACTGTTGGGCAAAGGTGGGTAATACCCCAATTTGTCACAGGGCCACACAAACTCACATCCACACCTATTGGGACAATTTAGAATCACCAATTGATGGCATGTTTTCAGACTGTGGGACGTGTAACCCCATTTGCCAAAATGAAAGATTTGACCTACATTTAAAAAAAAATAAAAAAGTTTTGACTTTACATTTGATTCAACTTTGTGGAGGTAATTGGTTTTCAAAAACATTTTCATCCAACAATGATTTGTGTAACTTGCTTTTATGTCCAGTACAACATACTCATTAGGGGTGTTAGACAAAATTGATTCTGCGATACATTGCGGTATTTCATTTGGCGACAAATTTGTCGATTTAAAATGTTGACAAGAAAATATTTAATTATTTGTGAGCAAACGTGGTTCAGCGTCTTACTTTTTTGGCCAACTTAAACCCCGGACCGCAACACTTTAATTCCTAAATCGTACTTGTAGAACCATTTTGGTTCAGGCACATTCACTCTATGTTTTTATTTTCTTATACTGAAAAACATTTTTTTGTGGAAATCAGACAATATTAACCATTCCGTTTAAGAACAAATATATATTTCTTGGTTTATGAAAAAGAAAAGCAGCATGAATTTGCTTGGGTAAAAGCAACTTGTGCATGAGATACAGTTGCAATGTTTATCGTAGTGATTATTAAATAACATAAATTTTTACCATTCCATTAATTTGACATTTGCATCAATATTCAGGCAGCATTCTTTTCTAAGTCGTACTCTATAAACAAAATTGGGAAAAATTGCTCTGGTACAGTCTTGGGATATATTGTGATACATATCGTATTGCGAGACTCTTGCCAATACACACCCCTAATAAACATGTACAAAAGTCAGCTTTTGAATTGTTTTTTTGGTCTTTTCTAATAATTTTCTTTCAAGAGACTGAAATATTTATAGGCGTAGAGAAAAACTAATCAATCGCAAACGTTGCTTGGTTTTACAAAACACTAACAATTTTCTGACCAACTGAGTAGTTATTGCTTAATCAACAGAAAAGAATAGTGATTAATTAATAAAGATGCCTGGTTTTGTGTTTAAAAGCTTGAGGTCTGATTTGTTATCAGTGGAAAACCTATTTTTTTTCCCCTTTATCAGCCATTAGCCTGTTAAGATTCAGTCATTCCCCAAACTGAGCATACTCAGACCAACATTAACCTCACAAACCTTATCAACTTTAAAACTCTCCTAAACGATATTTGTTTAAGATTTCCTTCATTTTAAAGGAATGTTATTGTTAAACAAAAATGTACTGTATGTCTTTGGAATATAAGTTGCAGACTTTTAAAAAAAAAAAAAAAAATGTATAAATATTGAACTCAGAATAAGTTTCTTATTTAGCAAAATATGTGAACCTGAGTGGACATTTCATTTTGAAAGGCAACAATAACAAAAAAGATAACAAAGGACTGATGTGAACGCTTCAGCACCATAACCGCATTTAGCTTCACGATACGTAGACGGAGCTTAATAAGTGTCAAGTAATTTAGTGCAATATATAGACAATTATTCCAATAACTGCATCTTAAAGAATAAAAAAAATCCCAGGTAAGTTGCACCTGTGCATAAGACGTATCGCTGGCCAAGCTTTGGAAAAAAACGAAACCTATACAAGTCGGTAGATGAGGAATATTCCCAGATATAGTCTGACATCTAATCTCGGTCCTCCAAGAAAAACAAATCAAAATTCTGACTGCAGGAACTCATAAGGATTCACTGATTGAACTGTTTAGAAAACCGTTTCATAACAACCTTCATCTCGGTCATAAACCAATTAACTGTGTTTTATCACATTAGCCCCCAGCTGTCCTCAGATGTGCTGTCCGGCCCTCTGACCTTTGAGATGCTCTCCCTCAGGCTGGGCGAGCGTTGCCTGCGGGTGGTGGTGGTTGCCATGGTGGTGGTGGTCTCCATTATCGTGGTGGACATGTCGGACACGGGCAGCGGCGTGGCGGACGTGATGTCGGTGGTCAACACGGAGAGCGAGTCTCCGACCAGGCGCAGGTTCCCTTCCACCTGAATGCTGGGGTCGCTCTCCGCCGCCAGCTTGAGAACCTGGAGGCCGTTGTAGTACAGCCCTGAAATCTGACCCTGGAAGGGCCGACCCTTGTCCTGGCCGCCAATTTTAATGGCCGCCTGGCTGTTAAAGATGGTCAACTGTCTCCCTGAAGTCAGACGGACAGACAGACAGAAGAAAGGAGGGAATGGCAGAGCGGACAGAAGGAAAACGATTGGAACAATTTACAAGGAAGCGTCATGGTTATGACCATCACTTATTACAGACATGTTTAAAAGTTTAGGTGTTCACTTAGAGGGGAAGCATTCATTTTAACTTTCTACGCCAGCAGGAAGCTGACACCCTATTTAGCAGTTTAGGAGTTTTTAAGATTCCTTTTAGATCTCAAACATTACCACCCGTATTGGAGGTACCGGAACGCCATGATGTCATCTATGGAATAAACGCCCCAGCTCATCTAAGAGCTCAGAACAGGATACTCTATCTTCGGAAAGCTAAGGTCCTATTAAACCCCTGTCCCCTTACATGGCACACAGCAACCGAGAGTCGTTGCACTCAGCGGCTGCAGGTGGGGGAAGTCAAGCTGTAGCATTACAAAGGGGGAGGTGTGGGGGGAGGATGCAAGGTTACAGGCCAAAGGAAAAGGGATCTCACAAGTACGAGTGAATGTTATTTAGGACAGTCTCCTGTCACGGGGTTAGTGTCTCTGCTAGTGTTATACAACCTTTTAAGGGGTTTTTAGAAAACTTACACACATTTTCTATTTATGCACAGTGGTTAGGATGGGGGGGAGAAGGGTTAGACAGGGGGGTTATGGTTTAGCTAGTTTAGTTTGAAGTATTTCAGGTGCAGCATCACCACAAGGCGTGACAAAACGATGGACGAGGAGGCCGAACACCACACCATCGTACTTTCACCGCTGCCATTTAATAATTAAAAAAAATTCACAGCCAATAAAGTGTTTCAGATTTTAGGTGGAATTGAAAAAGCAAAAAAAAAAAAAAAAAAGTCACACCCTTGTCTTCTGGCACTGCACCTCTACAAGGGGGGAAAGGTTATTTATTTCCAAGCTTTAATTAATTAATTAATTAATCAATTAATTTTTACCTTTATCGAGTAGCCACTCGTCAACTACCCGACCGAGTCTGTATGGGATTCTTTGTCTAGCAATAGCCAGTCGTTCATTATCATAGTGTCCTTCAAAGAATTTGGAGAGACAGGTTAAAGGTTAAAGTCTGCAGGATCAAAGGTCACATGGTTAGAAACAAGGTTACACGGCCTGACAGTCTTCACAAGTTAAAACAAGCTGGCGCTTTACTTAGTCCACCCTAATTATCACGAGTAACAGCTTTAATGCTAATTAAAGTTTAGGCTATTTATAATGAACTACTCTAGTTAGTGTTATTTAGCTATTTATTGCAGCAAAAGTTAACGCTAAGCAAATATCAGGAAAAAAAAAAGTCATTTCATAGCCTGTCAAAGATGGAGGTTAATTCAGGTTAAAGAAGAAACACATGGAAAATACACCCAATCACAGAGAGCTGAAGCCTCACATAACTTCACAGCTGCAGCTGGGATACACCGCCTGCACAGTTACTATGTGTGTAGCCAACCCACCATATAAAAAGAAAAAAATCAAGTTGGTCTTCTAAATCACGCCATCTATTTGTGAATAAATGTAATTTATTAGGAGAATAGCATTATTAAAGACCCACTCCGACTATCTTCTGACCTACTTTCAATAGTAAATGTCAAATTTTTGCATTATTTGCAATTAAGTAATTGCAGAAAAATTACAGCTTTTATCATGTTAATATATATTTTAAATCTATAACTATTATCTCCTATGTAAGGGGTAGTACACCACAAGATGTCAGTTACTGTCATGAATCAGTCCACTGTCTCCCCCTCTGGCCTTAAGCGGGAACTATCTCCAGAGTTCTAGCACTTTCTGCTTCTCCACAATGCATTTCCCATCAGCCCCTGCTATCACTCCCAGAAGTTCCTCAGCTGGTTCTCATCAGTAATCACCCCCAGCAGTATTTAGTCTGAGCACTGAGCTCTGCTCACTGCGAAGTCTTGTTTGTAGGTTGTAGGTTCATTGAAAAATGGAACAGGTTGGTTCAGGCAGAGCCGCTGTAGCCACTTTTCGATTGGCAGAAAGTGAAGAGGACATTAGAAAGCACTAAAATTGGGATAATTTAAGCTAAAGCTTCCAACAGCGGAACTCATCTTAGCTGCCTGCAATCCTCTTTTAAACAACATTAAATTCCTGTTGTACTTTTTGTACAAAAAATAAATCAAGAAAATGATGAGCTGCTGGATGACCTCTGTTGTTCTAGTTGTCACACTACAATGAAACGATAACATGTTAGAATGGAATAAGAATGGAGTGCAGCAGGGAGCTTTTAGCCCGCCCAATGTGTTTTCTACATCACAAAAATGCTCCTTATCTAACCGCATCTTTTTGTCTGCCCCTGATTCACAACAATTTGACTAAAGAAATACTCAGAAATGCAATTTTAAGCGTAACTTTCTTTATATGTTCTCTGTCATCAGAAAAATGCCACAAGAACATGTTAAAAACAGCAAAAACACAAGTTTTCTTGGAGTGGGTCTTTAATCGAGTCCTAAGAGTTATTTCTTTATCAATCCAATTTCAATCAAAGGGTCAATTTCTAATTTCTAAGCAGTGGAATTTGGCCTAAGCATTGCAATTTAAAACATGGCCTTCTTCCTGTCCGACTGTAAAGGATGGAATTGTTTTGCTCCATCAATCCGAGTCCATTATTGATCTGGAAATAATTGCATCCCATAATGCAGCAGGAAGCAGGTCTAAAACCTCTTCCAGTGCCTCATCTGTCTCCGCTAAGTCTTGACACTTCAGCATGTCAAAAAGTGGCCTCTGCTCACTCCAAGCATCTCCAATATTAGAGCTCAAATGTTCCTGATGAACGTTGTGTGTGTTTAAATTCTCTTGCAGGTTATTTTAAACATTTTGTCTTGGTTGTTTTGTAGTCGCACTATTTGCATGTTTTTGCCTTTTTCTTTTTAATTTATCTGCCGAATAATCATACCCACATTTTTATCAGACCTTAACGCCCTGACGCCGCTTCAACCCCGACAATGGGAAAACAAAATCACTCACTTATTTGATTTGGAGCTGGAAAATGAATACATTGAAATTCCGATCAGCTTTGGCTTTTGCCCCGACTAATAACTGTGCAAACGGTGTAAAAACTGCAACAACCATTCAGTGAAGCCAGTGTTGTTACCACCACATGTTGTAAATGTGCACGTCAACGCAACATCCTCAAGAGTGTTGCAGTCAGAACAAATAAACTTAAACTCTGTCATCTGGTGCTAATGATAGAAAAAAGAAACATTCCATTTTAGGTTGTAAATTAAATATGAAAAGGCTTCAGCGCTCCGTTGAAAACACTTAAAGAGAAATATAGCAAAATAATCATCAGTCACATTTTCAAAAACAGATTTTAATATTTTATTCTTGTTGACATTAATGGCTAGATCTTTACTCTCTATAGTTAATAATAAATAAACTGCTAGCCTAAAAATAACTGGCAAAAACAGAACATAAAGGTTATATGATGGTTTTAGTTAAACACCCACTCCAAAAAAATTGTGCTTTTGGTGTTTTTAACATTTTTCTAATAATGCAGGACAAATATAATGAAAATGAAGCCTAAAAGGATTTTTTTGAGTATTATTTTAATTAAAATCATTGTGAATTAAAAGCAGACAAAAGTCAAACGTTTGGAAAAAAGCGTATTTTTGACGTAAAAAACATTGGATGAGCCACAAAGTCTTTGCCACAAGCTATCAGCAATGGAGTAAGGGAAGGAGGCGTGGTTAAGCCTCGTTCACTCTTGACACGGAAGCGCTGCAAATCTCAATATCCGCTGAACCTCCAGTTCACACCAGACACATATTTTTTTTTGTAATTTTTTGCATTGACAGGCGCCTCTGCTTCTGGTTATTTAGAGATTTTTTTTCATTGTCAATCACAGTATTTTATTGTCAAAAGTTGGTTATATTTTGAAAACTGACCAGATACTTTTGTCTGTCTTAGCCTAACTTCCAGCCAGAATTGATGCGGATTGCTTGCGCAAACAAAATGCCAGATGCCAAAAAGATCGCTGCATGGCGCGAGCCGGCCACGGAGGACAGTGGCGCTTCGCATCTGGTATGAACTATGCCATAAGTTGACAAGGGCGCCGAATGGAAGCGGTCCCCCATTGCTGAACGCTTGTAGCAAGGAGCTTGTGGCTCGTCCAATGTTTTCTACTACGTCCCAAATAAACTCTTTCTCAAACAGAAATTTCTCTCATCTGCTTCTAATTCACAATGATTTTAATTGAAAAACCACTAAAAAGGTCTTTTTAAGCTTAATTTTTCAGCGCACAAATCAGAGAGAAATTTCTAATGAACTCCTGTTGCTCTGCAGAAACTATGTCTTAGAAAGCGACACAGGTTTCATAATTTTAGCTAAAAACGGATTTTAAAAGACCACTGGGAATAGTTTTACAATAGGTTAAAATATGATTGGAGTGGGTCTTTATTGAATATTTTTATAAAAAATAAAATAAGAATTGCTTCAAAATGATTTAAATCTAGAAATTTGTTTTTAAACATTAAAAAGCAATTCATGACAATTATTTTTCAAACTTTTTTGTCGAGTTGCAAAAACCTTTGTGGTACATTTCCTAAATGCAGCAGCGGTTTCCCTTGCCTATTAGCAGTAGCAGAGATTTTCCAGGAAATGTAATTAGATTACTCCTCGGCATACTCACAATTCAAATATGTGAGTGTCAATAGCGTTGAAATTAATTGATATATTATTTTTCTTGTATATTATTATAAAAAAATGACAAGAACAAGTTTCAAATCAAACTGATGATTAAAAAGTTAGAGGTTTTATTCAAGATCAGAGTAAAAACCTTCTAATGTCAACAAGAATTTGTCACATGCTCTCTTTTTCATGAAGTGCTGGCTTTGGATTTCAGCCCAAATGTTTGCATGAGGCCTGAATTAAACTTGGACCGCATTAGCTCAGCAGCGCTTATACATGGAGATACCTATGGAACCCATCTAGGCCACCAATCCTTCAACACCTCTTTGCCAAACGGCCTGCAAAAATATCAGCAGTTGATGAGAAGTAAACAAGCTTAGGAAAGCAGTTCTGCTTTAGAACTCGGGTCCATCTTTTCAATTATTTTTTATTCAATGGGGCAGCTTAATAGAAACCTTTGTGGAATTGCCTTGAAATGACAGATGATTTATTTTTCCTGAAATCAAGATGCTCTTTTTTTTTATTTCCAAGGGTTTTCTCTGGGTAGTCTTACCTGGCGGGTAGCGCTCAATGACAGGATGGTTGTCCACCTGGAGTGTGGCATTGCCACCACTGCGTGTGAAGCGCACAACATGGTACTTGCCATCATTTACAATGACAGCGGGCTCATCGATGGTGATGTCATCTGTCCCTACATTGAATATGACGCCAATCTTTCCTTGATCCTACAAATCCAAACAAAAAAAAAAAGAACAGTAAGGACACAAATTCCAAAGATTATCAGGAAATGTGAAAGTAAAAATGATAGCACTGCTCAGAAGGATTTCTTTGTTTCTTCGTGCCCCTATAGCAATTTCTCTTGGGGCCTTCCTCTTTCTGCTGAAAAAGTATCAATGCGGCAAAAAAAAAAGAAAAGCTAAGTGACCTTGCAATATTCAAATTACTGGTTTTATCTAAGAAAAAAGGTTGATTTTTGATATTGATTACTTGAATTTTAAAATTTAGACCTAATTCCAATAACACCATCTGTAATTTGAAAACAAAAATATTTGTTCATGGTAGTAAAAGAAAACATATCCAAGGTTGTTTTAGCAAAAAAAAAAAAAAAACTTTTTTCTAAGAGAACATGCTTATATTAATCAATTCTTTTTTTTTAAATTGTATTCTTCTTTTATTTGACACATCAAAAAGCATTGCTACCAATGCACCAGAGTTAGCTACAAAGCTATATTTCACCAGCTGTTTCTGGACTGATGTTAAGACTGTTTTCCTAAAAACCATAAAATTAGAAATAAAATGCAATGCAAGCATAATAAACAGTAAAGACATATAACATAATAAAAAGGTAAAAATGTGATAAATGAGCAGACACTGCAAGAATTCATAAAGTTTGTCGAAAAAGCTAAAATGCTAATTCAAGAAAAATAAGAGAGAAAGGAAAAAAAAATGTTAGAAATACCTTAATTTAGGTATTATTTAGCCATGGTTATTTTTTATTACCATGGCAAGGCAAGGCAAGGCAAGTTTATTTGTATAGCACATTTCATGTACAGAGACAATTCAAAGTGCTTTACATAAAACATTAAAAGAAACAATCAAAAGAAATAGTAAAAATGTCATTCATTATTCAAATCATTAAAATAAAATTAAAAGAAAGTAAAAAGATTTTAATTTAAAACAAGCATAGATAAAAAGTGCGGACGTAAACTTTTGAATACATATTAATCAAATGCAACTGAGAACAGGTGAGTCTTTAACCTGGATTTAAATACACTGAGTGTTTCAGCAGATCTAAGGTTTTCTGGAAGTCTGTTCCAGATCTGTGGTGCATAGAAGCTGAATGCAGCTTCTCCATGTTTAGTTCTGACTCTAGGAACTGATAAAAGACCGGATCCTGATGATCGGAGAGGTCTGGATGGTACATGCTGGGTCAGGAGGTCAGTCATGTATTTTGGTGCTAAACCATTCAAAGCTTTATAAACCAGTAACAGAACTTTAAAGTCTATCCTCTGAGAGACAGGTAACCAGTGTAAAGACCTCAGAACTGGACTGATGTGGTCTACTTTCTTGGTCCTTGTGAGAACCCGAGCAGCAGAGTTCTGAATAAGCTGCAGTTTCCTGATGGATTTTTTTGGTAGTCCTGTAAAAACACTGTTACAGTAATCAAGTCGACTAAAGATGAAAGCATGCACTAGTTTCTCCAGGTCCTGCTTAGACATCAAATCTTTAATCCTTGAGATATTTTTGAGATGATAATAGGCTGATTTAGTGACTGCCTTAATGTGTTTATCAAAATTTAAGTCTGAGTCTATCACTACACCCAAGTTTCTGGCCTGGTTGGTAGTTTTTAGTTGAATAGATTGAAGCTCTGTAGTGACCTCTAACCTTTTTTCTTTAGCCCCAAAGACAATAACCTCAGTTTTGTTTTTGTTTAATTGAAGTAAGTTGTGACACATCCAGTCATTAATGTCCTCAATGCATTTACCAAGAGCCTGTACAGGGCCTCGGTCTCCTGGTGTCAGTCTAATATATATCTGTGTGTCATCTGCATAGCTATGGTAACTAATGTTGTTGTTCTTTATAACCTGGGCCAGTGGGAGCATGTAGATCAGGGGTGTCAAACTGCAGTCCTCGAGGGCCGGCCTCCTGCTGGTTTTTAAGAAATCCTGCCTCATCTGTTGCTGATTACCTGGATCAGGTGTGTTTAGCCAATGAAGAGCTCTCATAGAAAGGGTAGTTTGAAAACATGTAGGACACCGGCCCTTGAGGACTGGATCTTGACACCCCTGATGTAGATGTTAAATAGAAGTGGTCCCAGGATGGAGCCTTGGGGCACTCCACATGTAGATGACATGGGGTAAAAAAATCTTTATTATCTGTTACAAATACAAAAAACACTGATGTCTTTTTTAAGGCTCAGTGAAGGTTTCCTTTACTGGTCAGATCATTTTTAATGATTTTGATCAATCTTGACAGAATCCTGCTGTTTGTCTTTTGCTTGACCAACTTCTCCCCCTTTCACCTTCTCCCATCGCCTCTCCTGAAAAGGTCAGGGCTCCTTCCATAGCTCGCATTTGAAAAGTGACGGCCGTGGACAATGCTATTTTAAAAACCTCCCAAAACTGGTTTGTCCTATTTGTTTAAAGCACAAGACGGAGCTGTGCGATCACGGCCAGCCAGTGCAGTCCCTGTCTGGAACCGTCTGTGTCCCAGCTCGCCACGACAAGGTACAAAGAGTCTGCATGGATCCACCGACTGCCTGTGTTGAGTCACACTTTCAACCAGAGAGTGGAAGATAAACACACAATGAAAGTGCCTTGTGTTGTGTTTTTATTAAAAGGAAACTGCTGGTCCTCCACGGCACATCGTGTGCACAATATTGACTCCCCCTCCAGCTATTGTGAGGGTGTTTTAACACCTCACTGTTGGAAGAGACTTCCACGGCTTATTTATCGACACGCACAATTTCAAATAACTCCATCCATGGAGGTATTTGAAACTCACTCAAAAACTACGACGTGTCCCAAACTATGGTGGCCCTTATGTACAAATCACTAATGAATTACTCAATGCAAAGACATAAGCAAAACAAATGATAAAAAAACTTTAAAAGGGTTATTATTTTAATTAAAACACAATTATTAATATTGATTCGATTTTCACTTTGTGAAATCAGTGACATCACATCCAGTATTTATAAAATTGCAAGAAAAGTAGTGAGTATCGTGTCCGAATTGCTTTTAAAATCCAGGGTCCTGCACTATATAGTTTTTTAGTGGTCAGAGATTAGGGCGGGAATTCCAAAGTCTTCAAATGTGGACGTTGCTTCCACTCTATGATGTCATCAATAGTTGCCAGTCAGCGACATTAGCATGTAGCAGCTAGCGCTCGGAAATACATAGCTACATTGGTTTAATGATTTCAAAAAGGGTGCTAAAAACAAAAACTAATTACGTACATTTAAAATTAAAAGAAAAGTGCTTTTATTTTATTAGTAGCCTATGGACATTGGAGACACATTTGAAAAAGGCTCAAAGATCAAATGACATCCTCCAATGTCGTTTTTTTTTTTTTTTTAGCATTCCGTTTTGATTTCTGGAAATTACTTTAATTTTCCCAAATTTTTTGTTTTATTTAGTTTTGTTATGTTTATAATTGTGCTTTGGTGTCTGGAATTTTCTTTTACATTTCTTTTTTTAATTATTATTATTTTGTCTTTTTTTTATTGTTACTGTGATCTCTAGGGTTTGTTTTTTTGCATTTAGTAATTCTTTTATATGATTTGCACTGAAGGGTCACCATAAATAACATTAAAAGTGACTTGTTAAAATCACTTTAATTTTCTGAAATATTTAATTTAATAGATTTTTTTTGTTTGTCTTTGTTTTGATTTCTAAAAGGATTTTTAAAAATTATTATTTATTTTGCTTTTTTTTTTATTGCCGTTGTGATCTTTAGGAGTTTTTCCTTCTGGCATTCAGTGATTTTTTTTTTATGATTTGCACTTAAGTGTCACCATACAAAAGATCAAAAATGACTCATTAATAGAATTTATTTTAGGCTCTTAGTTTTCCACCTATGTGAGTTATTAGCAGATTGTGTTGTGCATGAGAAGATCAAGACAAAGGAGAGTTAATTCATGACACTTCAGCTAAAATCCCTCACACAAGTCAATATAAAATTAATTTATTTCAAATTTCTTAACACTTACGATGATTCTTTATAAAGCTGTCACCTAAATTAAGTCAGCGTTAATTTACCGCAAAGAAAAAGAAGTTGTTTAACTTCACATCGATAAAAAAAATAAAAATCCAACATTTGTCCTATCAACATTTAGCTGTTTCCTGCAGAGTTTATCTTTTGTACAATAAATCTCCAAAGTCTGACCTAATATGACAAAAAGAAAAGCTTTTCTTTTGCATTGGTAATCCATTCTAAAAAGGGATTTTAAATTAAAGTAATTGTGCTTTTTGACAACTGACAAGGCGCCACTGCTAAGAGCTAGTTTGAGCTAACAAGTCTGGCCTTCACAGTTCATTTGTCATTATTGTCAAAAAGCCACTTAGTGGCTGCACATTTGGTGAAAGCAGCGTAGATTCCTTAAAAAAATACTCAGTCTGTTTTGATGTCAACTGGAAATGTCTGAGCATTTCCTGCCACCAGCAGTTTTCAGTGTCAATTCCCATCTGAGCCTCAGTCAAATCGAATCCATTTCAAAGAGGAGTGATAGATCATGGCGAGGATTTGTAATGATTATCGGGATTTCTCTTTAATTAGATGAAAAACAAACCTGTTAGGTCCTTGGCACTGATAGATGCACTGTGATGAGACATCATTACCACTGATCCATTTTTAAACAGCGTGGAAGGGACGGATCACGTTTTTCCCAAAAAAAGACCGGAGCGTTTATCTGCATGTGAGTGTTCAGCTGTCTTTCTCTGTTCTGTTTAAGTTTACCCAACTCTCTATCTAAAAAAATATCTTAGTAATGTTTAAAAAAAAGAACAGAAAGATTCTATTTCTTCTTTTTTATCCATCTACAAATGAAGTCTCTTTCCATCTGCACAGTTATGATTCATGTGACATGTGGTAACAGGCCATATCATGGGTGAGACGAGGCTTTAGCTCTTTCTTTTTTTACCCCCCAATGAGATGGAAAAACTGGAAATATGAAATGCTTGAATACTTTTGCCTTTGAACTTTTTCCCCAACAGATTAAAGTAAAAAAAATGTAAACCATAGACATTCTATTTACATGTTCTTTATACTAATTTTAGTGACCAAAGTGACCACTTTTTTTGCATGTGTTTCCTTTAACATCTGAGGCGTCGCCTGTGATGCTTACACAACAAATCCTTTAACATACTGTGACTTTTCCACCGTGAACACAATCCGCTTTTCTCCTTCAGAATCTGCTGGAATTATATTAATCATGGTAACAATTAAAAATTTACAGTAGATCAAAGAACAAAAACAGAGGAGCTCCGGTGTTAGAGGGTCACCACAAATCTATTTATCATACTTTTCTGAGTATAAGTTGTAGTTTTTTTTGTATAGTTTCACTCAGGTGCGACTTATGCTAGGTTTGAGCTTCTGACGTAGGTTAAAAACCAAATAAAAGTACGGTCTTGCTTATAGCACTCACATTGAACTGTCGCTCCCTCATACTAGCGATATATTTGTCACCATCAGATGGAAGAGGCTTGGTATAAAATTGAAAATCTTGCTCCATTTTTTTTTTTATTTTTCACAGCTCTATTCCAGAACAATGTGCATATATTCAAGCTAAAGTATCTGTTATTGACCCAGTATACATTTCTCCCAAAAGTGGGACACATTTAAGATATTTTTTCCCTTATTTTGCAATTTGTGTCATTTTTCACTCCGGGCGTTTGATTGGTTTAATTTAGTTAAGCTTTAGATTAAAACTTTTTATTTGACATGGTTTAGCTGATTGAAAGCTGAAAAGCATACAAGATACTTCCCCTAAACCAGAAAAAACAAATCCTTTAGCATCAGCAAATTGCACATCATTTGTTTCCGTAACTATTTTCAGCTCTCCCCTGTGGTTACTTTTGTGTACATTTCTTTCCACTGCTCTTATCACCTAGTTTTCACAGGCAGGTACAGGGAATAATGAGCACGACAAAAAGGTGAAATTATTAATATACATACAATCAATCTCAGAAAAGGACACAAAAAACCCTCAAAACACCACCAGGGCACCCTCAGAGCAGCACAAGTAAAGTAAACATATAATTAAGTTGTTTTTGAATGTTCACAGCTGTCCAAGGCAGGAACATTTAATTGTAAACTGAAACTGTATGGCTTTAATTAGAGGTTACTGACTTATTTTTTCAATAAATATTACATTTACAAGATGAGCTCAATTTGGCCACATTGTGCTGGTTAAAGATAAGAGCCGATGCCTCTGAGGTTACTCATGAAAGTCTTGATGGGGTGTCATTTAATTGTAAAATAATACGAATATCATGTTTCTTGCATCTCTGACAATACAAACGTTTGTTGTAGAGCTTCACAAGTTCGATTAACTTCATTTTCACAAAAATTAATTTCTATACCAAGTATATCAGAGAAATTAGTTATAAAGGAGTCCCAAAATGTGACAGTATGGCAAACCTTTGGAACGTCAACAAATACCACGTTACATGTATTCAGATCTTGTGTTTTCGTCTAATGTATATTTATATTTGTATTCCTTGAGAAATGCCTCCACATTTTGCTTAGTAATACATTTGACTCACAATAAAACTGCTTATAGGCCTACCCTTCACACTCAGCTGTTGGCACAATTTATCTCTGCTGTTTGTGTAAACATTACTTTATCCCCTCCTCTCCTGACACTTCACACAATATGAAACAGCTGCCAGATTATGAAATTTGTCAGGAGCTATAGGATGTAAACCCAGTTAGCATTTTCTTGGTGCTAAAATTAAGCCTTTCCAAGCAAAAGCCCTCTTAATAAAAGAAAGATATTTAAATATAAAAAAAAGCTCATGTTATGACCGAAGCCCCTAAAAGACCAAATATTGCGGAACAATCTAGTGCCCTGGATTTTAGCAGAATTTGGACACATGGCCACTCATTTTCTTTGTTTTCACCCAATTTCTGACTAAAGTAAATATGAACATTTTATTGAGAATTTTTATGAATCCACTGTTTTTTATGTTTATATATATTAAAAAAAACAAACTTCAGTTTCAAGTAACAAATTGTTCAAACGCAATGCATTGTGGTCTACGTTCCCTGATCTAAGCTATGTCAGAATTCCTTCACTACTCACTATATAGTTTTTCACCATTAGTGCTTTCCGAATTTACAATTCCAAAACCGAGTGCAGTAGAAATTACCCTGAAGTCTGCCATAAACCAATGTGAATTGATGCTATACATTTGAACAATTTTTGAGAAATAAATTTGTTTAAATGTAGTTTTTAATAAAATAGACACATTTTCATTATCAAAACAGTGTAGAGTCATAAACAGAGGTCATAAAATGTTCATGTTACATATTTCACAAAGTGAAATAACCAATGTCATATCTGCTGTTTAAGAAAAGAAAAGAAGTAGTCAGCATGGTGTCCGAATCGCTTTTAAAACTCAGGGCACTACATAATCCTACACTGTATAGATTTTTAGTAGTTAGGAATTAGCGTAGGAATTCTGACATATTTCTAGCGAGCATCCCTGCATGCTAATTTTTTGCAGAGACTTCTGGGAAATTTCCTGGCCACTGAATTTTGGACAGTAATGGCGGACAGCCTATATAGCCCACAAAGTAGTGAGTAGATGGGAATGTGGAGCCAGCCATAATGTTTTGAAGCTAACTTAGTAAGGCTAGCAGTTTAGCTAACAGCCAGGCTTAGCTAGCTGCTACTCTAGTCTGCTTCAAATAAGCCACGGTTAGCACTTTTATTTTGACCAATGCATGTGATTTCATTCACACAAACTATTAAATGGTCTGTTTAGGCCATCTTATAAGCTAATAAAGAGGGGAAACAAAAACTGTGTGAATGGGCAAGCTTAAATGGCAAAGAACGCTGTCAAGAACATGTCATGTTGTTTCCTCTGTGAACATAAAATTCCAAAGTTCTGCATCGTCTCTAATATGTCTCTATGATTTGCTGAAAGGCAACAGCATCAGTTCTATTAGCATTTTTTTTTAAATATATGTTGTATGAAACTATGCTATTTTTCACATTGGGACTTCACTAAAATGTATCACTACTTTGTCCTGACAGAGGTAATTAGTATTAAATGCAAACCCAACTGTATTTTGATATTTAAATGTTACAGATTCATTCAATCCACAGTAAACTCAGAATGGATTTACAGTGAGCTCAACTCATACTGTATTTTCATTCTTCATCATTGAGCTTAATATACTGAAAATGCAACCCTTTTTTTAATGGCTGATGTTATTTGTACATATTTACTTGTAACCAGCACAGAAAGTGAAGGAAATTTAGGTTGGCAGCAAGGTGCACATATTTTAAGTGTCAAATGCTGGATTTTGTTGTTGGCCACACATATTTCAAATTAAACTTAAAGTCCCATTAGCTGTCATGCTCCTCGGTGTGTGAAATGTGTTTTCTGCATTTGAGCCATCCCCTGGAGGAGTGGTGAGCAGCAGAAACAGCTGCAGTCAGTAACCAGTGGCTTGTTCAACCCGAACAGTGCCTGTAATCCTAACCTTAATCCTGCCACTGGGTTCAAGAGACTAAGGAAAAAGTTCAATGCATAATTAGAAAATCACATGCAAATAGCCACTGTCTTTTTTTATTATAAAGCTGCACTACAGTAGTATGAGTAGCCACAGAATGACTAAAGCAAAAGTCCTTGATGCCTCAATCACAGTTAAAAATAGAATTACAAAGGAGAAAAAGAAAAAATCTTCAGAATTCAACGCTGTCAAGAAGTGTTTTGTGTCACTCTTTTCAACCCAGACGTAAAATGCAGAAACACAATTAGGATAGTTTGGCCTAAATTGAGTGAAATGGATTAAATTAGATTGTAAATCTCTTAGATTGTAAATCTAGTTGTCTCAAATGGTTTGATTTATTGCTTTGTTATGATTTTTCTTCTCTTATTCTATGTACAGAAGCTTAAAGCAACCTTGGCTATGGCTTGATGCTTTAACCTCAAACTGAATGGAAGATGGCTATCTCTTTTTGCAGTCTTTTGTAATTTACATTTAATTTTGACACATGTTAAACGGCTTAAGGCTTTTTTGTTGATTAATCAAAAAAAGAGAAGCTGTCTTTGTTTAAGAGATATCTGTGGATTTTTGTTCTTAGCTATATGCTTTAGCTTATTTTGTCAATATTGAGGCTAAAAATAAAAAGTAAACAAACTATAATTCAATAAACTAAGAACGTATTGGGAAAGTTCATAGTTGTATTCAACCTGAAAGTATTCTTTTTTACTTTAAAGGACAAAAAATGTACAATTGAAATATTTTAGACTGTATCTTTTCATTTAGGCTCCATGAACAAAATGTGTTTTTTTTTTTTCTTACAATGTGCAGCTGAAGATAGTCGCCAAGGCCATGGGTGCTTTCCACTCGCACAAGGATGGCGTCCCTTTCTGCTGTGTGCTGAAGCCCACGGCTAATCGGTCAGCCCGAGTACTCGGCCTTTCGTTGGGGGCCCAGGTATACGTGATGAGAGCGCCGCCTTTCCCAAAGATGTACGTCGTCCCGGCTATGAAGAGAGACACAGATGAAGAGGGAGACGAAGCGTTAGAAATACGCTAACCTTTCAAAGCTCTGAATCGTGTACATTTTTATCAGATGGTGGCATATCAGGTCGAGGATGACTTTTCACACTTTTTTCTCTTCTTTTCACTTCATATGATATCTTTTATGAAGATGACATTTTCATTCTCCCCCTCTTATCCAGGAAGTTCCCTAAATTCCACTGCTTTCAGTATGAATTATCTCTGAATGTTTATAAAATGATGGAGTCAGCTGGCGTCTCCTTAAGTACTAATTATGTTTGTAAAGAAGTATAAATAACAAGTGCAACTTATCAGCACCGGGAATGCAAAATTGTGTGATAAAATCCTTTTAGAAAAACAGCACGAACTTTATTTTTTAAGTGGTAATAGATTCACATACTAGACAAATCATGCATTTTTGTTGTATGAGTCCCAAATTTGCCATGGATGTATCTCAGGATGCCCTCTTTCAGAAAAGCATGTTACCCAAAAACATTTTCTGGCTGCAGGCATCATCGTCCAAAACCGAAAGTTACCAAGTGGAACTGGGAGTTCCTTCATATCGCTTAAAAACCTTTATTTTAACTGCCAACCCTAACAACTACATTTTTCCCTGTCTTAAGCTATAACATTTTTTACAATTTGTTCACATCAATTTTCAAAACGATTACCGTTTTTGCCTCATTTTAAGTTTATCTTGCTCACTAAAAGTTTATTTTGTACTGACGACCATAACAGTTACCATTTATTCATATTTTTAAGTTTTAACAATAAGTGCAAAAATTCAGTTAAAATTGTATCTCCCTTTAGGTTTAATTAAAAGTGTTAAAATTCTAAGCAGTTTGCTTCAAATGTTAATTTAAAATGTGTTGCATTTAAGTGTCACAGGATAAAGCAACATCAAATCCCTCTGCAAGCTTGATGAGTCAAATTCTTTTACAGATTAAAGGAAAATCTCCACTTAAAAGTATGAAAGTTCTGTTTTCATACCTCCCTGTGGTTGCTGTTTTGTTCCCCATTTTTCCTGTGCATTTTTTATAATGATTTGTATATCTCATATATATCATACGATTGTTGTGTCAATATTGCCAGACTTGTAATTCATTAAAAAATGTTCCTGGGCAACATAAAGCACATACTGAACTTAAAGGATAAGAAACTCTTCTACATGCTACTGGCAGCAAGTAAGAAAGCTTTAACACGGAGATGGCTTAACCCTGACCCACCAACAATCAAGGACTGGATACATTCTGTGCAAGAAATCTACAAAATGGAAAAACTGTCTTTTTCAGTTAAACTGCATATGGATACATTTTACAGGATCTGGACTAAGTGGACGGAATATGTAAAACATGTTGATGCTTTTATTTTGTAAAGAAGACTGAAGAAAGAAAGGAAAAGAAAAGAAAGGAAAAAAAAAAGAAAAAAGTCCTTATTTCTGCACACTGGAATATGAAAATATGTTAATATATATTTCAGAAACTTGGCTACCCTTCTACGCACACCCAAGTTTTTTTTTTTTTTATGTTCTGAGAGGGAGAAAGAAGAAGGGAGAGGGGGAAAGGGGAAGGAAAGGGGAAAAAAATGAAGCAAAGCAACAATTTCTGTATCTAAAAGTGTTTGTTGTCAATATGCTTTGTCAATAAAACTTGAATTTGAAAAAAAAAATTCCTCTGCAATAAATCCAATATTTAAATATATATATATATATAAAAAAAAAAAAAAAAGTCTGCTCTCTTAACTTCAGGGGTACCTACAGATTACGAATAAAATAAAAATAAAATCATGCCAAATTTGGCGAATGGTGATTTTAATAACTGGTTCCACTACTTTCAAACACTCAGCAGTAGCCTTATAGTTTCCTGTGAATTTGTGTTGTTTTATGAAACGTGGAAAAATATAGCTGCTACGCTACGTTACCAAACGTATTGGCTCACCCATCCAGATGATCAGAAGCAGGTGTCCTAATCACTTGGGTGGTCACAGGTGAATATAATCAAACAATCAGGCTTTTATAAACATTTGTGAAAGAATGTTCCGCTCTCAGCCACCTGTGCAAAAATCCACTTGTGAAATTTCCTAAATATTCCACAGTCAAGTGTTAGATCTATCATAACAAAATTGAAGAGTTTGGGAACAGCAGTAACTCCAAGTGGTCCAGGTAAACTGGCCAAGAAATACACTCCTCAACCTTGTAAGCTTTAAAGCTGCCAAAGATGGACCAACATCATAAGATACTTCCATTTATGTGAGTCAATATTTTGGTTATATAGTGTATTTCTTAGAAGTAGCATGCAGCACAGACAAAACTGTTGACTCATTCATGGCTCTTCAGTTAAGAAAGGACTTGTGATGGCGTAAAGTGTTTTCATTCAGCAGCAAAGATTCCACCAGAGAACAGAAAAGTGCCTTTGACTCTAGCTGAAACGCGGAGCCCCAACCAGCGATTGTTTCAAAGTTAATTATATCTTTCTGTGTTCTTCTTAATTAATGTGTGGGATTTACAGTCAAGACTGTGACATTCGTCCCATCAGAGACCTGCAGTCAGAGGCTATGATTTATTTTCAAAGAGCGTTATCTTGATCTGGCCTCTTTTCTTATTAATAAAGTGGCTTTAGAGGATTATGAGTGTAGCTTTCTTTGTTTTTTGGATTTCAAGATTTCTAGATACATCTTCAAATAACTCACTAATTCTCTAACTTCTGCGTCTTTAACCCAATCTGCCATTACAAATCTCTAATCAAATAGATTCCAAGTGAAAAAAAAGTGGCCTTACATCTGACAAATGGAGTAAAAACCCACTTGAAGTGTCACATTGGAGTGTAAATTGAGGTTTAGTGTAATGTGTCTGTTCATAAGTGACAATGTGTAAAAAAAGTCACAGTGAAATGGTGCTTTGGTATGAAGACGATGAAAGAGAATAACCTGTGAACATTTAGTAAAGATATCTACATCTATTATATTAGACTGAACCAAGGCTGCAGCTTTGACTGTGGAAGTTCTTTGGTGTAATTATAGAGCGTTTTTTTCTTTTTTAATTAGGAAAGTTAGTAAGTTCTGTTTTCTTTTAAGCCTCTAACAACCGAGATGTCACTGTGACACCTACATAACAAAAACTTCTTGACATACCGTAACTCTTCAACCGTTTATGGGATCAACGTGAATCAAGTGGCTTTTCATATCGGCTATGCACCATTATGCAATACATTACTAACTTAGTGTTACATAATGGCGCAAAGCTGTGTTTCTTTGTTTCAGAATCCAATGGAGTAAAAGGTAGACCCTGGACAGTCGCCAGTCTGTCCAAAGAGACCTTTGTAGTCCAATGAAGGTCAATACTGGAGCTAAAGCTTTGGTATGAAAGGGTCAACTCTTGAGTGGATCAAATTGCTTGGAAACGTCACACAGTTACAACCATGATCAATTCCTTCTTAACTGAACACAATGACGAAATCAAGTTAATCTTGTCGCATCTTAGACATTGACGTTCTTTGAATTACCAAAACTCCTCATTGAACTTTTTATGCAGTTAACAAAAACCAATCAATTCTGTCGTGGAAAAAAAGCAACTTCGAGTCATGATGTATCACTTTTAAAGAAGACAACGCTTGAAAGAGACAAAGCTTAGAAGAAAGAATTACATTATGTGCCATACACAGTTGAAGAGTTACAGTAGTTTGAGGAGTGTTATTTTGTACTGCCAGTGACAGCTCCGGTAATAAAGGTGTTGTAAGTGTCACTGAAAAGCCACAAAGTTAGTTTATTTTTTTGTTTTAAGGAAGAAATCCTTTTGATTGAAAATTAATGTTATTAAAATATGTTTTTTGTTTTATTCTGTTTATTATTAAGTTCATTGCTCTGTTACATGAAAGTTATGTATAATGCTACTAACACAAGAGTTCCAAAGAGCTTGTGGGATTTAGATATCAGGTTATCGTTTTCACTCTCGCGTCCTACAAGACTTCAGAGTGAAAGCCATGCAGAAGGCAGCCTCGAATATGACTCAACCAGCTGGGAAGAGTTAAGGTGTGCAAACTGACCAGTTAGTTCAACAAAGACCTATGAAGTGACAGGGAGCCATGAGGTGGCTAACTTATTTAGCATTTACTAATGTGAATTGAAATGTAATGTTAAACTGTTCTCTGTAACTTTGTTTTGCAGTTTTAATGGCGTTTCATGAGAATGAAAAAGAGTAATCCTTTAAAAACCTGCTCTGTCTGCAGTCATCCTTCCCATACCCACGAAAACAAACGGTTGGAAACGTGCTGACGTCAGCACGGTGTAAACAGCTCCCTCCAGGTAGAGTCTGACACCAACACTCAATTTCTCCACAGAGCCAGTGGTGATCGACAAAAAAAACCTTTCATTTTAGATGCAGGATACCGAATATCTTCCAGTTGTCTTGTCTTCAATGAAGACAAGCCCCCCCCCAAGCCCCGGTCCGCCACAGCCGTGCAGGAGCCGCGTGTTTGTTTTGAAGCAGTGTAGCGATGGCCGGGGCCACTAAAGGCAGAAATATCGTACATGCATCCATCTTTGAAGAAATCTGGATTATTTTCGTGGGAGAAATGCAGACACGCTGCTTTCTCTGGGATGACGTCATGAAATGGGCGGCATCCACACGCAGCGGCAGGCGGAGCTTCAGGAATTGAGTCGTTTTACTTTCGGGTATGAAAAAACTCACGAAATATAACTAAAATTTCATAAATAATTTGTTTCTTAGTGGTCAAATGAAATATATGATTATATGTATGGATATAGTTCACTCTGAAAGGCTTAAGAAAATCATGGTAGGGCCCCTTGTTTTAGGAGCTACGGGGCTAAAGAGAAAGTTTAACCTTTTTTTCAATTTCTGTTTCTTTAGAGTTAAGTTTGTCCTGGCTGAAATACATTGGACTGGATATATTGGGTTTCTTTGATGCATTTGATAGACAGAATTAAAAAAAAAAAAATCTGTATTCACAATAGTGTTGAACCGCAACAGGGTTCGCTAGTAACTCGCTACGGTGGCCATTTTGGTTCAGTTTATTTACTCTCGGAGCGGATCATATTCAGACTGAGGAATCTCAGAGCGAACCAAAACTCGGTTCAATTGGAAACCTCAAAAGATGGGTCCGAGAGCGGTTCCTGGTCCTGGATCGGAATTCGCTTGGGTGTCTTCAGACTGAAACTCTGTTCTGGATTATCGGGGGAAACGAACTCTGGATCACTTTAAGCGAACCAAATGAGTCCCGTCTGAATACACCCTAAAAAGAGAACTGTGCCAACTTGCTTGAAAAATGTCTTTTAGATTTACTCTCACGCTTCCTTTCTCTACTGCTCTTTGCTTTCCATTGTGTTTAGAGCAGGAAGAACCCGATCAATTAAAACGACCAACATTGACTGAGTTGAGATAGACACTTGTTTCACTTCTATAACTGGTACAGCTAGCAACTTCTAACCACGTGAGAGCGTAAATAATGCAGACAGTCAATCGGAGCAGTTATTGCTAATTCATTTTGATACTGTGAATCATTTAAAGGGCTTAAATGTCTGAACCAAAGCATTATAGAGGTGAAAAATCCATTTGAATGTGTCGGAAAGTTGCTATTCTACTGCAAATGAAACAAAAACAAAAAAAAAAAGAGGGTTGCCCTCCCAGAAACTGAAGCTTTGGATGCTGTTGAGGAAATCCGAGCACGACGAGAGCTGAGAGGGCGAATGAGGGTAGCACTTCATGAAATATGGAACTTTAATGCACGCACACGCTGGCTTTTATCCATAGATGGTAGCATTGCTGTTATTAGAAACGACATTGAAGCTCTTCATTACACCTGGAGGTTTTGTTCCCCCCTTCCAACATCTTCTAGTTTTTTTGTTTTTTTTTGTTCCTGTGTCGCATAAAGCTGGCGGTGAATCGGGCTTGTTAAGATTATCAGTATAAACAACACCGTTTGCTGCCTTGAAACAGCTCGGCACTCTGCCGGCAGTCTCTCGGGAGCGCTCTGCTCTTCTCTCATGGATGTACAAGCCGGCATCTGTGCTCAAATAACAAGGCAGCCTTGGAGATTCTCAATTACATGACGTGCTCTGTATCACATCATTATTAGTTGGAAACCTTGAAAGCTTAACAAAAAAAGACATGAAAAATCTAACCATACACAGGCGTTACACGCTCTCTACAGCTAGATTCATTATATAATTCATTTTACAGCGCAGGTGAAAACAGCAGATCTGGTGAACACATTACTCTGAAATCATCTTTAAGCTCTTTTGTTGCTTTGAGTATATAACTAGCCCATTAGATGGAGTTGTGGAGACAAATGATTTGCTTTCTAAATGACGAGTTTTGGTTTCATTAAAGCTCCCGGGTTTGAGTCACGACTGCCTTTCGCATTTTAATGGATCTTCACAAAAACAAACAGTGGTCCTGCTTTCCAAACACGTTACCCACTCAAACTTCAAGTCCTTTCTCATTTGTGCTCTCCGAGGCAGGGGGCCATCGAAGACCCACAACATTCACTGAGATTTATAGCACATGTGACATTTCAGATGGGAAAAGGTTAAAAACTCCCCCTTGTGCTTCGCAGCCGTGGATGGTGTTAGATACCAAAGTGACTATAACAGCTGAAAATCATAATTGTGACTCTGCAGAGGTTAAAATATGAATGCCACATTCAGTCCAAACATTGGGAACAAGAACAGAACAGCCCTTTCTGGTACTTTTTGTTAGTTTATACCGCTCTGATCATTTATGGATGAGGCTGTCTCTGATCCAGGACGGACCTTTTAATGACCTCCGCTAAGAAAAATCACATGGTGTTCCACTGAGGAATCAGACAGGCCAACGAAGCCGCTCGCTGGAGACCATCATCTCTCAACTGTGATCCGTTCTGCGGGAACGAGGAGCTATGGAGAAATATTATGTGGAGTTTGTCATCTGACTTATAGCATCTGAGCGCCCGTCTTCCATGGCCTATTAAATAGAGCTCAGTGAAATGATGAAAATGAATAGCTGGGCCTTAAGCTTGTCAAGGAGAACATATGGTTCGCATTCTAAAATATGCCGCTTGAGATAGACAGTGGCATCATGTGCTTAGCGAGGTTTACGGAGACTCTGAGAAGACTGATAAATCATATTAAATAAAAAAAAAAACTGTACAATATATGCATCGTACACAGATTGGTACTGGCGCTCTGATTTCTGCACAGCTGTTTCTGCATCCACACTCCCGGTTGGGGGGAAAAAACCCAACTTTAGGACCCAGGATGTATCTGATAGAAGCTGAGAAGAAAGTCTGATATGATTCATTTATAGAGAGGGGCGCGTTTCTCTGAAATTTCTGCATAACAGTGAATTGATTTAGTATTCATACAGAGGGTTTCTAGAGATGTGCACCACTGTCTTTTCTGCACTATAAGTCTTTCATCCTTGCATACTCATTCATATAGCTCAGGGGTCTGCAACCTTTAACCCCAAAAGAGCCATTTGGTCCAGTTTCTTACCGACCAAAATTCAGCAAGAGCCGCCAAGTCTCACCTAATCTTTTATAAAAACACTTTCTATATATATTTATGTGGCCTCTAGCCCATTCATTTAGAAAATGGAGCTTTTTTAAATATTTACAATCAGTGAATTATTATTCCAAACAGGAAGTAACTACTGGTTTCAAGAAGGCAACAATTGAGAAGATACTTTCAAATGGATATTTTTTCCCTATTGCAAGTTATTCAAGTGATAAACTGAACAATCAGATGCCTCAGTAAAAGCATGTGACAAGCACCTCGACAGATTCTCCCTTTCAGTGAAACGGACGTAGACTTAAAACAAGCTCATGATTGGCGACATTAGTTCCTCTAAAAACGTGACTCGGATCGACTCGGACCAAATCACTCTTACGGGTTACAAAATGGCGGCAGACGAACAGGAAGCCACGGTGACGGGCTTTGGCCTCATTTGGCAAAGAGGTAAGGTATACTCTAAGGGTGACATCAACACCTTGTTATGTCCAGTGATTCTACAGTCAATGCTACTGCTATTTGGATTGAGATTTGAATAGCTTCCAATGAGTAGAATCAGATATTGTAAACCTCAATAGATACACTTTTTTTTATGAATTTACAGCTTCTAAAATGTGTGGACTGGGTGGGTTCAAGAACTCTGTAACAAAAGTAAAACCTAAAGTTCCTCACAAATCTGAGGATTCCTCTTCAACCAGTCCTTCTGTAACAGCACTGACACTTGTTAAGTCAAAGATTGAAATTCCCGAGCGAATAGGACACACTCATATCCCCGTGTTTTATTTGGAATAACCTGCACCCTTTTCCGACAATCTAAAGGTTGGTTCATACTGATACCTGTCATTCTTTACTGTCAGGACATTTTATTCGTCCCTGAACAGCGGAGCAAAGATATTCTACTGCTATTACGTAAGCCTCTTGCTCTGAGCATTGTCTGAGTCGCAATGAGACAGATGTTTTCCTCTGCAGACACCGCTTGGGCAAGATCCCTCAATAAATGATTGAACATTTGTGTGTCCTTGTAGTCTTTTACTGACTCTTGAATAGTCGTACATGTGTTAATAGCTCCTTGCTGCCTCTAGCAGCTATTCTTTTAAGCAATCCACTGCTAATACTAACCCACAGCACCTGGTGCTGATGCGGGGACCCATCACAAACTGGGGACACATGTACCAGCTGTTTGAAACATCGGCCACAATATGGCACCCAGGGTCTCGCTGATGCAGATAATAAAATTCTAGACTGGCTTGGAGCAACAGAGCTGACTATTTCAGAACATGACAGAAGAAGAATCTGATGTTCTAACATCTATACGTTGTTCTTGTCTGTCTTTTCCACACTTTAATCTATTGCATCTATGACCCATTTTATAGGGTCGCTGTGATAAGACTTTGAAACCAAAGCGCCCTTGGTTATCTGGAAGATAGAAAAAAGGCCGACAATCAGTGTCAGTGTCTCCTTTCTCATCCACCTGCTTATGGCTTCTCTTAAGGTCTGCCATGTGAGCCTTACAGCTAAGGTCCTCTTTCTGGATCTAAAGAATCGAACATCTGGTTGTTAGGGTGCTGAAAAAACTAGGATGTTAATCAGTGAAGAGTAGCTACACTTTTTTTGGGGTAAACTGAAAAATAATATCTCATGGCTAATACAAAGTTTTGGTAACAACACGTGTGCTTTCATGGTATTTCTCTGATATTAATACTAGTTATTAGAGAAGATAGAGGCCACTGACACCAAGACAAAAAAGCTCCTTATAACGCATAGAGAATTTCTCCTAAAACACCAGGACTCTGATGCTATGTACTCACTCCAGATCTCACACTGGACTGTCACTACCTGATACATGCTACCACATGTCCTCACAGTTGGAAGAGGTGCGACGTGTCAAAGGGGTGCAAAGTCTTGAAAAACTTGCTCCACAGCTCTATTCTGATATATGAAAGACGTAGTGTCATATAATTCTAGACTGGCAAAAATCACAATAATTAATTCCTCCATTATGATCAATTATCAAACGGTTGAAACTATGTGTATTAAAAAGGATGCTACCCAAATGTCACTACCAAATGTGAGTTCCTGTTTGGTCAAAGTTCAGCCGGGTTTAACTTTCTTAGTGCTTTCAGTGGCTGTACGTTTCATAAGTAGAGCCTGAAAATGGTCATTAAAACTTGGGTATAGAAGCATGAACACAAAAGCCCAAACCCCGCATATGCGCGCGTTCACATAGACTTTTCATTTAAAGTGGTTGCTTGGACGCATGTTGCTGAGACCAGTGCATATGGAGCAAGAGATTGGACATTAAAGCCTTGTTTCAACTGCGGGGTCCGGTATGCTCAATTATATTGAGCATTTCCATTGTACAACGGACCCATAAAACAGTACCGACCCATATCTCTTGGTGGTGATGGTATGGTTGTAGGTCCACTGAAAAGTGGAAAAACCGCAATGGTTAATTGGCAGAAAGTGATGACTACTTTAATAAGCATCAAAATAGCACTAATTTAAGCTTCCAACATTTGAAAGCGTTCTGGATTTTGTGGTTTCCTGTTTACTCTTTCGGTCACAAGTCTATATTGAAAATTAGGGCTGGGTTTTGATTATAATTTCCAGAAACGATTTGATTCGATTCACAAGAGCCTGAATTCATTCGATTCAAATTTTTTTCCGATTCTTGGGATTCTTCAATTCAATTTTGAGTTTACACATTTATACCCATTTGTTCAGAATTTTTTTTTTCAGTATATTTTTATTAATCTAATACAGTTGACATCTAATTGTTTCACTAATACAGTTGACATACTGTCAACTGTATTAGTGAAACAATTAGATTGTTAATAGCATACAGTGTTACATGGTTTCTCAAAAGGAGAAACTCTAACAAAACTGTTCAGATCATTAACATTGTAAACATTGTTCTGCTTCTCCTGGAGGGCGTTTCAGTTTAGCCACAGTATAGGCTGGAAGTTCCCAAAGTAAAATGAAACAAACCCCCAAATGTCCTGTTCTCAGCCTGCTGGGTTGGATCTCTTTGATTTTTTCCTCTCCTGCTGCTTTCTGTAGTCATGCTTCATCAGTCTCACCTGTTCACCGTCACACATGCACCTCAGCTTCTGCTCACTCAAGTGCCAGTTTGTTTGCTCTGTTCTTTTGGTTTGCTGGGGCCGTAGAGCAGGTCCAGATCCACGTCTCGAGGGCCAATCCGATGTTCTATGTGTTTTCAAACCAACCTGACATTGAAGCTCCTTATTGGCTAAACACACCTGATCCAGGTAATCAACAGCAGATGAGGTATGGTTTCTGGAACACCAGCAGGAGGGCAGTCCTTTTGGACAACTCTGCCATAGAGGCGTGGTCTTGAACCCCTGTTGGAATCATAGGACCACTCAAACAGGATCAAAATGATCCTGTTGCATGAAACTCTTCCTATTTGCGACATATTTTCTTTGTTTGATTTGTTCGACCTACTGCCACACTATCTCTTTTATTCTAACTCGTTACGAGAAATACCAAGAGAGAAGAGCTGGAGAAAAAAGTGGAGGATAAGGACAACCCTCATCGAATAATGTGACCCCCAAACTGATTCCAGGAACAACAACCGATAAATTTATGACAAATATCTGTGGCCTTGATGTTCTGGTAATTGATCCTGCAATATTAAATTTAGCTGTTTATGCAAAACGAGCATTTCCTCTTGTTTCCAGCGGCAGATTGCGAGTAATCAACCAGCAGAGCTCGTAATAAACATCCCCCCCTCAAAAAAGGTTTAATGTAATGTACTGGATAAATAAACAGATCAGGTCTCAGTTGTATTTCTGCCACATTTGCTGGAATGGTGATGTTGTCATACCCTAATCACTGTAAAACTGAGAGAAAAACAAAGAAGTCATCACAAATGTCCTGTCAACACCTAGAACTAAAACCGTAGCAACTGTTTTATCCAATGCAGCACGAGTAAACGCTGGAGTCGTACCAGCCAGCAGCAGAAGGCTGTGGCGCTTCCTCGTGCACTGACATGAAAAGAACAGCGGTGTTTGCAGATTAGGCTTTTCGAGGGATCATGTCATTGTCGATGCTTCCTTTCATGTTTGCTCTGACCTTGCTGGGGTTTTTTAAACACTGTCTCTACAATTATTTCCTCATCTATGCTGAAGTGCCCCTCAAAGTCATATTCTTTTAAGGAATAGATTTGCAGTATGTAACCACACCGACAGCATGTACCGAATTGTGCACAACAATGCAATAATGGCACAACAATGCAATAATGGACACAAAGCAGGTTCCACTGCTCCATGCAGCACCGCTCTTCGGCTAAAAATGGACCCTTTCACATCTTTTGTGTCAATAGTTTCCTCGCTGGCTTTCACCCCCCTTCCACCCCCCGTCCTTTGGACTGCTTTGCTGCAAATGCAGAAATGGTGGCTCCCTAGTTTTCTGTTTTTATGCTACCACACCACCCTTTACCTTGTTTCCTTGACGCCCCATCAGCAGAAAAAATGCGACAGGCAAATATCTGTGACAGGACGGGGACATTCGTAAGCATTAGATATGCAGAGATAAATGCTGCTTTTCTTTGTTGTGCTTTTCTTTGTGTGGAGACAATGCGGCGCGTACCTGAAGGGACCCCACTAGTCGACCCCGTGATCCCTCTGTCCTCTGCTTCTGCCTCCTACAGTTAACATCCTTTCACAGCTGACAAAACAAGCACATCTTATCTAAAGACTGTTGATTTGAAGGAAAAATAAATTCTTCTTTTTTCTGTTTGCATAGTTTGGGTGCGACTTATATATAATTAAAAAAATTAGGCTAATGTGTTAATTAGTTTTAAACTCCCAACCACTAGAGGCCACTGTAGTGTGTATAAATATTTGTTAGTGTAAGTAGAAGAAGTGCCAACATGATTACCAGCGATACACATAAGAGTTTAGTTGACTTGTTATCATCTAGAGCAGGGGTGGGCACACTACGGCCCGGGGGCCACATGCGGCCCCTTAAGCTACTTAATGTGGCCCTCCAAATTAAAATACATTGAATCAAAAATCCTAATTATTGTTTTATTTTCATTGTATTTCTGGTTTCTTCCCATGAATGGTGTTGTTTCTCTGACGTTCGTGTGTGTTCCTTTCTGAGTCAGATGGTGATCTTTCGGATTATTCCTACACCACATAAATGCAGCATTTCTTTGAGTTCACATTTTCCTCTGAAGAACATCAACCCATTGGATCACCAAAAGAGAACAAAAATCAAAATTTAGAAATTAAAACTCCCAAATTTTCTGTTTTTAAATTAATATATGTTAATTTTAATCCAAATTAAAGCATGTTTTTCTCTAAATCCATATTATTTTTTTAGTTTATGAGGTTGATTACCAAATCTCTCCTTCCATCTGCTCCTTGTCCGGCCCTTATGCCAAATTTTAGAACCATATGTGGCCCACGAATCAAAACAATTGCCCACCCCTGATCTAGAGCAAATGTGTCAAAGTCAAGGCCCAGGGGCCGGATTCGGCCCCCTGGGTAATTATATCCATCCCTCCAACAATTATGTCTTAGAAAAAACTTTATCTGAATATTAAAAGAACTTTCACATATAAACTGTGGGTCTGCGTCATGCGTGCACAGTGCGTGCTGCATGTCTGGTCTCACTTGTTCTTCCATGAGTCACAAAGTATGAACTCCATGTTTTTATATATGGGGAGTCAAACTCAATTGTACAGGGGATCTAGAACACACACAGTATAAACATTTATTGAATACATAAAAAAGTTAAAACTTTTAAACTGTTAACATAACTTTTTCTTTTTTAACACAAATATGATTAAAAACAGACAGGAATGTTATTCCAGAATAAATCAACATTGAAGAACTGTCAGTGTTTTGCCCTCCATAAAATACATATTCTGTAAAAATTGAGATGTTACAAGATAACATAGGGCCAAAAATAATAATACAATAAAATAACCTGGAGGGCCGGATCCGGCCCCCGGGCCTTGACTTTGACATGTGTTTTATATGGTACCAGGACCAACTCGGTACAGCTTTTCAGTTCAGTATTTATCCTTAGTTAAAACTGCGAGGCTCCGAGTTGACATCGCGTTAGCATCTACCACAAAAAGGTTCTTTCCAGATCTTGTTTTGTTTTGCTCTGGTGTGTTGTGCTGCCAAGTAGTGGTCAGAAGTTTAAGTGGAAAACAATATTTTTGATTATAAATAATGAATTAAATATCACATTGACAGCATTTTAAATCAATACAAGTATTGCCAAATGAAGTATCGAAATATTTCACAGAATAGATATTTTCTTACACCCCTTGTGTGCATGGGTGGATGGGAACCTTAAAGAAGTCTATAACTATACGCCATTTACAATTGTTACATTTAAAATTGCACACATGTTGAGCTAAAATGCTAGACACTTGTTTATGCTACATGATGCCAAATACAATGAATTTCTCCCAAAAATGTGACTTATATAAGATTTTTTTCTTTTTCGTCGTGCGTTTTTTACATCTGCAACTTATACTCTGAATTATCTTATATACCAAAAAATACGCTATATTGTCTGTTTTCATAATTTTCCATGATGCTGTCATTTAGAGACTTCCCCTCAAGTGTCTCCTCTGCACATTTCCGGGGGCGATAGTTTCTCCATGACCTGCCAAAGCCAAAGAGCGTTGACACCAAGGCCCATGAGAATGATGGGCAACAGATTGCTACTGAGTGTGACGGGCACGCGGGTGTGCAGGGAGAGAGTCGAGAGAAGTCACAGAGAAGTCAGCTGCACTGCATGATGTGATGCATTCCAGTTGAGCGCGTCCGTGGCCTTCGGCTCTTGGATCATGGTATCAGCTGGATGTCCTATGGCGCCGGGGTGAGGTGGTCAGTGCAACACAAATAGTTCAAATGTGCACTGGAGTAAAAGGCGTTTCTGCAGGAAGGACTTCCCCATTTATGATTAATGCAAAAGTCATACGAAAATCTCATTCACAACAAACTGGATGTTGATGCAACACTCTGACATGAATAAATACTTGGATTTCTATCTAAAATCTTTTCGTGACAAAACAAAGTTAATATTATTCGACACCGGCTACAGTTTATGTGTTGGGGAAAAAAAATCACAATAAGGTGAGCGATCATCTGGCATATAAGCAAAGCAGCAAGAAAAATTGACTTTTATATTTTCATTAACTTAAAAAAAATTGAGAAGTATTATAAGAAAGTTGATTGCAGCACCATCAAATAAAGTTAGTTTAAAATGTAAATCCCCTCTAAATTATTTAAGGTATTAAATATTTTCCATGACTTCTTCAAGCCTTTCTGGAGGAACATTTATAATGAAAAGTTTTAACATTTTACCAGATTAGGATGGAGGACCAGGAAAGTTTATAAAAAAGTGATAGAGCTTTTTGAAGATTGGTAATAAATAGTGAAACATTACTCAATACAATTTCTGATTCTACAATTCATTATCAATTCATAAAATAGATTGCTTTGCGTTTTGCAATTTTTATATTGTAAATTACACCTTGATATTTATATTTAATTGTTTGTTTGTTTTTTTATTCATAAACAATTTTACAATGTAATTTTCAATTTTGCAACTGGAAGCGCGTTAGTTAACATTTCCTTTAGCAAATACTTTATTAAACAAGCAGATCACTGAAATCCTTGATTTTAAAAATATTTTGTTTTTACAGTTTAACCCTTTAACAGAGGAGCTTTGGCTTGAGTCTTTACATTCATTGAATGTAACTTTTCCAACTGTTTATGAAGTTAATGTAATTCCAGTGGATTCTGAAGCCTTGCACGGAACACTGCACAGAAGTGGGTGTTTACATAATCAACGGGTTAACACGGAGAAATGGTTGAATAATGTAAACCGTAAACTTAACTGACATAAAGTGTTAGATTATTGCACAAAAGATGCTTTTCTCTGCATCAGATTTATGTTAATTGCACAGACAATTAAAGGGTTACAGTAGCTTAAAGAACGAGTAATATTTTGCTGTCACCGGCGACAGCTCCAGAGTTAAAGGGTTAAAAAATTGTTATTACCCTTTCTAATTTTAGTACTTTACCCATTGCTCGTTCAAATCTGCTTTTGAATTCAGTTTGCAAAACTGTTTAGCCTCTTTGTTTATTTTTTGTGCAACGCTCAAGGCTTAAAGTAAAAGAAAAACAGAAACTGGCCCTTTAATCGTAACCAGTTCTCTGATTGGCTACACTTCAGCGTATCGGTCATGCGGTCACAGCTTGGACAGCTTCTTGTAGTGTCACAATATTTTTCAACAAACTACAAAATTAGAAATAATAAAGAAAAACACTCTTAATGTACAATTTTCACTATGGTATTACAAAATATTTAAAAATGGAACTTTTTTCTCGGGAAATTTTAATCTTAATCTGATTATTAAAAGTTCCTCAAATGCTTGCCTTCTACCATCATCCATTTAAACTCCACAACTAAGAGTGCATTCTTTAAGAGATATTATTAGAGATATTATTCAATGGTCGAGGCTCTCTGTATCTCAGTCTTTAATCGTTTTCATATTTGTCAATCTAAATAGGGATTCAGGCTAAAAACGAAATGACCTTCAAAGAGAGGGAAAAAAAGGTGATAAATCTGCAAATCCTTGTGCTTGAATTACAGAAGCATCAAACAGTGAAGTCTTTTGATCATTCTAGAAAGGTTTGGAGGATGTATGTTTCATCATGCCTGAACATATGGGGCTGTGTGGGCACCACCCTGATGATGAATCAACGCTTCTGCCCTAATTGTGTAAGGAGAAATGCTTCAGACCGTCCAGCGGCCTTTGGATGGCTCTGGAGAAACCCTTGTTAGCAGCCCAGAGTTCTTTTTCAAGGATTCCACATTAATGGATTCATCAGTCTTCCAAAGTGATAGAATTTAGTCATTTACACTTCAGTCTTTCCATTAAATCTCCTCACACTTATTTCCAATGCTGCAGGTGAAAATGACGGCGCCATGTGTGCGATGATTCCTACCCTAATTGTCAACCTATGAGAATCACCTATATAGGTCAAATCATTGTAAACCTAAAGTGTATATATTTTTGTAATTTTTTTATGTATTTATGATTTATTTCAAAGCCAACGTTGTTTATTTTTATTTAATTTTAATAATCATTGTAAGCACACATGGAACTCCATCATGACCTTGAATGTTTTCCTTTTATAAATGAACAAAAACCATAATCTAAAGCAGAAGTGTCGGACTCCCTCCTGCTAGTTTCTCAGAACCCATACTTGCTGCTGTTTACCTGGATCAGGTGAGTTTTGCTAATGAGAAGCTGTACTGGCAAGTTAGTTGGATAACATTGAGGACACTGGGCCCTCCCAGCCTGGATTTTGACTCTAAATGTTGGTTCAGCTTACACATTTAACAGAATGTTATTTTGCTTCTCTGTTTCTTGCTTGCATCACGATGCTCAGAAAGTGTCACTTTGGCTGTGAGAAATGATGTTCGTGAAGATCGTTTATTTTAGGCAGCAGTGAATTTAGTTTTTTCAGGACAAAAACATGAAAATCGTCTGTGTTTTTGTCTATTTAGAGAGTACCAACTTATAAGTTCCTGAAAATAATGTGATTTTAGGTTTGATGCGTTTCTATTTGTAACTGTGTTAACATAGTTTAGGTCATAAGTGTTTATTTTGGTACTTATCAATGTCGTTGACTGTAGTAAAGAACTGGACAGAGTAACCCCTCCCCTCACATTTCATACAGGAAGTAGAATCTGGCTCCAAGACGCCAAAATTCAATAGACTTCTCTTGAGAAATAGACAGCCCTTTCTCAGTCCATGTTGTCAGTTTAACCATTCTTAACCCTTTAACATCTAAAGCGTCGATAGTGACGCTTACACACAACATCTTTAACATACTGTAACTTTTCAACTGTTAACGCGATAAACGATATTAGTTTTTGTATGATAGCTTTTCTGTAGTACAATTTCTTCAAATAAAAACTGACCAATTAAGAGGCCTTAGTAAAAATATGGGGTAGGGGTGTGGCCTTCCAACAAGCTTACTCCTGATTGGTGAGTGTGGTTGCCATAGAAATCATTACTGAGACCAGCTTGAACCAATCACTGCTGATGTTTTCTGGCTCCAAAAAGGAAATGCCTTGCTCAGTCCAGTTCTCTATTACACAGTAAATGATTAACATCTAGTTTAGACCAAAGATTGGCATAAAAACTTTGGAGGGCTGTATAAAAGGAGCCAGGATAAAACTGTATCACCTCAAGCTGCTGGTTTATTTGTCTTTTTGACCATTTAAAACTAGTGTTGATGTTTTCAAACTACCGTAACTCTTCAACGCATTTGACATGTTTCCAGCAGATTCAGAGACGAGCAGCTTTGAGCCGATTTACAACACTTTACAGCAGCAGAATGTTTACGTTATCAACGTACAGCAGCTGATTCTGAGCAGCTTTGCACTGATATGCAAAAAGGTACTTTTTCTGGCTGAAATTACATTCATGAAAGATTGCGCATAGAGTTACAGTACTTTGAAGCGCTCGTGCAACTCCGGAATCAAAAAGGGTTAACATCTCCCTCCACTGTCTGCTTTTTATGTTAATGCAACACATTAGTTATAAAAATACATAAATAAATATTGTAAGTCCTAACAAGATGTATTGTTTAAAACTGCTTTGGTTTAAAAGAAGAAAAGTGGAGAAATGGAATTGGATGACAGTATATCTCATCTTTTTGAACCCAATCTTTGTGCTCGTGTAATGGTGTGAGTGGATGAGATTAAATAGCCTAAAGTCAGAATGATATAGCCAATTTAAAGTCATTTATCTCCTTCATAATAAGTGCCTTAATGACTTAATAGAGGACTCTTTAGGTGTTTTAATCTCCTGCGAATGTGATAGATAGTCAGACAGCAGGTTCTGACCCGCTGCCTATTCTTCATCATCAAAAAATTCCCCATCAGAGTTTCAAGTAAAAGTCAGACAACTCCAATCTATTGTAAAAATTGTTCACAGTGGTCTTTTATTTAGGATTATGCTGGTTTTAGCCCCCCAAAAAATTGTTTTCTAGGGCAAAGTTCCTGCAGAGCGACAGCAATTAATCAGAAATTGCGCAGAGTAAGCCTTCCCTTACTTCCCATCATCCCTTTTTCTCCTGCTAGCTTACTGCTCCTCACACTCTCAAGCTAACATTAGAAATGCAACAAAAAAGGTGAGCAATATATAATCTATCCAGCTGCACAATTTTGAGCCAGATGCCAGCTAGGACGATGAAAACGAAGACGTTCACGGATCTATTTGTCTGCAAGTGGATGTTTTGGAATTTAGCGGAGCAGGAATCTTCTGGTATGCAACAACTACAAGCTTTTTCAAATGGAATTGTTTCGTTTGCTCCTGATTTACAAAAAAATACTCACAAACACTGTATTCTTCATATATGTCCTCCATCATGAGAAAAAGGCTACAAGAACATCTTAAAAACACCATTTTCATAGTCTTACTGCTAATTCCCTGGAAAGATCCAAAAGAATCGGAAGTCACTTTGAAAGAGAAGCTACAATTGGATCCATAAATTCCAGAAAAATGTCATTCCGATTGTGCGACTAACGACCAACTGACAAAACTCTATCCTCCGATCGCCTCATCACACAGCTTGATGATCCAGCGTAGAGGCTGTTAAGAGGAGACTTCTGATCCTCCAGAATTCTGTTTCAACAGTCGGCAATAGGTAGGCCTGTAAATTATAGATCAATCTTTTTGTTCCCCTTCTGTTGCTTGTTTTTTTTTTTTCTTTTCAGCCATTTTTGTTCATAAATCCAAGAAGTTTGAAATCAGAGCCACTTATTTAATTATACATATTTCTCAATATGTAAATGTCTTTATTGTAGAGTGTATCTAAAAAAAAAGAGAGAGAGAGAAAGGGAGGGAACAGGGAGGCTGTGCACGTGCTGTGTGGAGACACGATTATTCAGATTGATTAAACAGAAAAGGGCTGCTTCATAAATATGTAGGAGGGGGAAGGAGGATGCAAAGATTCAAGCATCAGGTCTCTGGTGTGACCGAGACAACACCTGATATGGAAATGTGGGCTCTTGAAAGCTGTTCTTTTTCTGCTGAATCTGGATGAAATCATCGGAACACGACCTTTTTTTTTTTTTTTTGGAAACAGCTGACAGACAATACAAGGCCTCCCAAAGTTCTCACCTCTTCTACCATTAAAGCTTTATGACGCATAGCTTTTTATAACACACGCTGACCAGAATCTGAATATGCATTCCAGACAGTGCATTACAGGCTCCATGGGCATGACTTGTAAATCATAAGTGCCGGCTGCATCATTTATGTCAAAGTAAATTGAATTTCTTGCTCTGAAGCACATACTTCATATTAATCCACAGTTTAAAAAAAAAAAATCTACAATGCAGGTAATTGAAAATTTATCAGGGACTTCTTTGAAGTGTTTTTTATGAGCTTGTTTGATCCGAGGCCCAGCCGTGTCTGTAAAAAGCCGATGATATAGCTGTAAAAGCGCAGATGTAATTCATCACATTTTTCTTTTTTTTTTTGACAAAATTGCTGCTGTGTGAGAGACACTAAAAATCCATTGGGTCTCTTTTTATAGGACATAAAAGGGAGTCTTAGGACAAGATCTAAAAGGGAGGAATGACTTATGTCAGCTCTTTGGTGGACGTGAACTGCTTGGGATGGGTCAATACTTTACAGCTCTATGCATGTATTCTTTAAAAGCAGTTGGGTTGTTTTCTCTTCCCAAAGACCTTGACCACAGAGCACTCTAATTACACCGTAGAAGTAGAAGAAATGATTGAGATTTGCGGCGATGATTCATCTCACTGTTGACATGAATTTGTAATGTAGCACAAGCGGCAACGCCGATGCTGTAGCATGTGGCAGCAAGACGGGAGAGACAACCGCTACCGAAACTAATGGAGACATAAAGGAATGTAATGATGCACAGAGGCTGCAGCACATCCACGGTATAGGCGATGGATCTGTCCTCCCACTGTGTGTCACACAGCAGAGCTGCTGACAGCCTCTGGGAAAAAAAGCCCCTCGAGATGGAAGAAAAAGCAATTCTTGAATTAGAGATGCAGCAAGAGACGAGCGTCTTACCGTGGCCCCCTCTGGTGAGAAAAGGCATCCTGTTGATAGCGATGGGGACGGTCCCGTGCTTATTGTGGAAGTGGTGGACATGGTGCGTGGTGCTGAGGCTGGAGGACACGCGGGCCGTGCCGGCCTGGATGGGGAGCAGGGTGAGCAAGGCGACCCACAACGCCAATCTGGAGCAGCGAGTCAGGCCTGACCGGTGGCCGGGTTGCCCGAAAGCTGCCGCCGCGCAGAGCTGACCCATGGGTGTCAGATCCGGCATGTCCCGGGACCCGCGGCTCGGCCAAGTGTTAGCATTTGACCCTCGGGCGTGAAGACAGCAGGGCATCTCACTGACAATCTGGACTCTTTCCTTCTGTCATCCCTCAGTTGAGAGTAAAAAAATATCCTTCAGAACGTCAATGGATGCTTTTAGTAAACCTAAAGATAGAATTTATCTTCTTGATCAGCACAAGTGAATACAGCCAGTATTGGAAAACCCTCCATTTTTCCCCAAAAAAGCCAGGTGTCTTCCTGCATGCAGAGAAGGTGCACATCCAAAGGGAAGCGGGGGATTCATTAGCTTCACTCAGCCATGATGCTCATCTGTACTCAGGCATGAGAAGTGGCAGGTCAGAGATTGATGTGATAAGAATTCTGATAAGAGTCTCCATCGCCCACAGGTAGAGCTGGGGGGCAGCCGAGCCTGGCCACTGGGAAGAAAGCAACTCCGCAGCATAAGATGGACCCCGTTTCTGAGGGGACACACAGCATTTCCTTCAGAAAAAATTAGAAAAAAAAAATAAAAACAATGCACAGGTGAAGGGCGATGCGAGAACCGGCGCTTCCTTTCAGGAGCGACAGGGAGGAGGAGGGGGGGCTGAAGGAGAGAAAAAAACAGAGCGGTCTCTGCAGCAGAAAGAGAAAATCCCGAATGGAAATAAATAATTTCTCAGCAGCTCCTCAAAGGCGCGGAAAATCCAACAAGGCGCGGACGGTGGCGCGGCGGAGATCCATCAGGGAGCAGGCGGATGGAGGCTCCGTCTCTGACGCTCCACCTGCTCGCTGTCATGCAGAAGCGACTGCTGCATTCCCCTCTCTACTGCTGCTGCTGCTGCTGCTGCTGCTTCCACCCCCCCTTCACACAACACCCCCACCGCTTTATTCTCTCCCGTTACCTCGTCCAGATCCGCTGCCTCCGACTGAGGACGCGCAACGTGACGGCGGCATGAGTCTGTCTCCGGAGGAGGGAGCGATCCTCCTCAGTTTAGGTTTCTTTTTTTTTTTTTCCTTTTTTTTTTTGACTGCTGCGGCAAGATTTATGCAAATTCAGACCAGCCTCGAATCCGAATCCAAATCGAGTAGATGCGCTCGGATGAAAGGTGGTGGCGGTGTAGGGGAGGGAGGGTTGTGGGGGGTGTGAGGACGGGTCCTCTCTGAAGGCACGCTGTCGCCGGGGGTTCGGATCCAGCGCGGCCCATGCAGCGCGTGTTCCCGTGCGCGCGCGCGCCTGAGAAAGTCTGAGCAGATGAGTGAGGGGGGGGGGGGGGCAGGAAGAGCAGAGGCAGCCCAGGCTCAAACGCACGCGGAGACAGCGAGGCGAAGGAAATGGGCTGTGTGAATAAATGCATGCAACAGAAGCGAGAGCGCACGGGCTCGCAGGTCCTGGCAGGAACACGCAGGCAGGAATCATACTGCAGAGGAGGAGCCTGAGTTAGGTGAGCTGTCAGAGCTATCACACAGCCAACACGGAGGAGCATTATGGGAGCTCTCAGCTACAGCGGATAGGGGAGATGTACGGGGGACCTGTAGGAAGGACTCTGGTGGTGGTGGTGGGGTGTAATCCCTCTTTGAATAAATCAAGAGCTGCATCAAGATTCTGTCTCCAACCTGTCTTTTGCTGCAGTGAGCTGCTCAAAAACGGCCTTTGTTTGGTACCCCCAAATCAATTTGCTCCTTGTTTCAATGTGCTCACCTCACATCTGCTCTCATGCTGCTTATCCATGCAAAACGTATTCATGGCCACAACTGATCTGGGTCCAGAGGTGTTCTACGACGTTTGGGAGGGGAGGGGAGGGGTGTGAGATGATCTGACATCTGACAGGAAGGAAAACACTACGAGGAAGGTGGGGACAAAACTGGCTTACACGACGAGAAGTAGGAGACCGCTTCTTGTATCAGCTAAATCACGGTCGATGGAGATATCAGTTGGGATTGCCTTGCCGGATGAAAGGACACGCGCGCAAAACGAAGGAGGGGGGAGGGGGCGGCCAGCTCTCACTGTGACAAGAAACCGGCGCAGGCCATTACTCAAGCAGGGCAGGGCGTGGAGGCCGGCGCTGCCCTCCGGCACTGCTGGAACCCAAACTCCACGTAGACATTCATCTCGTATTTTGAGGAAGCTGCTGATCCTTTCAAAAAAAAAAAAAAAAAAAAAAAAAAAGCTGCCACAGGCGAGTTGGAATTCTTTATTTGCCTTTCCGAATGTCCTTCACTCCCTCTCTCCTATTCATGGTGGTTGAATGGCGACACGCCCATCATCTACACAACGATCGTCCAACTGTTCATGAAGACAAACTCACCAAGACACAAGAGAAACATCTCCACAGAAGCAAAAGAAACTCATTCCAGGATTCAGATACCGCTCACTAAAACTGTTGAAAAATAACCCAAGTTGGGTTATCTTTAAACCAGTTCCAGGGCTAAAAAGGCTTAAAATGAAACCACTATAACCAAACAATTTTGCCGAATCCAAATTCTTCCCCTATCCCTCCGGTTTCTCCTTACAGCTCCAACTGACGGGACATTTGTAGGGAAAGGGGGTGTCTGAAATAGCTTTTATTTTTAAGCTTAGAGCAAAGGGACTTCAAGTTCTATCCCTCCACTGGCAGGGCAAGCTGAGGAGCGGTGTTGGTGTGCTCTGAACCCCAGAAGTTTACAATTCAATATTAGTAATGAATTGTAACTTTTACATTACTTTTTAAAAGCAACGTCATTATGTATCTCCAAGCGCTAGCAGCTACAAGCTAACGTAGCTGACCAGCCACTATTGATGACATCATTGAGTGGGAGTGACGTCCAAATTTGAAGACACTATTTTCCCTAAATAGTGGTAGGGAGAAGCAGTACAGGTAGGGGGAGAATTCGGATACGGCCTTAGTACTGCTCCAAAAAGTAACTCAGAGTATGTCATCTAAAGTTTTTCTTACAGAAGAAAAACTGCAGCTAATTGTGTATTAACACAGGCAGCTATCCGAAGTTTCAGATGCAACAAACAAACAACAAGAATCTTCTAAACCCAGTGTGGGTTCACGGGGCTGCTACCCAATCAACCAATCATTGACATAAATGGAGATGGACGAAACAAGGCAGTGACATCACCAATTGTCATGATTCTGTGCTTAGGTTTTGTCATGTTCTGTTTTCTCTGTCAGTCTCACCACATTCAGGTTAATCATTCACAGCTGTTTTCATTTAGTTAATCAACCTCAGTGTATTTAAGTGTCTGGTTTTCAGTTTCTCATTGTCAGGTCATCTGCTCCTCTATGTTCTGTCACATCACTGGTTTGTTCTCCTGGTTTTGTCCTGTTTAAGTTGAGTTAGTAAACGTTTATGTTTCTGCCACCAAGTCTGGTCTCCTGCATTTGGGCCCTCCACCACCCTCCCTGAAACCAATAGAAAATGCCCAACAAAATAAAGTCTATTCAGTCACCATTTTCCACGGTACGGATATACCCGTCTCCCGTCCATACGGAGAGATATGAAAAAATAGTGTCCTCAAATTTGGACGTCACTCCAACTTGTCGACGTCATCAATAGTTGCCAGTTAGCCATGTTAGCACGGAGCTGGTAGCACTTGGAAATACATAACATCGGTTTTATAAATTTTAAAAGGTTATGCTAAAATTCGACGTCAAGATATGGGCTATTTCACTGGGGCACAGCGCGGCACAGTTCACCCTCGTGGTGGGGGGCTCTGTATCCCTCCGCCGTAAGGGTTAGCTCTTAAAAAAACGACGTTGGACAACTCTTCCCCTACATTTAGATGGCAGGGAAAAGTTAAGGTAATGGAAGAATTTTGATTCGGTCCAACTAAGCTATAACGCATGTTTTTAGGCAGTGGAGGGAAGTCTTGGAGAAAACCAACACAAACACATGACAATCATACAGACTCCACACAGAAAGGTCCCACCTGGGATTCAATCCTTCTTGTTGTGAAGCGTCACCCAACAATATAGCAACATTTGACTAACTCGAAAACTAAAACACTTCAAAAGCTTCAGAGGCTTTAGAATAAAAAATATGATTTATTTTCAAAGACGTTTATGTTAATTATTGGGTCATGAGTTAATGAATCTATACAACAGTGGTTGCCAGAAACACCTTGTTATTTTCTGTTTACTACTCCTCCTTTATTTTTATTGCTATTTGGCAGAAAGCTCTTTAGAAAGAAAACGTTGGCCACGGCTCCTCCGCTAACAAATGCACAATGAGCGGGAATTCATTTCCAGTGTCGGGACTGGGATGATTTATGGACTCGGACTATCGGGCTGTCCACTGCGTGATCATCTTTCTTAGCAGTGAGGATATCTTTGTGAGCACTGTCGGCGGTGAAAGGCTGGCATTAATCAATTTGGAGGCTTAAGGGGTTGCTCCACATGGAGGAAGTCATGTGAGATGGAGAAGGCCGGCACACGCTAACCTTGTGCTGTCCTTGCTTGTTTAATACTTGAGCATCCTGTCCAAGGAAGTCCTTCACCAGAAGAAAATCCAATAAATTCTCAAGAGTTTCTGTTGATTTTAACAAACAGAAGATGTTTTCAGGCTCCAATATTGTTACCGTCCATTTCTGTCATTCACACTCAAAACCCTTCGTTTCCTTCTCTACATCACACTTGTCAAACCACTATTTCCCTTTTTCAGATATTTAGAGACCATTTTTTGGTCTCACAATCGCACATTTTTATCTGCACGGATTAATATTTACTCTGAGCAGATAGGGCTTTTCATTTCTCGGCAGAAAAAGCCGGGAGGATGTGGCAAATTTGCCTGTGACATGATAGGACGGGACGTGCGCGATGTTTTAAGGTCTTAAGAAACCTAAATGTGCATGTTTGTTCTAAGGAGGATTGATGTGAGATGATTTTTCACAGACATCCAGTCTAACCCCGGGGAGTAAAGTAGCAGAATTAATCATAGCACTTTCAGATTAATTACTCATAATGCGAGCGTCTTCGGAGAGGCATGGCCCGCAGTTACGATGTTTGCTTGATTTCATTAAGCTCAGAGAGACAACACCTAAAATAAACCTGGATTAGACGGGGTAAGTAAGGGGAGGAGAAGGCAGACGGTGTGATGTGCGACGACCATAACTAGAAGAATCCCAGAGAACCAGAATTAGAATAGAAGCCAGGACAAAACTGCACACTTAGTCAGTTTTGTATTTCTCTCTACCTAGAGACTCTCTTGGACTGCATTGGGGCAGCTGTTATTGAGGAGAGGCTCCAGGAAGTAGGTTACATCTCTTTTTAAAGGGAAGATAGAGAGCAGAGGAAGGCCAGTTCAACCTCCATAAAAAGTCCAGAATACACAATTCTTTTTTTTTCTTCTTTAAAAAGAGACTGCTTGTGACACTAGGTTAGACATTAAAGGTTTGCACATAGGGTTGACAAAAATAGACCCAATTTTCTTGTTTAGGCTGTCTTACTGGCCTCAGCAGGGCTTCTGGAAAAGGAGAAGCAACAGTGATGCAAACCCTGCAGAGAACTACCAACAACAGGAAAAAAGTGACATCCACACCACTTCACACAACTGCACTTTTTCAGTGCTGCATTCTGTTGGAATGACAGTAAGGAGGAGATTGCTTTAAATGTGGGCTATTGTCTTCTGAAGCTTGTATGTGAACTTCATGGAAATCCTCCAAAATAAAAGAGTTTTTGTATGCTCCCTCCTCATGATCTACTGTCAACAACCAAATAGGAGATACAACTATTCATCCATCCATCCATCCATCCATCCATTCATCCATCCATCCATCCATCCTTCCATCCATCCATCTCTCATCCATCTGTTCATCCATCCATCTCACATCCATCCATACGTCCATCGATCCATCCATCCGTTCATCCATCCATCTCTCCGTTCATCCATCCATCTCTCATCCATCCATCCATTCATTCATCCATCCGTTCATTTATCCATCTCACATCCATCCATCCATCCATCCATCCATCCATCCATCCGTCCGTCCATCTTTCCATCCATCCATCCATCCATCTCTCATCCATCCATACGTCCATCCATCCATCTCTCATTTGTCTGTTCATCTATCCATCTCACATCCATCCATCCATCCGTCCGTCCGTCCGTCCTACCATCCATCATCCATCCATCCATCTTTCATCCATCCATCCATCTCTCATCTATTCATCCATCCATCCATCTCTCATCCAACCATCCATCCAACCATCCATCCATCAGTCTATACAACTGATCCATCCATCAATCAATCCATCTATCTAACCTTCCCATTCATCTATCCGTCTGTCCATCCATCCATCCATCCAGTCTGACCAGAGACCTTCAGACCTCCCTCTCTTCTTCAGCCACTTTTTCCAGCTCATCTGAGAGGACACCAATGTTTTCCAAGGTAAGCTGAAAGTAATGATCTCTCTGGAGAATCCAGGAACACCTCAGCTGAAAGGCTTTCAGAAAGTATTATAACCAGATGGCTGAACATCCGACACTGGGTCCTTGCTTTCACAGAAGCAGGAACTCTATTCCAAGATCCTCCCAGATAACTGAGCAGACCCCTGAGGGACAGGCGGGTCACCCTTAAGAGAAAGCTCATGTTCACTGAATTTAGAAAGGATCACAGTCTTTTTCATCATTATGGTCATATTTTAATGTTTTTTTTATACATATATAATCCTTTCTTTGTATCGCTGTTCTTGTCCCTCAAATTTTGTAATCTTCAGTTGGTGTTCATCATTTTTTTATTTAGTTATTTTATTCTCTTGTCTTAGTAGGACATTTTTCTTTTCACGTGTGGGTTTCTGTTGTTGTAAAAACTCTCATAAATATTTATTTAGAGTTTTTTGTTCTCTTCTTTAAAAAAATAAATAAATAAAAAATCCACTGTCGGTGTACCAGCCTGGGGTTCAGTTTGTGCTTCGTCATCATCATCTCCCACAGTCTGTGTTCTGTTCCTTACCTGCTTCTGCTCAGCTTTAGTCGGTATTTTTGGATTCCTGCACCTGAAGTGCTTTTATTTTTAATAAAGTATTTAGTTCCACATTCAGCTGTCTCCTCCTGCATCCCCGTCTACATTGATCTTGACACAGTTACTCGCAGGGAACTCGTGAGTAAAACTGGGCAACCAAAAGTGGAAATGTGCACTTTTTGGAAAATGTATGCGCATGTGTAGTTTTTATGCATATGAATGGATAAAATTATATTTGTAAATGAGGAAAAATAGGGGTTATAAATATAAAGTCTGGTTTAACCCTGACACATGACTGACTTTGGCTTAGATTTAATGCGTTTTTGTGCCGCTTTGGTAATAAATCATCTATTGTAATGTTTTTTTTCCTCTAAACTTTACACCACAAAAACATTTTCATGCCTCAGATGCTTTTGCTTTTCCTCAGCATTGTTGTTATTCAAGTGCAGAAATGCTGAGGATGACCATTTTTGGGTTTGGCCACTTGAATAGCTCACAGAAAAACTGTCAAAAACAAACAAACAAAAGCAAAATAAATAAACAAGTTCCTTTTGTTGGTTCTTTAGCTTTCAAACCTTGAGCTCCATCTGAAATCCCTCCTCTCAGTGACATTTCGGATTAGCTGTGACAGCACTGTCATCTTCACACTCATCACATGTGATTCACTGAGCTGATAACAGAAAGCACAAGCGCAGACACAAAACTTTTACAAACAAAGTGTGACTGTAGTACTGTAGGTAGTAATGATGAATGGGTTTGGGAGCAGTCCTGTGATAGGAGTGTTAATTTGTCACGCCTGCCCACACTTCAACTTAGCACTTAACATTAATTAGCACCATATTTCATGCAAGTGGCCACTAAGCAAGTGAGGGGGCAGGATCCAGGACTTATAATAGTTTTGAAATAGAGCACGCTTTTTTGGTACGTGATGACAGAAGGAAAAACAAACGCAAGAAAAACGTACATGCCGGACAGTTCGACAGTCATAGAAATCTGGGATCGTTGGAACAAAATCTCACTGTGCTACATTATATTTACTCCACAACACGACCTAAACTGTAGTGGCAACCCAACGTTCTTCATAATAAAAAAGCTGTAAAATCACAATCAGGTTCTGTTGGAGGTTGTGATGTCAGAGCACACACCTCATGTCTTTAAACCTTATAGTGACTAAATTAGCACTCGTGCTCTCTAAATAGATCCATCATCATTATGTGCTTCAGAATGCTCCACTCGATTCAAACCTTTTGCTTTATTCTGCTAAACTTCAGGTTTTGGCACAATTTACTAATAGTTCAGCTCAATTTAATTACTCTTTATGACAAAAATATTTTTCTCTTTACAAAAACTGAAAAAAACCCCAACAAAAACTATAAATACTTTGGACTATTAAAACCAAAATGTTAAACTACTGACTTAGCAGATAAACATATTTAAATCCTCACTATTGAGAATGCACTGGAACAACTGCCATTGAAGAGTGCAACTGCTGGCATTTCTATTACTTAGACATCTTCTCGTGTTCCCAGTGGTCTTTTAATCATGATTATGCAGTTTTTAGCCTAAATCAAAAATTTGTTGTAGTTTTTTGGGTCATGGTTTCTTAGAAATTCACCACTGACTGTGGACAAACACCTGCTTCCTTTAACTGCTGCTGAGAGCTCTCTGTTTACATGCTCTCCCACTAGCTTACATCCCCTCCAGGCTAACATTACTGGCACAAAAGCTACAGTTTGGAGCCAGATACAAGCTAAGACAAAAAAAAAAAAAAAGACATACATGGATCTAGTATCAGAATGGGGCGGAGCAGGGAGTCTGTGACTCGCCTGTTGTCTTTTTGACATAATAAATACGATGTTTTTCACACTGCATTTTTTTGTCTGCTCCTGATTTACTCAGATTTGAATAAAGAAATACGCATATCTAAAAAATTGAGCTCAATTTTCTTTACATATGCCACAAGAACATGTTAAAAGCAAACGCACAAAAGAAATGTCATTGGAGTGGGTCTTTAAGGAAGCATATCCCATAATTACCCAATTCTATTTAAATGTGTTTTTCAGGAGAGAAGGTCAAAGGGAAAAAAATTGGAAAATGTAATCCGATTTACCAAAGTTTTGCCTAAAACATGCTACTTTCTGCACTAATGCGTCTACTCTTATAGGTCAAGCTCTAAAAGTGTTTTATTTGAGTCTAGATATTCACCCAATCTTAATGAATTCTGTTCCCCAGCCTCTTTTATATGAATCCTCTTTCTGAAAAGCACCGCTGTGTCCAACAAGGACAAGTCACCTAAAGTTATAAGCTCTGTTAATAATTTTGACGACGATTTTGGGACCAATTAACGTACAAGAGGATAAAGTTGACACTGGGAGAAACCAGCAAAATTAATTATCAAAGCTGCAGCCACAGAGTTTCTGAAGGACTTTCAGCCCATAGCTCATCACTGCATTTTTAATCTGCTGCATGAAGAAAACACTTCCTCCAGGCTGGATGGATGATCGAAGCTCAAGGAATAAAAGTAAAAACAAAACTAACCTTATTTTGTAAATACAAGCCACAGAATCCCATAGAGGATTCTCAAAAACTACATTTTTTTTGTGCAAAATCTCACCACCGATACCTCTTTTACACCTTTGGCAGGCAGCCATCTTGCTGCAAAACCTAAAGCCTGGATGCAAACCCAGCATGACTGTGAATGTTGTTCATCCAAGTTGCAACCTCACACGACAAAAGTGGAGCATCAAACTTCGAAGTGAGACCTGAAATGGGTCTCCGATTGGTTGTAAAAGATTTAAGCACCTCAACCCCTTACTGGTGGTTTCAACCGATCGTTAAGATTTTGTCTTTTTTTTTTTATTACCGGTGAAATTACACATTTATCAAGTGATGAATGTCTAAGTGAGCACACACCTTTGCCAAATGCAGCTTTAATTACATGAAAATGAAGGAGGAGATATTCTCTAGATTATTCTGAATATAAAATCACACCCAGGCGGCTCCCTGGGGTGTATTAAGCTAAAATTAGGAGGGTTTATTAGAAATAAATTATTGTTTCACAGCCTAAAGAACAATTGCTATTCATTTGTGTCACACACAAGCGCAGCAAAAGAATCAAACCTGATGAGATCAGAATGCTATGAATTTATCACTGGAAATACATCTAAGAAAAAGTGCGTTTGGAAACAGCAGGAACATCGATTTATTATTCATTTACCATAGAAGAAAGAGGGAGAACATTTGAAAAACTAAAAATGTAAACATTTTTGTGCTTAGGAAGTCTTTGTTGTGCAATGGCCAGATAAGCCGGGGAGAAAAAGAAGGTTATAAAGAAAAGGGAATACTAGAGAGACATAATAAAAGCAGGGTAAAGTGGTGAGTTTGCACTGGCAAAAGAAAGATAAGCAAGAACGGAAAGACCCCTGGTGCATTAGTGAGTATTATTAAATACAGTACCAACCTTAAAAAAAATGTAGCGCAGCTCGAAAGGTTATGAATCGCAACACAGCGGAGAGCAGGTGGGACAAAGCCGGACTTAAAATGAGGCACAATCAACCTTAAATGAACCAAAATGCAGCATGTTTTGGTGTGTCATCAATTATTGAGCTGAAACTAAGACCCATGCACAGTTTATGAGAAATTCCAAGCTTCCAATAGGTTAGCAAGATAAGAAAAAGCAGTTGGTGGCTGTTCATTAAAAGCACTTGAATAACGGAGCTGTGATGGAAACGTATTTGTTTTCTGTATTGTTGTCCATTCTTTAAAACTTTGAAAACCCTGACTAATTAAGGTAAGCTTTGGTCACTAATCTTACAATAAATGTTTTTCCTGTAGGTCAGAAAATTCTGGAAACAATGAGAGGCTAAAACTGTACTGACTTTAGACCGCTTAACAATCCAGTGAATCAAAGGTAAAGCAGACCAAAAGAAAAGCAAAATAGTTGAAAAACAAATGATCTTGGTTGTGCAAAAGAGCTTTCAAAATCTTAACCTTGTTATTATAAGGCAAAAAAATGTGCATAACTCAGTATCTAGAACATTCCATAAAATAAAACAAAATTTATGAAAGTTGTCCAGATACTAATGTACACAATTTGTATTAAATTAAAGGTAAAATGAATGCATTCATTACATTTAGATAATGACTTTCACTTTATAAGTAATTGTCATATTTTATTATTTAGCAGTCATTTATTTTATTCTATTTTTAAAATGATGAAAACAAATACTGTGTCATGTTTCCCCTAAAAGTGGAAATGTGAAACAAACACATAATAGTTGATTTCTTTGTTGAACACAAAATGATTGTTTTAAGCCTTTTTGACGAGTAAAACTTTAGGACTGAAAGAAGGGAGAGACTTAAACACAGCTCATTGCACCAACCAGTAAGATAATCAACTTAACTAGACAAAAACAAAAAAACAAACAAACAAAAAAAAAAACCTCTTGGCTAAACAACCAACAAATTAAACCACATAAACAACCAATTGGCCCACCAAGTGGCCATAACCAACCAGTGACCACATAACCACCAGTTAGCCAAATAACCGACCAGTTTACCAAATAACAATTAGTTAGCCAAATAAACCACCAGTAAAAAAATGACCAATTAGCCCAAAAACTATTGTTTGACCAAGGTCAATTTAAGGAGCCATATTAATCAAATCAATCCAAACTTAATCTTTACCTATTAGCAAAAAATAAAAATAAAAAAATAACAGCTAATTGGTGAAAATAATTAACCTGATGGCCACACAAGCAACCAGTTAATCATACAATCACGTGTTAACCAAATAACCAACAAACTAGCCAAAAAATCAATAAAACAATAAAAAGCTAATTGGTTAAATAACCAGTTAGCCAATTACCACCAGTTAACCAAATCTACATATTAGCTAAAAAACAAACAGAAAAAAAAAAAAAAACTGTCGGCTAGAAAAACAAACCAGATAGCCACATAGACGATCAGTTTCCAGGTTACCACCAGTCGACAAAGTAACCAACAAATTAGCCAAATAATTTTCTATTTTAATCTTCAAACTCTTCAAACTCGTACTGAATTTTGTATTACTGTCACTTTTTTTCTGATGTTATGCGTTTTTGGTGTTTGTTGCTGGCAAAGCTACAACTTGCCCAGAAACTACGGTTAAAATGAGCTTTTTAGCTAACACGTCCATGAAAGTGCACTGTCCCTGTCCAAATAAATATAAAATTAAATTAAACCAAACAGCTGACCAAATAATTTAACAGTTAGCTTAATAACCAAGCAGTTAGCCAAGTAACAAACCATTTAGCCACATAATCACCAGTTAGCGCCAAATAATTAATTAGTTAAATAACCACCAGTAAGCTAAATAATCAACCAATTGGTTAAATAACTAACCCATTGGCCAAATAATCAGTCTAGTAATGAGAAAAATGAAACAGTAAAAGACATCTGAAAAGAACAGTACCTTCCTACACAATCTCACACATATAAACAGCCGCCTGCTTTAACAGCAAAGCAGCTTCTATGGTGCTCTGATGCTAATTAGACACAACACACACTTTCATTTATACAGACTCAAGAGTCATCAATACCTTTTGAGAACACGCCATAATTATACCAGATTTCTCTTTGAAAGTTTGTTTGAAGCTAATTTAAAAACATCCAAACAAAAATGTTGGTGAATGCGGCACACTGATGTCAACAACAGCACATTTGGGACTAAATTATTTAAATAATCTGCTTGTTTTCATAAGACGCTTGAATGAAGCACTAGAATCAGTTAAAACGTAGATCTGCAGATTTTGTCCCTAAGCCAAAGCCTAAAAGATCAACAAATCAGTGGAAAAACATCTACAACAACTACCTAATTAACTACGTATTAACACACATTTTCAATAAGAAAGATAGTTAATAACTGGCTAATAAAGCACCAGAACACAAAGCTATGGTCAGGATTAGGCGTTAAACTGAGTTCTTAGCTAAGCATCTGCCTCTAACCTTTGACAGCTGGAACAGACTAATGCCACGGTAATAATGACCAGAGGGGATAGAACTCGTATAATTGTATAGAATTATGGCACTCGTGTCAATTACCACATGTCAAGCTTGAAAGGTCTTGAGCAATTGCTGCAGTTACATCTTGCAGGGAAAAGGAACCAACTGCTATCATTGTTTTTTGACGCCATACGCAACATCTCTGCTGGTTTTGGATCTTGTTGTGGCACTTTTCCATAAACTCGTCTTTTCTATACACATTTTTCATGAGCTGTGGGTTTTTAATAGGCGACAATAGCATGCTGGGGAAACTAAGGGATTGAGACATTGGCTTTTAACAGAAGTGACGTTCCAGCTGTTCATGACAGCAGCCAGTTGCTGTGGAAACAGATGTCATCTCAAAAATACGTATCCATCTTATATAAAAATACATCCTGAGTTATGTATAGTGTGCAGGTTGGAGCAAACCAACCCCGCTAACTTTGATTGACTGTGCTTTTACTTGGTGTGAATTTGTGACTCATCGTAAGGAACTTAAATCCAATGTGACATCTGGAAAAAAAAAAAATGATACCAGAGTTAAATGCAAGATCTAAACAAAGGTTGAAATGATGCTGACGCTTTATTTTTTGGTAAAATTTGACTAATGTTGCAATTTAGGAAATGTTCAGGTATTTGTATGTGTAGGAATTGCTAGTTAGTTTTAAGCTGTTTTAATTTTAAGTTGGGCAAGCATATTTAATCTATTATTTAATGTATTTAATCTGTGAGGTTTTTTTATATTTTAGTGTATATGTGAATACACAATTGCAAGTTATGCACAAAATATATTGTATGAGTTACAAATCAAGAATGATTTAAACACAAATCCAGTGAGTTTATTTTCTCTCCATAGATAAATGAATGGAACATGAAGCCATTGATAATAAATCTTTATTTATACGGGACAATCAGAAAACAAGAAATTCACCAGACAAAAAGAATTTGTGCAAAATACATGGATCGTTCTCACCAAGGACATATTTTTGTAAATGAAAGTGTACAGTAGAGAGCGTCAGTAAACTGGAGAGTACAAGTTTGTAGTTGGTTAGTTAGTTCTGACATTCTTTAGACTACTTTAACTCTTCAACGGTTTATGCAATTAACGAGAATCAAATAGATTCTGAAGGTGAGAACAGCAGTTTTCCCTGAAGTGCAGCACTTCGTGAGGTTTTTACACAACCAACTTAAATCAGAGTATACTGATGCACAGAAACGCTTTACTAATGTTGCATTAGTGTTGCATTTCGCCGCAAAGTTGATTGAAATTGCGTTAATTGCACGTCGCTGGCAATATCTCCAGTGTTAAAGGGTTAACATGATAGTCCCATAGAAATTTCACATAAAAAGCCTTTGGATGATAGAACATGCAGGTTGGGGACTTCTTGACAAAAAGGAATGGATAAACATCCAAAATATGAACCATTATTCCCTTGGTACCTTTCAGTCATTACAACAAGTCAAGGAGTCTGAAAGCACAGTGCAAAAGTAAAGATCTACACATAAAGATGACACGGTCATGGTAACTTTTACTGCAAACTACCTGCACTAATGCTGTATGCTTCATAAAAAAATCAAAACATAACAAAGCACTGCTAACTAATCAAATGTTTGCATTTTACTGTATTTGATAGACAGGATTATTTCCTGGATTGCTCCTTAAGAAACTGAGGTTTAGTTGAAATCATTAATTCTTGTCTAGAAAACACGGTTGGCGAGATCTTTCCCAGCACAGAGACGGCCTGTTTCATCAGGCACGGCCACTGCCATTGATTCACTGGCTTTGATGCTGCTGCCCCAACAGATGAGTACATACAAATCTGCCCTCTTTGCTGAAAACCAATAGACGATGTGTAAGATCTGGCTGCAATCAATAGAAAAACATGTTTTCTCCAGAAGTGCAATCGTTCTTGTCCTTTCTTCTTCAGACAAGCTCAGTTTTAAATGCTACGTCCCACTAGAGATCCAGTGATCTAAAGTCCTTCACCACTTTCACCCTTTCACTTATGAAGGACAAACCACTGAGAGTATATGTACTGATCTCACGTTCAGATTTCTATGGTCCACCAGTACTTAGGTTTCTGTCAGAACAAAAGAACTCTTTTAAAATATCGAGATACAATAACTTTTCAATCATCTTAAAAACGTCGATAACACATTCTGCAGTATATTTTTAAATGAATGTCCTCGTTCACTTTTCGGCGTATCCGGTCAGATAAACAGAGAAACAGCTTTAACTGATTCACACACATGGTTTCATAGAGATCTTTACTTTTTATGTTCAAAACTTTGCATTTGCTATTGTTGTTGGATCTGGTCGTTAATAAAAGTCCTGAGCAACAGTTGCTAGCATCGTTACCTCCTGTCGTTTCACAGGACATGCAGAAGATATTGCCTAGTAGTACATAGACATGAACAAATGTTCAATAAACTTGTTCAGTAGGGATAGACAATGGACCAATGAAATAAACAGTGGACGCAAAAAACATATTTTTTGGCACAAATGGAACCACATAGCTTCAGCCAGCCTTCAGTGGCCCCAAGGTAAGTTGAGTTGAGACCCCAGCTCTAGAATATACTTATCAGTTAAATGATCAGTCACTCACGGCCTTCATATAATTTACTTATACATTTTCACTCCTAACTCGTTATATATGGACATATGGTTCGGGTCCCCTCCACGTCACATTTTGACACTTTGGGTGTCCCCAACTCGTCGTTTTTTTGACGTGCTGGCTGTCGAGTCCCCAAACCTTGAGACACAGTACCGGAAGTGGAGTTAGGGTACCGGTTCGGTCCCCGTCCTAAGGGTTGGAGACCCTTGATTAGTGTATGCATTATTTCCCTGTCTGTGGCCTGGTACCAAGCAGCCCTCACACCAGTACCGCATCACAGCCCGGAAATTGGGGACCCCTGATTTAACCAGGATGTCAAAAAAACAACAAGTCGGGGACAACTAAAATATCAAACAGGGCCCAAACCATACGTCCATTTATGAGGAGTAGGGAGTGAGAATGCGTTGAATATATCAGGGTCTTCCCAGTCCAAAGCTTTAGAATCACAGAGTATGTTTAGCTTTTGTGACCATCTACATGCAGTTCTCCTGCTTCTGTACTAAATGACATTGCAAGTTGCCCAATAGAGCAAGAACTTGTATCCATCTCTTTTGGGAATTCAATAAGTTTAATGCACTTAATGCCAACTATGCTCTAATTTATTTGAATTGTATTTGTTTCCTTGTTTTTACTCCCTTGTTTCTCTATTTTGCCTTTTCCAGCAAGAGTAAAACCAGCCTCACCCTAAAGACTGCTGGAATAGGCTTTAGCAAACCCTGCGACCAGACAAATGGGGGATACAGCTGACAACGCATGGATGTGATTTAAGTCAAGTTTCCTTTCATATAGGAGGGAGTTCATTGTTTCTTTTTGTTTTAGGTTGACATGATTCTAAATCACTCATAGTAATGAACATGTAGTTGGTTCAGAATGCACAAAGGATAGACGCCACCCGACTATAATTCGCTATTGAAATGTTTTTAATTGAAGTGATTATAGATAATGCATGAGAATCATTGACTAAACTTTTATTTCCTTGCACTTTTTAAAATCATTATGCGGTCATTTATTCATTTTACAACTAAAGACTCAAGGACAGTTTTAGTTCACCAGCCACCAGATCTCTGAATGAGTAATCTATGCTTTCTAGTGATCTGCTGCACAATTCTTAAAGACCTTGTAATGCTGTGAAAACTGTGATTAAAACTGAAGACAAAGATCTAGAGAAGTTCCTCTCACTCTCAATAAAATACCATATCGTTCTAAAAGTACTAGGTGAAATATATTTGCACTTAGTTTGAATCAAGAGGCTTGATGTTAAATTAGGACAGGAGCGTGTTTACCATGCTGTTGCATCACCGCAAGAGGTTATGATCTAAGGCACTCACACCAGCTGCTTAGCGTGTTTGACGTGTCTCTGAAATTATCATTTTCACTCCGGCTCCCACGTTAACAGATAAGAACCTACATGCTGCCAACGAGACGTGAGCTCCCTCATCCCCGTCTCCGAGCCCTCTGCAGCGGCAGCTGTGCTCCATCTAAAGTTTCAGTATGGTGCCTGTTTTTTTTCCAGTTAAGGGGAGGCAGGGAGTCTCATCCAAATGCTCTGCCGAAACATCTGCTGGTTATCATGTTGAACTGTCATCATCAAAGATTCATTATTCTGCTGCCTTGCATAATATCCACGACGCACATGCTAAGCTCAAGGTCAAGATCTGGTAGAAAGAAGGAAACCTATTTTCCCAGGTTTCCCAGATATTAAAAAAGCATGTAAAAATATTAGTTTCCAAAACTGGTTGATAGTTCACATTTATTTTCCTGACCTGATTTGATACCATTGATACTATGACATAAGAACATTGGGGCAGAAACCTTTTGTTGCTTTATTTGACAGCATTAAACAAAAAGTTCTCATCAATTTTAAATCAACAATTATATTAGCATACAATTTGAACACAGTACAAACAACAGAGGCAGAATAAAAGCATATATTTAGCAAAATTTTTTTTTTTTTTTTTTTTTTTACATTTTCTTTGCTCACTATTGCATGCTACTGTTATTGTGTAACACTTTTTAACGTGATTATGTTAAAATTGTGGTGTTAAGTCGTACTGTTAGAATTGTTTCTGATTAAGGTTTAAGCACAGCAAGTTTAGCAAGAAAAACAATGGTTGTAGTGATAATAGCCTGTGTTGTTGCTAACATTTTAGCATCATGCTAGCGATCTTTACTGGAACTTTATTAGTCTAGAATAAAACACTTACAAGTTCATTTAGATGTGAAAAATGATTTTCAACTTGTTTTATTTTGTTTGTACTGTAACAGGAGCTTAAGATGTGCGTACATTTCCATGAAAGAAAGCTAGCAAACAACTCAATTGAAAATTGGGTTTTTAGCATGTTCACGTAGCGTTTTCCACTTTTTTTTTTCATTCAGCATTTTTCTTAAGATGGAGGACATGTATAAAATAATTTAAGATTAAAAAAGCAATTAACAGCAATATTGGCCACCGTTTGAGAGAATATAGACAAAAGGATGATATTATATAGGATGGCAAAAGGATGATGATTTTTTTTTTCTTTTTTTGTTGTTACTAAAAATATTCTTAACAAGATCATTGATGGTATAAACTTGAGAACCATCACAATTTATTAATAAAATTGAATACTAAAGAAATTATTCATGAATTGAGGGACGACCAAATTCATCTTTACCCTTACTAGCCTCTGCACTCACCTGTGTGCTTGGTTGTTCACAATGATGAAAGAAAAAGGCAGACAGATAGTTTTCATTCAAAATGTAATATGAAGGTTTCAAAAAGGTCATCAGCTTAGGAGTTTTAGGTTTAAAACAAATTATTGTGGTATAAATACAAAAACATAAAAAACAGTTTGATCTAATTTTTTTTGTGATTTTCGCTGTTAAGAAAAGACATTTACCACCTGGAATTGAGGTTTTTGAACAGTTTTTGGTCATTATTGTCATATATAATGAAAAAAACGTGTTTTTTCACAAAAAGCTGCTTTATAACTAAATTATTAGAGCGAATTGTAAAGCAGTTAAACATCTAAAAAGACCCCAAACTACTAATGCTTAAAATGCTTTTTTATTTTATAATAACTGTGTGGATACAAATGTGGCTGTTTCATATCTGGTCATATCAGAGACTGCAGTTGTTATTCTGTATACTGAATTTTTAACCCTGGCTTTAATTCCTCCAGTTGTCAACATAGTTGTTCTTTTAATTTTAAGTTTACAAATAAAGTGTCTTTTAGGTGAAAAGGTTAAACTGCAGTTTAGTCTGCAGCAGCAAACCGCTCTCAGTAACAGTGGCTTTTATAGAGGCTCTGCGCCCTCACACTGATTTCCACTCCTGAATAATTTTATTTTTGTTAACGCACGGGCCCCTAAGGGCTCGAACATCACATCCATTCAATATTTCTGTGTAGTCCTATCTCGTGTACACAGAAGTTCCTTTGTGTTCATCGGAATATTTAAATGGCATTATGCATGGCGGATGATGAAATGTTATGATAAATTCTCTGCAGTTTCTTGCTGTAACTTCAGTGCAGTCTCTTACAGAGCGATAAACCTGCCACCACTTTGCTTCTAAAGAGACTCAGTCTTTTTTTTCCTCAAACTATAGGTGTGCAGAACAGAATTTTCAGAGAACATCAAGCTGAACACAAGACAAGTGACTCATGGGATGCTGCTGCTCCTTAAGTGATAAATGACAAAAGCAAGTTCCACTCCGATCATCATTTTTATCTATTTCATAGGCGTTCTCCGTGGTCTCTTAATTTTGATAAAGCCGTTTTTAGCCAAAATTATTTTTTAAACAACTGTTGTTTTCTATGACACATTCTCTGCAGAGATACCTCTAAAATGCAGGCGGGACTGTTGGTGCAACCCCGCCCCCTTTCCCTCCAAGTAATATTTTTCACGTCTATGTCAAACTTTATTCACGATTTGAATTAAAAAAAAAATACTCAGAAAGGCAATTTTAAGCTTAGTTTTCTTTACATATGCCCTCTATCATCAGTAAAATGATACAAAAACATGTTAAGAACAAAATTTTCATCAGAGTGGGCCTTTAAAAGGATCATGATTTTCTTAAACCTTTCAGAGTAATCTATATCCATATATATGATCATATATTAACTTTAACACACTAAAGAATGAATTGTTTATGAAACACAAGTTATTTTCGTGAGCTCCTTTCATACCTGGAAGTAAAACAATTCAATCTCTGAGGCTCCGCCTTTCACTCCTTGTGGATGTCTCCGATTTCATGACGTCAACCTAGACGTCCAATAAAAACAAACAACATCTGGACTTTTGCAAAGATGGATGTACATAAAAAATGAATTTGCTTAGCTCAGTGGAGATGGTGGGTGTTTGTGTTAGCCTGGGGGCGGAGCAGACTCTTCTTAGAAGGGGCGTTTCCCCCATGTGAAGATTCAGTCATTTTTGTTGATTAGGAGTGGCTTTAAAGCTAATCCTAACAGCTGCCTTAAAGCTTTAAAGGGGCCCTACCATATAAATTTACTTTTTGAGCTTTTAAGTGTATTATACTGTTCATTCTTCTCTATGAACAACTCCAAAGTGGTATTTGGATCAATTTTTCGGACACATTCTCTAAAAATCTGTGGTTTCAACAGCAGCCCCTCCCATACCCACGAAAACTAGCAGGTTCTCACGTGCTTACATCATAAGTTGAGAACCGCCCCCTCCAGGAGGAGTCTGCTCCGCCCCCAGGCAAACACACTTCAGGATAGATCCTGAACGTATCTGAGAATGGCGCAAGCAGACAGGGGATATTGGGAAGACGGCAGGATAACGAGAGAAGACTATTTTCTGGTGGAAAAAGCGAGCGACGACTTGGGAGAACTGGTTTGAACATGGATTATTGAGCATAGATGGAAAGAAGTGCGTGTCTCCAGGAAAATGATGAATGAAGCGAAAAGGATTTTTGATACAGAGATTGATGATTCTTCAAAGAGTAAAGAAACTTTCACAGCCAGTGCTATTCAGAACAATGTTGTAATCATTTCAATAAATCCTGAGATGTTCATCTAGTGTTGTCTGCATTTTTTGACCAAATTTCACTACAAAATGATCCCATTAGACATCTCCATTCTGCCTGTGCCAAATTTTGGAGATAAACTCCCATGTTCCACTGTATGTACATCAATATTTAAAAAAAAAAAAAAAAATTGTGGGTATTACGCTGATGAAGCCGGTTCTAGGATGACATCATGAAATGGGCGGCACCCACAAGGAGCCTCAGATATCGAATCGTTTTACTTCTGGGTAGGTAGGAATAAAAACCTCACAAAAATAACTCATATTTTAAAAATCATTCGTTTTTGGTGTTCCAAAAGGTAATATATACATGGATATAGTTTACTCGGAAAGACTAAAGTAAAGCTTGGTATGAGCGCTTTAAATATTAAAAAATACATTACATTTTGATATAATTGGAACAAAGATGGTTTACTGTGTGTAACCTGAGCAGCAACATTTGCAAAGCAGTTGCTGAAGGCTGCAAGATGCAAATGAATCTTCAAACCAAAAATGAACAAACACTGTAGTACAAAGCTGGTGCATGCATAGTGGGCTATTATTTAACCCAGCTCCAAACGGAGCAGGAATGGGACTTTGTGAGCGGAACAGCAAGGGACTGATGTATAAGTGAGTGTGTCACCGTGTCTGTGAGCGTTAACGGCGGCGTCAGAAAATCACAGATCAAGCCAGATAGAGGGAGGCTCTGTATCTGAAGCCCTCTACGCCAGTGTGTAGGCTTTATGATGTAAACTAAATGTAACCTTTCTCCTCTCACACAACCCCTGCAGGAGCGACTCAGAAGCCCCGGACGTCCCCCTCCCGGAGCAGCATAGAGCGGCATTCATGTGAAGCTCAGCTGCTCGGCGGTTTTAGCGTCGACTGAAACCCGGCACGTCCCCCGTGGGAGGGGGGGGCAGGGGCACAGAGGGACAGTCAGCACACGGTGGGGACTGACCACTTGGTAATCAAGTCTTGCGTGGTGTTTGTCACCAAACTGAATAGCACCCCAGAGACTGAAACCGACACCGTCCCGGACATGGGAGAGTGAACAGAAACACAGACTGCATGTGAGACAGACTCTTTTCTGTCTGTACTCCCACTGCTCTCTTTGTGTGCAGAAGCACCTCTGCCTCTTGTTACCACATTTATTATCATAATTATATGTGCTCTTAGTTACTTAACCTGCTGGCTTGTTATGCATTCATTTTGAGGCAGGCGACTTTAGAAAAGCATCAAATAACAGTCTTTGGAGCTATTATTTTCAAAATATTCCCTTTCAAAAATATGCTATCTTGAAATAAACTCTCCACCCTCATGCAGATGGATAAAACTCTGCCCTTGCTGCAGATGCTCGAGTCTAATCTTGTTATTCTGGGGTCTGAATCCGCCTGTGGCTATTGAAATCGGTCATCACACCATGCCTGTTTCAGGCTGATATACAGCCCTCCCAAAACACTTTCAAGGGAATCTTGTTTTTTTCTCAACGCTGTAACGCCGGTCATCCTTCTACCTATAATGAAATGAGGCTGCCAGCCATCAATTCCCCTAGGACATTCAAAAGAAAAACTTGGATATCAGTTGATATTTTCTCTAATTACTTCTTTGTACATCCTGGTGGGATAAGGAGAGAGGCTCATAAATGGATGAGCAGAGCTAGAATTTACAGCCTAGGGTGGACACTCACGTATCTAATAGAATTTAGCAAAAAAACAACCCAATCTTCTAGTATTTCTCATACTTTGCTATCCAGCCAGCAGCAGGTTTGTTCAGTAATCTCTGTAACGCTATTGTTTTAGATAAATAAATACTTTGCATATATTTTATGCAAATATTAAAAAATCATTTTGACATTTGACCTGTTTGTGTCAGTTTCTTTAAACATCTTTTATGTGTTTCGAACGCCGCCGCACGATAGAAGTTGGTGCGTTGATGCATTTCTTCAATCATTACTGAGGCGGGGTGTGTGGAGGAGATGGAGGAGGGAGGGGGGGGGGTTCTTCAGGTAATTGGGAAAACTCTATCATACAATGAATCCTTTCTGCTTGAAGGAGCGAGTAAGAACGCTGACAATGAGTCAAGTTTCCCAACATAATGGAGTCAGTTACTTTCAGCGAAGCCGGCGTTTAATAAAGAAGACACTTAAATCACTGGTGCAAAATAAGCCTTTAATGAGCGCTCCAACTTATTATGCGTCTGCACACAGGCTGTAAAGTATCTGCTTGGTGAAAGAAATATTCTCCTTTAGTATTTAAAAATAATAACAATAATGGTTATTTTATGAAAAGAATGGCAATAATTTTGTGGAAGAGTCGATTTTACAGAATCAAGCACCTCTTTATAGAAAATATGGTGGTGAAAATACACTAGTGATAATAATGTAAGTGCTCTGTCTACGTGGTAATTACTTTGCGACGTTTAATACTAATTGTTGATGTTCACCTGATTTTTATTCATATCCCATTCAAATCCCAAATATCAAGATATCTTGATATTACTTTTCATAATTTATAGATTGTAGGTGTATCCAATTTTCTGCTAATAACCCCCTGATATATTGGATTCATCAAGATTCCCCCCAAAACACACATGTGGAAAAAGATGTATTTTTGCGCTTCTATACTGAGAATATCAGTGAGTCATATCAGTATGTATGGGTTGACCAGCACGGGTGTTACTGGTTTTTGGGTTGTTGAGAAGAGTGGCCGCATCTTACAGGGAGCTCAGGTGTGTCTTGCAGTTCTCTTGAGGCTTATGTGGCCAGGGAGGGACGTCACGAAAATGGAACGCATGATTTACATGCATGTAGTAAATGGATCTTGAAGTAGGGATAATGTAAGTCATACGTAGTTATAGCGTATGGGTGATGTTGTCATACAGTGTCCTTAGTCCATGGGTTCCCAAAGTGGAAACTCGAGGGGCAAATTAGGTTTTTCAGCTGTCATAGACAGGTATTGTGCATATACTAAAGCTGCTAACATGTAGTGGTGTCAGACTGTTTCTTTAGTGTTGCTAACAAGGTTAAGAGTTGGTATGGTCACAGTAACATTGTTTTAGCTGTATCACTCAGTTTTATTTTAACCCTTCTGCTCTCCTAGGATTGTTTACATTAAAAGAGGGGTCATCTGGACCCTACAAGACAGTGCGCTGAATTTTTTTTTCAATGATTGTCAATCTTTACTGGTGTCCAATGACAGACAAGAATTCTTGTACATCTTGTCCACCTTTGTCATGGAAGGGCTAACGCCTCAATGTAGAGCACGATGGTTAAACAAGGTTGGGAGTTACAGGTAACATAAAAAGGCTAACACTGCTTTTGTGTAGCATGTTACAAACAAATTCTAGAATTACTGTGATTGCAGCTAATAAAGCCTAAATGAAGGACTTGTTTTTCTGTCTATTTTGTCCGGCTTTATTATGTGGAGCAATTATAATTTCCAGAAACGATTTGATTCACAAGAGCCTGGATCGATTTGATTCTGATTTTTTTTTTTAATTCTTTTGATTCTTTCATTCAATTTAATTTTGAGGTTACAAATTTATATACATTTCTTTAGAAATACATTAATAATCTATTATATGATTTTAGTATATTCATATCAATTTGATACAGTTCAGATTATTGTAAAATTTATTAGTGAAATAATGAGTTTGTTAATAGCATACAATGTTATATGGTCTCTCAGAAGCAGAAGTTTTAACAAAGATGTTCAGATCATTAAGATTGTAAACATTGTTCTTCTTCTCCTGGAGGGCGTTTCGGTTTGGCCACTAGGTGGCGATCGCGCTATAGCAGTACACCTTATTCCAGAAGAAGACAACAGTATGAGAAGAAAAGGATTTTAGACTACTTTAAAAATATTTCCTTGAAAAAGCTTTGAAAATTCATCCCTGTGAGTTTATAAAGATGTTTATTTAGTCAGCAATGTATGTTTAGCGTTAGCATTAGCTGTTCTATGGGAAATTCCATTAAACGTTAGCATCAAGTTAGCGAAATTTAGCTTTATGTGCTAAATCGATTAATATTTTTTATGAATCGATTATTGATCTGTTAATCTTAAATCATTATAAATTGATTTTATTAACCCAGCCCTACTACTTTGTCTCGCTTAAGATGCCGTATAGTTCGGTGCACCTCATATATGACAGAACAGACCATTTATTGAGGGTGAGCTTTATAATCCTGTGCACCCAGAGTGCGTAAAATACCAAGAAAACTTACACTAATGCGACTCTTGAAATAACAAAAAAGCAAATTCTGGTATGAAGTAGATTCACAAATATGTTTCTATACTGTAGCCTAAATTCAAGCAAAATATAAGGAATTTTTAGACATATACCCAATGATGTGAAATTCTCAAGAAGATTAAAGAAGGTCATGTTGCTTTTGTGGAAAAAAAAATGCTTTACTGTTTGTTCAATAGCTTTTCTGCAGCTGTTCTCCCGATCAGAAAAATGGCATTTCCTCCGACTCTGTTAGTCAGCGTAACATTGGCAGATGACTGACCTTCCTCTCCAGCATCAGTGTCTGCAAGGTGAGTCATGAAGGACCATAACTAATCTCAAAATAACCCATCGCATCTATGAGCGAAGCTGGCACTTTGGCTTGTGTTTTCCAATCTGTTAAATTTAGCTTAGCACAGGCCGTGTCTGCACGCATTCTAATGAGTTATGAGCTTGCATGAAATCATTGTGAAATGTGACACTTGACCCCAAAAGTTGCGAGAGGTCAGGGAAGGAATGTGCAGTTGCTTTAAATAATGAGCAGGTTTATTTGTGGAGAGGTAATTACTGATTGTAGATGATGTGAGTTCTTGGGGCTAATGAGAGCATTAAGGCTGCAGTACTTAAACAGTTTGCAGTCACACGAGCCGCTCTGTGAGTCTGCAACGCTCCCTTTAATGGAAATCAAAGTATTAGACAGATTAAATGTTGGCACAAAATACTGGTTAAACATGCACTTTAAGGATAAACGTCTAAGTGAAAGTCTAGAAGTTCACCGTGACACAAATTCGTGTCGAAGCCTGTAGGCTGTTCTAAGCAAGTATTTGCTAAAAGCAAATGTCCTACGGATGAACACTGTCCTGATGTCATGACAGGGCTCGGAATAGCTGCTCTTGTCTAGAACCCTAAAGCTCTTACTTCCACGAAATATGCCATCATTACAGATTTTTTGCGCCCCTAAAGATCCGGGTTTATATTTAGAGATGCGATTGACTGAAATATTTTACATGGTTTTCGTTGACATAAGCTGATGTGGCACAAGTCGAGGACCAATACCCCATCGTTAGTTAGGTTTTACTTTGTAGGTATTTTTGCTTCATAGATGTGGAGATGTATGACAACATAAAAAACACAAAAAACCACTGGTTGGACAACTTGAATAAATACTTCTTAATGATATTACTCAATGACAATGTCTAATATTTGGGCATTAGGAAAAGGAATTGACTTAAAGCACTTTACTACCGTCCTCGAAGGTCAACAACACTTTATTGTTCCAGTCCCATTCACACACTGATGGCACCAACCTCTAACTACCAGGAGCAACGTGAGGTTCAGTGTCTTGTCCAAGAACACTTCAACAGATGGGCGGACAGATCGAGGAGTGAAACTTTGATCTTCCAACCAGAGGTCGACTGCTCTACTTCTACAGCACAGCTGCCCTCTGTCACTACCATCCTAGTCTGAATCGGCTGCATTCTCTTTGAATCTCTTGCTTATAGCAGATCAGCAGACTGTCAAACATTCCAGGACAAATCTTCTCTGCTATGATGTTGGATGTGCCTCAACCCATCTGCCTCCTGTGAGCCCAGCCAACACTGCAAAGTAAATGAAACCTCACAGTGTGACTCCACTACAGCATGACAGAACACACGTGTTTATTTAATGTGCTTTCCTGGGCATTGTTTTTGACCTGAGTGGACAAATGATGGAATTAAAATGTTCCTCCTTTAAATACTGAAGATCTGTAATTTTGGAGCTGGGACTTAATTATCAAAACCCTTTACTCTTTAATTCTTATCTCACTTTACCATCTATTTTAGTCACAGCTGCCCTCGTGGGGTGGATGGGGTTTGTCTGCAGATGAAAAATGGGCAAACCTGTATGGGGTACACAGGTGGCCCGCAGGAAATATCAAGGTCATAGACCGCTCAGTGCTCAGCCCGTAAAGGGAGAATGTCTATAGACATTTTACCTACGAGCATTGTGCCAGGTCATCGTAAACATAAAACACGTCATATGTATTGTTCATTTTTTCCACCCCCTCAAATGCTGCAGACTGTGCAAGGAGTTTGTTAGTGCTGCTCAAGTGACAAGTATGTGCTCCTTGTGTGCAGCCAGACTATTAAAAATTAGGACAATCAGAGTGTAGTTTGTGTAGGTAGTCCTATGGGCAATTCTGTATGATGCATACACTCAGCCTTCATGTCAGTAATGCCTTGTTTCCACTGAGCGTCATGGTACGGTTCAGTCTAATTTAGAATGGTCCAGGCAATTCAGGAGAGCATTCCCGCTCAAAGTTGGACCGTCATGGCACATGCGACTAAAGCAAAAGTGAAGCTGTCAACAAGAACAGCTCAGTTATTTTTCACTTGGCTTTTGGTACTTAGTGTATTAGATTAGAGTAGAAAGCAACTAACTAAACTGTATTTACTCCGTATATACAAAGCAAAGCAGAATACAGACAAAAAAAGTTATGAAAGCTGTTTGGAAACGTTGATGCTGGTTTGGTGCTTTCTATTGTCATAATCAACAGTTTCATCGTGTAATAGATAGATAGATAGATAGATAGATAGATAGATATCTTTATTTGTCATTGTCACAGGTACAATGAAACTAAAAGTGCTCTCTGGTCAGTGCAAAACATTCATACTTAAAATCAGCCCACATAAAAAATAATTAAAATAAATACATAAAACCAAAAGTACGTAAAAGTACATAAAACCTGGACATTTAAACAATTTCAAATAAAAAAACAAGTTATTCTATAGGTGCTAAAATTGTTAAGAACTGGAACAGAATAATGATAAAAATTGATAAATATAAGAAAAAATAAATAAATAAATAATGACTGTAGCTCTGCTCTAACTGGTCCATTCCATATTTCTATGGACCTACAATCAGTGGGGCCCAAAAATGGTACGGTTCAGTCCAGCTTAAGGGATCCATTATATAATGGAAATGCTCAAAACACCAGACCGGACCGCAGCGTATCAAACAGTGGAAACCAGGCTTAAGGGGCCAGGACTCAAATCTTACTAACAACTAGAGTGTGGTACCGTACGTACCTCAGCATCTACTGTACGTTTACGGGTGTCAAACCTACATAAGCATTACAAATACTTCTCAACACCTACCACACACACACAACAATGGTATGTTCCATTTTCATGACGTCCCTTGAGATGGCTGTACGAGCCATAAGATTTGTCTGTTTTCTGTCTCCATGATCCTGGATAATCTTAAAACCTGCAGCACCCATATGGGATATAACTAAGGCTTTCATTGCATCTTGGTTCAATTTCACCAATAACAGGCTGCCAGCTTATTAACTGTACAGTTTACAGAAATTTAAACAACTAACAATTGCAGATTTTTTTAGACAAGCGATCCATAATTTGATCATTTTAAAAGTGATCCCTGTCTATATTTAAGTATTATAATTTATTTAGACGAACAAACAAGAAACTAGGTCAGATACTTGAAAAATCTGCGGATGTGGATGCTCTCGTCAGTTTATGTATAGAAGTGCAGTCGCTTTATTTCCTTGACAGCTTATTACAGAGTATTAAAACTTCTTGTGCATACTATACATCCGAATGAAAGGCAGTGAATTTTAAAGAAAAAAAGTAATCCAGTCAGATTATCAGCATCCCTCCCTTAAAAACTGCCAGCACTGATGTGAAAATAATCATATTACATGAATTATTATCAATGTTTACTGAAGTGCCTCATGTTATCACACATTTTCCTTGAAAACTGCTGCTTTTCTCAGATAAAAACCTTGAATTGCATCACACAAAGCAACAAGCACGTCTTAATGTGAGAGACTGCAAGGACAAAAGCTAAAATGAGTCAACTGGAGAGTTGTTCCCTGAAGTGTTGGACGTTTTTTCTTCCTCCCCATGTCTGTTTTCAGAGTTTCCAACGGTGGCTGGGGGCTGTTAAAACCGCAGTGCTCCGTGGAAACCGACCTGTGCCGTGTTTCACTATAGGACGAGTTTCTGTTATTTTTATTTTAACAAAGGCTGAAGAATCTGTCGTAAAGTTTAATGAGCCTGTAAGCTCTGTCAGTCAGAGGCACAATCCCCACACCTTATTATAAGTTCATAATGTGGCAGAGGAGAGTGAAGCCTGCAGTCAAACGCGATTACTTATGGAACGCCGGGGGTCTCCATGTTGAAGACATTTTAAGAAGAGTAGCACAAAGATCCAGAAAAAAATGGAAAATATTTAATCCAGGTTTAAATGAATCCTGTTAGACAATAAATATATATATATATATATATATATATTATAAAAGTTGTAAAATTATATGGCCCAAAGTACTCCAGTCCTGGACTTCAATAATATAGGAGTCTGTAATTGACAATACAGGTTAATCATTGGATTCAAAATATAAAATATTAATAATAATAATATTTTTATTGCTTCAAAGTAGTGGATCTTAGCTTTTATTTAAAAAAAATATTAAAAAAAATATATATATATATATATTCACTATATAAAAGTATTTTTATATATATATATATATATATATATATATATATATATATATATAATCCTTGAATTTTTCTTGAATGACTGGAAACAATTCTATTGCTGTAAATGAGACTCATGAGAAAAGTTTTTTAAATATTATTTTAAAAATTTGAATATTTTAAAAATATTCAAATTCAATTTAGCAAATGTCAAAATTACATTTATGTCTTAATAGAAGAAAAAAAGGTTTTGAATTGGAGCTTTGACATATAAAGTTGTCTCATCTTGTACATGGAAACTCCCAGAGATGCTTGTTATGCCTCTTTTTTACCAAAACACAACATAACACAAACACAGATATGAGACAATTTGGCAATTTAAAGGAAACAAAATCATCTTGATTAAAAAACAAGAAAAATTAAAGTAGCATTCATGCAGATGCTTCTCTCCACCATCCTTGATGCTCCCTTTTGGCACGCGGCCCTCACTACAACTCTATGAGAATTCATTTAATAAAAAAAGTGTTTTTTTTTTAATGTCTGCTTTTCTGTTGGTTTTATCTTCATAGCAACTATTTTAATTTTTTGGTTCACTTTTTGGCTACTTTAATGAGCCTGTACTCATTTGGTTACTTTTTGATTTGGTAAAAGTAAATTTTCGTATTTCCTTGACAACTGAGGTTTTTTCTTTTCTTTAAATAATACCCACATTAATAATATGTTCATATTGAATGTCAGTGCGTTTCGCTCAGCTTGAGCAAACGTAGTAAATTCTCATAATATTTTGGTAAAAAAATTTCATGAGACGCGCTAACGGCGTTTAAAATCTACAGCTAATATTTTCTCCAAGTAGCTTCCCAATGATGCTTGAGGATTTATGAGGTGGTTGATCAAAATCCCTAGGAGGGATCAATTTTTAATTTGGTAGAAGTTACTTAAGGGAATTTTTTTGGCAAAATTTAAGATGGCGCCATTTTCAAGGTCAAAGAAACTTCAATTGTGATTGTAGACTTTTTGTGGTGTGTTTGCAAAATTTTGTGAATATTGCTCAAACAAAAGTTTTCTTTTCAAACATTGTGGGAGAATCGCCAGATCTCACACCCTGTGACCCTGTGGCCATCCCATAATAATATCAAAACTCCCTTTAGTTACTCCTGTCACGAGGGTTTCGGTTTGGTTGGTTGTTTTTGAATTTCAGAAATTTTTCCCCTATTCATTTTTTAATGGTTTCTCCTGTTGTGATGTCATCATTTTAGGGTGGGGGTTGTTCGCTATTGAGGGCAAATTTAGGTGAGTTTTGAGTATGTAGTGAGGGAAAATGTTTGCTCGTAGAGGCATTAAAAAAAAAAAAACTAATTGTGAACAGTTTGGTCTTTGCATTGACGGACTGCTGTTGGCCGTAAAAACTGTCTGGCTGATACTCCTGTTTGGTAAATACCGTGTTCAGAAGCCTGGTGAGAGCAGGCTGGGTTTAAGAAAAAATTCAGAGGAAACATCGACTTGCAGTTTCCTGGTTCCCGTCTTTAGACATGACTCTGGTTTTTTTTTTTTTTTTTTTTTTTTTTTTTTTTTTTTTTTTGCTTTTTTTTTTAACTTGTCCTGTCCAACAGCTGAGCCAACAGATGTGGGCTGAGAGCTTCTTGTGTTGGGCAGATGTTACTGTCACAACAGGGATTTATTGAGTATAAACTCCTGTTGTATTTAATGCTAAACTTTATTTATATTGATTATGTTTTATTTTATTTATTTATTTTTCTTTGTCGTTGGACCGGACGGAAAAAGGGAAGAGGGTGGGGGAGGGGTGGGGGGGGAGATAAGATGGCAACAGAGGGAAGCAACATCATAAAACAACCAGGACTAAGTGATAAACTAGAATGGGCGGGGCCTGTCTACACACACGCTCTATAGTTACACACACACTTGTTGGCCAAAATAGTCTCTACATTTAAACTAAACATACTCACATATACTATACATATACTACACATGTACGCAATTCAGCTATAACAGCAGCTCACACACTCCATCATACAAACCCATTCAGATAAAGACTTTCATTCTGTCACACAAACGGTTAGTGCTCAGGTGAGTGTTTATGTTTCACTGAGGTGGGTGGTGATGGAATGTACTCAGGGGGAGAGCGCCCGGCCATCCCCACGCCAAGACCCCCCGCCGGGGCAGCAGCTGCAGCCAAGATCCCCCAACACCCGCCGTGGAGCCGCGGAGAGAGACCGCCCGCCGGGCAATCCGCCGAGCACCCAGACCGGGGCACGCGGGACCGCCGCAGAGGCCCCCCACACCCAAGAGCAGGAAGGCACAGGAACACGGAGAGTGCAGGCCCCAGCCCAGCCAGAGGAGCAGCCCCCCACCCCGCCAGAGGGCCAACGCGGGACCCCACCCCCGGAGAGCCCCCCACCCCCGAGGAGCAGCCACCACCACCCAGTGGCGCAGAGGACCCCCCGCCCCACCCCAGGTACGAGCCAGGGCCCCCAGGGCAACCCACCCCACACTCCAGACAACCGCCTGCCCCCACCGCGAAGGTCCAGCGGAGAAGCAGGGCAGAGGCCGCCCACCCCCCGCCGAGCAGAAGAGAACCCAAGAGAAACAGAGGCCCCAAGGAGTGATGTACAAAACAAGGCCCGACCAGGCACACCCACTGATGGAGTTAAGGAGAGGACTAGTTCTCGAAAGCAGGGACCGGATTCCGCACCACCGAGACCTGGACACCCCCCGGCTCCGATGTAGATTGATCCCCTGCTAAATCTCGGGGATCCCACTCCCGGCGTGGGGAGGAGACTGCCGGGCCCAGGAGACCGGCACCCAAGAGACTAGACCACCAGGCCGAGGTTCCCCGCACCCCCGCCAGGGATGGGGTAGGGGACAGAAGGTCGAAGGTCCCACCTTCCTTGTGTGATGCGTGCGTGTTTGCTTGTTAGAGTGTATGTTTGTGGTGTTAGAGGTGTGTGTACTAAAGGGGTGCGGTTAAAATTGGTGAGAAGGCCTTAACAGGGCATCTCCTGATTTCTCGCAGAGATGCCCCGTCACCCTCCCACCAGCGGCCCTACATGTCTATGGTGCGGTTAAAATTGGCGGAAGGGGCACTGAAAGGACATCGACTGTTTGCTGGCAGTGATGTCCAAGCACCCCCCCACCAAGGGTCCTAAATGTCTAAGGTGCAAATAAAATCGAGGGGAGGGGCAAATCCTTGCAGCGGCCACAGGAGGAGGGCCACTGGCAGGTAGTCCACCCCCCGCAGCGCACCGCAATACAGACACCCTCCCCTTCTCCCTATTGCATGTTTGTATGAGGAAGGGGATATGTTGGGGTCAGTTGGCAGACTGACCCCCGATGGCAGACCCCTGTCCCCCCGCCCCCCCCCCGCGTTGGGCCCAAGTTCCCCCAGCCCAGGCGTCCCACCCCCCGAGAGCCGACCCGCCAGGCGCAGCACCCGCCACCCCCCACAAGGAGGGAGGAGAAAAAAAAAAAAAAAAAAAAAGACATGACTCTGGTTATATAAAGCCATGACAAGTGGAATTGCCGGCTTTTATTTATTGTAGAGCGCCGGTCTCCTAGCATGTTGACTGACGGGGCTGAGATTGATAGGAAGGACAACGACCATAAAAGAAAGATCATGGAGATCATAAACTAAGTTTATCGCTTGGTCTCATTTCATGGGAGTTTATAAATCTGCCCCTACAGTTTGGCGCTAAATTTAAGTTCAATTTGGTTTTACGATCATGACCTGTGGTATTTTTTTAAAGTGGAATATTAGTTTTAGTGGCAAATGCAGTAAATATGCCTAAACTACTCTCTCCAGAAAAAGAGAGCTGAGAAGCGAACGTCATTTCAGATGTTTCTGGTGATCAAACAACGACATGGAGTTAATGAGCACAAATTCTTTCCAGCTTAGTGAACTCATTCCTGCATATGAATATAAATACACCCAGACTGAGATCCGCTAATATTAGGCATCTGGGCTGTATCTGACCTAATGTTCAATCTAATGCTCGCATGATGAAATCTGTGCTTGACCTTTAGGACAAAGGTCAGGCGGACTGGTCTCTCCACCTTCTAGTCGGCGAGACGAACAGATTTTTATCAGCAGACATTGATGCTCGCCAGACTCTGTCCTGCCCGTGCGTTAACATTACAGTCACATTTCCCTTTGTTTTAATGACTTCGACGATGGTTCACTGTGAAGCATGAGGCTTGTTATTTCTGCCGAGTAAGACTGATGTATTGGTTTGACCTTTGATGTTGGCCAACCATGCCATTTACCACCAATATGATTGAGAGTTCTCCAGCAGCACAGAGAGGAAGTCGGAAAACCATTCCCATGAAACTGGAATTCTGTTGAAAAAACCCCATTCAGCTGTAATTTGAAACACCTCTTTAAGTAAACACAGTTTTACACAGGGCTTCTTTACAAAGTAACTTGGGGTAAAAATGTCTAAAACATGAACTTGGGTGAATGTATATAACACTGTATATAAGAACTGGACAGTGTGAATGTGACATCACTCAAAGAAAATGGCTGACAAATGACGTCAATTCAATGTTTTCAATTATTGCAATACAGACGCTGCCATGTTGGAGGAAGGAATCAGCAGTAAGCTGGGATTGGTCCAAGTCGGTCTGAGTCATCATTTTTTTTTGAAAGCACTCTCGCCAATCAGGGAGGGACTGTTTGGAAGTCCACACCCCTGCTACTGAAAACGGGCTACACAAAATCAAACATTTGAACGTTTGACGCAACACCACCCACTTTCATTGAGACATCTGATTGGCCAGTTTATTACATGAAGAAGTAAAGGACATTTAGTTCTCCAGGCTTCTGCTTGGTGCAGTGCGATTCATGCGTTGTCCCTCTCTCCTACTCCCCTCCGCGGGAGCGGGAGAGATTGCAGATTTCAGGTGGCTTGTCTGTGCTTCTATCCTTGGCTGTGGACCTCGCCTCTGGCTCGTCTCGTCCCTCAGCAGTTCCCCAGTTCCATCTAGATGAAGGATCCTCTGTGCTCCTGTTCTTGGCAGTGGACCTTGCCTCTGTCTCAAATTGCTCCTCCAGCTGTCCCCCCAGTCCCATCCGGATGAGGCTCCTCTGATACATTATTTAAGCATGTAGTTGTAGAGTTAGTTAGGCTAATTCTTCTTGAACTGTCTGGGTAAATCGCCTGTCCGTCCTGGGAGAGGATCCTCCTTTCACGTGGAAATCCCTAAGGTTTCTGTTTGTTTTTTTCCCCCAGAATCTGTTTTTTGTAAGAGTTTTTCCTTACTGAGAAGGAAGGACTGAGGACCGGGATGCCTAGTTTAGCTTAGTTTTATTTATTTTGGTTCAGCGATCAGGTATTGTTTATATTTTATAAGCGATTTTTGCTTTAGAACAATTACCAATGTGAAGACCTTTGAAACAACCATGTTGTAACATTGAGCTATATAAATAAAGTTGAATTGAATTGAATTAACTTGCACTGATATGATGAAATAAGCAAGAACGTGCTAAAAAAAAGTTAGCAGAGCAAAAATGGTGATTCTGACAAATAGAATGACCTAGTAATACCTGTGTATTACTCAGCAGAAGTCAATGAGGTTTTGGCTTCTTGGAATAAGCGGGTACTTCCTGTTTGGAAAGCGAAAGGGGAGGGGTCTTTCAAGAGGAAGGAATATGGACTTTGAGCAACTCACTTTTGGTTATTGAGTGTGGTTAATGTAAAAATAATGACTCAGACCAATTTGGATCAATCATTACTAAATAAGGTCATCTGGCTCCAACATGGCACATTTCATGACGACATGGAGACTGAATCGACTTCAATTAGATGGAGCTGGAAGTAAGTCTTTTTCTATGGGTGGTCACCCCAGTAGGGGCCACACAAATTTAAAAAACAAATTTTTTCCTTTAAATGTTTGAACTTTTTATGTTAAAAAAAAGATGAATTCACAAAAAAGTGGATTTATACGCAAACTGTAAAGAATGACGAGTGTTCTGGCAAGGTTCCTGTTATGTCAGTGAACCACAGAAGACATATCCACTCCAGCTTTTTTTATTTTTATTTCTAAATGCATCTTTGCTATATTTGAATGTATATATCCATTGGACACGCACAAATAACCTTTCCAATGATGAATCATGAAATCATAGCTTCTCAATGTTTTTCACAGTCCAGCTTGTCATTGAAATACATGTTAATTTCTATTTTTCAAAGCCTCTGTCTCTAAGTGACAGTGTTAAATATTTAGAACCAAGCAAACTGAACATGGTTACGGTAGCAGTATTTACAGAGAAGAATGAGGCTTCAGCGGAACAATACAAGCAGTGCAGCCCTCGCATAATGATGGATGTAATCAAAACTGCAGAGAAAACTCACAAATCCAGTTAGAACGCGATACTGACGAGCCCATTTGCGAGTCTGGAGGACCACCGAGTTAATGAGACGACGTGGAGTAGAACTAAAACTGTGAAACCGTGCACCACATCGACCCAAGAAAAGCTGTCATTTAGACGGTAAAGCGGCGGACTTTTCCTTCCAGACCCTCAGCTGCTCCCAGTGTGAAGATATTCATTCAACTTTTTCCTTTAAAAAATCTGTTTTATCTGCAGTTCTTATCCAAATATATTGAGTTTTCGGTTTATTAAAAGTAGAGCCTCTTTATATATATAATATAATATTATATATATATATATATATATATATATATATATATATATTATATATATATAAAACAAAAGCTGCATTTCAATAATAAAAGTGACTGATGCACTTATTCTTATTGACTGAGGCTTAATCTTATTCATCAAACCATTAAACCTAATCTGCTGCCTTTTTAGGAATGACAAGCTTCATCTAGAAGTTGAGTCTAAGTCTAAGCTAGAGTGATTGAACATTGTTATTAGTGAACATTACTATAATAGAGTTCACAAAACCTATAATGTAAAGAGAATTAATCTTTAGAGACATGTTGTGCCTTTTAATGTCTGACTGACTTGTTGCCCCCATCCGCGTTTAAACTTTGACATCTAAAGTACGACTTTGAACTTTCCCAGCAGTAGACAGAAGAAACGACAGCTTTACTCACGGTCGCTGCAGAAAGGTCCCCCATAGGTGGTCATGGTGCAGTCACAGGAGAAGCCCTCCCACTGCTGCAGACACACGCCCTGGTGGTGGCAGGAGTCCTCGGTGCACGTGGTGCTGGGACCTGCAGGGTGTTCACAGGCAAGTTATTGAGAAATTTTTTTTTTTTTAGTGAAGCAGTTTTTTTTATGCTTTACACAGAAAGACAGCCTTCTGTTTCAAATCAGATGTGAGATGTCTTTTTTTTTTTGAGCCAAACTCTGCCTGAATTCCCATGCAAGGATGAGCTTAATGTAATTAGTAGGTGTCATAAACAGCAGGCGAGAATCCTGGATTAAGATGAAAACATACAAAAAATATATTCTCAGCAGTGTAAAACTGCTACACACAATCTTTGTGTTTCAGCTTTAATGTTTTTGAAAGCTTAACCACATTTTCTACGGACGCTGTTCATTTATGTAGCATATTTTCTGCACGATAAGGCGCACTTCAAAACCTTACATAAAAAAAAACAAAAACACAGTGAGCCTTAAAATTCTGGTTTTTCCTACTTATGTTAAAGCAATTTTAAATGGTACACAGCAGTCTGTCAAAATGTCAGTTATGCATGCTTCAAACAAGGTTGAGTATTATTGCGAACATGCTAATGTGGCTAACATGTATCGGTGTTGCACTGCTTTCTTCCGTGTTCCTGACATGATATAAAGACGTGTTGCAAACAAGATTGGGAGTAACAGGTACTGTGAATGCTACGATATGGCTAGCGTGTAGCGGTGTTGGACTATGCTTTTTTACGTGCTGCTAATAACATTGGGAGTTAGCAGGGATGCAGTAACATTTTTTTTTTGTAATATCAGTTCGTTTTTTTTACTATTTGTAAACAAGGTTAGGAGTAACAAGTATTGTCAATACCAAATCATGCTAGTGTGTAGCGGTGTCCAACTGTGCTTTTTTACATTGTTACTAACAAGATTGGGAGTTAGCGTAGTCATGTTTTAGCAATTTCAATCGGTTTTTTACGTGTTGGAAACAAGATTGGGAGTTGTAGTGTAGGGTAAAGCGAACAAGAAGTCTAATGGACTGATGGTCATTTCTCCGACTCTTTTGGCTAGCGTAAAGCGTTCTATAGGTTGGTTGTTATTGTTGTTTTGTTTTTGTCACATCCCATGAGGGGTCACTACAGCAATCAGCTTTTTACTGATTTGCACAGGTAGAGATTTTTTCACTGGAATACCTTCTTCACACAACTTTTTCAGGGTTGGGGACCAGCACAGATTTGTTATCTCTTGTGTTGTGACTACATAGTTAGGCAGTAGTGTGAAAGGGTCTTTTTTTTTTTTTTAACTTGTCCAGCTGGGCAAGCAGATACGGGCTGAGAGCCTCTTGCGTTGGACAGATTTTGATGTCCCAACAGGGGTTTATTAAGTATAAAGCCCTGTTGTATTTCATGCTAAACTTTATTTATTTTAATTATGTTGTATCTTTTTCTTTTTTTGTGAAAGGGTCTTGCCTAAGGACCTACACTGGATTAAGCTCATTGCGCCCCTGGTTTCCCATGTGCCAGACCTACACACAGTCAACTGAGCCATCCAGCGTTTTATAGTTCGTACTCCTTATATATGACATAAGTACTAAGAAAGTTACACCATCACTATTGTTGGGTAATTTTTCCCTGGTGTAATATACCCAATAAAAAGTATTTCTCACAAAAAAATAGTTCAAAATATGGCAACACATGATTAATTAGAGTCATTATTTTTATATTTTCAAATGTGGTAGATCCTAAAAACTGGCTTGAAAATGGCAAAAAAAAATTAGGAATTTGAGAAGAAAAAAAATTCTAAAAAAATAAATAATGATACTGGAGACTTTTTCTTTGGTCCATCCAATCCTGGGACATGTGAAACTACTCAGAGACCCGTGGCACTGAGAAAAATGCAACTTATTTTAACAGTGATAGTGCTCTAGGGTTAAGGGGGGGGTCGTCTGAGATCACAAGGGTTAATCTGGTACACCCATACGGTACTAGAACTAACACATTAAAGTGGATAAATTCAACTTTTCTAAAGCCTTAGTCACATACACCCGCACGGGGGATTGACTTAGATGGGTTTAGATGGGGTTAGATGCTGGTTTTTGGCTGTCCAGGGGCGTAAAGGGTTGTAGAGACAAGCGACCACATTTTTAGGGGTGCTTGCAGTTCCCCTGAGGCTGGTGCGGCCATCTTAAGGGACGTCATGTAAATGGAACATATGGTAAGAGTCTTTTAATGAAGGCATGTAAGTTGTGTGCACTTACATTAGCCAGGTGATGCTGTAGTATGGTACTATTGTGTCACACTCTAATAATGTACGCATACTGGCCCCTAATTTGACACGTGCGAATAACGGGTTGTGCGTGGTTGTCCCGTGTCCCCTAGGACATCCATAAGGTCACATACTACTCTCTGGTTGACTTTTTTCCTCATTTCTAATAGTCAGGCTGCATGTAAGGAGTGCACACTCTACACTTGAACATCATTAACGGTCCCCTCACTCATTAGGCAGGTTTTGCTTCTAAAAAGGAAAATTTCACATTATGTATTTGAGTCTTACCTATTTCACATTTACTTATACTTGCGTGTTGTATACGTTTTCGCTATGACCTGTCGCCCACAACATAACCATAGAAAAAAAAAATGTGCATGCACATTTTTACTCTATGGGCTCAGTTTACTGTCTACAATCTTGATATTTCGCGTATTGAATTACTGCGTCATTCATACAGGTTTTGCCTCCAGATAGCAGTCCACATGTACGGACGGCTGTGACTAAGGCATAGGAATAAATTAAAGGTTTGTTTTAATTTAAACAATCTTTTTATTATTATTATTTGTCATTAAGCTTAAGTGATAAACACTGATAACATGTCTCCAGCAAAAACCCAATCAGCTATTGTGCTGCTGTTGTGTCACGGCGTTCTGCCTTTTTTTTTTCCGAGTGTCTGAGCCCAACTGACCACAATGTGTCCAATGCAATTTTCAGGATGACTTCCTGTTAACTCAGCGCCGCAGAGAGACTCTAAGCTGTTAGTTAAACCGCTTCAACATATTAAATCAGCTAAAAAAAAAAAAAAAAACCCACAAACCTCCTTTATGGGTACTTCACACACAGACACACTAAAAGAAGTTAAATCTCATTAGGCAGGGAGTAATAACCATTCACCACCATGATCACCAAACACACAAATTCCCAATGTGACTAATATACTGGTAAGAAAAACTGCTGGGGGGCAACTATTTTTCATAAAATACAACCCAGATTTAAGCTTGCAATAACTTTTGGCAGGCTTAATAACACAACACACACAGAGGGATCCTCACATATTCAGGCCAATGATTTTTATTGGATTTATTATTATTGGCACATTAAAATTCAAAGACTTGAAGTGAAAACAGCTCATAGCACTGACATAACAAAGAACATGCCACTGTGATAAACTGGCACAGTGGCAGGAAATTAGATTAATGTAAAACAAAATATAAAAATAAAAGTCCACCTGACAGCTTTGAAAAGAGGGAACTCCAGCATTTAGAGAACGACAAGAGGAATTTAAAGCTTTGTCATTCTATTATAATAATAACGACATTTTTAAAATACCCTCTCCACTCATCTTCTGATCTATAAAGCATTCCCAGTGGTTTTTAATTTCATGATTATATCGTTATTAGTCAAAATAAAAAGACTTGTTTTCTGCAGAAGAACAGCAGGTCATTAAAAATTCGACACTGAGTTGTGGGCGTGAAGTAAGCCCTCCCTCACTTCCCGTCATCCATTTGTTTACGTTCTCGCTGCAAAGAGTGCATCCGGAGGCTCGCCAGACTCACGTCTCGTGGGTCGTGAGTCACATCTCATGGGTTGGAAATTAAATCTTGTGGGTCTCGACCAATTCTCATGGGTTGCAACTCAAATCTCATGGGTTTTGACTTTTTCTCATTGCTCGCAACCAAATCTTGTGGGTTTCGACCCACAGCCGTGAGCTGTGACCCCAGAGCCGCCTCATCGAAGCTTTTATGCCATTTTATACCATAAACTTAACATCGGAGCGCCATGTTGGATATATTTTATCCCATAATTTTATCCCCTCCTAGCTTTCAGTAGTGTGAGTCTTATTGAAAAAATAAGCACATATGCAGCAGGAGTTTCTCTTTGCGCCGTCTTCTGCTGTCAGCCGGTTTTTGGATCGCAGCTGACGAGCTGTCACTCAGCGGGGGTTCCTTCCCCGGAGAGGAATCCACAAGCGAGACGATCCCAGGAAATTTAAACTCAGTCTTAAGATTTTATTTCGCCCCGTGATTAAAAAAAAGGGGAGAAAGCTGGAGTTTTATTAAAGAGAAAACACAAACTTTAGATCATCGCTAATCGAGAGTTCTCTTCTTCCATTCCTCCATCTGTTACTTTTTTTTCTTCAGGTCTTATTAATGGGTTTTATGATGGAAGAAATTTGACTGTTCCTCTTCTGTTTTTTTTTTATATATTAAATAGGAAAAAGTTAGACGTCTCATGGCGTTACTCTGCCAGTGAAACTAAATCTGTGTATGAATTCTCTACGTCAACTATGATCCTTTTCAAACAGCATTTTTTCATTTGCTCCTGATTTATTTGAATCAAAGTGCAATTTTTGAGCTTAATCTTTGTAACATATGTCCTCCATCATCACAGGTTTAGGTCGACCAAGCGTTAGCATTAGCCGTCCTATGGAAAATTCCATTAAACGTTAGCATCGAGGTAGTGGACTTTTGCTTTGTGTGCTAGATCGATCTCTTTTTTATGGATTGATTATTGATCTATTAAGCATGGATTTTGAGCTTAATATTCTTTACATATGTCCTCAATGAGAAAAATGCCGCAAGAACATGTTAAAAGCACAAAAAATGTGCGTTCTTGAAGTTACACCCTCCTGCCAGAAGAACTGTCCTTTTTTCCTCAATTTTTTTCCTTCTGTAAACTTGATTTCTCTCTGCGCCCCTCCTGAGTTACTATCACCCAAACTGTGCTTTTGTGGCACAGATCTCAGTTTCTCTGGCTCATCTCCTGCACGCCGAAGTTCCTATCACAAGGAAGTGGTGAGGATAGGGCTCTGCGTAAAACCCGCTGAATGACAGAGATCGAAGCAGGATCGGGAGAATTTTTCTCTCCACAGAACTCAAAGAGCCTCCCTCTAGAGCGCAAACCCTGAGAGCACAAAACACGCTCTGTGGTCTCTCTTGTAAAGCCGAGTTGTGCTGTCACTGTGAGACGACAACAGTTACAGCCGTGGCAGCTGTGCCAAAAATTTACAGGGAAATATGGTTACCATGGGAACAGCAGGAAACCTCACTGTGCAGTAAATGCATTCCAGTTTTTTTTTTTCTCCCACTGAGGATACCCTGAGATTCTGGGTAACACCCTTAAGTGAGTTTCTCAGTAAAGCCTTACAGTTATTCCTAGACTTTTTTCTTGTATTTATTTTGTATTTTTTATGAGATTTTAGACACTATTCACTGTTTGCTGAGTTGTTAAGTTTGCAGAAAGCTTTCTGCAGCTGAACATCACTTCTGCAGATCAATAATGATTAGGGCTGCCGCAAATGATTATTTCAATAGTCGACTAATCTGCGATTATTTTTTTTCGATTAGTCGACTAATCGGTTCGTGCAGCGGAGTAAAACATACATCTTAACCATCATTAGCTTTAAATTTGAAGTGTTTAAGCTATATGCTAAAAAATAAAGACAATAGTTTATTAGCCTGTAATGAATCATGCAGCTTTTCTGCTTCATTTGTTTCTTACTTTAAAAAGAGGGGAAATATACATTTTTAAAAAAGGAGAAAAGCAGCTTATGTTAGAATGTACTACAGTACTTTTAGTCTTTCAGTACCTACATCACTACTCATGCGCAGACTGAAATGACATCATAGTTTTCAGTTTGGTGGATAAATCAGTACTACTTCTTTAATGCTCTCTGTTGCAGTTTTTTTTTTTACTTCATTTTGCGTTTAATTGTAGCTTAATGCAGCAAATGTTATGCTACACTGGACTCATAGTTTTCACTCCGCTCCATAACTCTGCTGCAGATCCGTACTGACACACAGCCTCTCTCTCTTTGCACTGTGAATGTTTCTTAATCCGCTCTTTGAACCAAACGACGTGGTCGCGGCGACTTGTAAAAACCAACCAATGACTGTATAAGAGAACTGGAGAGAGCTAGTATGACGTCATCCTTAGAAAATGGTTTACTTCTGGCTCCAACCAAATGAAGTCTATTCAGCCGCTATTTTTCCACATTACGAATACCGCCATCTGGAGCCAGACGAGGTTAGTAAGCAGTGATTGGTTCAAGTCGGTCTAAGTCAACATTTTTTTTTTTTTTGAGTCAACATGTTTATGATGACTACTGTCTTCAATCAGGTGTAAGCACCCCTTTCATCTTTCACTAAAAGCGGGCTCTGGAGAGTCAAACATTTGGAAAGAAGCAGGAGAATCATTATAGTGTGACACAAATGTAAAAAAAAAAGACTTTGATTTCCTGGTTTCTTTTACGCTTTTGACCCCTTCGTCAGTTGAGGTTTGGATCCTCACCTCCACAGCCACGCTCCACGTCTCCCACTTTGTGGAGGGCGTCCGCCAGCAGGTCGGGGAGTCTGCCGTTCAGATCCACGGACGCCAGGCAGCCTTTGTATCCCTCTCGGGACGCGATCAGTCTGGGGAGGCTGCTGTACATGCTCTTTCCGACCCCCCCAATGTACAGCTCCCCTTCAGAAGAGAAGATCAACGACGGCGCCAGAAGTGAACGGCAAATTCCAGATTAACGCAAATACTTTTTGAATGACACGGACTAACCTTTTAGGTCCAGGTTGCGGGCTCCGTTGGCGTGCTGCGTGACAGTGCGGGAATCGATCTTGAGGACGTGAACGTTGTTGTTGTCGCGGGAAATCACCACGTTGTGCCAAAGGTTGTCGTTCAGAGGCCGATCTGAGTTCCCCTTCATCAACGACGGCCCGTTTCCCAGGTCAAAAACATAGTGAATGTACCTGCAAAAGCAATAAAGTTTCACAACTACACATCCAGACTTTATTCCATCTTTTTAAATGCTTTATGTGTCTTTCTGGTGGCTAAGATTCCAAAAGCTGAGATGAGTACAGCGTGCATGCTCAGTGTACGCTCCAAAGTTGCCATCTGCAGAAAAATCCCCACAAAAACATCATCCATGAATAAGCAGCTTCACACGTCAGGCTGAGCCACAGGGAAGGCATGACAGAAGTGCAGGAGGCTGCTTTGTGTCTGTGTTGTCCGTGGAAGCTTCTGCTGCTTCCTCCAAACGTCCTGCTGACTAACGGCTCGCTGGGAGAACGTGTGTGTGGTTGGAGGGGAAAACCGTTGCTCTGATTCCACAAAAACTTCCTGCTTTATTTATTTATTTATTTATTTTGTCTGACAGAAAACTAATCTCATCGAACACTAATAAAGATTTGGAACAACGTGGGAACAATATTCTACATGACTTACACTCCTCCAGTCCTCCCCCGCCATGACCAAACCATTCATCACCAACACTTTTGCCACAGACCTTTACGTTTTTATACACCACGACGGAGGAACAGTAGAGGAAATAAAAACCCAGCACTTTGTGTATCGACTGTCAAATCTGGATCAGTGACCTTAAAATGAATAAAAAAAACAGAATTTTCTTTAAAAAAAAAAAGACATTCTAACTTAAAAGAAATATATGAATATTTGAAAACAGTTTTCATTTTAAATGTTAAAACGCTATAAATAATACAATTGTAAAAATTTGAAATATATATATATTATAATTTCAAAAGAAATATTACAAATTAAAAAAATAAATCTAAAACTTTAATCAAAAAACCCATAAACCTAAATCTGCAAACAAACAAAAAATTATCAAAAAAATTCAAGTTAAAAATTACGACGGAATATTAGGGTCACCGAAAAAAAAAAAAAAAGTAATATTACAAGTTTTTTTCTCGTAGATATACGACTTTAAATCTCGTAAATTTATGAGTTTAGTAATATTACAAGTTTTTTTTCTCGTAGATATACGACTTTAAATCTCGTAAATGTATGAGGTTTTAATCTCGTAGATTTTCTCATAACTTTATTAAAGTCGAGGGAGTCTACATTCCAGCGAATTTATGCCGTGAACTGAAGCAGACCAACCAAACTGTGAAAAGCGTCTTGGATTTCATCAGGTAAACTGAATGTTTAAAATATTTCAAATATTTGGAAGTTCCTTTATTTGATTTACAGTTTATTAATGTTTTATTTGTTGATGCTGCTTACAGGATCTCTGAAGATCCCGTTCCATATCCTCCAGCTGTCCACTTCCATTCATTTCTTCCTCTGACAGACCAGATCTCCTCCAACTCTGTGATGCTTCCGTCTGAAGAGGACTAGTTTTTGGAATTTTCAATGTTCTTGTGCTAACGTGACAGACTATTGTCATTTCTCAATGTTGTTTTTTGTTGAGACGGGACGTTTCATTTGGGGAAGGAGGCGTCCGGAGCTCTGTTTACATTCTCTTTTGGTTTCTGAGCATGACAGAGACGTGACGTAAGGTGGAGAAAGGAAATGAAAGACGTAATAAAGTGACGGTCCTGATGAACGTGTATCTCTAAACTCTTTATTTTACATATGAAACTCCGCACTGTTGTGTTTTGAAGTTAGCTGTTTACGAACTGCATTACCCAGAAGGCCAAGCGACTGGTCACATGTTCGGTGCACGGCAAGTGGTAAGCAAGCAGATGAGCGCTAGTCATGCACAGTGTAGCAGTATGAAGAGACTGTTAATAAAAAGTCTGTTTAACACAATAATAGCGCCTCTTTTGCTTACTTGAAGATACGCAAGACAACACACGCACTACCGAACCCGGAAATAATTTGATTTTGAATCACCAAAAGGTTCAGAATTTCTTTGCTTTTAACACCGATCTGGACATAATCTACACCAGATTCTCCATGTCTTTCGTCTTCAAGCACGGCTCTGATAAACAGACAACTTTGGTTCTTTTCTCATTAAATTTCGACTTTTAATCTCGTAGATTTACGACTTTAAATCGCGTAGATTTACACGTTTTTTTCTCATAAATTTACGACTTTTAAAAGTTTGTAAATTTAACCTATGACTTTTCAAGTCATAAATATACGACTTTATTCTCATAATTTAGCGGTTACGACTTTTTTCTCATAAATTTACGAGATTTAAAGTCGTATATCTACGAGAAAAAAACTTGTAACATTACTTTTTTTTTTTTTTTTCGTGACCCTAATACTCCGTCGTAAAAAATATAGCTATTGCAAATTTATTTTTTTCTTCAAATTTTGAGTACTTCTGTCATGATTCAGTGCTTGGGTTTTGTCATGTTCTGTTTTCTGTCAGTCTCACCACGCTCAGGTTAATCATTCACAGCTGTTTTCATTTAGTTAATTGCCCTCAGCCTATTTTAGTGTCTGGTTTTCAGTTTCTCATTGTCAGGTCATCTGCTCTTCTACATTCTGTCACAGCACTGGTTTGTTCTCCTGGGTTTGTCACGTTTAAGTTGATTTAGTAAATGTTTGTTTCTGCCACCAAATCTGGTCTCCTGCATTTGGGTCCTTCTCCACCATCCCTGACAACATAATTTACATTTAATATATATATTCAAATTAACAAAATTGTTTTTAGGTTTGAATTTTTTTTTTTTACCCCAATTGAACATTTCTTAAAACTTTACTTTTTTCAAAGTTAAAAATTTTTTATTTTATTTTGAAATGTTCAATATCATTTGGGTTTAAAATGCATTAACTTTTAATTTACTACATTTAAAAATTTTTATTGTTTAGCTTGAAATATTTTTTTTAATGTATTTTAAAAAAAAGACATATATTTCAGTTTTACAATAATTCTATTTTGAGTTTTTTTAATAAATTTCAATACTTCAATACATTTGCTTAAAAAGTTTAACTATATATTTCCACATTATAATTAGATTTTTAATTATCAACATTTCTATGGTTTATCTTTTTCAATTAACCTTTTTTAAAACTTTCCATATTTCTTTATGTTTAACTTTTTTAAACTTACAGTTTGATTTTCAATGTCTAATCTGACAAAACTTTTATTAAAAAAAAAAAATATATCCAAAATTTTTCTCAATTTTGTTTAAGTTTGTCTATTTTGGCTTTAAAGCTTTTTAAATAAAGTTCTTTGTTTTTATTACTAATTTACAATCTGGTTCGAACCAGATTCTGGTTCAACCACATGTGTGCATTAAAAAACAAAGCAAAACATTTACTTTAGCCAAACATCTCTTGACACCGATCAGTCACAGCAGATAATCCCCTTCGTGTCTGTGTTCTACATCATGTAGACTGTTTTCTTTTTGAAACCTGTTGGTGATTTTATAGGAATACTTACAAACTGATAATGAAATGATCGAATTTGTATAAATTATTGTCAAAGTTCAGTTTTCTTGCATTCCTGTGTAGCCCTCGGCTTCATTAAATCTGTGTTTTCTTTTACAGTGATGCGTTCTCACCCTTTGACCATCTCCACCACGATGAAGTCGCTTCCATCTCCCGAGTTGAAGAGGATCAGGCCGTCTGGACTGGTTGTCTTGAACTGGAAGAACAGATGCATGGAAGCGTAGGCCTGCAAAGTGGAGAAGGCCAAGTAGCTGGCCTGGGTCAGAAAGGTGACGGGGTTGGCGATGATGTGCCGCAGGCCGAATCGAGCGTTCAGCTCGCAGTAGGAGATGTCCCCGTTCTTGCACTGGTCCAGATACAGCATCCCATTGAAGGAGAGCGCCTGCAGGTGACCGATGAAGTTGGACGGCACCACGGAGATGAAACGCCGCTCCGTCATGATGCCCGTCTCGATGTTGTTGAACTCCAGGCGGGTGTGGGCGCCGGTCATGTGACCTGCAGACGCCGGAGTGTTAGCACAAACGCTTTTTGCACGGCGTTTGCCAATTAGTTTACCTTCTGCTGTCACATTGTCCACAGAGAGCTGCAGGTTCTTCCCACGCCGCGTCACCTTCACCATGTGCCACTCGTTGTCATTGAGCTTCTCGCCTACTAGGAGAGTCTCTGGCCCCTTGCCTGAGTGGAGGACAGCATTAAATGACAATCATACTGCATGAGCGCATCGTTCTCTCACATAAACTTGAGAAACACACTGCACACATCCGTGTCTTCATCACTCACGCGCACAGTCATGCTCCAAGAACAAAAAAAAAAAATCTGCAAGAAGAATGAGAAATGAGATGATCAAACCACAACAGAGCCCTTCCTGAAAGTGAATTTTTAAAACCTACTAAACCAGTGTGGCATCTGCTGTCAACCCGAGGAGGCCTCTGATGGGAAAGCAGGCCTCGAGGTAAAAAAAAAAAAATCTAAAGATCGCGGAACGCATCAGGAGTTCCTCGCCATTCACCGGTTTCAAAATAGGTCACAGTGCAGCGGCTCGGCTCTGCGGCACCGTCAACCCGAATCAGTGCCTGCGCAACAGGCCGACACGGCGGCTCAAAGAAGTTCTGACATCGCTTGGGAAACTAATTGGCCATGCCTAAGCTGGCTGCGCCTTTGGGGGGTTTGTCTGTCCGACTGAGCTAAGGGTGCAGGAGGATTCCAGGGCACGAACAGAGGCCGCTAAATGAAACCGGTTCTGTTCGTCCACAGGGAATTCATATATATTCATATATATATATATCTTTGTTTAGGGCTGCATATTGAGTGCCTCCACTGCAGGATCCCACTCTCCACCTGTTAGATGCCAGTGGGTAGATTCATATGATCCAATCAAGCTCTCCCAGCATGGGACGGATTTCCTTCCATCAGGGAAATGAATTATTTCATAAAAGCTGGAACGATTTAGTGTAACACAAAGAGATGGATGGATGTTCCTGCTGTCTAAGCATTTCAACCTCCACATGTTCACCCAAAAAATAAAATTTATCTTAAAGGGGCCATAACATGGAAAATTCACTTTTTGTATTATACTGTTAAAAACCCTTAAAGTGGTTTATTGATATTTCTGAGTAATCCTCTAAAAACCGCGTCCTCTCTCATACCACCAAAAATGAGCGGGTCCTCACGCGCTGATGTCACAAGTTGAGCTCCTTTCAGGAAGAGTCTGCTCCGCCCCCAGGCTAACACAAACACTTTCTCCACAAAGCAGTGATCAGCTAGTTTTGAGGGATAAACGCCCGGCCTGCACTGTGGGTTTTTTATTTTGGTGGGTGAGTTGTTCACGATGTCGGCTCTAGGATGACGTCATGACGCTAACTCCAAGAGCTATCCAAACATATAGTTTGGGGCTAGATGTGGGCTCGGAGGAAGAAATCAATCTATTTGTCTGAAAGTGGATGCATAAGAATTAAAGGCAGATTATTTTTTACATAGCCAATACAAGATTTTCTACTTAAAGAAATACTCAAAAGTGCAATTTTAAGCTTCATTTTCCTCATATATGTAATTAATTATCAAGAAAAGCCACAAGAACATGTTAAAAACAGTGAGCCTTTAAGGAAGCATCAAATCCACAGATTTTCTTTTAAAAAAATTCTCCTTTGCATATTTAAAACCCGAGAAGATCAGTTGTGAAAGTTCAATAGCCTTTTTTTGCCGTGCTATTATTAATAATAAAAAAAAGACGTGAAATCTTATTGTGGAGCCTTTTCCTGCATGCCATACTGACCGTTGTGCAGCGGCTCCCTTGTTGGCGCTGAAGAATCTACAGGAAGAGCGCCGTGCTGTTTAAGCATGCCTGTGATGAAGTATTTAACAAAGAGTGCTGATAAGAAATGCCTCATGTTTGACAAATAAATCCTTATGAATAACGCAGCATCCTCTAAGTATTTCCCTTACATCTTTGCACATTAGTTGCATTTAACTATTAAAATCTCCAGTGTGTACAGGAAGAGGTGATGCTGGCCTGCTTTTGGCTCAAAACATTGAACTTTTATCGCTCTTATAGGAAGACTTCCAACTCAATGTCCTTGACAGCACCCACTCTGATGAAAATGCTGTTTTAAATAAGTTCTTGTAGTCTTTTTCTGATGATGGAGGACATATACAAAGAAAATTAAGCCTAAAATTGCATTTTTGAGCATTTCTTTAATCCAATCATTGTGAATCAGGAGCAGATGGAAAAAAGCCTGTTCCGATCCAGGCTCGTCTTTATTTTCCTCAATTGAGCTAGCATCTGACTCCTAATGATCTGGTTGAATAGCCCAGGTTTGGGGTGAGCATGTAAACAGAGAGCTCTCTGCAACAGGGAGGGGCCTTGGAGGTGAATTTCTAATCTAACTTATCATAATTAAAAGAACACATGGTACGCTTTCATAATAGATTAAAAGATGATTGGAGAGGGACGTAGAAGGAAATATTCTTAAGCCTTTCAGTGTAAACAATATCCATATCTATAAACATATCTTACCTTGGAACAAAATATTTATGAAATATTAGTTATTTTTTTTAGTTTTTATTTTTACCCAGAATTAAGGCGTCTCGATCTCTGAGGCTCTGCCTTTTACTGCTTGTAGGTGCCGGCCTATTTGATGACGTCATCCTAGAGCTGGCCTCGCCATCCTGTATGTGTTTTACCCACGAAAACAAGAAAACATTCAAACTGTTGCAAAAATGTATGTGTACGAAATATATCTGCCTATACTAGCAATTGCTGTGATGGCCAGGGCTACTAAAGGCTAGCAGGGCTAGCGACTGAGCGGCGAAGTTAGCGGCTGATCACTACTAGTTGAGCAGCGTAGTTAGCAGCTGAGCAGCCTTAGCTGAGCGGCAAAGTTAGCGGCTGGTCACAGCTACATGAGAGTCATAGTTAGAGGCGGATCACCGCTAACTGAGCAGCGTAGTTAGCAGCTGGTCATCTCTAGCTGAATGGCGAAGTTACACCTGGTCAGCACTAGCTGAGCACCGTAGTTAGCAGCTGGTCACCACTAGCTGAGCAGCAAAGTTAGCAGCTGGTTACCACTAGTTGAGCAGCGTAGTTACCAGCTGAACAGCACTAGCTGAGAGGCAAAGTTAGCAGCTGATCACCGCTAACTGAGTGACAAAGATAGCGGTGATCAGCTGTGTGAATAAATTGGGTGTTGGCTTGGGGGCTGTTCTGACAGCGCAAACTCTTCTTGAAAGCAGCAGTTCTCAACTTGTGACATCAGCTAGTGAGAACCCTCTCGTTTCCGTGGGTTGGAAGGGGCTGGTGCTCAGAGCGTAGGGGTTTAGAGGATTACTCAGAAATGTGTGAAAGGATCAAAATACTGATTTGGGGTTCTTTATGTTGAGGTATCAACAGTATAATACACATAAAAGCTCAAAAAGTAGATTTTGCAATCTTATAGGTCCTTTAAAAAGGAACATAAAGCTAATACAAATGTAGGCTCTGTTAGGGATAAAATGTGTCTGAAACTGCATGACATGTATAAAAAATGAGTGAAAAAAACAGTTCTCTGCTTGAAAACTTTTAGAAATAAAGGAATGAAATCACCTTTACTTCAAAAGCTCACTCTTTAGCTGCTTAAGACTAAACTGCACATGTAAAGAGTCTCTCTTGTCCGGCTTGATGCTCACCCAAATTCAAAATGATTGATTCTTTCAAAGGCAAGCTTCAAAGGAATTGGAGTCCTGCACAGGTCAGGCCTGAGAGTGAACTGCTGCATGCTGTTGTGCATGTTTAATCACAGCTTGTTAGGTCTTATGTTTTTTGTTTTCCTTTTTTGTTACCCGGTTTGCCCCGTCCCAACTTTTATGCAGACACCTCACCCAAGGATCCAAATTATTGACGACCGCCATTCAGTTATGAGGCGATCCATCAAAGCGATCAAAGAAATGCGCTTGATATTCACAGTGAGCGGCTGTTTCGGTGACGCCTGCCTATAAATCCATTAACAAGGTATCCATCATAAGAGCTGCAGTGTTAATCTTTTCCAAAGGCCACTGGTGCAAAATGTATCCATCTTGAAGCAGCTTGCTCTCAGACACCTTTATGTAAAACATTCTATTTGTAGATGAAGGTGCAACGCCATCTGCTGGTGGGGGGAAGCACTGACTTAGGGAAAAAAACTGTTTTCATCTTTTTAAATACAAAACATTTTGAAAACACACCATCTGATAAAAAAAGGTGCATTTCCGTATCATAAAGCATCACAAATATATCCCAAAGGCTTTGGAGCTGCAGGTCGACAGATTCCTGTGACACACAGCGATGCGCCATGGCTGATTGGCTCTTTGGTTTCAGCTAAACGCTCGATTACAGTCATTACTTTTATAAGCATTCATAAGCCCCCTCTGTATTACACGATCTGAACCGGCACGCCGTCTCCCCCCCTCCGTCTCCGTCGGAGAGATAGCGTTTATCAGCTCCTCGCACTGCTGCTGTTATCTGGCCCGAAACTTAAATTGCCTCCGTCCGTCGGATGAGGCGCCACAGGCTGAATCATAAAGAAGGCTGTAGAATGCAGCCGCTGAAGGGTTTTGTTAGAAAGGAGAAAGTCTCCATTTGGTCGATTAAACTCAATGACAGCTCCCTCTTTTTAGGATTTTAGGCCTAATTGAATGTTTTAGCACTAAGAGTCACTAATAGTCTGTAAAAAATTGAAACTAGTAGCTCTACAAATACTTACTCAACTCTATTGATATATTTTTTTGTATTTTAGGGCCTTGAAAATGAAAACTACAACCTGATGTTCAGATTTATCAACATTTTTACAGTTAGTTTCTTTTTAAACAGAAGTATACAAAGATATACAATCACTGGCCACTTTATTAGGCACACCTAACAAGCTATTCATTTATGCAAATTTCTAATCAGCCAATCACATGGCAGCAACTCATTGCGTTTAGGCATTTAGACATGGTCAATCTGCTGCAGTTCAAACCGAGCATCGAGAAAGATGATTTCTGTGACTTTGAACGTAGCTTGATGGTTGTTAGTGCCAGACGAGCTGGTTTACTGGAGTTTTCACCCACAACCATTTCTAGGGGTTACAGAGAACGGTCAGAAAAACAGAAACTATCCAGTAAGTGTCATTTCAACAAATTTGAGTTAGATGGGCAACAGCAGCAGACAACCACATCAGGTGTCACTTTTTGTCACCTAAAAACAGAAACTGGATCACCAAAATTGGTTAATATAAGATACGAAAATAAGTGCTGGGTATCGGTTATAATTTCTAGAAACAATTCGATCCAATTCACAAGAGCCTGAATCGATTTGATTCCGATTTTTTCCAATTCTTTTGATTCTTCAATTCATTTCAATTTTAAGTTTACAAATTTATACATATTTAGAAATGCATTAAAAATCAACAATTTAATTTGAATATATTTATATTAATCTGATACAGTTTACGTAATGTAACATATATTAGTAAAATACTGAGATTGTTAATAGCATACAGTGTTACATGGATTCTCTAAAGGAGAAGTTCGAACAACAATGTTCAGATCATTAATATTGTAAACAGTGCCGCTTCTGGAAGGCGTTTCAGTTTGGCCACTCGAGGGCGATCACGCTATAGAAGTGCATCTTATTCAAGAAGAAGACAACAGTACGAGGGAAAAAAACGTTTTAGACCGCAAATAGTTGCTTTAAAATTATTTCTTTAGTTTGAAAAATTAATGCCTGCAGCAAAATAAATATGTTCAGATTTAGTCAGCAATGTATTTTTTTGGTTAACCAAACGTTAGCATTAGCTCTCCTATGGGAAATTCTATTGAACGTTAGCATCAAGCTAGCGGACTTTAGCTTTATGTGCTAAACTGATTTATATCTTTTGTGAATCTATTATTGATCTATTAAGCTTAAATCAATTCAAATCGATTGATCAATTTTTTCAAAATGTTGTCTGGTCCATTGACTGTGAAAATACTGGAGCCATGAGGTCTCCCTTTGGAAAGTCATTACCTCCACTCCTCACAAAAGTAGGCCACCGCTTTCACTGTCACTTCCTGAAACGGCTATCGCCATATTGAAAACAATCACCAGCGATTGGTCCGAGTCTCTGTGAGTCATAGGTGAGTCATGGAAGTACCGTCACCCAATCTGAAGTGAGTTTATTGTGAGTGTCCGCCTCTTTCCACGCCTCTACCACGAGACGGCGGGATGTAAACAGCTTCCACTTTAGTAACGGCGGCTCGAGAGAATTGTACAAGTCATTGTTCAAGCCTTTGAAGGAAACGGTAATGTTGTATTTACTGACATATTTTCTCTTTTGTCGAGCTAAAAGATGTGTCGCCACACATATTCCGAAAACATAAACATTCTCGGTTATAATCAGCTATTTCGATATTGAAACCAGTGACTGTTAACGCTGGCCTTTCCGAACGCACGTCCGCGTTAACTTTCAACTTCTTTTGTTTGCAAAGCGAGCGTGTTTTTTACACCCGGTTTAACCGCGTTGAGCCTCGAAATCTATTTCTACACAGTAAATCCTCATCTAAAGATGGCGACAGCATGCGCCTCTTGTTTTAAACTGCTGCATTCCATTGAGGAAAACAATAGAAGGACAATGACAGGAACATTGTTGAATTGTAAAGTAGGTGTTAAAAGGTCTTCACGGACCGCATTGATGAAGTCTGCTCCCATTGGCTACCCGTTATCTGTCACTCAAACCCCCCAGACGTTCAACGTCAGACCCACAAACACTTATTGAGCCATCTGATTGGTCAATTTATAACTCGAATACCTTGTGATAATGGAAAAAAATCTTTAAAAAAAAATTAGGATTAGAAAAAAGAAGTTAAGCAGAAAGCACCAGAGGAAGAATGATTATTCTGACATTTAAAATGACTGAGAAATAACAGTCTGTTTCTCAATGTAAGTCAATGGGACTTTGGCCTTTTTGCAACCCAGTGGTACTTCCTATATGGAACACGGACGTAGGGGGGCATGCTCAGTCCAGTTCTCCCTTATACAGTCAATGGTCTGGTCTGATGAGTCTCCATTTCTGCTGGTAGGGTCAAATGCTAGAGTCAGAATTTGGCTTCAACAACATGTTTGTATTTATTCATATAATTAGGATTTTTATGTAAACAGTGTCATTGCAAAACTGTGTTTTTTTTACATTTGTAGAATTTTGATAAAGTTTTGCGCATATGTATGATGGAAACTCAGCTAATGAGTTCACTGGACTTAAATGACCTCCACAGTCAACAGATCTCAACCTTATAGATCCCCTTTGGGATGTGATGGAACGGGAGATCGGCATCATGGATGTTCAGCCGACAAATTTGCAGCAACTGCGTGATGCTATAATGTCAATATGGACCAAACTCTCTCTCTCTATATATATATGTATATGCAAAAAGACATTTACCTCTGTCTTGCAGCCACAAAAAAATCCTCCTCCTTCCTTCTATAAAAGCTAAATTGTCTTTGATGATTAAACTGGAACTGTATTTATCAGCCATGAAAGCAAATCTTTTGAAATGCAAATAGATGACACCCTCGCAAAGCTGCTTCACTGTATGTCAAGTTTCAGCTGCAGTTTCATTACAATATTATGACACGGTAATAATAAGAACATTTGTAATTGAGGCGGTCGTGTGCGGCGGCAAAAGCATCCAATTATCCTTCACGGTGCCGCCGCCGCCGCCGTCCACAGCGAGGCCCCGCTGCTGTTTTCCCTTCGCGCTGCAGCGCGGGGCGGTGACAGTAAACAAACCCGGCCGCAGGAATGACTCAAAGAAATAAGAGCACATCAACATACTGGCGTGCACATTGTCTTAGTCATTGGTAGAGGATATAATGATAGGAGACACTTACTGAGGTTACAGTCTATCCTGATACAATCTGGTGGGAGAAAGAGTGAGATGGTGAGATTAAGAGAAAAAGAGAACAGAGCATTTCACATCCTTCAAGGCACATTCTGCAGACAGTTCAGTGCTTTCAGAGCCCACCATCCGGGGACAGCCTGGAGAGTCGAAAGCACCACTTTCCTTTGCTGTGGTTTATGACGCGAAAGTGCGGCGCGCCCGCCGCAGCTGGAGGTGCAGCCGAGCAGGGCGGAACTTTCCGATCAATAGCAGCTTTATTGACCGTGGGAGCGAAAGGTGCACAGCGTCAGCGGACCCTGACTGATAGTTTAGCTAACATCTGCTTTGGGGTAACTGTGCAAACACGGAGCGCTGTGAGGAGAAAGCAGAACCTGAATCAAGTTCTGTAGAAATACAAATTTAAAAAAAAACAAGATTTCTACAGTTTGGGAGTTACATAAGATGCTGCTTATGAAAATAATGAATAATTGTTGCTTAATAGATTGTAAACAGAAGGAAAGTGGTGATTTGCACAACCTTCAGCCACAGTCACACTTACACCAAAAAAAGTGTGTCAATAAATCCCATTTGTTGTTGCCAATTTTTTTTTTTTTTTTTTTTTTAAGAAACGCATTAGGAAGTCTCTGCATGTTAATAATTTACTCCACACGATAACGTGTGGAAAGATGCAGGGGTGTAAGTCACGTGGCGGAGGCGGTGCTCTCAAGCTGTCAACCATCACAGAGCAGTGGAAACAGACAGCCAGAGACCAGAGACACAGTGCTGTGATGATGAGTGTGTGTACGTGTGTGTGTGTGTGTGTGAGCCCATCACTGGCACTTCCTGTTCACTGAAGTGACTCTAAAATGGACAGGCATGTAAATGTGAGGGGCTGGAACTACAATGGCACTCTGTGGGGGTGGTGGTGTAAGTGCGAGTGTTCCTGCGTGATGATGAATCAGGTCTTTGACTGCCCTCTCCTTGAACTGCAGACAACGCCATTGAAGGCCTGAAAGGGCCGAGACGGTCAGGAGGGACCTGACCCCGGGTCGGACTGAGAGAGAAGGGAGAAAAGCCGAGAGAGGAAAGGCAGAAAAATCATACACACCTACAGTTGCTTAAAAAATTCATAAAAAAAACAGTGTGAACCCCACAAAAAAAGTCTGTATATTAATTGACTATTAGTTCCAGTGCTCTGCAGCTGTCCATGATATAGTCCCACTATACAATCGGTTGTAAAATTGTTCCAAGTGGTCTTTTAATTATGATTATGCTGTTTTTAGCCCAAGTAAAAAAATCTGTTGATTTGTAGGACATATTTACTGCAGAACGGCAGTAGTTTGAGTTACACCCACGTTTCCAATGAAAAGTCTATGTAAACACTCGTAAACGCGTTTTTTGGGCTTTAGCGTTCAAAGTTCTTGTGTTCACAAGTAGCCACTTAAGTCTCCACAATATTTTGGGGATTTTTGTACAAAATGTGCATCCGCTGAAGTCAAAGCAGGTTGAACTTTGATCAATCAGAGAGCAAAGATATACAGATGGCGTCCATTTCATGACATGGTAGTGACAACCCTTTGAAAATTTGAAAAAAACAATAACTCTGGTTTTGTGTCCGGCACAGGACATAAGAGAGGGAAGACTGAGCCACTCGTAATCACTCCTGCCACACTATGTACTTATTTATTTAGTTATTTAAACCAATTTATCTGCACACAAACAGTTTAAAAAGACAATGTATTGGGACTCTGTGCAAGATGTGGTTTCCTCTCTGCAATATTCATATATTCTCACGTCTTCTTAAATATTTTTGTATTTTTATATATGGTTATTGTTTAAACTTGTTGTCGTTGTTGCCCTTGATGTACTTGTTTCCCTTAACGGGTACAAATGGCAATAAACTCTCTTTAATCTTTTAATTATTTGACATCAATTCTTCTATATATCAGAATAGAGCTGTGAAAGAAAAAGCTCGGAGTAAGATTCACCAGATTTGCATTACTTCAAGCCTCTTCCAACAGCAGGTGGCGGACATGCACAAGTATGCGCTAGCGGAACTCCAACATGACAATCAACAATACGTGTTTAGCAAGTTCTTAAATGATTAATCCTCGATTTTAATGTAGTTTTGGGTGGGACTTTTGCCATGAAACAACTCCGCCCCCCCTTCCCCTCCCTTTTTCTCCAAGCTCTCTGTTTACACACCGTCTCCTGCTAGCTATAGAGTAGCGTGGAAGCCATTTAAAGGTACAAACAGGTTTATATTGTTACTGTTTTTAATGATACTAATATTGATTCAAAAATGGGGGGGCAGAAAAGCACTTTGCAGGTGGGGCAGCTGCCACCACTTGCCCGCTGTGGATCCGCCCCTGCATGGATCTATTTAAGTGGATTTAATCAGAATGGAGCGGAGCAGAGAGCTTGGCCTGCTCAATGTATTTTCTACGACCCAAATATAATCTTTTTCAAATTGCATTTTCTTCGTCTGCTCCTAATTCACCACAATTTGAATGAAGAAACACTAAAAAAAATATTTTTGAGCATAATTGTCTTTATATATATATCCATCATCAGAAAGAGGATGTTAAAAACGTCAAAATTATCATAAGCAAAGTGGGACTTTAATTATTTGTGTGTCTCCAAGTCCAAATGTTCAAGATTTATTGTAAACTTGCCGTGAATATCACTGTAATTGATTTAATCTCCTATTTTCCACCTAAAAATATGAACAAAAGATGAAAAAAAATCATGTAGTTGTTTTGTCTAATTTTAAAACTCTACTAAATGAAGGTTAAACATGTTTTTATTTGGGGGATTAAAGTCAAAGTAGCTGTGAAGCGATGAGGGATTTAGTCAAATCTTGACAAAGTCTCTGCTTTACTGATGCTTTTCTGTTCCAACCAACAGCTAACAGTAACATTAATTACCTGTGACTTTGCAGTCAGACTGCTGTCTGCTCTGAGGCTGAGCTGCCAGCCGCCGGATCCGCATCTAAAGCTGCTGAAATCGATGCGGCGGGTGCTGGATCGCTCAGATGCTTCCACTTGCGTTTGTCCTTGTGCAAGGTCACACTCAGGTGGAAGTGCTTCCTCTCGCTTGAAAAATATGGATTTTCTCAAAAAGAGGCTTTTGAGGCTCGACGGCTGCCAGACGAGACATAGATCCCCACTTTCCACCAGAACGGGAGAAGTTATATCCTCTCCACGTGGACAGAACGAGAGCTTTTGATGGGCGGAACTCCTTTGAGAAATGAATGATGTACGTATTGATTAATAACTGCCGGGGTGGGGATTTGACAGTAGCGTATGTAGAACGTTTACAGAGCAAAAAAAGTTGTTTTTTCAATGTCTTGAGTATGAGCAGAATAATAATTTGAGTGTGCAGCCTTCTAGTATCTGCTTTCTGATATATATAAGGCGGGGAGTCTTCCAGCAGCAGTTGATGCTTCTGCAGGCTCTGGAAGGTCCTTTTACATTACATACTTACATTCAAGAGCTTTGATCATCTCTGTTTTCACTTCTGTCAATATTTTTTGTGTACTTTCTAAACTTTGACCCACAGAGATCCTCGGTTCTGCTCATCCAAACATGTGAATGTTACAGGCTTACGCCTAAACGCTCTGTAACTCATCTTCAGTCTGTTTTACAATAAAAGACAAATCCTTTCAGGTTTTAAATCTTTTTGATGCTGCTGAATATTGAAGGAACAATAAAATATGAAAGCGTCAAATAACTTTCGGTTTTATTACCTAAATGAAAGACAATATTTCATGTACTAAAATTTTCACAAAACTTTGGACAAAAACGTGCGAGCAACAGAGTTTTGTGAGATTGCATGGCTAACGGCATTCAAAATTTATTAATTTCATAAACAACATTTTTTCTCCAAGTACCATAGTTTCCACACTTGAGTCTTGGATTTTGTCTGGTTGTGCTCACACATACAGAGCTCTTTCAATAAGTCAGTCTGCTTTTTGTTGAAGTTGTAAAGAAGTTTGGGTTAGCCACTAACACCGCTAATGTTTAGCAATGTTCGACTGCGTTTTTACATGTTGCTAATAAAGTTGGGAGTTAGCATAGTGACTGTATTGTTTGTTTTAGCAATATCAGTCTGTGTTTTACATGTAGAGAGTTATTGTGAATATGCTAACACAGCAAACGTTTAGCACTGTCTGATTGTGTTTTTAAAGTTTTACTTTCAAGGTTGGGAGTTAGTATAGTCACAGTAGTATTTGCTTTAGCGATATCAGTCTGTTTTTCACATGTCGCAAACAAGGTTGGGTGTAATTTTCAACATGCTAATGCGGCTAATGCTAATGTAGCGAAAAATAAATAAACAAAGTTAGGAGGTAGTGGAGTGACTACAACTTTTTTTTTTCGCAGTATCAGCCTGTTTTTTAACATTTTGAAAGGTTGAGAGCTACAGGTTTTGTGAATGTGCTAACATGGCTAATGTGTAGCATTAGCCATGTTCTAGAGTTAGTTTGAATACGGTTTATTAAGTCTGACAGACAGATTATCTCTGACTTTTTTGTTTTGCTTAATGCGCCTTATAGTTCAGAAAAACAGACAGAGTGTGCCTGATATGCATTACCCTATTATGCTCGAGGAGTTAAGATGACAAGGTAGATGAAATTTTTTTTTTCTAAATTCAAGATAGAAGCCTCTTCCAAAACTAATGGGTCAATAAAACTTTAGTTTGACTGTAGACTTGTCAATGAAATTTTGTAGAATTTATAGAACTTTTTTTTCTTTCTTTCTTTCTCCCTTATTGTGGGAAAATGTGAAATTTGCCAAATTACACAAAACACTTTTTATGTTATTCAAATATATTATCAAATGATGTCTCTCAGAACCACGGGTGCAATGGAGTTTTTAATGACAACTGAGTCATTTATTTTAAATAAAACACTAATATATTAAAATATTAAGCAACAAATCAAAATTATAAAACAGAACAGTCAATTGTTTTGTTAAAAAAGCTAAAATATGGTTATAACATTTAGAGTAAAGTTCTTTTGGGATTTTTTTTATTAATCCAGTCCGTTTAACATAAAATATTATCAATTTTCTTTTGCCTTCCCAGAGTTTAAAGCCACGTAAAACAACGGTTACATATGAGCTAAATGCAAGTTTTTCAGAAAATTGGGCAGGTGACCGGCTGCATGGATCATCTGCGCTCCTGTTCTTAGCCGTGGACTGCACCTCTGGCTCATCTTGGCTGTGGACCTCGCCCCCACCTGTCCCCCCTCCTACTTGGCTGAACTCTATTCAAATACGTAGTTGTAAAGTTAGATAAGCTAATTCCTCTTTGACAGTCCTGGTAAATCCCCCGTTCATCCTAGGAGAGGATCCCTCTTTTATGTGGGCATCCCTAATATTTCTTCGTTTTTCCAGAATCTGTTTTTTTATGAGTTTTTCCATGTCGGGAAGGAGGGTCTAAAGGCTGGGATAACCAGTTTTATTTAATCTGTTTAGTTTCTGGCTATTGTTTATATTTTATGACTGACCTTCTGCTTCTGTAGGCATGAAGCCCAATGAGGCATTTGTGATATTGGGCTGTATAAATAAAATTGAATTGAATAGATGACAGTTTTTAAGAGTCTGATATCCCTCTTTTCTTGCTGTGCTCTAATACTTTAACATATGTATTTGCATAATTATGACAGATTTCTTTGGAAGAAACAATGAGGTCAAGATGGCTGTATGTCCAAGCAACACAGAGTGGATCAATCTCTGGATTAATGAGAGGATTCTCCGGTTTTGGGGGTATTAACACCACAGTGATTGGACTGTAAAAGCTGAATCTTTCAAACAAAGTAACTAGAATTGTATTTCTAATGAGCGGCTGTCACTGCGCATAACATATGTCTTAAAAAAACGACAAAGACTTTTCAATTTTGGCTAAAACTGCACAATCATTTTTAAACAATCACTGGAACAATTTTACAATAAAAAAACATACAGTTGGACTTAAAACAGAAAAATAAACAAGGACTTTAGTTAAAGATGCTGGTGCTTTTTTCTGACTGAACAATAAAAGACCTCTATGTGAGAAACAGGGACATCTACTGCTTAAAAGTGGAATCTTTTGTAATATTTTAAATTTAATAAATTTTCATCCAGTGAGTAAAAAGGAAAGGACATTTTTTTAAGCAACTGTAGTTCCTGTGCATGAAGATGGTATGAAAGAGGCTCAGACCGAGCAAACAGATCGGCATGTCTGTCTCTGTGACACGCTCTAAGGAGGGTGTGTGGGGGTGTGTGTGCGTGTGCGTGCGTGTGTGTGTCAGCTTTACCCAGGTTCACAGTGAGCTTCACTCTGCCTGCATCCAGCTCCACACGCAGGGTGTCTGCTGACTGCTGGGACGTGGTGGCCAACAGCAGCCCGAAGGCCCTCTGAGACATGAAGCGCAGCGACACATCCTCCGCCTCCGTGTGCATCGTCCTCGGCAGCACCACCTTCAGATACATGTTGCCGTCGTAGCCCACGGTGGTGGCCTCTGCGGAATTCCAAAAAAAATCCTCAATTTAATTAAATGAAAAAAATGCATTAAAAGAAGGACATTCTAAACTACAGTTTTAGATAATAAGTGTGGCGTTATCTCAGCCTGCAGTTTTCCTCTGTGCCAGCAGGTGGCAGAAAAGCCTCAGCACATAGAAAAACAAAGGAAGCCGCAATTAAATGTCAGGATTTTCACCACATCCCTCATGTTCTGAGCTGCCAATAGATGTATGTAATCTGGCCTCTGAGTGAGAAAACAATCTGCATGCTTAATGTGGACTGATTCCCTCTGCACCATGACGCGTCTGATGAAACCCGTATGGCAGAGGAAAACCTCGCTATATGAACAATTCATTAATGAATCATTGCTGTGGGAAAATACTGCAGTGGATCACAGTTGTGTTTCAGTCTGCAGACAGGATTACAGTAGAAGGGATTTAGGTAAATATGTGTTGGAGAATTACATTTGATGATATTTCTCTCTGCACTTTTACTTTTTACACCTGGGATGATGAATAAAATACCATCTAAAGTGTGTTAAAAGCATCAGCTCCCATTCCGGAAACTCTTACCCTTCCCACAGCTGGGACCTAGATAGCCGGTGCCACTGCAGTCGCAAATGTGTCGGTTCCAGCCCTCTCTGCAGTGTCCTCCGTTGGCACATGTGTCCCGGCTGCACCTCACGTGGGTCTCCTTGGTGCAGAAGCTGCTGACGCCTGTTGCGATCTGGACCTCCGCCAGCCTCCACAGGTTGCGGCTCTGCCCGTCGATGAAGAGGTCCCGGACGCAGCCCACGAAGCCCAGCCCGAGGGACGCCGTCCACACCTCGGGGGGCAGGATGAGGGATTGGCGTTCCTCCGGTAGGCCCCCGAGGAACATGTCCCCGTCCAGGTCCAGGATCTCGCTGCCTTCGTTTGCGGTGAAGGGGACGCTCTGGCTGTTCACGGAGATAAAACCTACGGGGAAAGCGTTCGATTTTTTAACAGAAAAAGGAACAATGTCTTTATGCGATTTTAGAAGATTACTTTTCAAATCACAAAATAAAAAGACAAGAAAAATAAATCACTTTCAACTGAAAGAAGCAAAAAGCCTTTGAAGTGTTAGAGAATAGAATTTTCAAGTGATAAAAGCTTGTAAAAGTCCTGAACTTATGTTTCCATTTTGAATGAATTCCTGTAGAAGCATATTTTATTCAACAATGGATTTTTTTCTTTTTTAACTTTTGCGTTTCTAATTTTTTTAAAACTACAAACAGGCTGCAGCACAGACATCCTCTAATCATGAAAACTACAAGATAATAAAATAAAAATTCTAATTTGACATGATCTGTGTCTATTTTGTTTATTTGTTTATCACCAGTCTTACTTTATCCCCAAACATTACAGAGTAAAATGTTGAAGAAGTAATTGTTATGTTGTGCAGTGTGAACGGTTTAGTTTTGTTTGTTGTGATGCAGAAAATGAGTTACAGCCAGAGATAAATATCAATGAATAGAATCTGCCTGATCTGAGCTTTGAGGTTTGCCTTGATGTGGATCCACGTGAAGCTGCAGAGGCAGGCGGGGACCGTCAATAAAGTACACAAGAGTATCCCAGACAAATATTATCAATGACTCAGTAAATCACGATAAATAATCCCGAAAACCTGACAAATAAACATTATTTTTAAAACAAACACAGAAGTCACTAAAATCATTACACCTCCTCTAATAAGGGTGAACCAGCATGTATATATATCTTCCCTTTAAAAAAGTGAAAAAAAAAGTTTGAAAAACAGAAAACAAAATGTCAAAATTTAATCACTGTGAAAAAAATAAAAAAAATATCCAAGAAACAAAAAAATGTTTAAAAAATTTTATATATATATATATATATATATATATATATATATATATATATCCTGAAAATCATTTTGAAAAACAAAAATAATCTTTTTTACAAAAATACCTAAAAAAAAATCCCAAAGAATTCTTGAAAAAACAAAACAATTCTATGAAAAATTATTTATAAAACGGTCTCAAAAATATAATTAACTATTTTAAAAACAAACAAAAAAATCTCAAAATCATTTAAAAAGTATCAAAAAACAAAAAGAAATATTGAAAAACAAAAAAATTATCTCAAAATTATTTTAAAAATCTTCTCAAATAAAACTTTGAAAACATACTAAATAAATCTAAAAAATCACTTAAAAATATCTTGAAATGTAACAAAAAAATCTAAAAAAACAAATGTCAAAAATCATTAAAAAGAAAACTATAGCAGAAAAAGAAATCTCAAAAAACAAACCAAATGTTTAAAAAAACCTCTTCAATCTGCTTCCCTCAAAGTTGACCACAGCCACAATGCTGGCAGCCTGGTAAGGGGTGAGTCATGATGAGGCTTTAAACAAAACGGACACAGATCATGTTTACAGCTACGTCCGAATTCCCACCCTGAACCTTAACTACTAAAAACTGCATAGTACAGGACTCTCTTTTGCTTTGAATTTTAAAAACAATCTGACATCATGCCCATACCTTTTTTTTTTTTTTTTAAATGGCAGGCATGTCGTCACCAATTTCACGCAGTGAAATTCTAATCAATACAAACATATTGCAACGTCTATTTATGAATCCACTGTGTTCTAATGATGAAAATGTGGAGGCTTTTTTAAAAAATTAGATTTGAACACATTTTTTTTGCAAAAATTGTTCAAACGCAATGCATTGTGGTCTTTATTCGCTAATGAAGCATCGATGCACACTAGTTTTTGGGAAAAACAGCCCTTCTTTCACTAATACAATACGCTTTCATAATTTGCAAACCTGAAATTAGAAAAAAAATACACTTTAGACAATCTATGAAATATTCTGGGTTCATAGAGGATGCATGAGACTAATGCTTTCCTGAGTTTGTCCTGATATGGGGTTGTGGATAATAGCAGCTAAAAATACCATTATAATTAAAAGCTAATATGCATGAATGTTTCCTTGTGAGTCTGCGGCTGTCACTGCGTCCACACTGGCATACGGTGATTTCACAGCTCGGAGCTCACTCTGCTCCGCAGCTAAAACTGGAGAAAGGCAGGAGGAGACAGAAGCCCCCCCCCCCTCCAGAAATGCATCAAATTATCTCACCGCTGCGCCCCTTCCTCTGGAAGTCCACATGGCACCACTCGCCATTATCCAGCCGCTTCTCGCTGGCTTTGACCTTGATGCTGCCCGAGCCCATGTCCATGACGAGGTAGAGGAATCCGTCCAGCAGCTCGACGGCGAAGAAGTCGGCGCGGGGCTTGCGGTCGGGCTGTGCTCCGTGCAGGCTGCCGTGGCTGAACAGCAGCAGGCCGCTGGGCTCGCTGGTGCGGAAGTCAAAAGAAATGGCTCCTGTCTTCTTGGTGTTCCACCTGGGCAACGTCAGGAAGGCAGACGGGGTGTCGAAGGTGACCGGCTCCAGGGCTTCCACGTTCTCGCAGTTGAATACCAGGTCACCATGGATACTGATCTTGGGGTCCCGCTGCTCAGCCAGCCGTGACAGTTCCAGTCTAAACTCGTTATTCTTGTAGATTACCTAGCAGATAGGAGGAATAAAAAAAAGGGGGACAATTTGTTATCTGTAAAAGCTGAATATGAGTCAGAAATAAATATTCAAATCAATATGCCACAGCACTACTCACAAGAACACATACTAAAAAAAACATGAGTCAACCCTGGAGTCAGACGGAAAATCTACTTGTGAATTTATTAAAATATGTCAAACTTGCATAGTTTGTTTTAAGGACTCAGAAGATCTTGCAGCTAAGTTCAAGAATAACACTTAAAGAGGAAGAATGACACAAAGGAGATCACAGTTCTTTGGCTTCACCTTTTTGGCTGGCAGAAAAAGTGCATATTTGAAATAGTGATTGATACTGTTCTGGAATTTCTAGCACAACCTGCTGCTCCTAAAATTTCTAAATCTTCAGCTTTGCTCGCTTAAGCTCATTCTATTGCCTGTATATGCAAACTGGACCAAGTGAATGTGATGTCAGCCATAGAAAATGACTTGCTTCTGGCTCCAACCAAATAATAGCTGTTTATTTCTCAAGAGAAGTCTTTTCTGAGCTAACGCGTACTTATTCGAAACTCGAGGGGGATGAGGTCACTCACTCCAGTTCTCATGTACAGTCAATAGGTTCATTAGAGAAAAAAAAAAAAAATCTCTCAAGCTTTAATTTTCATAGCGCTTATAATTAAAGTTGACACGGATGACCCTGGCTGATGCTTGGATTATTCTAAGAGGCCTTAGACATTTCCCCCCGTTATACCTTGCCTTGAAAGTCTATGAATATTTGTGTTTAAGTCACATTGGTTTTTACACGCAACTAGATTTCTTTAGAAAGCGAAATGCATCCCTGTTGTTAAAATGACAGTTCTATTCCTTTGTTTCCCTCTTTACAGACACCAAACTGTGAAAAAATGGCTCCAAAAAACATTTAATGTCATCTATCGATCACTTTTATGGGCCATTTTTACAAATACAGGTACTATAATCAGCCCTAATTGGAATCATCTAATTTGAATTGGATTTTAATCAACCTCAGCAGAAATAAATTAAATAAACTGTGTTAAGACACACTGAGGCTGCTCGTGTCTCCTGATGTTTACCGGCGTGAAGGCTGAACAAACCTTAACTACCACACGTTATTTTCCCACATATTTACTTCCCGCTTTGTGTCTAAATCTGCCTGTTTGAAGGTTTGTCAGCCACCTCCAAATAATGGTTAGATCATCCCAAGAAAACAAGACGTATTGAAGACTGCAGGCATGTCCTTAGAAGACTTTTTTCTTTAGCTGTGAAGAGCTGTGAGCATTTAAACAGGGTCTGAAAGAATAATTGGTACAGAATAATGAAACATATTTGTGCTTATGTTGGAAAAAAGGAAAGATCAAAGCGGGCAAAAACAGTGGGTGGACGCATACGGGGCTTCAATCTTTACAAGGTGATGTGCACAGTTTATTATTTATACAAGTAAACTTGATAAATATGAACTTAAGGCAGCAACAAAGCTTTTTTTTTCCAGTTCCATCATATTTTTATGATAAATGAACATCCGTTCAGCAGTGCTGGGTTGGTTTCAAAGGCCAGTTGTCTGGCATTAAGCTGCAGCCGCTCCAATACGTTTGCAATCAAATGTGAAGATGGAGTGGTGAAAATCTAATTAACCCAAAATACCAGATGCTTTGTTACCCACAGCGGTTTTGCTAAGTTTTCCAAACTGCTTTAGAAAAAAAAAAAGGAAGGTACTTCAGCAAAAACATTCAACAATGAAACTTACTGGTGTCACAAACAAATTTTAATAAACTCAGTTAGACTTTTAAAAATTATGTTTGGAACAGTTTTTAATTTGGTGCCAAAATTTCAAATCAAATTTGGTTAAACTAGATTATTGTATGAATCTTAACAAAAACCAAATTGTTTATTTTGATACTAAAATGTTTAACGCCTGTACATTTACAGGGAATCTCATTGTTTTCTTCCGAGGACTTGGGTCTCAGACCCCAGGCCTGCTGGTTTTTATGAAATCCTGTCTCATCTGCTGCTGATTAGCTGGATCTGGTGTGTTTAGCCAATAAGGAGGTTCAACGTTAGGTTAGGTGAGGTCATGGACCTCGAGGCCTGGAGTTTAACACCTGAGTTCTAAAGTGACACCTGGTTCTGACTGATAACCCTGAGACTGGAAGATCCTGGCTTTAAATTGAGGCAAAAACCCAATACCTCCCTCCTCAGCATTTGAATAGGAATGAAGGGGTAAACCTGGGATTTTCAACCTCTTTTGAGTCAATTTAGCCTTTTTTTTAAATAAAGAAACACTAGTAACGCCACCAACTTATAATCCATCAATCTTCAGAACCCACTGAATCCCTTTTGGGGTCACAGTACTGCCAAAGTCTGTCCTGGCAAATGTTGGGCAAAGGTGGGATACATCCTGAGCAGGTTGTCTGTTGCAGAGACTCTTGTGCACCTATAGGGACGATTTAGAGTCACTTCTTAATGTATGAAACATATTTTTGGACTGTGGGAGGAAGCCGGAGATCCTGGGAAATCTGACGCATACTCCAAATAGAAAGGTCCCAGCCAGGATTTGAACCCTCTCACTGTGAGGCTAACCACTACCCCGCAGTGAAACCTCACTGGACAACATAAAGTACATTTTCCTCCATCCTCAATATACACCTGACAATCCCTCACGGACCGCTAGTGTTCCATGGCACTCCGGTTACAGAACACTGGGTTAAACCACCAAATGGTTCCTAAGTGCAACTGTGACAGCAGCTCACCACTCCCTCGGGGAATGGGTCAAACGCTGAAAAGACACTTCCCACATTCAAGTGTGTAAAAGCTAATAGGATTCTGTTTTTTTATGGAAAAACACTCTTATTCCAAAAGAACAAAACAAAACAAGAAACTTTGAGAAGAGATTTCAATGATTCAAAGGTGGTAGACACCAGCCACAGGCAGACTAAAACTTAGACTAACTTAAGACTTTTTTTAAAATACAAAAAAATGTATTCTAATTATTAAAAAATCTTAGTTTTACAAGGGAACTGAACAAATACCAGCTGAAGACTGAAAACCTGATCTGATCACGGGGGTTTTTGTTTTTTGTTTGCAAGTGAACCCTAATATGGTTTAATACATTCGAGAATGCAGAAGACTAACTAGCAAAGATTAAATCTAAACAATAGGAAAAAGTGGCATAATTCACATGTATTTTTTTTTTTGTGCATGAAAAAAAACAAACATGTAATTTAAATGGAACTAAAGGCAGCCCATAATGCAAAACTGAGGAACTAAAACTGCATAAAATCTAAATGTCTCACCAGTAAAGGAGATGAGGTGAAGTTTCAAATACATTTCTTTAGGCAAAGATCCATAACACTTGTGATTATATACTGTTATTTTTATAGTGCCTTCCTTTTTCTTTGCCTGCTTCTGTGCAATTCATGGTTTTAAACCACACTATTTCAAAGGCCAAGACAGTAATACAACGTGGTGACTCACGCCAGACTTTCTGCTCCAGAATGGCAAAAGCCGTCAGTTTCTAACAATTTCATCCAGCAAATATTTCACCTCATAAAAATGACAAAGTTATGAAAAGAAAATTGAAGTTTTGGGTTCTTGTGATTCATTCCAGTGCACACAGTCTCAAGTCTCTTTTAACAGCAAAGTGCAAAACTTTGGAGACATTTTTCTCTACATTTTTACAAAAGCCCCCACCTGACACCCCCAAGAAAAAATTACAGCATACAACAGTAAGAATAATAATATTTTTGGGTAGATTTAAAATTTTGTTTTTTTTGAAAGAGTGAAGAGCAAAACACCCTAAAGTGGAGGAAAGTACTAGCTGCTAATGCTAGCTAGCTAGTAAAACATGGACAGTAGCTTTTGAGGACATTGTGATCCACTTTTAAATTACTAAAATATATAACAAAAAAGTTATGAAAAGAAAATTGAAGTTTTCGGTTCTTGTGATTCATTCCATAGCACCCAGTCTCAAGTTTCTTTTAACAGCCAAGTGCAGAACTTTGGAGACATTTTTGTCTTCATTTTAGAAAAGCCCCCACCTGACACCCCTAAGAAAAAATATAGTGTAGAAAAGTAAGAATAATAGTATTCCAAGATAGATTGAAAGGACATGTCCTGAAATATGTTGTATTTTTTGGAAGGGTCAAGATTAAAAACAGTGGAGGAGAGGAGAGTGCTAGCTGCTAATGGCAGCTAGCTAGTTTTACTAGCTAGTAAAACATGGAGCTTTAAAGGAAAATTGTAGATTCGTTTGAAAAAAATGAGAGATAAAAAATCCCAAAGAAAATCTATAAATTGACTTTAAAAATCTATCTAAATATATTTGCATTTTATCGAGGAAACTTAGCATTTGATCCCCTAGTAATCATTAGCTATGTGTTTATATGGACCTATAGTCTGAATAAACGCCTGAACAGAATAAAAATGTTGCATATAAATAGGTTAGCTGGAATACTCTGGCCCGATCAGACTCATTAATTTAAAAAATGTCCTTCCAATTGAGATAGGTGGGTTATGGCGATTGTTGATCCTATCGTGGTGTGTGTAAAAATATAATTCCGATTGTGGGTCATTACTGTGCTGCCTTTCACTTTATGTATAGACTGTGTGGGTCTCCAAAGGAGGCTTTGGAGCATGAGCAAACCATGGCTCCAAGCACAGTAGCCAGGTTCTGGCTTCGTGGACATATGGTTCGGGCTGCCTCCGCGTCACTTTTGATGTTTTGGGGTGTCCCCAACTCAAAGTTTTTTAAAGTGGTGCCTGTTTGCTTTATGACATATTGGCTGTTCCCATTAGATCATGTGTCCCCAACTCTCAGTACACAGTACCGGATGTGGTAACGTATGAGGAATCAGGTTAGGTTACAAGTACCAGGTAAGAGTTACCCCGGGCTTACACCGCTAGCGTTACGGCTCCGATGCGCGTGCCGCAGTCTTTACGTAACTTTAAAAGTGCGAGCGGGACTTCCACTGCAGGCGCTCACGTCCTACGTCTGGGGACCGGCCTCTGTGGCCCTGCTTTGTTTGGTTCAAATTTTGACGGACGCCTCAGCCGATCTGTAGCAATTTTTGTGAAGTTGGGGCTATTCAGGATTTAAACCGGAAGCGTAAAGGGCATTCGGTATATTTTCAAAATAAAACAACATTTCCCCTGAACTCGCCAGTTTCAGCATGTCGTAAACATTACGTAAAAATTGTATGATGTATGTTGAGAGTATGATAGGAAATAAATATTTAAACCAAACAACCTACTTACGATTACACATTTCTTTTTTAAACCGTAAAGGGCTTAAATTTGACAAATACATTTATTTGGTTTACATCGTGATATATATTGTTATCGCCTGATATGGAAAAAACTAAGTCATGCTATAAAAAATCCATATCGCCCAGCCCTAGAAAGATAGAACACTTAGTGTGATGTGGTAAAGTATGTTGTTTTATAATGATTTTCACCACAAATATTTATTGTTTTTAACCCATTTCTTGCTCAATTAATATTTCCTCATGTCTGCTCATTAACTCACATTAGTGAGCAGGTGAGAAATAATTTACAACTAAAATATACGAAGGTGTGAAAACTGAGTATTTCCCACCTTTTCAAATCTTTCTGCTCTACAACATATAAGCATTGAAGGAGATTATTAGAGGCTTCAACTGTTAGAGGGAACGACTTCCTTTAGCTGCTGGTGTTGACAGAATGGAAGTAAAACATTTTAGGTTTAGCATTTACCACCTTGTCAACATTCAGAAAAGCAAAACCACATTTGTGTATTTCCTGAATGCCTTGCCATCGGTTTGATAATTCATATCGACTGGAATACAGATTGTTCAAAATAAATAATGACTCATAGCAGCCTAAAAAAAACTGTTTAAAGTGAAAGCACACTGACTAAATCCCCCTATTTTTCCCCCCTTCCTGTGTGTGTTTGTTATTATTTTCCCTCGTCTTCCTTTGATTCTGGCTTCATCAATATGCGCAGCAGGACACAGCCTTGCTTGTCTCGTTTTGTATCAGCTGTAAGTCACCCCAAGCCCTCGGTTATCTGCCACTTCACTCTGCAGCTGCCCGAGGTGACACACCACCACACTGCAACAGAGGACTCGCAGCAGAGCCAATATCACGCTTTTATGCCGCTTTGCTGTGACTAATTATCAGACAAATCAGATGGTGGGACTGACCGTCCGCAAATTGGTGCAACACGCCATTTGAAAAAGGGGGGAAGCCGATCAAGATGGTCATGAAAGAGCAGAGCAGCATGTTGGCGTTTTACAACCAACAAGACAACAAATGTGTGCAGATGGCTATATAAAAAAAAAAACACTGTGACCTCTACAGAACTATTATATAAGCCAAAGGACAATACAGGAAGTGGAATCCTATTTCACAGATTCAGTTGCTTGCTGTGTGTGACAAGGATTATAGAAGACAGAAGAATAAAGCAACTCTAGAGTCAACTGACAAATTACTTGTGTCATTAATGCTCAAGCTGTGAAGAATAACAGCACTTTGAGAATTAAGAACCTTCTCCGTCGCTAACAACCTCCATCACCAAATTAGGCGCAATCACTGAGGCATTAACAAACTGGAGCGGGAGCAACATGGCGCGGGACATCCTGTTAGCTCGAACCGCAAACTCTTTGGCTTCAAAGGCAGATCTGTCTTGCGCAGGTTTTTGCTGCTGCAGGCGTGACATCCGTCTGAAAGCAGCCATTACTTCTCCCGCACCTGATGAACCCGATGCCCCCCCCACCCCCATCCAACAGCGCTCACATCTGTTATCGTGGAACGTCTGAACGCATTAGTCACTGAGCACACTCTCTGTCTAAAGAAAAAAATAAGACTTCCCAAATAGATCTGCTGCTTGCACAAGGAATATTTTTCTCATTGCTCACTTTTTCGTAGCCTCCTGGCGTCTGATATGGCGTTTGTGGCCTATTTCTGGTTTCCACACAAGCCCACGCCTCTCAAGCACCGACAGTCAAAACCCCTGGCCTGGATTTCCACACTTTGGAACCTGGCTGGGTTCCCCCCAAAGGGACAACCTCATATGGCGTGTGCCAGCATCCCCACTCATGATCAGAACTCTTAACCCGTGCTCACAACTTCATCCCGGAACATCCTCTACTGTATTTTGGGTGACTATGCACAGCACTAGGTCTGAACCGGCACCAGCTCCACCGCCTACAGAGCGGAGGTTGCAGCTTTGGCAGCACTGACGGAAGAATATAAATTCTCACCATGAAAAAAAAAAATCCTTTTTTTGTTATTTTTGGTGGATGCAGAGGACAAGGCAATTATGTAAACTGCCGACTCAAAAGCTCAACATTTGCACGTGTGCTTTAAAATGCTCCTACGACATTCTGTAATAACAAATGGGAGCCCAACACTAACAAATTCTTTTTGTTGTGGTTTCCTGGAAAGCATTATGTTTCCATGAACGCAGTGAGTGGTCTGAACCATTTTTGAATCGACTGGCTGGAGGCTCACAAAAGCCACACCATAAGTCACTTGTATAAAGGGCTAAATGCTGCCATTAGCATGCTGACTGCTAGCTTTTAAAGTCCCACTCCAATCATCTTTTGATCTATTGTTAAATGGTTCCCAGTGGCCTTTTAATTATGATTATACTATTTTTAGGCAAAAAAAAAAAAAAACCTTTGGAATTTTCAAGGGCAAAGTTTGGGCTGTGTGGCAGGAGTTCTTTAGAAATTCGCCTCTGAGTTATGCTGTTGGCATGGAAGTAAGCCTTCACTGATATCCCGTTATCGCTTAGATTAACTGCCTTTTTTCATCTTGTTCATCCTGCTTTGAATAAAAAATACTCAGATGTGCAGTTTTAATTTTAATTATTTATGTCCTCTATCACGAGAACACCATTTTCATTGGAGTGGGCCTTTAAAGCCTCGTTTCCACTGAGCACTCCAGTACAGTACAGCCCGGTCCGGTATTTTAGGCGTACCCATTGTAAAATGGACTCATTTAACAGTTCCTTTTGAGGGCCACAAAAAATAGAACGGGACGGTTGGGGCGGAGTCGCTGTTACCACCCATTGATTGGAAGAAAGTAAAAACGACAACAGAAAGTGTCAATATAGCGCTAAGCTAGCATTTCCGTTTTTCTCTTTACAGCATTAGAAAGCTTTAATATAGCGCTAAGCTAGCGATTCAGTTTTCCTCTTTACAGCATTAGAAAGTGTCAGTTTAGCACAACACTATACTAAAAATGAATATTTTCTCTTTATAGTGGTATTCTTAGTTGGCCTCTATCTTATTTCAAACAACATTAAATTCCTGTTTAGTAAAAGATGTACAACAAGTAAAGCAATAAAAAGACGAGCTGCTGGATGACCTCCATTGTTGTTGCTTTTCTAGTCGTCGCACTGCAATGACACGCTAGCGGTCTACGCCACGCATGTGCCGTGGAAACAAACTGCTCAATGGGAACGAGGCCCAATTGAGAGGAAATGCTCGCCGGAATGAACTGGACCGTACTGTACTTCTCCTTACTGGACCACTCAGTGGAAACGAGGCTTATAAGTTTTGTAGCAGCAGAGGCTAAACTGTAAACAACAAACTTTGATCTCTTCTGATGTAAAGTCGTTATTAATCATGAAATTTAAAGTTAATTAACTTCAATTACCTATATTAAATATAATTGTTTTTACATTCTCATAGTATAGGAAAGTATGTTTGTATATTAGTCTTTTTTAAACAAATATTTGACTCCTTTTTACAAAATGAATGACTATTAATGAACAAAAACATCTACAATATATCATTAAAGTGCAATTCTGTTCTTAAGTTTTATTTCTTCAATAGGATTGAGAGTAAAATCACACTGTTCAGACGATGCTATAACTTCAGTTGGCCTCCAGACATGTCAGGCGTTGTCTTTGTAAAGCCTCAAAGCCTTTAAGATTTATCATTTTTTTAACAAATTAAAACATTTTAGAATGCTTCATCTAAAATTGTATATTTTGTTTTCTGTAAAATGCAATAATTTTTAAAAATAATTATTTTTTTATAGTTTTTTTTTTTTTTTTAATGCTAGGCAATTTTCTACATTTCCCATTGTGCATATTCTAGTATTAGTGCTAACTTGTTATCGATGTCACATCTGAAGACATTGTTGAGACAATGCAGCCCTGATGAGATACCCAAGGTCTATAAAAGGTCACAAAAGATCACAAAGGGTCAGTGAGGGCACACATGTTTACTGACATCAGCAGGGACAGACAGAGGTCTCCTCTGTTGTGCCATGAGTTCGTGAAGATGTTGTCAAATCTTTTGGAAGTCAAAGTTGTGTGTACCGAACACACAGCAGTGCTCATGTTGAATTTATGCAGTTGGTTGTGACAGTGTAGCTGGATCTGAAATCTAATGTAAAAACTGTCATGAGAAAAAGCCCAGAGCTTAACAAACACATATAGATAAAGAAGACGGAGCAGTTACGAACGTGAAAATCTATTGTTGACTTAAATAAATGTTGAAACACAGAGCCTGAATCTGGATATTTTTGGAGCATTTAGGAAAATTCCACTTGGTGTCAGAAGTGGGATGCAAAGCTAAAGCGAGGTATGAAAAATACTATGACTCTGGATACTCTGGCAAAGCATTTCTGCCACTAAATATTGTTCGATTGAAAGTCAATGGGGAAAAGAGACAACACCTCATCATAAACACTCAAACCCAAACGTGGTGACACGCCTCAGAGGAACCGGCACCACATTCTACTGATGAACCAAGAGCTGCCTTCATCACTTAAGACAAATGACTCTTCTCTACACAAAGAGTTTTGGAACTCCAGAGGGTGTTCTCTTTGAAACTTTGAAACATTTGAGTGTCCCAAATCTCAAGGACATATCATCCCAAGGTTTGGTAGAACTGTGCAACCAAACCCAAAATAATCCATATCCCAATTAAATAAACAGTCACAGTAGATCTACCTGAACTTTTATTATCAATTCTGTTAAATACATGTGACATTCGTGCGATCTGCACCAAAATAACTTTAGTCAGAGTTGGATATCTTGAATGGGCTTCCATAACAAGACGCCTCGTGAGTACTGCACATGTGGAGATGAATGTCTACGTAATAACCGGTTGTGGAGTTAATAAAAAAAAAGCACACATCGTTCAGACACAGAGCCTGAAGCCTGTAATTACTGGAGCATTTAGGAAAAGGCCACAAAACATGTTGCGAGATAAAAAAAAAAAATGGCACCACACATCAACCATCTGCTACAAAGACCTTCATCTACTTATCCAGGTGCTCCAACTCCTTCATTTGTTTGACCCCACTGACCCTCAGCAAGGTTGGATAGACCTTTGACAGACACGTGGACTTTGTGACTCTAAATGGACTAATGACCCGACAGGAGGTTAAAGACCCCAGACAAGAGCAGGCTTGGGATCCAATTGGATCTAAGTGTTCTAACTCAATTAGTATACTAATTAATGAGAGTTCATTTAAAATGTCTACATTAGACACATTTTTTAAAAAAGTAAATTGCTTTTATTATTCAGAAGCTTAATGTATTTTATTTTTTTAATAATTTACATGTATCCATCTATATTTTTCTGTCTTGCTCCATCCATCCATCCGTCCGTCTGTCCGTCCGACATCTGTGTGTCATCTGTGTGTCATCCATCCATCCATCATCTCAACCCACCGAATCTCTTATAGAGTCAAAATATTGCTGGAGCTTATCCCAGTCAGCCAAAAGTGGATGGTCCGCTAGTCCATCACTGAGTTGCAGTCTCATTAGGAGCTCAAAAGTTCTGTTATGCTTCCCAAAGTTACAGTAATTAAAAAAAACTTTTCCTTTATCAGTGGATCACCTTCAGTCATGTCCTCAGGCAAGCCCCAGAGGTGGGCACAGAAAACACATTTGAAAGAAAAATAGAAACAGTGAGGAAATTTTTCTTGAAATTATTTTCTTTTCAATATGCAAAAAAAAAAAAAAATTGATTCATTTAGATTATCAAAGTATTACAAAAATGAAGGATTGAGAGTTAGCTTTATAGGAAAAAAAGCTGCTAAATTTAAATCCACTTAATGATCATTTTATTTTGAACCCTTAAAGCATTAAACATTTAACCCTTTGATGCCTGAATATATTTCCAGCTTTGAAACAAAAAATCTCATGTTTTTTTTCCTGTAGATGCTAAATTAAGGTCATTTTTGGAGGCAAAGTGGGTTGAGCATATTAGCATCAATAGGCATCAAGGGATTAAAAAAATGTATCACTCCATTAAGCTTAGGAGTAAATGTAATATTTTTTTTTAACAAACAATACAATAAAAACCCATTAAATCAATAAAAAATATGAGATTTTTAGAAAGCTAGATGTCTGAAGACAAAGATATCTTACTCGCAGCACCTCCAGTTGAGCACTAAAGCCAGAGTCTCCAACAAAAATCAATTATTGAACTACTTTAAACAAGATCACATAGCGGTGTGTGTAAACGGCCCAGCTCCTGTTCCCACACATAATAAAGCTTCTCGTTAGCTCCCCTCCGACCTGCTGCTTGGCTAACAACGTTCAGTTCAGTCATGTTGTTTCCAGCCTATTTTTTGTGTTGTGTATGTTGTGTACACTAAATGCAAGCGATGCGTCTGCTCTGTCCTTGGTGGTCCGTGCGCGCCGCTGCATCCCCTGCAGCTGGATTTAATGGGGATCAGGAGCAGCGCAGGAGCCCGGCTAATAAGCAATTATAAAACCAACCTGTTCCTTTTCAATGTCTGTGAAATGGAATAAACCGTTTGTTTTGAGGAAGAGCAGCGGTCTTAGCAATCTCCAAAAACGGAATATTATTACTATAAAATAATAACTTTGATGGCTTTTTTTTTCTTTTCATGAAACTCAATTGATTTCAAACGAGCCCATAATCATTGCTTTGTCTCTGCGTCTTTGTATGCTAAGTGGATGATGTTGTCCTGCTTTCTGAAGATAATCAACGTGACAGCTGCAGGGAAAATGCTGTGGAAGCGGGGACGGAAAAGAGTGGATTCGGAGCACCGAACACGAGATGCGACTGCATGCATGCTATGCACATTAGAGCAGAGCTCTCTTAGGGGATTACAGCAGAAATCTATGAACGCATGCTCTGCAGCAGCACCTATTAGCTGAAAGCTTCTTCCTGAAACGGGAGAATCGATACCAATGTTTTGTTTTTTGACACACTTAAAGGACGGCGGCCTTTCGAGGAAGGTCGGGCGGTGTTTGAGTCAAGCCGTACTTACATCCTTCAGACAGCCCATGAAGTTGTTGCTGACGGGGGAGCCCGGCAGGTCGGCGGTGTTCAGGCTGCCCCCTATGTAGAAGAGGTCATCCGAGCCGAGCATGGTGTAGTCCTCCTGGGTGTAGCCGGTGGTGGTGAGAATCCCATCCACCAGGATGGTCACCTGCAGACGGGGGGCAGACCAGCGAGGAGACTTTAAGCCAAACAGAAAGAGCCGGCCTAATTATTTCACGCTTCATTTCGGGATTCCAGTTGAGCTCGCCTTAATGTTGGCTCTTGGAAGCAATTACAAGAAAAGCTTTGAAGGGTTCACTAATCTCCGCTGATCCCTGTTGCTGATATATTAGCGGGGATGGCAGCGGAGTCAATAAGCCATAAATTTCTCCCTTTTCCCGCTCATATTTAGACTCCAAAAACAAAGCGTACAAATCAAGATAATTCTCGTATCATGGGGGCACAGTGAAGGAAGCGGTGTAGCTGAGCAGGGCTGTGGAGGTAAAAAAAAAAAAAAAAGTGATGTGCCTGTTGCCATGACAATAAGCCCACAGTTAAGATAAATTCCGGCACAAATGTAACAGCTTGCACTTGCAGGAAATAAAAACAAATTTCAGGAAATATTGCATGGAAGCCAAAGCACATCCTATCGTTTAAAAATATATATATATATATATTTCTGTCCAGGAAAAAGAACACCATGTTAGGGAGAAAAGGAAAGTCCTTGAGTAAACAGCCTCTGCAGCCTCTGCATAATTTAGCTGTCCTTTAATGCCTTCACGTTTAATGATTAATAATGTCAGACTTATTGTACATTTTCATTACTTTGATTTTTTTATGAGGGAAATGCAGAAAAGCATGTTTTGCTCACATAAATGAGGATTTCTGTCAAGAACGGGGGGAAAAAAAAAGAAAACATTTGGAGTGATATGTTTTATTTAGATCTCCTCCTCACAGGATGGGTTAACCTTGGAAGATCTGTGAAAGCAGAAGCAAAAAAGAAGCACCTGACGCGGTGCGTTTAGGTGTCGGCTTCATAAAACAAGAACCCGTCTTTCCGCTGTGGCAGATATTGATCCGTCTGCCTTAAGTATATCTTTGACTTGGACAATGAGACGTCAAAAACTTCCAAAGCGAGCTTATCTTTGGCCAAATGTGATGTCGCGCCGTGTCCTGACAGCGAAACGGCGGCGCGGGTTGAAGAGTTGAGCGATGGACACATTCAAAGGGAATTACTGAATTAGGTCATGATTAATTAGACGCGCGCAGCTAGATGATAGCTGCAGCCCCGGATAGCACAATTGATTGCACAATCAATGGATAGCATAACCTTTCATGATCATTTCCCAGCATCCCCTGCACACCCGGTGAAACAAAGAAGATGATTAACAGCAAACATGTGTTTATGAGTATTTAGTCAACCCGGCATTTCGAGGAACAGCTGTACATGATATGTAGGAAATGTAATTAATACTGATCAAGACGAGTTTGTTCATGACAAAAAAAATAAAAATGAATAAAGTAATAGGAGGAAGTCCAGGGTGAGCATCTCCGGCGGATCTAATAAAATGTTTCCCAGCAGCTCTCTCCCGGGAGTTACAGTTCCTCCTATCTACATGTCAGTGAGGTAACTTATCTGAGGGGAAAGCAATTTAGCCAGGGATTGAATGCACGCCTGAAAGCATAAGTGACGTGGCTAGCATTGGACTGCCACTCCTCGGGAAGCCGGGGCTGCGCGGATGGGATGTGGGGGAGGAGGCGGCTCAAATGCCGGCGTGTGAGACGGCTGTGCACCAAACGGAAAGAAAAAAACTTCAATATCTGCTCTGTCCTTGCACTTGTCACTCTGTGTATGCGATCGGTTGATTGGGGTTCAAGTTTTCACTCAAGATGACAATAAAAGGCAAAAAAAAAAAACATGCTCAAGTTTAAATCTTTATTTCTTAAAGACCCTCTACTATGAAAATAATGTGTTTTTGCTGTTTTTGACATGTTCTTGAGACATTTCTCATGATGGAGGACATTTATAAGAAAATTCAGTTTAAAATTTTTCATAGTTTAGCCAGGGGTGCGACTTATACTGTCCATGAATATAAGAGTTTATCTCTGCAGCTATGTACATACATATGCCTAGAAGAGTTTGATTACTGCAGTTTTTGTGTATTTCCTTATTATTATGCCACTTCTACAATAGAGATTCCTGCCAGGATAAATATAGTTGATTGGTGGATTTGTTCTATAAAGTCAGATTTTTCTTTCAAAAGTGCAAATTTTACTCTGGAAAATAAATTAGTATTTATTTGTGGTGAATTGGCCCCGGGCATAAAAAATCTTTAAAGAAAGATTGTATTTGTGATGAAAAAGCTCAAGTAAAACATTTTAAAAATTAAACCAATAAACAGTCTGTGCGCTCCTGTTACAGTTCAGACTGCAGAGGGGTGGAGTAAAAAGTCACATTCTATGGGAGTCTCGATCTGCCAGATTTAGAAAAAAAAAAAAAATGTATGCGTCTCTGATAGCGTTTGGGGGGGCCGGCCCAAATGTGGAGGTGGGCCGGATGCTTTAGGGTTTAACGTGGGGGATTCTTTCTCACAGCAATGAATGAACAAATCCTTTTTTATTAATTGAGCAAAAATACTCCAACTATGTTGATAATGATAACAATAAACTCATCCTCAGCTGCATTTTTGTTATTGTGTTTGGATTATTGTTTGAGTTTAATGAAAATCTGAAAGATTAAGCAAATGGAAAAATGAAAAGCTTCCTGAGTGATCATCTCTTTAAGACAAACTATAATCCTTGATCATGCATTTGAGCTGCTTTTCAATTATTTGTCAAAAACTGAATGACTCAGTCGTCTATAAATGGACTCCTTACATCTTTGATGAAAAAAGCCACTCAAACCCTTTTTAATAATAGTGTTTACATAAAAGATGGGCTGAAATTGGACAGTGGGGAAGAAAGTATTTAAGAAAATTAAAAAAAATAGGAGGAAAAGTTCCACTAAAGCAAAGCTTTTGTGTGATTGACAGCACTAAAAGGTCATTTGGACATACCTGGCGGAGGTTGCGCGTCACTCGCACATCGTGCCAAACGTTGTCGTTGAACTTGCCGCTGGCGGGTTCCACCAGAGCTTCGAAGGCTCCGGAGCCCAAGTTGATGACCAGCCACAGAGCGCCGTTCCTCAGGGACAGGTTGACGTAGTCGGCGGACCGCCCCGTGTGCAGCAGCAGGCCGTTCCTCTGCAGCGTGCGGAAGGACAGCGTGATCTCATCCAGACTGCTCTGGATGGGAGTCTGGGACAGGTTGTAGCTGAAGAACTCATTGCCTCTAAAGGTGGCCACTGACTCCTTTTGCCCTGTGAGGCGGACACAAACATGTCAGACGGCTGCTCCTGTTGCCCCTTTCTGACTCATTATCTAAACAAATAGAGCCTTCTTGAAAGGAACATCCTGTGCAGCTTTGAATGAAGTTGATGATAAATCAGCCAAAACTCCAAACAATATAACTCCTTTTAAATTAATTCAATTAAATCCATAAATCCAAATAGAATGGTTCAACCCAAAAAAAAAAAAAATAGCTAGGATAGAAAAAAAGTCAAAATTGTGTGAATGCTTTGCAGCATCCATGCAATAGTGATTCCCTTGCGCCTTTCCGTACGTTTTTTGGAACACAAAAAACTCAGTCACACTTTCAGTGATTTCAGTAATCTTGGTATCAAAATGTTCAGCTCATTTAGGACATTACTGCTTGAAGTTATGGTATTCATAACTTTACAGTTTTTGAAATATTGAGCAAAATATGAGAAATTGCTTAAATCCTTCAAAAACTTAGTCCACTCTGAAACTTTTGAACTTTCTGCATACTTTCAGCTAGAGACACCATTTGAATCTTTATTACGTCTTTTTAAAAGGAAATTTGGAGTTCAGTTTTTATTTTGCAACATGCTAGCATTTTTTGGCTAATTTAAACAAAATGCTGAACTATCGGCACAATTAGAAATTTTTCCAGTTTTTTAGGATAATTTGGAGTTCAGCTAATATTTTACATTATGCTAGCTGTCTTGGCTAACTTTGACAATTTTTCCTAGTTTCTTTTTAGGCTAATTTAGAGATTTGCTAATATTTCAACAATATACTAGCCGTTTTGGCAAAATTAGACATTTTTCCAGGGTTTTTTGGAGGCAGTTAGCTATTATTTTAGCAAGCTTTTGTCTTTCGCATTTTCCGTTATCAGCTTCAGCATTTTTAGCTAGCTATAAGTTTCAGCATTTTCAGCTTCAACATTTCTAGCTAGCTATAAGTTTCAGCATGTTCAGCAGTCACATTCAGCTAGCAGCATTCACACTAGCATTATCATAGATAATGCCATGTGTCTAGTCTTGTTTGATTTAATAAAAAAAGATGACCAATACAGGAATGAAGGTAAGCAATAGTAAAAACGACACTTGACATTTAGTTAAAAATAATTACATAAAATGTAATAAATTAGCACAATAAAAATGCAATAAATTAACACAATAAAAGAAAATCAAAGGTTTAAATAAAAAGTAATCACAAATAATGCTTTGCACAGCACCAAAGGAAGCAAAAAAGAGAAAAAATGAATATATTTGTTTTATTTTGAAAGAATTTGTGACAAAATAAAAGGTTTTTTTATGTAGAATTTGTCCAGTTTAGTTTGTATTGTCAGGTGATCACATAATATTTTGCACAGACACTGAATTTTGTTTTATTCTTGTTCAAAATCTTAGCTTTATTAGTTTACATCTGCCACCCACAAACAATGATGATGAGTTATTTAATGTGCAAAGTAAAACGGTCATAAATATAAGTTCACAAGATGTTTTAAATTATAAAATAAACTAATTTACAGCAGATTTTTTGTGAAAACTTTTTTTATAACTGAAACAATCCCTGAACATTATTTACCACAAAAATAGATCTTTAAAAAAAGCCCAGTAGTCACTTTTGGTAAGTTATAATAAGAAATGTCTTATCACTATAAACAAGCATTCTCTGAATCCTAAGAAATGACTTAAACAACTTTTTTTCTTTTTATCAGGAGCAGTTTCCACATTGACTTTGCGACAGCTTCATTTCCTTTACACCGTTATTTGTTTATAAAGGAAATGTCAGCTGATCTCCGGAGTGTATGTGAGGCCACAGGATCAGCGGAACTGCAACCTTCTAAAAAGTTTCTTATTTTGGTTATTTTAAGGAGCCATTACAAGGGAAAACGTGTTTTTGGTGTTTTTAACCTGTTAATGTAGCATTTTTCTCACAATAAAGTGGGGCAAAAAAATATTTTGTCAGCCACCAATTGTGAAAGTTCTCCCTCTTAAAAAAATGAGAGGCCTGTAATTTTCATCATAAGTATACCTTGACTTTGAGAGACAAAATGAGGAAAAAAAAATCAGATTATCTGATTTTTAAAGAATGTATTTTGAAAAAATAAGTATTTTGTCACCTACAAACATTTCTGGCTTTCACAAACCTGTAAGTTCTTCTATAAGAGGATCCTCTGCTCTCCACTCGTTATCTGTATTAATGGCAGCTGTTTGAACTTGTTATCTATATAAAAGACACCTGTTGTCAAATTTCAGACTGGCAAAGACCAAAAAGCTGTCTAAGGACACCAGAAACAAAGTTGTTGACCTGCACCAGGCTGGGAAGACTGAATCTGCTCTTCACACCAAGCTGCTAAGCAGCTTGGTGTGAAGAAATCAACTGTGGGAGCAATTGGAAATGGAAAACATACAAGACCATTGAGAACTCTACTCATTGTGCTTGGAGGAGATAGAATGCTGAGTTGCATCCAAAGAACACCATACCTACTGAAAAGCATGGGGGTGGAAACATCATGGTTTGGGGCTGTTTTAGAGCAAAGGGACCAAGACAACTGATCTGTGTAGAGAACAGAACGAATGGGGCCACGTGTGGTCAGATTTTGAGTGAAAACCTCCTTCTATCTTTGAAGATGAAGCGTGGCTGGTTCTTTCAGCAGGACTAAACACACTGTCTGGGTAACAAAGAAGCGGCTTCATTAGAATCCTTTCAAGGTCCTGGAGTGGCATAGCCAGTCTCCAGATCGTAACCCCATAAAAATCTTTGGAGGGAGTTGAAAGTCTGTGTTGCCCAGCGACAGCCCCAAAAAAATCACTGCTCTGGAGGAGATCTGCATGGAGGAATGGACCACAATACCAGTAACAGTTTGTGAAAACCATGTGAACATTTGACAAATGGTATATAAAAACATTTTGAGTTTATCTTTTGTTTTTAGCCAAATACTGTATTTTCCATCATAATTTGCAAATACATTTCTTAAAAATCAGACAATGTGATTTCCTACATTATTTTTTCTTATTTTGTCTCTTATAGTTGAGGTGTACATATAGAAAAAATTGCAGACCTCTATCATCTTTTTAAGTTGGAGACTGACTGAATATTTCCTTGTCCGATTGCATAACAAGAAAATTATTATTAAAACTGCTCTTCTGACTATTTCTATATTCAAATATGTCCTAAAAACTTTTTTTTTTTGGCTAAAAACAGCATAATGATAACTAAAAGACCACTGGGAATAATCTTACTTTAAACAAACTATTCAGTTGGAGTGAGACTTTGACTCAAGTTTTCTATAAAATTAGACACAGGACTTTTTCAGGTCTTGCATACTTCAGTTTAAGTCTTTTTGAACATCTATTTGACCCAAAAACAAAGAAAAGGGATTCTAAAAAAAAAGGACCACAAAAAGCAGAACCTGGGTACAATTTTCGCTGTTTCTCGCTTTATGCAATCCAAATGTTGCTGGCAGATGACCTTTACTGTGGAAGCTGTGGATTAATTAAAAAGGGTGGTGGCCCGGCTTGTTTTGTGTGTGCAGGGGGTGGCTTTGAAAGACCTAAAACTTTGGCTTTATTTTCTCTGACACCATATTGACTTTGGCACTAAGTCTGTGCAAATCTTGTCAAAGATTCAGGCTGCAGTCTGGGTGATAAAATATGCAGCTGGAGCAGTTTCTGCATGTTGCAGCTGACTGAAGGTGGAGGGCGTGTGTGTGTGTGTTGGTGGGGGTGGAGGCACTAGCCTCAGCTGGAGTCGGCTGCAAAGACCTTTTACTGCACTGAGCCGTTTCCTGATGCAAATGGAAGCACATATCAATAGAAAATGAAGGCTGCGCAGGAACTGGCGGGGGATTCTCTCCACTCATTCTCACATTTTGCTTTCTTGCAATGACCCTTCGCCTCGGCTTAAAACCACAACTCGAGGATAGCTGGTCCTGACATTATGCTCATCCCGGAGAAAAAAAGTGCACGATCCATTAAACCTCTAACCGAATCACACGGTGGGAGCTGCAGGGCACTCTTACTCTTTGATGTACTGAATATTCTGCACGCTGGTGTTATTCTAATACAGGAGATAAATTAAATCATTGCGCAATTGAGGCATTGGGTTGCACAAAGACACTGAGCTGCACTGCTCCTGCCATCGTTGCTGCCACAGGTCATGGAGAGATAGATCAGGGATCCGCCACCACGTCAGAGCTAAGTAATAGGAAGGCTTTGTGAGTGTCTGACACCACCGATGACTGTGGGTAAAGATTGAGAGACGGTATGTGTTGTTGATCTGAAAATGGAGTCTGAAACATATCCTTTTAAGATCAGAATCCAACAATCCTGGATCAATCCATAGGCCACGCCCTGTTTAAACATTGAAAATGGGCTTTAAGAAATGAGCGGACACAGCTTCATTTGAAAATTGGAACACAGGCAGGCAGATTTACAGATTTAACCCTTATATTATGTTCAAAAGTGGGTCAATTCTGATCCTAACACAATATAAGAGTTAAATAGGTGTTGGTTTTGCTTACATTTTCTTTCCTTCTATCGGTTTTAAGGCAAACAAGGTCAAACTTCTATCTTCTCTACCTCATGGACAGGCAATCATTTTTAAAATCAAAGTTTCCATAATTCTCTAATAACTCAATCAAATATTTGTTTTATTGCACCTCCATTAAATGGGGCTTAAAAATTCTTAAATTTGCCCCCCAAAATCCTTTAGTTTCCAAGCCCCTAGATATATGGAGGCTAGAATGCTGTACAGAATCGGCCCGGGGGCCACATGCGTCCTGCTAAGTCTAAAATTTGATTAATAATCCTTATTAATATTTCACTTTCCCTTTAATTCTGGTGTCTCCCCATGGTACACTACAGAAGTGTACTACAGAAGTACCGCTCAAAGCGGACATCATCCAAACGCAGTAGATGGTAAAGTTTCCTGGACTAGGAGAGTCTCTGAATGATCTCATGGACCCAGACACGGAGACGTGTGTACTGATGCTTTTGTGGAACCTTCCAAAAGAAACAAATCTGATCTCTCAACATCATCTGTGTCTTCCTTGCATTGAGTATTAATGAGCTTTACGGATATACAGTAAATTCTTCCATGTAGCGATAAGACTGAAAACATACTGTAACTTTTCTGCTGTTAAAGCGATCAATGTAATTCCAGCAGATTCTGAAGGAGAATGTGCTGCTTTTCTGTAAATGCTTCCAGGCCACATGGAAAAATCTGCTGGAATTACGTTGATCACGTTGACAGTCGAAAAGTTACAGTAAATCAAAGAACATAAACACTGGAGCTCTGGTGTTAAAACTCCCAGCTAGCAAGGCCAAGTGGGGCTCATTTGGTTTAAATGTGGGCAGAAAATGTGGGCCCCAATTTGATTTGTCTGTAGTTTCTGTGGTGGGCCCACCTGTATTTGCCCACATTAGCTTAGGAAGGCATTCAGTGGGTGGACTCGCTAACCTAGCCACCCTCATGGTGGATGGTGTAGCATACTAACAAGCTCCACTCTATTGAGTTAGCAAGCTCCACTGCTAGCTAGCTCTACTGTCGCAAACTCTGTTGTAGCGAGCTAGCAAAGCCTACTGTAGCAAGCGAGCAAGCTCCTCTGTGGCAAACTCCATTGTAGCGAGCTAGTAAAGTCAACTGTAGCAAGCTAGTGAGCTGTGCTGAAGCGAGTTCTGCTGTAGCAAACTCTGCTATACCGAGCTAACAAGTTCTGCTGTAGCGAACTCTGCTGTAGTGAGGTCCACTGTATCAAGCTAGCAAACCCTGCTGTAGCGAACTCTGCTAAACCAAGCTAACAAGCTCTGCTATAGCGATCTGGCGAGTTCTTCTGTAGAGAGTTCTACTATATGGACCTAGTGAGCTCTCCTGTAGCCCACTCCGTTGCAGCAAGCTAGCGAGCTCTGCTGTAGTGAGCTACGCTGTATGGAGCTAGTGAGCTTTCCTGTAACAAGCTCCGCTGTAGCGAGATCTGCTATATGGAGCTATTGAGCTCTGCTGTAGCAATCTCTGTTGTATGGAGATAGCAAAGTCCAATGCAGCATCAAGCAGATCCAGTGTATCAACTTAGCGAGCTCCGGTGTATAGAGCTAGCAAGCTCCGCTGTGGCGATTTAGCAAGCTTTGTTGTCCACTGGGTAGCTAGCTAGCATAGCAAGCAGACCCACTGAATGCCCACTTAAACCGATGTCGACAAATGGGGGGAGACCACAGAAACTGTGGACAAACCAGTTCGGGGCCCGCATTTTCTGCCCACTTTTAAACCATATGAGGCCTTTCTGGCTGGGAAGGTTTATGTAAATGAAGCATGAAAAATCAAATATTTGTTGAACACGTTCTTTTAAAGGAAATCTTGTACTATTTATCTCAATTTAATGTTTATTTTATCTTCAAAACATGTCTGATTTCATGTTTTGACTTGTGTGTGTAACTGGCCACCAAGAGGTTATCTGAAGAACTGATCTGGCTCCAACTTTGATTTCCAAGCAGCCTCAGACAGGAAGTCACAGAGGTGCTCTTTAGTCACAGAACAGCAAAGCAGTTTCAAAGAGTTCCTTAAAACCCAGGGTGCACCGCAGCCGCCGACTCCATCTCCTCATTAGAGGCTGAGAGCTGCTGCAGTAAAGCAGCGTGCATGTGCAGCCGCTCCACATCAGTCTGGAGTGCAGAGATGCACCGGCTCAGAGGCTGGTCGGCGAGCTCCATGAGGGTCTAAAAAATCTCCCCATTTTTCAGCTTTTATCTGAGAACCGCTGGAGTGAAAACACGCCACTCCTCTGCCCCCCTGATGTCTGCCTCTATCTGTAAGATCATATCAAAGCACTTTCCCAAGTTCCCTCCCCAGCTGCCGCTTGAACATTGTTCATGACTAATGCTTGCTGGAACATTCAATGTCTGAATGAAACTTTCATGTCTGGCGTATGTGCCTTAACGCCATGACATAATCGCAGCTCTGCTACGGTTATCGCTCGGAGCGTTCTTTTCGTAAATCTTTCATCCGCAATCAATTACCAACTTCTTTTTTCATTTTAATGTGTGAAATTGAGTAATTACATTTAGGCCTCAATTCATGACATATTGCACTGTGGGTGGCTTTAGGACACACTCTCAGTTTGATGTAGTGAATATTTCATGTTGCTCTAATAACGCCGGCGATATTATTCATTGAACGGTTGAGGCGGCGGCGGCGGCAGCTCATAGTATATCCGTTGTTCCATCAGGATTCCCAGTGGCCTATAAGGACTAATTACAACCTGGAAACATGCTAAAGTTTGTCTTACAAATGGGTAAACAGACAATTCAGACCTTAATCTGCATCAGTCGTGTATAGCCCGAAGCTGCAGCATTTGTAACAGCTGATAAAACGGAGCAATAACTCACTGAAGTCGCCTCGTTATCTACTGTAAATGGAGTCCAAATCAGTGCTATCAGCTCAACACAACAAAACGCAAATGAGAACTTGTGAGCTCCTCATTCAGATGAAGTGGGACTAACAAAGATGAAGCCGTTTCAGTTTGTGAGTTATTCAAAAAATAAATTAAAAAAATACACTGAATAATCTTGAACACCAGAGCTATAATTATAGCCCCACGTCAGTGCTTTCCTGTCAGATAAATGATTTCCCTCAAGTAGTTGGGTCAATGCATTATTGTGTCAAAATGTGCCGTCAAAGCCATGTCTCGAGCAGGATCAGCTCCGCTGCTGATTGCCATGGAGACATGACAAAGACACTCATCTCAGCATCACAGCTCATTCAGGAAACCAAACAGAACATGAATAGTGAACTTTTCGGTCAACCACTGACTTTGTCCCCCATACCCTTTAAAAAGAGGAGAAGATATTTTTTTTAAATATGTATAAATATATATATTTCTCATGCTGTGAAAAACAACAGACAGCATGTTTCCCATATGTGCATTGTTCTTTTTTCGGAAAAAAAATAAAAAACTCTCTGAGGATTATTTCCTTCTAAGGAAAGCAAAGCGCTTCCTCTGAGGACCAGATTCTAATTCCTGGGATGGGATCCCTTTCATGTTCATTACCTACACTTGCTTCCTCTGAAAACACCATGAAACCAAAGCGTAGAGATGCTATGATGCATTACCTTGGCGATAAACTGCAGAGGTCAAAGGTGAAGTTCCAGCTCAGTCAGTGGTCAGGACAAGGGTTTGACGGACAAAAATTGAGTGAATAGTGAGGCATAGCATGAAAGGAAGCAAAAAACGAATAGGCAAGTATATGGAAAAAAGAGGAGAGGAAATATTAGTGCAGCACAATTAACTGGGGGGAGGGGAAATGTGTTCAGGTGGCTGGGAGGGAAAAGCAAACCAATAAGACCCCATACCTTGGCGGTTTAACATCAGGTGCGCCAGACCTTGAGGGAAAGAACAGAAAAAAGGATACGAAAACAGGAAGTTCATAAAGAGGTTTGGGAGAACAAAAGCATTGTCACAATGTTGGACTGCAGTTTGTGACAGACATCCTGGGGAAGGTACGGATGTCAAAGTTCCAACTCAAATATAAAGGGGAAATCAAACTTAAACAGACAAACATCTCAAGGGAGGAGAGGGGGAGGAGGAGGCAAGGAGAGAAAAAAACATCTTGACCGGTGCAACTCGTTCAGGAAGTTGCTCACACAGATGCTTTTTTCGAATGGAACACATATTGTATGTTTACTTGATGCAGACAGAGTTAGAGATATGTCAGGTGCACACAGAATTTTCGAATCCATATTGTATGTTGAAATCATTAGTCGCACAGGTAAAATCCTGGGCTATGGTTTTTGAAGCCATTCTGTCTTATTTGTCTGTGTTTGCGGCGCTTTTAAATCTCTACACGAGAGGCTTTTCTTGAATGCTCAGCCATCCCAGCTGGGCCTACTTAACTCTCAGTGTGGCTGCTTTGTGTTAAAGGGCAGAAGCGACACCACTCCTTTCTATCTTTAGTGATCAGGACTCACAATGCTAACATGTGTTAGCATGTCCCTTACTAAGACGGTGACCAACAGTCATAAAAAAAGGAAAAATCCTAAGATATGTTGCAAATGATTCATTTTAAAGACTCACTCCGATGAAAATTGTGTTTCTGTTGTTTTTAACATGATGGAAGATATTTATTAAGAAAATTAAACTTTAATTTTCATTTCTGAGTATTTCTTTATTCATATGTGAATCAGTAGCAGATGAAAACTAGTGCTTGAAAAAGTCCACATTGCTTATGTAGATAATAAGGCCAAATAATAAGACGCACTGTCAATAATTGCTCTATTTTCAAAATGGTGTCTTATATGAGGTGCATCAAGCTATAAGGCATAATCAGAGAGAAATCTATCAGTCAGACTTTAATAACTGCATTCACAGTAATCCTAGAACTTGTTTGTAACACGCTACACGTTAGCCAAATAGTTAGCCAACTCTCAACCTTGTTAGCGATATGAAAAATAACAGACTGATAGGGCTAAAAAAACGTAGCTGTGACTATGCTAACTGTCAGGAGTGTTAGTAACACGTAAAAAAACAAAAGAAATTCCCATACAACACCGCAACTAACCGTTAACAGTGTGACCTGTGTTAGCAAATTCACACCTTGTTTGCAAAACTTAAAATAACGGACAAATACGGATGAAACAAACTTTACTGTGACTTGACTAACCCCCAACTTTGTTAGCAACACGTAGAAAAAAGAAAACATTCCACCCCTACATGTTAGCCGTGTTAGCAAATTTGTAATTCCCAATCTTGTTTGCGAAATGTACAATTACAGGCTGACAAAGCTAAAAACAACATAATTGTGTTATTAATATGTAAAAATAATTTAAAAAAACACATAGTCTGAAGCTGCTACTACATGTTAGCTGCATTAGAATATTCAATATATTTGTAACTCCCAATCATTTTTGTATAATGTAGAAAAATAGACAGATACGACTAAAAACAACAATCTGTGAGTATGCTAACTACCTAACGTTGTTTGTAATTCACACATTTAAAAAAAAAAGTCAGACACTGCTACTGCCTGTTAGCCTTGTTAGCATATTCACAATATTTGGAACTCACAATTTTGCCTGCAAAAATGTTCCATAGCGGACTGATACGGCTAAAACAAACATAACAGTGAGTATGCTAACTCCTTAACGTTGTTAGTAATGCGTAAAAAAATGTTTTAATAAGCACAGTCCGACACTGCTACTTAGTGTTAGCTGCATTAGCGTTTTCACAACATTTGTAACTTCCAATCTTGTGGGCAAACTATACAGTAACAGACTGTTACGGCTAAAAAAAATGTAACTGTGAGTAAGCTAACTCCTTAACGTTGTTAGCAAAAACGCAGTATGACACTGCTACTACGTGTTAGCATATTTACAATAACATCCAACCAAACTGTCAAACTGTTTAATTGGGGGTGTGAGGGGCTTTAAGATTTCAGAACAGAAAGTAAACAGAGAGCTCTCATCTCTGAGTGGCGGGAAGGGGGCGGTGCTTTGCATCAGTGGATCCGCCCACAACTTAGAGGTGAATTTCTAATGAACTCCTGCCTCTCTATGGAAAATGTGTCCTAGAAAACTATACGTTTTTTTTTTTTTGGTTAAAAAGTGCATTATCCTATTAAAAGACCATTGGGAACGCTTTGAAAATAGCTGAAAAGAAGATCGGAGTGGGACTTTAAAGTTTTTTTTCTCTGTGCTCCACAGAAATGCAGAACAATTTTCAGTTGGATCAAGCAGAGGTTGCACATCAAACCTCATGCTGCTCCTGCGGGGCTGGTGCCACGCAACACTTCCCCACTGCACCAGCAAGCACAAACAGCCATCGTCAGTGCATAAAGAGAGAGCCTCACACTAAAAAAAAAAAAGAAAAAAATCAAGTCACCTAAATTTCTCACACTTCCAGAGCCTTTTGAGTCATCGGGTAAAATCTTACAAAGGGGCGGGCCTCTGTGCTCATGTGTGCCACCTCGCAGGACTGGAAATGCTGTAAGTCGTAGTGTGGAATGGCCACGATTACCCTTGGGAGGGTCTTTGCCTGCCAACACGTAGGCTTTCACAGAGTGTGTTTTGCAAAGCCAGTGACTGCAGCTCTGCTCACACTCAGGATTCATCCGCAGCCCAGTCTGCACAGCAGACAAAGAGCTGCTATGTGCACCCAGAATGCAGTTTTCCCATCCGTGGCACGCCAATGTACCCATAAGCCCAACCAAGGGAGCTCAAAGTTTTGCTTTTATGTTTCTGCACACACTGAGCACAAATAGCTCAACTATTTTTTCACATTTTATTCCAAACTCTTAATCTTTTCTATAATTAAGATCAACTGTAAATGATCATTTTAAATGCATATAAAGCAATGTTTCTAACATTTTTCTTGTGTGGTGATAGAAAACTAACCAGCATCCTAAACCAATCAACTAACAAGTCCCACAGTAAACAAAGTAATCCTCAATGTGTGTTCCCAAAGAAATTGCAAAAAGTGGATTAGGAGTGGTGTTGCTAATGCCCTCTTTTTCTCTTTTTCTTTACTGAATATGTGCATCTTTCTTGGCCGTGCCTTCCATCCAAATCTCAGGGAGTGGGAATACAGAGATAACTGGCTAAGACCTGTGGAGAGCAGAGGCAGGGAGGAAAGAAAGAGCAGCCCTGCCCACCACTTATCTGAGCCATTTCTATTTTAAAAAGCTAAAATGCTGACAGAAATTAAACTACAATGCTCACATTTATTGGAAGATCGTCACCTGCTAGATGTTTCTGACCTCGCTCTTTACAAACAGAGCTTAAATCCTCCTGAGCTTATCTTTATTTCCTTTCTCTAATACAAATTTTTTATTCATACCCTTTATGGTCTTAAAAAATAAGATCGTCCCACTTGTAAATATTTGAATCCACAGAGAGAAGTTTAGGCTGTTTGAATTTGGATACAAATAAAATGATTGCTTTAATTCGTCTTAAAGACGTTCGTTCCCACGTGAGGTTTTCATACAAGTCAAAGCACATACAGGAAAAAAGCTTTTAAAAGCTTTTGAAATATGATTGCAGGATAAAATAATTGTGATGCTTAAAAGTATTTATTTGGAAACGCACAAACTTTGATGCTATTAGGGTATTAGGATATTTTTTACCCACGAAAATTCCAGCAATCAGCAGCCTGTAGAGCTTGGAGATTATGCCAAGGTCACTGCTGCTGGAACACGGACGCCCATCAGGAGCAGCTGTGTCCTGTCTGTCAAACATGCCTCCTTTGTTAACCTTTTAGCTCAGCACAACCGTGTTAAAAAAAGAAAAAATCCCAAAAAAACAGCAAAACAAAAGCAACTTGTGCGATGCGTGAGGTTGGTCATATGTCCCGGTGACTCCCCTCGCCCTATATCTGCCGTGTGACCAGGCCGTCCTTATCTCCCGTCCACAGACCTCAGAAAGCGTCAGGGGATGCTGCACTGTTTTGGCATGTGAGCGTGCCCCGCTGCGGCCTTTGTCCGCACAGATCGATGCAGCCCCATGAGCTGAATAGTGTAGATGAACAAAAAAAAAAAACTCACCTGCCATTCTCCACACGGCTTTAAAGCCGTTCCTCGCGAAAAAAAAAATGGAAAGATTATTCCTGCACCACTTGAAACACACAGCCATGACCAAATATAGCATTTGGGTTACCGTCTTTGTCACGTCTGAGGGGAGTAGGCGATGTAGGTAATGCACAGATGCTGATTTTAGCTGATGCTAGGGCAACGCTGAAGAGGCTCGGAGAAAGCGGCATCCTGTTACTGGGATTTTTCCTGCTGTCACTGTTATTTTCATGCGTTCTGAACCAGGGATTGTCTTCACGTCTCCCTATAATCCAGTAAACAGTCTGTTGAGTTCTGTCACATTAATATGTGGGCTTTTTTGTGTGTGGAAATCAGTCAGTGACGAAACTCCAAGAAGCACCTTAAAAAAAAACTCTCCAGTGTGACTAAAGCTGCTCAAAATTCTGGACTTTTGGTGTCAAAAAACTCAAGGGGAAGAATATCACTGGCGATTTCCAGTCTATTTTCCCGTCATATGCAGAGTGGTGTCAGTGATTTATAATGTGTAGCGGTGCAGAGCACCTTGTGCCAGTCTCCTGAGCATGCCGGATGCACTTTTGCCGGTCCGTTCTGGAGAGATGGATGTGTGGCCGTGCTGCCGACTAAACAAATATCCCTCCTCATATTCAATCTTCATTTCAGCTCGGTGTGTGGAGCTCATTACTGTGGAGGCTTGTTTAACTGTGGTCAGTTGAAATAATGAGAGACGTGTCTCCCGTTATGTCAAAGGACATTTTTCTCTCCTCCAGGATAAAAAAATAAAAAATAAAACATTTGCATTACTTGGGCAATGGTCACATTTGGCCAAAGGAGTCATTACACATATTGACCCTAGTGTGTAATGACATTCAAGACTAAATAAACCCTATAACAGTCATTTAAATGAGGCAAAAAAAAAAATAGAAAAGCTGCAACAGCCTCTTTTTGCTGCCATTTGTTGTTTGAATGCCGCACACACTGTTTGACACCCACGCACTCTGCAGACCTTCAGCCACCTTCAGCGCATTATTTATACAGCGAGCGTGCACCGCATTAGGCGCTTTTTCCTCCAGTGACCTGGTGACCGGAGATAGAACCTCTCCCTTCAGCTTAATTTGTTGGATGTCGGAACTGCAGTCCAAACTGACAATAGCAGCCTGATAACAACCACTCATAGAGCTAATATCCTTTGCAAAGAAAAACAAAAAAATAGTCAGAGTATCAACAAAAACAAAAATATCCTTGTTCATTAAAGATTCGACTTACCTTCTACTTCTTTCTGGACAACTACAGGAAAAAAAAAAAACAGGCATTTTTTTAGTGTTGACAGCAGAATAAAACATATTTAAATGTTTCAGCTTTATTGTCTACATTTCATTTGCAGAAACATCATGTTTTCTTCTTTTTGCATAATTCCACTATTGAAATGACTGATCTAAAGGTGGCAATAAAGACAGGCAGTAAAGGCGGTAAAGACCCCCGACTTTGGTCTAAGAGTCTCAAAGCAATTAAAACTCCGTGACTGGCATTTAAAAGAGAGAAACCTGAAGTGTTTTTCAAAAAGGAGAAAAAAAAAATCTCCAACATTTACGCTTTCTCTTCTGTACAGTTAAGAGTTTCAAAGCCGGCTTTATAATGCTAAATTCTTTGCCAGCTGTTCTGCACATTTTTTTTTTGCCAGGGTGGGGAGGGAAATGACATCCTCTTGGTGGCCTGTTTGATGTCTGGGTGCTGAAAACATGCAAACACCTTTCACATTAGAAAGCTGGTATCCTCTGTGAGGCGAAGATAACAGCCTGAAAGTGCAGCCGCACGGCAGCACGCTTCAAGTGGGCTTTATTGATTATCCTCTGCGGCTCATTGAGGGTATGGACTGTATGTTCGGAACAGGATATTAATGACGTGTTTCATTTCAAATATGTGCAGAGACGTTCGCAGTACAATGAAGGAAAGGGGAGAAGGCTGTGATGAAAAGCTCCTGAGACTTTAAAGGGACATCTGAAAGCCTGTATCATATTCACCTCAATAGAAATCGGGGATTTTAGTGGCAAAATAGATTTTTTAACTGATACAGAGCTTCTCTTGATCAAAACACTATCCGACCAATACTGTAAAGCTACGTTCACACTAGGCTTAGAAACATGCGTTCAATCGACCACTTCCAATAAAAAGTAAATGGAAAAGTTTTTACGTCAATTTTCCGGCTCTATGTAAAAACATGCAGCATTTAAATTTAACAGTGACAATGGATGGCATCTTTTTTTAGTAATGGAAGTGGTACCCGTTTGAAAATTGATCATGAAGGAAAAAAGAATAGCCGAGGAATTATAAACGACACCAAGTCTTTAATATAGGGCTGCCACGATTAGTGGTATAATCAACAACTTAAAATAGCTGGCGACTAATTTAATAGTCAATTAGTCGTTACTTTAAATTTTTTTGAGTCAGAGTGTAGTAAAGTTGAAAAAATCTTTGAGTGCTCAGCAACAAAAAATGCACTTTTATTTATATTTGAGTCAGTGGGACGAGAACTTTATCTTTAGTGTAAAATAGTTCCTTTGTTTCAATTTAATACCAGAAAATGAAGGACAGAGACAGCACGATTCATTAAAAGGTTAATAAACTATTATCTTCATTTACTTTATTTTTAGTTAGTTTAAAGCTAATGATGGTTATTGGTTAATATTTGTGTTTTATATCCACTTTGCGCATGACCCGATTAGTCGACTAATTGGAAAAATAATCAGTGATTGGTCGACTATTAAAATAATTTTGTGTGGCAGTCCTAATTTTATATATCGGAATAGAGAAAAATCTATTTTTAGGTGCTTCAATTTTGATCCATAAATGATTCGGAATCATTTGATAAATTTTAAATAATCAAGAATCTAAAAATGTATGTGATTTAAAGTAAAAGTAACAAGTGGAGTTAAACCAGTTTTTTTGCACACAAACATGGCTGACCTTCCAGATCTCGTCATCTGACTTCACTTAAAGCGACGCATTGGAAGAATTTTGGCTTTCATAGTGTTGAGGGATAACAGTTTCCTCCTGAATCGTGATGGAATCGAATCAGAAGGTGCCTTAAGATTCCCACCTTAGTATTGGATACAGTCCAGTGTGAACACCATATGCTAAAAGCCCATTCAGGAACCTGCATTTCGCGCATTCTTGAACACGTGGAATATGTCTACGTAGCACAATGCCTGATTTAATTTTAACGTTGAGCCATACCAACTGGACTTCTTGTGCTGTCTTGCTATCCTTCGATTGATGTGTTATCCCTTCCATGACAAAGGTGGACAAGATTTCATGTCTACCATTGACACCAGTGAAAATCAAAATTCTTTGAAAAAAAAAGCTCCAGATGACCCAACTCCCAACGTTAGCATACCATGGATGGCACAAGGGATGAGACGCCACTTAGAAGAGCGCGAATTGTTTCAAAAGAAGACAATTTGCTACAGTTGCTACCACTCAAACTAAAAAGGAGCCTCCATCAACATATTGCAACACATTATGTGGGGAACACGCTGAAAAGGATACAGAAATATGATAAGCTAAAAAATGCCTACGCCTGATTTACACTGGTCTGTCTGTGGTCCGTCTCTGTTGCGTTGAAAAAATGTTATAAAACAATCTACAACGTTCATTAACCAATCAAAATGCTTATAACGTCTCCGTCATGTCTGCGTCTGTCCTGTTTCTATCCAACACAAGCTTCACGCAGGAGCGGCCCTGGGCATACACACATGCCACGGCTCGACAAATAAGGAGTATAGCGCATCTGCATAGAATATGTTGAAATAGGTGTTTATTTATTTTAATTGTCAAGGATTAAATAATAACCACCTAAAACACCTCTCCCCTAACTGGAACGCGAATCCCCAACCTCTACAATGTCCTAATATTTGATGAGCAATACACAGGATGGTAGATGCTTTCCAGTGTTTAAGGTTTAAAGATTTTTGTTGTTAAGGATTCAAACAGAGAAAAAGAAAAATGAGATTGCCAGTTAAATTATTCTTTTCTAACAAAACAGAAAAAATGAGGAGGGGGGGGGGGGGGGGGGGGGGGTTCCAAGCAATTAAATGTAATTAAAACAGACAAACCTCTGCTTTTAGTCTGTTTTTCCCTCCATCTCCTTCATTTTTTTAACTTAAAGCTGTCCCTGAGGGATTTTTTTCCTGAATTTCCATCCTTAAAGCTTTAAAGAAGCAGCCCCCCACCACCACCACCAAGCTTTGACAGGGGCTATCTCAGGCAAGAAGGGGTGCAGCATAGGGCAAAATTATCATGTCAAACTTTTGAGTTATTTTATTTGTTTTTAATTAAACATTTTTCAAACATTTTACATAAAATAAGTAGTGTGTTTAACTGAAAGATAAAAAAAATCCTTGCAATTTGGCGCACCCTCTAAAAGAAGATGCCCAAGGCGGCCGCCTAGCGTGCCTATGCCCAGGTCCGGCCCTGTGCAGGAGATCTATTTCCAGTCCGTCTACACATCGAATAAAAACTTTTGTTTACTTTGAAAATACAATTGTATTAAGTTATATTTTATATTTAATGTGATGTGCCCACGTGGTTACACACGTTAACACAGTTGGTAACACCATCATCCATTTTCAATTAAAGAACAGTGACTCTAGGAGTTGGAGAAAGGGACAAACTACTCCACTTAGGGGTGGCAGGACAAACCACTTCCCCGGAAGCCGAGGGGGAAGGACAATGTAAACTAACTGACAGTCGTGAGACAGACTCCCCACACAACGTAAGGGAGACACACTGCAGACAGACCACTGTAAATCCGGTGTAAGAGCATAAAATACATTATTTAGCTGTTGCTCTTTAATTTTCATCCTTTAGAACCATTAGTTTAATAAATTCAGCATACAGTGTCACTATTTAAATTTGCAAAAAGGAAAGCATGCTGTGTTTGACTCTGCTAAAAATACATTGCTCTGCAAACAGAGGGATGATCTTCTCCTCACCTTCGTTGCAGTACCTTCCCTGGTAGCTGGTACTGATGCAGTTGCACAGCACCTCTCCTTGATCGATGGAGCAGATCCCTTTGTTGCTGCAGGGAGAGTCTGTGGCACATATGTACTCCAGGTCATTGTGGACCGCCTGACCGTCCAGCAAGATGGGGAGCGCCTCGCCCACTTTCAAATTGCTGATGAAGCCCTGAAATGGCGGCTCGTATTTGACGGTGCTCGAGGTCAGAGCGGAGAGACGCACGTCTGGCGAGATGCCTCCGACGTATAGGTCACTGGCCACCACCATCTCTTTCCTCTTGGACTTCACCTCGGCCGCTTTCTCCTCATTATCCACTACCAGCCTGGTCTCTCTGTGGTTGCGGGTGAGCGTGACTCTGTGCCAGCGCTGGTCGTTGATGTGCGTCTCGGTGTGCAGGAAGGCTGGCTCAGCGCAGTGGATGGTGAAGCGCAGTTGGAGCCGGCCGTCCACGAGCAGGAGCTCCAGGAAGTCGCAGTTCCCCCCATCGTCTAGATATAGCACCAGGGCCTTGGTGATGTTGGTCTTCAGGATAAAGCTGAGCTCACCTGTCACCTTTGCGTCCCACTGGCCATAGCGCGTCCACTGGCCAGGAACCCCCTCATATTCCAAAGCTAACCCACCTAGAATTGATCCTGCTACAAGCAAGAACCAGTAGACTTTGCCTTTATAGCTGCCCATGCTGGTTACTGACTGTTATTTTCTTCTGGCTTTCGTTTGGCGTCCAATTCAATCAACAAGTCAAAAGTATTTTCTACAGTTGCTTTGTTATCAGACAAAATACACAGAAATAAGACTACTTGTCCAGTGAAGAAGTTCGTCTAGCCCTGACTTTCTCTCTTGACTCTTTTGGTCATCTCTTAGCACCGGCGGGACATCGCAGACTGCTATGCATCTACTTAGGCTGAGCTGACATAGACAACAAACAACACGGCTGATCCAAAAGACTGTGGGCTTCTTCTTCTTCGCCATCCAGTGTCCTGGGCTCCGTCCAGCACTGTTTCCGTCAGTTCTCCATGGGTCGTCTAGGCATGTCGCCTAGGTACGGCCTTCACTCCGTCAGCAGCCCATCATCCTAACAACGACAGAAAATGTATATTGAACAGCTAAAAGTGTTGCATTGCATGCAAAGCTGAGAGATTAGCATTCATTGTGAAGTAAATAATAGGATTGCCACAATTTTCGGTTTACAGGCGAAGTTTAGTTTTAGCCAAGGGTGTCAAACTCAATTGCACAGGGAACCAAAATCCAAACACACCTTAGGTTGCAGCCGAACAGGTTAAACATTTGTTGAACACACTAAAACAAAATTTTTTAAACTTTAAAAACTTAACTTTAAAACATTACTATGAAATAATTAAATAAATAAGCGCAAGATAATATCGGGCCATTAATAACAATAAAATAAAATGATCTAGAGGGACGGATATGATTACCCAGAGGGCCAGAACCAGCACCCGGGGTTTGACTTGGACTTGTTTGGTCTAAGCCAACTGGAAGGGTTGTCTTCATTGTAATTTGCCAAGTCGTCACATGTTGATGTTTGGTTAAGGACCTTCTTGTATTACTTTTTGCTGTTTTGGGAATCCCCAACACATTGTTTTTTTACATACAGGTTGTTTGTGAAAAATCAAGGGTCCACAACCCCGGGACGCGGAACTGGATGAGCACCGGTCCTTGGGACATGTCCAGTAGCGGTACCCTAAGGAATTGATGCATTTCTAGTAAACTAAAAGTAAAAATCTTTAAAAGAGAATTCTATACTGCTCTCATCCTTGGTGGTCCACTTCATCACTCAACATCAAGCCGAATAGAATTTTTCCTTCCAAGACCCATCCCAATGAAAATTGTATTTTAAACATGTTCTTGTATAATTTTTCTGATAATAAAATACATATAAAGTGGTATTTCTGAGTATTTCTTTTTTTTTTTTGTTTAAATCATTATAAATCAGGAGCAGGTGGGAAAAAAATGCATGTATTGTATTTGGGATGTAAAAAAATACACCAGGCGGGCCACAAGCTCCCTGATCCACTCGGTTCTGATGCATCCACATGTAGACAACTAGATCCATGAACGTCTTGGTTTTCCTTGTGCAACGTGGAGTCTGGATCACAACTGTAGGGCTCAATAACTCAGATGTTGCTCACCATTTTTGTTACATCGGTAACAGGTTATGGGTGTGAGCGGCTGTAAGCTAGCAGGAGAGCGTGTAAGTCATGGGTGTCCAGAGTGGGTCCTGCGGACCAAATTTGGCCCACCAAAGGTAATCTTCAGGCCCGCCAAGACGTGGTTGCGGAAACCGCAGTGTGTTTCGTTAAAACTCGTAACCCGTTTCCCATTGATTCTCTATGATGTTCCAAAACTGTACGGCTGTAATATAGGTTTGTCCTTTGGGTGGCGCTGTTAGCACTTTCTTTGCAGCTATGGGTGAAACAGGCCGGTGAACCCTTGTTGTTGAAGGTTTCAAAGACAAATATTACTTACTTTTTATTCTTACTAATGTGCATTATCTTCATGAATACAGAATCAAATCTAATTAATTAAACCATAATCTTGATTTTCTCCTTTTTTTATTTAATTGCGTGCAAAAAAATATTATATTTGGCCTCTGGAATGATATCCCATTTAGATTTTGGCCCTTTGAGCAAAAAAGTTTGGGCATCCCTTGTGTAAGCAAAGAGCTCTCAGCAGTAGTGAGGGGAAAAAGGGGGCGGAGTTTTTGTGCAGTTTTTTTTTGTGTCCTTTTTCTTTAATTTGGCTAAAAACAGCATAACTATAATTATAAGACTGCTGGGAAAGCTTTGCTATATTTAAAAAAATGATCGTAGTGTGTCTTTTTATTTATTTATTATTTTTATTTATTATTTTTATTTCAATTTCTTTATTTTTTACTTTTTTATTTTATTTATTTTAATTTATTTATTTTTGTTAATTTACTTGTTTTTTTGTTGTGTGTCATTAAGATCAGCTTTATTCTAAAAGCTGTTTGCGGAGGTGGCTTTTATAGGACTTTATTGGATTGGATTAGTGCAATCTATTGCCTCTCTTTTCTCTGCAATACAAAGTCCCTGGAGCCGCCCGTGCTCCCTGGACTCAAACTAAGACGTTAACTGAGCGGCACATGCCAGCCAGAAGCCGGGGGCGACGAAGAGGAAGAGGTTCATGTTCGAGGCAAACAAAACGCGCAATAAACTCCAATGTTTTGTGACAACAAAGAAGGGCGTGCCTCTCAGGCCTGCGAGCGGAGAGGCGCGCAGATGCCTCTGGGTGAGTGGAGAGATGGCGTGACTCATGATTGGCATTCAGGCTGCAAAACCTGGTGTCAAGCAGAAATGACACTGCAGGAAATTACACACACAAAAAAATACGTGTTTAAACAATGAACACGGCTTTTATTTACTTGTCAATAATCTCCGGAGACCGAGGCAGGGACGGATGGAATTCAGCAGGAAACTCCAATCTGCAGGTGCAGCTTGACACAGGCTCGCGTCTTTGTGCCAAAGAACTCTTGCCGCCCAAAACCAATTAAAAACCCATAAAAAGGCAATAGAATCACAATTAAGTGATCAACACCAAGATCAGCTGCTATAATTAAACAGAGTGGAACAACTATAGATGTTCGGGAAGCTTTTACAGCCCTCCATTTATCACAGCTGAACTGAGGAACATTTAACAAGCGATTCCGAATGCAGGCTGTCCTGCGAAGGCTGGGAATTTCACATTCCGGCGGCCGCTTTTCGCTGAATTTAATGCAGCACTTCCTTTGTAACTTACCGATCTACTGCTGTCCAATAAGTCAAGGGCCAATAATTCCAAGCTGCTCTAAATAATTGGTGATTCTACGAATAAAAGGTTTACAATTAAAGCCAACTCCCTAGAACCGTGCTGAAATCAAACTGAGCAATTTACCTTTTCTTTATTTGTGTGTGTGTGTGTTTCTATCCGTTTGACTTTTTCAACATTCAAACTTTTTCTGATTCGGGGTCGTAGATGTCACGAGGGTTCACCCCAGCAAATAAATCAAAGTTTCCCTCTGAGGTGCCATGCGGCTGCAGGCTTGAAGAAAAGCCCTCTGATAGATGGGTTTATCATGGGAATAGCTGCATCCTGGAAGGTCATAAAAACTGACACTTTCCCCACAGGATGAATTGCTGTTTGCCAGGGTCAGGGGATGGCGTGTGAAAGGTTTTTTTCAGATCCAATGCCCAGGCCGGATGGTCAGCTGCAGCCTGAGCTGACTCTGAAAAACCCCCTGAGCGTCACCTCAGAGTCTCTGCACTGCTGCTAAACTCTTCAATAGTCCTCAGAAACGGATCAGATTAAACATTTAATCTCTATTCTGAAACAGATTGAACAAACAAAAAAAATTTAAAGTTGTAAGTATTGTTTTACGGCCTCCTTTTTGGCCAACCCGACCCCCACAATCTTCCTCTCTGCCCACCTGGTCAGAGCTGTAAGTGACAAATTCATGCAAAAATTTTTTTCAAAATGGCAGCTTTTCTGTTGGCTTTATCTCCGTAGCAACCATATTGTTTTTTGGTCGCCTGGGGGTAACGAACAAGTCTATGTAATTTTCAAAAGAATCTGCAAAATCTACAACCTTAGAATACCAACAGTTTTACCCAAGTAGCTTCCCAATGATGCTTGAGAAGTTAGGAACTAATAGATTGAAATTCCTAGAAGTTTGTAGAAGGTAGTAAAGGGGATTTAAGAAAAAAAAAACAAGATGGTAGCCTCTTCCAAGATCAAAGTTCAGGGAAACGTTGGTTGCAGTGTAGCTTTAAGATAGCGGCTTGTGTGTAAAATTCTGTCAAAATCGCTTAATCAAAATTTTCCTTTCCCATACTGTGTAAAAATGTGAAATTTCACACTTTGCCACAACAAGCTGTAAGTTCTGTGGCCATCCCATAATAATTTGAAAACATCCCTTGAATACCCAAGACATATTCAGTTTTGTTAGTGGATTTAGAAATCGTTTTTTTATTATCATCATTAGGGATTTTGGCCCCATTCACTTTCTGACGGCTTCTCCCCTGTGATGTCATCATTTTTTGGGGGCGGGTCTTTTTTGAAATGTATTTTCACCAGGTACTAGGTCTGTCCAAATTTTTGTGAGTTTCTGAGTTTGTGGTGGGGGAAATATTTTCACTCAAAGGTGCAGCAAGAAAGACGAAATAAAAACCCACGGGAAAAGTTTCCCCAAAAAAACCTTAAAATAAAAACACATAATCAAAGCAAGTACGTTTTAAAGGCCTCGTGCGGTGAAAATCATGATTTTTCTAAAACTGCAATAAAACATTAGTATTTATGTCACAAATGAACCCCCGTATAATTATTTTGTCATCCGCGGCCCCGTGCACTCTCTACAAGCGTTTAAAAATAGCGCGGTCGCTCAGATTTTCTGCAGCCTCCGATAAGTAGGTCATAGGTCGTGTGACGTCACAGCAGGAACACACAGCTAGATCCCCTATTGTTGTGCTGACTTTCTGGGCTTACTGACTTACTTCGCATGATAGAATTCGGACTTCCGTGGATTTGGGGATTTATCCGGATAATGGTGAATAGGTGTGTTGTATTTGGGTGCTCTAATGTGCCAAGAAGGGGGTCTCCCTTCACGAATTTCCCGTGAAAATGAAGGAGAGGGAAGACATGGAAGAGGTTCGTGTGTGTCGGACGAGGATGCAAAAAGGTTTGAAAAACAGGCACAATGCCTATATCTATATATATATATATATCTATTTACTTTCTTGTTGTTGTGAGATGAGTGTGTGCTCCAACTTCTGCATCTCAGCTTGTTACGAAGCTGGGGGGGGCGTGTGCATGTGAGGAGCAGCGCGCTCTGAGAGGAGCGAGAAGAGAGAGCGTGCCGCAGAGAGAGCGCGTGCTGCGGAGACAGGAAAGGAAAGGGGAGGGGCGCGCGCGCCAGTTAGCGTGCGGAAAGTTGTTCTCGAGTTTGTTCTGCAAGTTAAAGTAATAAAAGTTCAGTTCCTCTACAATAGCTAAGTATTCGGATTCGCATGATCCAAAGAATCTGATGATCAGAAAGCTCGGCTCGGCTCCGCCCACCACCACAGCGGGTCGTCATCATCTGCTGCGCCTTTGCAGCCGTGTGATTGACATTTATCTTCCGCCTTATTTTATTGAAATAAAATATTGCTTTTGCCCAAAAACAACTGCAAATAAATGCCACATTCCTGATTTAATTTAATAAAATGTCAGGCTAAAATTTCAAGGACGTTTAAGTTTATTTAAGACGGAGTTTTATATTATGCTTTATATTACCTGCGCACAGCTGCACGGCAGGAGGGAGTCTGCGCTTGTTTGAAGCCGTTCTGCTTTGGATTTAGGAAGATAAAGGCATTATTTTTTTATTACTGAAGTACCGCAATAAGCACCGAAAGGGAACCGAAACCGAAACCAAAGCAGCACCGGAACCGCATCAGATCCCATCGGTGCCCAAACCCTACCGCTAACGCTGTGTGAGCTTTCCCTATCGTCATCCGAAGCCCCGGTATCCTCAGATGAGGAAACCTCCGGCTCAAATTGGTAGGGCTGTACACCCTCTGAACCCTGTGTAGTTAAAATTTCCCTGTTTGATGAAGGGTCATCACTTTCATCCAAAGAAATACCATCTAAATCGTGGTCTACGTCGCTTCCCAGACCGTCCGCCATTGTTGTTTACACTCTGGGATCCCTGACGTGACGTCACGCGCAGCCCCCGCCCATCACCTCCTATCACCCAAATTTAAAGCTGTGCAGGACCATAAAATGATCAATAAAATCGCCCTGGATCATTTTAAGTGAATATTTTTATCAGATTCGTTTTCTAAGACCCATTGACTTTCTAAATTTAAAAAAAAAATTTGCCACTGCACGAGGCCTTTAAGAATGTTTTCTTTCGGTATTATTGAAGCATTTTGATTACATTGTGTGAAATAAAATATGTCTGAGTAACGAAACTGAATCGTTTTTTTTGTTGGTTTTTTTTTGCATTTTCAACCATTTTGTAATCAGAGAAACAGCAGGAAAAAGGTTCAATTTCCATCTGGAATGCAGCTGATTTTTGTAAGAGCTTTATTTAGAGCCTTCACGAAATTCTAAATGTTAAGAAGATATTTCCCAGTGGCCATCTAAAAGATTTTCCAAGCTTAAATGAATAACTTAAAATAATAAGATCTGAAAAACAACAGAACAAACATACAGTAGGTCCTCGCAATTTTCTTGTTTTTAAAACCAAAAGCTGCCTATTGTAAGGGTTTGACATCGTTTGTAAGAACAGGCGTAATGGCGAGTGCTTCAGACAGTTTCTGCGGGAACTCTTCCACAATCTTCGGTTGATTCTTAATACGAAATGACAGAAATAGTTGAGCAAAGAATGTAAAATAATAAAAGGCATTTTGGCAGAGAATTTCAACCCTCAGCTGCTTTGTCTGCTCAGCAGCTCACAGCTGGACGGTCACAGCATGAAGACTGCAGATGAGTCACACATCACACAAAGACTTCTCCTTCTCAGCCTATGTTCTGCCGACATGCGTTTCCTTGTGTCTTTTAATATATTCATTACTTTTTGTGTGGCTTATCTATAAGAGACACTGATGGCAGATCGGAGAGCTGGGACCCCACAGAGGCTGTTTTCCTACCAGAACCGTTTATCCGAGACTGCTAAAGCTATGCTAGAGCAGCGGGGTAAATCAGTAACAACGTTCCTCCAGTTTGGTATGGTCGCCCCATCAACAGAACCGCGAGGAAGACTTCGAAAGCAGAGCGGGATCTCCCGAATCGACCTTAGTGGAACTCCTGCAGCTACTACTCAGAGAAAGGACAAAAGGATGGGCTGAAGGTTCAGCAGGTACTCATTACACATGTGTAAGTATCACACAGAGTTAACATTGGAGGGAATGAGACTCAACCCTCTTTTTGTTGCTGTTACTGAACCCACCCCCTGCTGACACAGAACAGCAGGGATGATGGTGAGATGCTCAGGAACTTGTCTGTAAACACAGCTGTGATCCTAGAGACTCACACTCCACCAATAAACAGGTTAGTGGTGAGAAGAGAGCTAGAGGTGGTTTAGTTATGACAACCCTTACGACTTGATAGGGGATCTCTGCAGGAATAAAAATTGACAAACTTGCAAGGTAGCCTGGACAAAATAGCATTGGGATTGACCGCTCAGTAAGCCTGCAGAACAAAAATATTCTTGCACATTTTTTTCTGCAGGCAGTATGTCGTAGTAAACACTTATACAACCAATGAGGGTAGGTATAAAGTAGGTGAGACACGGGAATATCGTACACATTTTTGATTTTGTTTACTCCCTTAAATCCTGCAGAATGCACAAGGACTCTGTTAGTGCACACTCCTAGCTTGCAACCAACCAGAAATAAGGATATAACCAGAGAGTAGTTTGTCTTGGCATCTTACGGACTCCTAGGTATCACCAGCACACTCTGTACATGCAACATTTTCAGGTCTTACATCAATAGTTTTACACCAATGAATGGTCAGTAAGGGACCACTACAAGAGTATGGCACAAGGGTACCATACGAAAGAGTAGTTTGCATGCAGAAATCATAAGTGCGTACAAAGTACATTAACCTTATAAAGCTTAAGTCAAAATTTCACAATACACTTACCACAAGCACGACAACCATACATTCCATTTTAAACAAGTGGGAACAGAAAGACAGATCTGTCCTTCCCTTGATTATTGATACTACGTTCACACCGAACGCGATTTGTGGGATAAGTCCGAGGGCCAGAGAGATGCTCGCGACCTCTCCAGGGTGTACCCACCTTCGTCTAACAGTAGCCAGGACGGGCTCTGGCAACCCAGCGGCCCCAGTGTGTTAAGAAAATGGATGGAAGTTCAGGGCAGAAATGCTTGCATTGGATTAGTACTCTTTCCGCAGATCGAGTCACTGAAAACGTCAGGTGCACAAAGCTGAGTTCCTCAAAGTGCGTTCTAGGACTTCAGATCGTATCTGTACCATTGACTTAACATTGACCCAATGCCATGCAAACCACACCAGGTGTGAACGCAGCATTATTCATATGTAACCTTTCTGGCGTTGACCTGTTTGCTTGCTGGAAGTTTTTGGGTTCTCCGGGCCCATGGAGGGTTGTAGAGAGAAGGGGCTGCATCTCAAGGGGAGTGCGGGTGTGTCTTATAGTTGAGGCTTGTGAGATATATTGACGTTGAGATTGGGGTCATCTGGACCCCACAAGACAGACCACAGAATTTTTCTTTTCAATTATATTTGACTTTCACTAGTGTCCATAGCAGACATGAAATCCTGTCTACCTTTGTCCACATTTGTCATGGGATGAATAACATGTCAATTTAATGCTTGGGTCATCTGGACCCCATAAGATAGCACAAGGATGTCATGAAATTGGAACAAACCATTCTTCTGCATGTGGTAAGTGTCACGTTTGGTGACGCATAAGGTGTTCTTTACACGGACATCTAGACAGTAAAAAGGTGCTCACATTAACGCCTTACTGACCACATTGCTAAGTGCCAGTGCCCGTTTTTCACCCGCAGACAGCCTATATCCACCATGAGAACAGTTGTGACAAAGGCATAAGATTCCCCTTGAATCAGTCGCTCCTTTTTATGGCCTAAAACCCACAGCACCAGTATTCAATCAGCCCCCATTCAAATAAATTGGACTAAACCTTGTCAGGCTTGTCAGATCAACAATTCAACTTGGAATTTTACAAAAATATTGGTGACAGCCTGCAAAAAAGTAGCAAGTACATCAAAATCAAGAAAGTTTGTCCTCCCATAATGTCATGTTTGTTGTTTTATTAAAGTTAGATATATGAAGCAGCTATAATTAAAGCCTTGGGTCTTAATTGGTTCAAATTCTAGAGACTTTGATCTTATCGTCATGTTTTCCTGTTGATTATTTCTTTCTTTTGATACGTTTTTTTTTTTCTGCGCCCGTGGCTGTCACTGTACAGCACGAATGCAATGTTCTGCCACGGATTTAAAATGCATCACTACATTGATTTAATCAAATATGGCAACTCCGAACGCTCGTCAGCGAGGCATCGTGCCGTATTGTTGTGTGGACGGTGTTGGCGGAAGACAGCTCAAGGTCTTCTCATCTTGGGGCACGCATCAGTTTCTCCTTAGTGCATTTATAAACTGCAAGAGCTATAAAGTTATTCCTCTTAACTACATTTATTCAAAGGCTTCCAATAAGAGGAATGGAGCATATGCAGCCAATGCATCTCAGGGCTATTTTTTCTCTCAAGCTAATAGAGGACCAGAGGTGGCTGAATATCCAGTCATTTTCCTAATGGGGCCTTTGAGACTATGAGCGCAATTCCAATCGGCCTATGGCAGCCGGCACAAGGAAAGCTGCACTGAAAATGCACGCCCAATCTACTAGAGCTATGGGCGCGTCGTGGATTTGTGAACCAAGTAAAAGTTCTGTGGCGAGGAATGACTCTGCTCCACACCTCTGTAATTATTCTTTCTCACCCAGACGAGAGCCTCATAGCTTGAGTGATGCTGCAAGCCAAACAGGACATATCTTTTAGATTTTAATTATCAACATGAATCACAAACGAATTCGTAGAGTCTGGGCATTTTAGCGTGGGATCCACCCCCACCTTCCCTGTGTGGGTGAAGTAATTCCACCAAGAGCGGACGCCACTCATTCACAACTCCCGACTTGTGCTTAAACAGGATTTTTTTTATACAACTAGATCAGATAGTAAACTCTGCCAATAATAGTTCATGAAGAATCTGCTCTAGTAATTATAGAAATAATTACATTCATACAGCGCTGCTCCTCTTTAGTTAAGAACTTAATTTGATCTAAACTTACCAAAAGTTTCAATTTAAACATCCTTTCAAATTTCATTATAATAGCTTGAAAACATTGAATATTTCATCCAAATCTAATATGATGACTTTTTTATGTTTCATTTTGTAAAATAAAAAGTTCAGTATTTTGAGAGTTTCCATTATAAAATTGAACCATTAAGTCAGACTGAATTCTACCATTTGTGGTTTGGAAATGGAAAGCACCAGTTAGGATGGAGCAACCACCTGCAATCTTCTCTCTAGCAGCGTTAACTGCTTTATATTTACGACGTACCAAGAGCTAAGCAGAAAAGAATGAGCTGCCGGAGGACTTCTATTGTTGCTAGCTTCACCCTGCAGATGCCGTGACAGTCCAACTTTAAGTGGAAAGGCTTACCTGAATTGACCTGCTAAACCGTACCAGACTGTATTGGAAACAAGACTTAAAAGTCCCACTCCGATCATCTTTTGATCTATTGCGGAAGTGCTCCCTGTTGTCTTTTAATTATGATTATGATGTTTTTAGCCCAAATCAAAAACCAGTCTAGTACATAGTTTTTACAAAGCGTCTGAAATTCACCTATAAAAATTGTGGGCAGTACTGTTGACAGAGCAACCCCATTTTATTGCCTATAGGGACGTCCCGATCTGATCATGTGGTCATAAATTGGCCCTGATGACATAGTTTAAGGCTCGATCAAAATCTGATATGGCATCAGTAATCGAATATTTATTTCTTATTATTTTGATAAGTGCTATGAATTTTGAACCTATTATTACAGATAAATACTCTACTAGAAGTCAGCATGTTTTTAACTGATTGTGATATTTTATTGCCGTAGAGCTCATCGGAATACAGCAGCAGTTTGACCAGGAAGAACACAAAAACAATTTGGTAAAGTAAGCAAGACAATAATAGTTAACAATTTTTTAATAGGTGATAGTTGCGCTATTTTTATTGTTCTAGCATTGAAAAAAGTGAAACATTGGATCATTTAACAAAAGTTCTGTAATTTGTTACATTTAAGATTATTAGCTTTCATCAAATTAAAAATTTTAGTTGAATGTTTACTCAACATAAAAATGCAATTTGGTTTAAAAAAAGTAATATTTTAAATGGAACACATAACAGAGCTTTCATTATCTGATCCAGCGTTTCACTTTTTACAGAGTACTTCACAGAAATGCTGTTTAAATGATGAAAAGATGGTTAATAAAATAATAACAGAGGACAATCTGATCAGGTCTTCAAAATTGTTATTTTTTTTATATTTTACAAAAGTAAGGGATAGGAACTCTGTATTGATAGATACTCAAAATCAAATGACTCAGTTTGGGATTGGGGCCAAAAAACATTTATTGGGACATCTGTAATTTTCTGTGTAAAAAATTTGAACTTTTTCATCTGCTCCTGATTAACAGCTATTTAAATCTTTAAAAAAAAATCAATTTTAAGCTTAATTTTCTTTGGATATGTCCAAAGAAAATTTACAAGAACATGCTAAAAACTATACATGTTACACAGCCAGATACATAAAAAGGTTGAGCTTCAGGTCTTGTAAAATTTTATCACATATTACATTTGAATTGTGTGATACTAACAATGACTATTAAACAAATATCTATTTTCATGGATTTAAAAAACAACAACTTTAAAAATCAATGAGCTTTAAGTTATATGTTTCTACAAGGAAACTAAATCCCTTTGTTGATCAAACCTATTGTTATAGACAAAATGAAATATCACAGCAATAATGTTGTGCATTAAAGGATCAAGAGGCACACTTGTTTTATAAAACCTTATTTATCCAGAAAAATCCCACAGCAGAGCTCCTCTACAGAGAAAGATCCACTTCACCCTGACTGGATTCCTTTGAGTGTCTTTCCAGTGGAGATGTTTTGGACACAGAGAAGTGGCCTTGACTATAGAAAAAGAATTGGATTCTTTTTTTTAGCTGGCCCCGAAATACCTTTAATAAGGACCTTTGGTACAATGAATAGTATTCTGCAAACAAAAAAACAGTCATCTTCAAAAAAAATATCTAATCCAGAACTGTTAGTTGTAAAATAAAAAAATAGAAAGAATAATAAAATGCATCATAGATGGCGTGATTTAGACAGATCTGAACATCTGTGTTTATGCATATTGAGCAGATAATCTTCAATCTTGTTTGCAAATATGTGGACATTCAGTTATGCTGACAAATACCACCAATGTCATGAATATTAATGAATCTTTATATAAGCTGATGGAGGTTGTGGTTCTTTGAACAAAAAAAATAATAATAATACGAGCATAAATGCTGTCTACAGAAATTAAAGTTATAAATAGGATTTTCATGCAAATGTAAGATAGTGAAAGACAGGAGGGTGTGGGGGTGAAGCTGTCACTCAGGCACTGATATTGCCTGGGGAGCTACAAGCAAAGTTACAAGGACAGTACCCGCCCTCCACCCTGCAGCACCCAGGATGAAGCCACAGAAGGTTGCTCAGCTGTGCGGGGTCGATCTAACAAGCTGCTGCCTCAGTCTGGCCCAGCTGAAGCCTTTTGCTTTGTTTACTAGATGCCTATAAAAGCAGCCTCAGTAAGCTGCTGCTGCCTCACTTGGAATAGATGCCCCTGTCTCTGATTCTGCCAGGCGTGCCCTCAGTCCACCACCAACCTTCAATGTGACGTCCAAACTCAGAGTCTGTCAATATTTCAACTTTGTGTTATGATAAGCCACAACCTTTTGCCTTGACCAGAACTGGTATTTCTGAATATTAAATGCCTATGAAATTGGATACAGTTAACATTTAAAATTTCAGAGGACGACTCTGAGACTACAACCTAAATGAACAAAGTTTGAATCTACAGAGCAGAAATTTAGATAATCCATCTGCATCAATGGCCTCAAAAGATACTGGTCTCAAGTTACAAAGCGTAACATTTCATAGTGGATCAATTGTTTTATTGATTTCCTTAAATAGCCTAAAAACTGCTGGGGTGTGGATGATTTTGAAGCCCTTGACATCCACTGCTGAGTCTGCAAATTATTTTGTAAGACGTTTCAGTGGATTATGCTCACTGACTGCATGTATAGATGGTTATTAGACCAGATTATTGTCATACACCAATGGAAAGTCTTACACCAACAGACGGTGTAACACCAATGGATGGTAATACGTTAATTGACGGTCATACACCAATTGACGGTTATACAAATGGACGCTCATACATGCATGGATAGTCATACATCAATGGACGGATTGACACTACTTAACGGTCATTCACCAATGGAAAGTCAAACACCAACAGACGGTCATCTATAAATGGACTGTTGTACACCAATGGATGGTCATACACCAATTGATGATCTTCACCAAAAGTTGCTCATACATCAATAGACGGTCTTAAGCCAATGGATGGTCTTATACCAATAGATGGTCCCACACTAACAGACGGTCTTACTCCAATAGATGGCCATACAGCTGAACAAGCCCACAATTGCCATTCTAACACAATTTGGATAGTTACCATATCCTCTTTAGATGGCATTTTAGTTTGTTAAACAAAAAAAAAACTGAAACTTTCTGTGATATATATTAAACTATTTTAGAATTCAGTTTAAACTTTTACTGTTTGTTCTTCAGGCTCTTCATGGTCTCGCACCAGTTTATTTAACAGAGCTTTTCCCTGTCCGTAGCCATCCCAGGGTTTTAAGGTTCACTAATCAGTCTCTGCTTGAGATGCCCAGGTCACGACAGAAACGCTGGGGTGACCGTGCCTTTTCCGTTGCCGGCCCTCAGCTATGGAACAGCATTCCAGCAGAACTGTGCATGATTTAAGAGCTTAACAGTTTTAAATACTAATTTAAAAACACACCTTTTTAGAATGGCTTTTTATGCTCAGTAATTGGTGGCATTTTATTTGATTCTATTTTTATTTGTTTCACTGTATTCTTTTTGATCCTTTATGTATTTTACTGCAGACTGCTTTTGTAATTTTATTCAGTTTTTTATTTAATTTTTTTGTTCTTTATTTCTCTAATTTTGTGAAGAACTTTGGTATACTATAAGCAGAAGTAAAGTGTTATATAAATAAAGTTCATTTATTCTTTCATCTTTGGAAGGACATTTGGACACAGAATGTACAATTTTTATTTTTGTTGTACAAATTCTTCAAAAATACGTCAAATACCTTTAATCAATAGTTTAAAAAAAAGTGACAATCTTATCCCCGTGACCTTAAAAGGGATTGAGCGGGTTCTGATACTGGACGGATATGTATAAAACTCCCATTTTATATGGAATTTTCATATCTACACTGAAATATTTCAAGCTGTTAGTTCTTGTATTTTAATGATCAGCTAATTACTTCCAAGCACCTGCAAAGGTTTTCTTTAAATGAATGGTTCCTCAGTTTGAGTCAGTAACATAAAGGGCATGGCTGTTGGCTTGCCAGATTTCCAGAATTCAATTCAAATTTTATTTATATAGCCCAATATCACATACAAGTGTGTCGTAGGGATGGTCAGTAGATAGAAGATAGTCATCCATACCCCTCACAAGCAGGTAAAGGTGCAAGACATGATAAAGAAGCGGGTTAACAGAGTGCTGTATCGAATAATATGACAGAAAACTGAGTGGAAGGGAAACGTTTTGGTACAACAGCAACAAGTAGTCTTGAAAAGACTGTCAAGAGAAATCTACTCAAGAATTTGAGGAAGAATCACAAGGAGTAGACAAAGCAGTGAGTTTTCAACAACAACCACAAACAGGCAAATATTAGAAATGGACAACATTTCAAATTCTGATTCATTTTTTCCATTCATTTTTTTGTATCAAGCCAATTTTGAACCAGAAACAAGAGAAGAGGCGTTATCCCTGAACTAATAAGAGAAGAAAATGCCACAGTAGGACAGCAGGTCAGTCCATGTTGATTTGTAGTTATGTGCTGGTGTTGGTCAAACATGTTTTCTGAAGTCTTTCGGGACGTTCTCGAGCACTTTGTGCTGCTCTCTGCTGACAAATTTTATGTAGATGCTGATTTTATTCCTCAGCAGGAAGCTGTACCTGCTCACACTTGCATAAAGTACCAAAAGCTGGTTCAGTGAGCATGGCGTTACTATGCTTGATTGGCCAGCAACCTCACCATGAACCCAGCAGAAAATCTATGGGCTGTTGTCAAGAGGAAGATGAGAGACACTAGACCTAATAATACAGATGACCTGAAGGCTGCTATTGAAGTAACCTGGGCTTTCATTACACCTCTGCTCGGCCGCAGACAGAACGCCTTCATGCCACACTGCATTGATGGAGGTTCAACAGAAGGAGACCTGAACAAGTACTGCTTGGAACTCAAAATATTATTAAGAAATCTGACATTTGGGCTGAAAACATCCATTATTGATTGGACTGCTGTGACATTTTATTTAAGGAAACATTCTGTTGTGTTCTAGCTTTTCAATATCTACAAGCAAAATTTCGTAAAAATACAAGCAATTTTTAATTTATCAATGTGTAATGATTCAGTGTAATAGAAAATTATTATTTTTTTAAATTGACTGACCAAATGACCAAACCGTTTCAATATTTTTTTCTATGTATCTTTCTGTCACTTTGCACCCTTTTAACCTCTTAAAGCCTGAATTTAATTTCAATAATATTAAATATTTTCTTCAAGTGAAATCTTGGATTATATGGTTCATTACAAATTAGCAACATTGAGCATAAGGGGGTTAATCGCTAGAATAAGAAGAACCAAACTGGCACCAGTTACATGTCTGATCAAAACAGCCTCTAACAGGAAGTGAAACACAAGGTTTGAAATGAAAAGTAATATATTTTAGGAATAGCACTTTTGACAATTTACTGAAAAAGATTTTTGTTTTATTTTGACAGTTTGCTGAAGTGATTTTACTGATGTAGGTCCTCAACTTTAGGTGATCTTCTGGGGTGTAGGAATAAGATATTGTGATCATTTTACAGAAAAATCCCACCTGCCAAAACTGTAAAATAACTTGAACATGTGCTAAACTTTTTCTAATAACAGCTCAAGCACAGTTCCTGGTTGCACAAGCAAGAAAAATAAATGGAGAATGCAGATTTTCATTTTTTTTTTCTAAACAAAAATATGCTAATGTGTTAATACCTCTGTGTTAGACCTAAATTCAGGAGCATGCAGTTCATAGTACGATTTGTTTTTCTTCAAAAACAACTTTGCGATATTTGCAGTCAGGCCAGATTGTTTGGTAAAGCATGCCGAGCAGCAAATACACGGAATTGTTTGTTTCTTTATCTGCTTTAATCCACAAAGTAGGGGTTCCTCGGAAAAGTCATTTCAGAATAATCCAAGCTATCTCCAGGTATTTTGAGGATCAATGGTCTACAGCTACAAGTATCAAAATCAAAATAGGTTTCGCTTAAAAATTAGGAGATTATGTGCAAATGTATGGAAACTGTGTGTGTTTATTATAGCATTTCTAATATTGACTGGCATATTTAAATCTAAAGTCATTTAGAAATGTCTTATTTACTTCTACCTTCATTATAAGTCATCTCAATTACTTTCACTTGATGGCGTTCTTTGTTTTTCTCCAGACTTATCCTGAGATACTTATTTAAGAGGACACATTTGTTTTTTACTGCATAAAAATGCACGGCATGATGGTCAGATTGCCCCCTAACAGTCACGAGCAGTTCTCCGTGAGACGCTGAGGCGCTGCTGCCTGTTTGCCACCTTTTGTCACTGAGCCTCTGTGGTATGCTGCAATTTACCGAGCCAACATGCACTTTTACTCATGAAATCAAGCATGCTCACTCGCTTCACCCTGTAATTACTGATTTTGTTGCATCACATATTCGCACGGAAATGCGTTTCTCTCAGCCGCTTCCTGTCCAATCCACAATTTCTCACATTGCACGAGAGCACTCCAACTTCAAACACTGCTCATCTTCCCATTGCTTTACGAATCTTACCTTTTTTTTTCCGCTTGCTTTTCAGTATCTTTTGGAGTCACCTTTATTTGAGTAACCCAATCTTTCCTGACAGGCCAGCACTCTCCTACAGAGGATTATGCCGCCGCAAACTTATTTTGTGCTCCAAGGAAATGAATACATTATTTTGTGATACAGATGCCGCCATGTTGGAGCCAGACAACATCAGTAAAGCAGTGATTGATCCGAATTGGTGCTGTTTCTATAGCAACCCCTCTATAGCCACAACCCTACCACTTGATAGCTGGCTCGGGAGAACGTGTCAATCCAACACATTTTCACTCCCAAGTCGTCACATGTTGACATTTGGTTAAGGACACCTTCCACGACACTTTTTTGACATTTTGGGTGTTCCCAAGTCGTCGTTTTTATTAAATCACGGGTCCCCAACTTCCAGACCCAGAACCAGAACTGGTCCAAAAACCTGATACCGGTACCCTGACCCGACAATGGACCAGACCAGTACGAGGACGCAAACCAGTACCGGGTAAAGGTTAGGGTACCGGAACTGGACGTGTCCCGAGGACCAGTGCACATCCGGTACCACGTCCAGAGGGTTGCAGACACTTGATTCTACAAAAAGCCAGAACATAAAAATGACAATTTGGTGACACCCAAAAACATCAAAAAGTGTCTTCGCGAAAGGGTCTTTAACCAGACGTCAGTATATAACGACTTGATGATGAAAATGTGTTGGTTAATCAAGTGTTTTAGTGAGTCCCCTTACTTTTATTGAGGAATCTGATTGGCCAGTTTATAACTTAAATAACTCACAATAAAAAAACAATATAATGAAAAAAAAGGCAAAGGAATTTTAATAACAAAAGAAGTCAGAAAGGTTATTCTGACAAATAGAAAGACTGAGTTATAGCTGTTGATTTCTCAATAGAAGTCTTTGGGATTTTGGCTTCTTGGAGCCAGCAGGTACTTCCTATTGTCACACCATAGGGACAACTTAGCGTCACCAATCGACCTATGAAGCGTGCTTTTGGACGGTGGGAGGAATCTGGAGAGCCCGGAGAAAATCCCCACACGAGGATACAAGGAGAAAGGACCCAGCTGGGATTTAAACCAGGACTCACTGTAAGGCAAGAGTGCAAACCTCTCCACCACCGTGCAGCCCACTACTACCGACAGTGAACGGAAAATAGAAAATGTGAATCAACCTTGGTGGGAGTTTTGCCTTTTCAGCAGCTCCATCTGCCTTTGCCAGAGGAGTGGGGAGTTTTCTCTCAAGCACATGACCTCATGAATGTATAGAAACTGTAATAATAGCTGGCTTATGTGTAGTGGATTATGCAGGGAATTTTCTAAAAGGAAAAGCAACAACTAAATAAACAATAAATAAGAAACATAATCATTTCTTGGATGGAGTATTTTTCTGTTGGCAACAACTTCCTCCCCTCCCTGGTGCTCCATCTAAAATACTTACCTTTATTTTTTTATGGAGCTGAAATAAAACATGTCCGATACAGCTGCATTAGAGGCACTGCTGTGCAAATTTTATTACCTCTGGATGGATGCAGGGAGCTGTGTCCCAGGTTTCCACTGTTTGTGGAAGATAAGTTAGCGGGCTGCTGGCGGTAGCTGCTGTCAACCATAAAGACGTAAGCAAGTTATCCCTCGTCTCATCAAACTATCAGCAACACAGAAAATAGGAAAATCGACTTCAGAGCACTCAGTTTCTGCTTAACGCAGATAAATTGGCACCTTAATTCATGGTGTTTAATGGGAAGGTTTTCCAAAGAAAAAAACTGTCGGTTGGTTAAAGCTCTTTATGGCAAATTTGTACAAGTTATCTATTGTTGATGTAAAATGGTCCAAAAAGATCTGTTCTGTTGAGAATTAATGACGTCATCAAATGTGAAGCTACTTGAAATGTTCATTCTTGCTTATAATCCATCCATCAATCCATCCATTGTATTTACCTGCTATAACCCTTTAAGGGTCACAAGGACGCTGGAGCCTATCCCAGACCAGGCTTCATTGCTTTGAGGCACTGGCTCACCTGCAGCCCTGCAAAGCTCACTTAACAACAGAGAGATCTAATTTCCGACCAATCTTTAGTCTTGTTGTAAAGAAATAAACGTTCTAGGATCAAATTTCACAAAAAAAAAAAAACACAAAACTTTATGTGTTTATCTTAGAGAGAAACAATATCAAGAAGCACTAGACAAAAAATTGAGTAAATCTTTTTTTTTTTTTTTTTTTTTAGCAAGAGTATAATTTTCATTAAATTCCAAATAACCACATTTAAGTAAATCTCCAACTCGCCTATTACAACAAGCTGCCTTTTTCTTATTGCTTCTTATATGAAAAATGTTAACCTTTTAACACCTGAGATGTCTCCAGTGACAGCAAAACAATAGAATGTTCTTGGAACTCCTTGTTAAAGGTTTAACTGAATTCCTTGGTTTAATCTGTTTTTGCTTAGATGGCCAAGAAAAATTAGCAATTGTGGAAATTAAAAAAACAATAGAATATACAACTTAAACGTTTAATTGAAACATTAAAGGGGCCATGACATGAAAAAAAACTTTTTGAGCTTTTAAGTGTGTTATACTTTTCATTCTTCACCATAAAGAACCCAAAAAGCAAGATTTGTATCCATTCACACATTTCTGAGTAATCCTCTAAACAACTGCGCTGTCAAGAGCAGCCCCTCCTACACCCACGAATATGAGCAGGTCCTCACATGATGATGTCACAAGGTGAGACAGCCCCTTTCAGGATGAGTCTGCTCCGCCCTCAGGCTAACACAAACACTTTCCTCGCAAAGCTAGTAGCTCGAGCAAGTGGGGATCAACTAGCTTCCTAAGGGAGCAGGGAGCAGACTACTTCCTGGTGGGAAAAGCAAGCGACTATTGGGAGAACTGGTAAATGTATCCACAGGAAAGCAAATAGAATTTTTGATATGGAGATTATATGTCATCAGTTAAATAAATCCTGAAATCTTTATCTGGTGTTGTTATCTGCATTTTTTTTTTACCAAATTTCACCGCAAAATGAACCCATTAGCCATCACCACTCTGTCCATACCAAATTTTGGGGATAAATGCCCAAGCTGCCTTGTATGTAGACCTACATCAATATTTTAATTGTTTTCTTTTTTTTTCGCATGTGACACGTCGGTTCTAGGATGACGTCATGAAGTGGGCGGCACCCTTAGAGAGCAAAAGGCGGTGCCTCAGAGGTTGAGTCGTTTTACTTCCGGCTATGGAAATAGTCCACAAAATAACTCATACTTCATAAATACGTTGTTTTGTAGTGTTCCAAAAATAATATATGATCATTTATATGGGTATAGTTTACTCTGAAAAGCCTAACAAAATCATGGTATGACAACTTAAAGTGTGGGTGACATGGCCTATTTTAATAAACCAAAATATAGTAAATAGTCTACATTTCATGTTGCGATTGTTTTTAATATTTTTCGAAAAATAATAAATAGCGAAAAACGCGATATAAACAACGATGACGGCCGCCGGCTCGCGCATTCTGCCGATGTCGCGCCGCCATGTTTGTGACGTAACGAAAGGCAGACAACATGGCTAGCACCGATAGCTTAGCAGAGAGTGATGCTACAATCTCTATTAGCGATTTCTCATCAGATGAACAGAAAGATGAAGAGGAAAGTTGCGGAGATGATGAGTCACTTGTGCAACCGTATCGATTCGAACCCTTTTGCGAAAGTGAGGAGGATGTAGCAGAAAGTAGTAGTGATGCCGATGACGATAGCCAGCATGAAGATTCGGCTAGACTCCAGAACACGGCATGGTAAGTTGCCTTTCGAGATTTTGGAATCTACGTAGACTAGGCCTCGTGTATACATCTGCAAAAGTACACGCAGAATTAAAAAGTCGATCTAATAATGGTGAAATGTTTTCAGTGATTCCTAACAGTATATATGTAGGACAGGTGAAAGCTGCGCGCCGCGGTCTCTCTGTCCGCGCTTGTTTACTTCGGTTTACTTCCGTGTATAGCGTTGGTCTAACATCCAATCAAATTAGAGCCCTTTGGATTGATCTGACAGTCCAACCAATCGAATTGCAGAAAAACTTAGTTCCGCCCTCCTCTTCAAAGCACGTATGCCTGTTTGCCGGCGTTTTTATTTCTAGCATAAAAGTGAAAATCGTCAACAACAAGCGGTTTACCTTCAGCAGAACATGAGGATTAAAGGATTCCTGACAGAGACTCAACAACAACCAACTTCATCTGATCCAGGATCAGCAAAATCAAGTAAGTTCTGAGTGAAAGCTGGCGCTAGCATAGCGGCTAACAGCTAGCTGCAGTTAAATGAATGAGACAATAACGTCTTCGTTTAGTTAGCAGGACACTGTGTGAGTCTGCAGCTGGATAGAATCACAGAGAGACCACAGGTGATTTAGACTTTTCCACCGCTCAGATCTTTACCTGATCTGGGCGGGACGAGAGCGATCATAGCTGGAGCAGCAGCTGCTGGTGACCCGGGGTAGAATGTTCTCGGTTGTTTTCTGATGTAAATCTAGCCATTCACGGAGCAGCTAAGCAGGTTTATTTTCTATCACTTATTTTCTGTCTGCCCATCTTGCTGCTTTATGCTTCGCCATTGTTTCAGCAGCGTTTCTTGTTTTGGGAAGTTATACACAGATACACTTTCACTAGATGTATTGCTACATCAAGCTGCCACACAACGACTTGGCATGATAATTAACAGATTTAAACACGAGAGAATCGAAGACTAGGCAACCTGTTCTGTTTACATTCTGTCCGAAGCGGAACTGCGAAAATCAATGCCTTTCGTGACGTCACAGGTCATATCGAGGTCACTTCCAGTCTGCGCTCTCAGCGGAAAATAAAAAACTCTGATTCCTTCGAAAGATGTCAATTATTCATATGCTTCTGATTTTTTTTGAGGCTAACTATTGGTATCAATAGAATCAGCGTTTAAAAGGCTTTTTTATTTGACAAAGTTGTTGAAAGCATGTCACCCACACTTTAAACGTCCAAGCTTGCATTATTTGTCATGGTTGTGTCAAATTTGTCACATTTCTACAGAAGAACTTTGTTTTAACCTTTTTAGAATTTAACTTTCGAGAAACTGAGCCCATTAGTGTAACCAGTGTGGCCTCTTAAAGATCGTTGAGTTCAGATTTGACCTGTAAAAACTTTGTCACCACTCCAAATTTCACTTGTTGTATTTTGATCCCCATTCTCTTTTATTTTAAACTCTTGCTTAACTCCAAAGAGAATCAAACATTTGATTAATTTTAGCATGCTGGCCAGAAGTTACAAAGCATTCCCCGATCATCATTGTACCACCACCATGTCTGACTCTTGGCCTATGGTGTTTCTAAAATTAGGCGTCCACGAAATGCCTATAGCAAATCAATCGTACGCAGTGTTTGTTTTGGTCAGTAGTAGCTTCGTCAAATAGGCACCATTTTGGTCCAGTTTGTGCAACAAATATGAAACAACAAAAAAAAAGGATTGGATTGGAAAAAGACTTGCTTCTTATCATATCTATAATTTCCCTAAATAAAGCTATTTAGGTCACTCAAATCAAACACAGAACTCGAGATCCTACTCTTTTTTTTCTGTGATTTTTTTCATCATTTCATCCAGAAACATTTTTTTCATGGCTGACAAATTAGGATTTAGAGCCACGACTCTGACATTGATTGACTCTCAGTGTCTGCTGATTGACACTGTAGACTATGAAAGGTCTATGAAATGTACCCCTGCTCCAAAGGAAAAAAAACATCCATGTCGCATCAACACAGAGATGGTGAGGCAGCATTTCAAGCCTCTAAGATCAACCATCGCTTAATCAATCGCAAGACCAGACCGCAAATTTCAGTCTATTGACTGTGGAACACAAGAAACTCTCGAGCATCAAATCAGTTGCATTTCATGCACCTGATGCAGCAGTTTGCACCAACAAACAAGAAAAAAATAAACCAGTCGGCTGATCAGAGGAACATGCGGCACACATAAATGAACCAGACACAAGCTGCGGCTAAGAGAGAGGATGATGACATTTTTTTAGAGGAAACACATTTTTAGATGTTCGTTCTGATTCTCCACTTTGTGTCTTGATGCTGGCATCTCCAATAAAATCTGCCAAATCAAATCCCGCTTTAAAACATCTTGTTCCTACAATTGGTCCTGAGCTCCTCGGCGAGACTCACGCTGCTTGGAATCTGTTGAAAGCATTTTGTGTCAGCTCCGAAATGAAGAAATGTAATCACCTCCCTCATCAAGATTTATATCGATGCCTCCAGCAGCCTAACTTTAAGGCATATAGACTTGATCTAAGTAGTCATAATTATCCTCATTTTCATTACCCACTTGATCCTGTCCTCTTGAGTGTTAGCTTGTGTCTACATCAGCTGCTATCATAATGATCTATGCTGAATTATTTAAAAATACCCTCCTGTACCCGTATCTACAGCTAAAGAGAACATATCTGTCGCTCTATTTAAGAAAAAAAATGTCAGAATACATACTTTTGTGAGCCATCATGCAAATTGGTTTTATGCATTACTTTCTTAATAGGCTTCCAATCTCTCATTCACAAACTCACCATTTCCCTTTTCTACAAACCGTTTTGGCCCTTATTAAAGCAGACGTGATTTTTGGCAGGCAGAACGAGTGGTTTAGAAGTATTCAACCTCTTGGTGGAACCATGTGAGCGTGTTCTCAGATCGATACGGCAGAAGTTTCCTCTGCAGCAAAATTCATTACAACAGCCGACATTTTCACAAACCAGCAAGCCAGGTAATTAGGTAACTAGCTACGTAACACTTGCTACAAGCGTAAACACAGTGCTGCACACAGTGCCCTCATTAAGTGCATGTAAATGCACTGTCGTAATGAAAGAGTGAATGCACATCTGCTGCACGGCTGAAAACTGTGTCAGCTGGAGTGCTCCGCGCGTGTGATACGCGGTTGGGTCTAGCTCTCTCGGCAACAATGCTTGTGAGAGGCGAGACGGCAGTCGTGGCCCTGCTCGTTGGCTGGCGTGCTGACGCTGCCTCTCCGCCTGTGTCGGACGCAGCAGGCTTGGAGGCATCGCCCCTCGAGCTAACGGGGGCTCCGCTCGGGCTCAAAGACCACCCATCACCCGACAGACGATCGTCCTGGCACGCTGTCAACATCAAGTCCTTTCATTCACATTGAAATGCTTGCAGAAGCTGACAGAACTTCACTGAGTCTGGAAAGGAACATTTGTCTTAAAAAGGGCATGCTGGAGGAAACGGGATGAAGTGAACCGACTGACAGTCACTGTCAGTTTCAAACAGGTAAACCAAAGACGGAACGACAGGAAACATTTTCCCTTTACTATGATAAATAATAACAGATGATAGAAGGTAATCTGGACAGTTTCTGACCGTTCACAATATCATCATCATCAAGAATTCAAAGGACCCTACTTTAGCTTAAGTCTTAGTCACATATACGTTTGGGGGTTGATCCATATGGGTGCTGCGGGCTTTTGGGTTGTTTGGCTGTGGAGGGTTATAGAGAGGAGTGGCCATATCTTAAGGGGACTGCAGGTGTGTCTGGCAGTTTCTTAAGGCAATTTTTTTCCACCTTTTTTGAGCCAAGGTACAACTTTTTCCTTGACAAAAATTCTGCAGCACACCAGAACCCAAATATTAGAAACAGGAGAAATTCTGTGGTCTGTATTGAGGTACATTCACAATCTTGTGACATCTTTTTGTAATAATTCAGGCAGAAAAGCTGGAAGTTGCGGCTGTTTTACCAAAATATCGTAATAAAAGTTGTGATAATTTTCAATAATAATTTTCAGTTTAATTTGTTGAAAATCACTTTTTCCATGGTCTGACACTGGATCCTGTGGGAAACTACACCACTAAACACAAGCTTTAGCTGTTATTTTTGTTGGAACTGTAAGACTTTATGAGCCAAGTCGCAACAAATAAGTGAGGATGTTAATTTTTGATTGGTCAGACTGATGATATGATTAAGCCTCCAAAAATGATTGGCAGAGACAGTTGGAGGGGCGGAACTTTTCCAAAAAACAGCTAGCTGTGGCTAAATCGCGGGACCGTCATTCTTATCAAAAAGCCTTCATTGAAATCAAATAAACGTAAAAAAAATATATTTTATGGTCTTCATATTCCTAACTATTCAATGTTTTATCAGGGCCTGTTTGGATGAAAACAGGGCTGATGACCTGGTGATAGAAAATGTTTTTAGATCAGTGTAAATTAGTAATTTCCCACGGCACCCCTGAACATCTCTCCCAGCACACTGGTTGAAAACACTGCCTTAAAGGGGCCCTACCATTAAAATTCTAATTTTTGAGGCTTTAAATGCATTTTACTGTTCATTCTTCACTATAAAGACCCCCAAAACGGTATTTTGCTCAATTCATGGATTTAAGAGTAATCCTCTAAAAACCTGCACAGTCTGCAGAAGCCCCTTCCATATCCACGAAATCGAGTGGTTGGAAACGTGCTGACGTAAGATTGATGCCAACAGCTCCCACCAGGAAGAATCTGCTCTGACAGCTCCACCCCCAGACTAACACAACCCTTAATTTATCCCCTTATCCAGTGATTATCAGCAAAAAAAACTTTTATTTTAAATGCAGAACACCGTATATCTTCCAGTTATGTCCTGTCTTCAATAAATTCCAACTCAAACAGGTGTTTGTTACTTTTTATGTGTCGCTCTTTTAACACCCCCCCCTCCCGTCCCCCAAAATCCCTGCCTGTGGAAGCAGTGTAACGATGGCTGGGGCAACTAAAGGCAGATATATCGTGGTGCATCCATATTTGAAAAAGTTTGGATTATCTTCATGGGAGAAATACAGACATATGTCCACAAACTCTAGGATGACATCATATGGAGGACAGCACCAACACGCAGTGGCAGGCGGAGCTTCAGGAACTGAACCGTTTTACTTCCAGGTAGGGAAAAACTCACAAAATATAACTAATATTTAATTAATAATTAATTTTTCTAGTGGTCCAAAAGTAGTACATGATATTATATACAGATAAAGTTCACTCTGAAAGGCTTAAGAAAATCATGGTGGGGCCCCTTTAAGGGACGTGATGAAAACGCATAATGCATAATTATCATGCTTATGGTGAGTAGGGGTGTGTATTGGTAAGAGTCTGGCGAAACTGTACATTTTGTGTCACAGCCACAGAAATACAGCCACAGCCACAAAAATACTTCACGCCACCTTAGTGTAACGTAAAGTATTTGTGAGGACAATGTGAGTTACGGGCACTAATCATGTACAGCTGATGCTGTCGTATGGTACTCATATGCCAAACTCTGTATATCTTTATACAAGCTTGATTTTTTTTGCCTACAGTTCACCCATATCCACCCATAAGGGTAGTTAAGACAGACTCAAAAACAAATTTCTTGAGATTAACTTTATCTAAATGATTTCGTATCCGTTAGAAATAATTTGACATTTAAACAACCTTTTTCATTTTCCTTTATTGTGACAGTGTGCCTTGAACTACTTAGGTGTTTGTTAAAAAGTTAGGTTCGCAATAATTGCTTTAATTATTATATAATTGTTGACAAAGACACAAAATGTTCAGCCGTGCAAAACCAGCGGTACCCATGCCGTGTCTGGCTTTTTGAATAAGAATTCACTCGTTTTGCATTAAACAGAACCAAACAGTAACAGTGGTGGCAAATATCCCATGAAACTGGCTAATTGATTTTTTTACATTAATCAACTAACAAAAGCAGAATAAAAGCTTGTTCTTAACCTATTTAATACAATTGTTGCAACATTTCTGATACTTTCTGAGGTAGTTCTGCAAAAGCCACATGTATTTATTAGTAGTAAAAGCACTTATTGTTACAAATGTGGATTTGCTTAGGGAGAGCCCTTGAAACTTCTCTGTACAAACCTGATACCTTTTAAATATAGCAATTTTACAATAAGTATTTGTGCAAAAATCAGTTCAGCTGAATCTCAGTTGCATCCTTTTTGGTTACCTCAATGTCTTGGACCGCAGATCAACCCTTCAGCTAAAAATGCAAGAACAAGGACGGCACTCCAGAGTTACTTTAACTCTACAAAACTGCCCTTCATCTCTTTCCCTGAGAGGACTCAGCCTCCAGCATCTTGGATACAGAAAGTCTGAGATGAGAAATACCCTCAAAAATTGGGATAGCTCAGTTTCCTTCTTATATACATGTAGACCTCAAAATATATTTAAAATAAATAAGGTGTGGAAACATGCCTGCAAATCTTGCACTGATATGGAACAGATGGTCATGTCAGACTATATCCTGGCCCCCAAAAACACAATGAACTCAGAATAGCTTGATTTAGAACATTCAAAAGGAAATGCAAAGTAGAACCTGTTTCCAAGCCCCTTCATTTGCTTAAAAGCAGTCTTGAGAACGTTGTTAAGGTCACATTAAACAAAAGGATGATCTCTTTGTGACATTATCCAATTGACATTTCCGCTTGCAACTTAAGTACATGTTCTGCTCCCAAAAACCAACAATAAGAAAAGGACAACATTCATCAAAAGAGTCACGGGTTACATCAAATATCAGGGAATTACCCAACAAATGAATTATTTAAAAAAAAAAGTTTCATGCTGGCTTTGCTGCTTTCCTGGTGTCCTCACACTGTGCGTTTTGTTCTCTTTTGTAAAGCGTCATTGGCTCCTGGCGTCAAAGTCATGGCAGCAGTTTTAGAGGATTAGTGTGCGTACACCATAGATCAGAAGGATAAACTCGGAGGTTTAAAAGAACAAATTAGCAGCAAGTGCAACTATATTTAGGCATACCTCTCTGCATCAAGACTGGCTGTGAGCAGTCTGATCCGGATTGTTTTGGTAGAGAACCGTCAGCCTTTTTTTTACCTGTTAATCTGTAGAAGACAACCTAAGATACTGAAATATTGACAGGACCTGCGCCTACTTCTTAACCTGCCTCTGACATCCCAGATTTTTTTAGAATTTGCCTTCCAGTTTGAAGATGCTACTAGGTCAAAACAATAGCCCTAGTGTTTTTAAAAAAAAACGCTGATTTTGCAGATCACAAATGGATGTTGCCCCATTGCTCGAGTCTTAGCCAAACAAGTAGCTTGCCTATTCCTAACACTACGTTCACATCAGACATGTGAGACACTAAATGCACATTCTTGAACGTGTGTTTAGCTCATGGTGTTCACATTGGAAAAGTAAGGAGGGGCAACTTCTTCTTTTACTACTAGTTACTAGCATATGTTCACCACCTAGAATTTAAAGAGGCTTGGTGAGAAATGTTGAAGCGATACAATTCTTGCTAATCTTGCTCTAATCTTTTTCTTTCACAGCTCTATTCCAATATATGAGACTTGGTGTCAATAATTCCAAGAGAATCTGGCCACAGAAAAAAAATATATGGTGCCCGAAAGAGCCAGACGCCAAAAAAAATAATTTACTCATCATTTAATCATTGGCTGGAAGTCCTTGCCTGGAAACCCCTGATTTAACCTTTTGACCTTTTTTCCTGTTTATTCTCTCTTTTCGTTTTTTTTAGACCTTTTAGGATTTTTTTTTCCTTGTCACACTCTCTGTCACAGATACTGTAAGAAACGCCATTTTGCCGGCTCTGATCAGGCACAGAGAAAAAAGCAGCATTTTGCTGGCTTTCTCTCCAGAGGTAAACGGGTGTAGCTATACAAATTTGAACACTTGCTAATATCGACTTGAAAGAAATAAAACGACTAATGTTCTCTATCCCATTTGAAGCTCATCTTCCACGCTAAACTGTTATTTACAGTTTATTCACATTTAAAAGCTTAAAAGGTGATAGTTCTGAAAAGTTTTTAAATATCATTTTTGAAAGAGATTCCTAAAGTCTTGGAAATTTACGCTTATACAACTGGCTAAAGTTGCAAAATTTCCGCTTCCGGGTGGAGATGTTTCTGGCGCCATTTTGTGTGTGACCAGAGGGCAAGACACAAACCCAATTAATAAGTTCTCTTCCATGACGAATTGTCATGGCACCTGTATGAATTAAAGGGGACACATTCTATACGTCACTACCAAATTAGAGTCCCTGACGGGTCGAAGTTACCCCTCGTTAACTTTCAATGCGCATTCAGTAGAGCCAGAAAATGGCTGTAGAACCTTGCATAGAAACGCATGAAGGAAAGAGTTTTGAACACTGAAGCCCAGGACAAAAATATACACGTTTACATAGACTTTTCATTGAACACACATTGCTGGGGGCAGCTCGATTTAGCTTGATGTCAAACCCTACTAGTCTCTGTCCTCATCAGGAGGTAAGAACAAGGGTCAATACACTGGTATTGGTACTAGCAGAGCAGAAGTTGTTGTGTACAACCCTTATTAGTTCTGATATGTTACCCGTAGATGCATTTTTTTCCCTACAAAAATGGCATCAACTAAAAAGTAAATAGTCTCTCACATCGCTAAAGGTCATTGCTAAAACAAGAAAAAAATTCCACCAAACACACACGTCTTTAGTTTGATGCTAACGCATGCCCATATATGATGACCTCCTGTACTTGCTCTGGCTTTTTCCAGTGATGTTCCACTTATTAAAAACTGTTTTCAGCAGCTGGTGATCAAAGCCTTGACCTCAAACAGCTGGTCGGTCCATAATGCACAGACGATACTTATATCGTCCTTACAATCAGTCAGAGTATTAGGAAAAGCTAACCACAAGGCACTCCCTTAAAAGCCAACGTTCCGGGCGAAGACTCAAGCGTCCATAATCCCTAATCAAGAAGTCCTGACACCTTGTTTGATTCCACAGAGGACTTTAATTGCAATATGCTTTGATCGACTACTAACAATAGTAGTTAAATGTTCTGAACAGACCACACAAGAACTACCCTTCATTATGTAACTACCACATTCACTAGGTACGCTATACGCTCATAAGGGGTATTTTATTTTGGAACATTTCAAAGCTTTTATCACCAAAAAGCTGAGATAACAGAAGAGCATCAAACTTCTAAAGAAAAAAAAACAAGAAAGATCAGACAAACACACACAAAGAATATGGTTGAGGCTTTAGTTCTCAAGTTCAGTCTTTCAAAACAAAGGCCTATCCAAAAAGAAATTTGGATTAAGGAAAATAAAACACCATCAGAGCGTTTCCTTATCCTAGAGATTCGAAAAGATCAATAAAGCATTTTTGTTAATTAAATAACTATTTGTTTTCCTTTAGTTTAAAATATGGAATATGAATATACCCAAAAGCTATGTTAAAAGGAACTTTACTCCCAACTCTCAAGGAACCCTGAAATTGCAGTATTTTTCTCTCATGAAGACATTTCCGGTATTTGCACAGGAATATTAATGGCACCACTGTTTTCTCCTTTACTTTGGTGACTTTACCAGCAGCCATTCTTCAACACTTCCATTGCTTGTAGAGTTCACTCACTCGTACTGTACGACTAATGATGGATATGTTTGTCCTTGAAATATCTGTTAATAAGCAGCTATGGTGTGTCACCCACGGTTGGACCATTCCTGTGCTGTCAAATTGTATCCTCAGGACGATGCTTTAAAAGCAACAGTGAGAAAACTAGGATCTTGTTCGCTAAATGTTTTTTTTTTTTTTTTTTTTGCACAGACATTAACACTGACTCCTCTGTGTTTCAGCAGTTTTTGCAGAAAAGCAGCCTGGCTTAATCACGGGCAACAGCTGCTTTGGGATAAGAGAGCTTCTCTGAAATCCAGAGGATGCTGACATTGATTCGACAAAGAGCCCCTCTCGTACAGGTAAAAATACACGAGACAAATGCCTTTATGTACGAAGCAGCCGCGGGCGAGGTTAAGATTGCATTGGCAATACAGCATCAAATAAGATTCCTCATGCATGCTGTAGCACATTAGCATGAAGGTGCTCCCCAAGAGAGCGTCTTAAAAGCACAGTTTGAATTGAAATAAACGACCGTGCCGGTGCTTATCAGACCATCCTCAATCCTGTGCTTCATTGGTCACCTATCAGCGACTGGTGCTCCAGAGATTACCGCAATTTATGGACAGTCAGAGATATATGACTTACTGAACGCCGGCGTGCACGTGAATCTGCCAGCTGTGCCAACGTGACACAGTACAAAAGGGGAAACAAAACACTAGCAGGACCTAAGTCTAACAATGCCGTTTTTAGCAGCTGGAATCCTTCATTACCAACTCTTACACCCGTCTTGTAAGCGAGCTGAACGACTATTAGCCTGAAAAGATTAATGCCCCTTGAGGTGAAAGTAATGGTGGTATGAAAGAGAAAAATTCATTGACTGATCTGCAGCTAGGATGGCGTGCGATCTCAGCCGTGCCGTCGGAGTCGATGACAACAGATCTGATGCAAGTTCAATAAAAACATTTCAACCTCGAAGCATGTCAAATCTTTTCTTCTTTTTTTTTTAAATTCAAAGCTGCTGCTGCAAGGTGATGTAGATGATGCATATTATCAAGACAGTCAAGGTAAATCTTTAACCTTCCTGTCTCCACACAGTTTCAGTAAGCAGGCACGGGTTCATGCAGACATATCTTTAAAGGTAGCACTGGAAAATAGAGTCTGTCTATTCCACTGATGCATTTATCTCTTCCCTGCATTTGTTACTAAAGCATTTAATCCCAACGGCTATGCAGAAGAAATGCATCGAAATGTAATAATTTATAGTGAAAATGTTTTAGCCTTTACAGGCAGTTAGGCTTCCTAATTCGGTAACTGTACCGTGATTAAGCTTTCATGATCAGAAAAGTACAGTCTTCATCATGACATAACTGTACGGCTATTTAAGTGCTAGATGATTTCTGCAGACGTTCAAATACTAATTTAAAATTTAACTAACTACAGCTGAGACTCATTTTCCTTCGAGTACATGCTCCCAATCAGAGCTGTGAGTTTGAGCCTTGTTGCATTGCTGTGCTTCAAGCACTCTTAACTGCATAATGGAGACCCAGACAGGCTCATATTGTGTGTTATATATCTGGTGGGCACTGATTATGCTGGCTTGGCAAATTTTGGTTAACGCTGCAACTTCAGCCTCCTTTTGTCGTACTGCTGCAAAGATGGATGGGCTCAAATACTTACAGCTGCAATGTAATGCTACACTTTGTCCACGAACACCCCGAGTGGGAGAGGGGAAAAAAAGGCAACAGTGCCTTTATTTATAGGTGAGCTTATATGTCTTCAGTTGAACATGTCACTTTCAGAGATCGAAATGTTTAGTATTTTTCTGTGACATGTTTCATTGCGGGATAATTTTAAAAAAAAATGCAAATTTGATGTTTCTGCTCTTTGCAATCCTGATTAAAATAAAATAAAAAAAAACAACGGAAGCTACAACTATCAACTGTAACATGAGCTAAAAAGAAAATAAACCTAAAATAAAGGGCGCTTTCACACTGCGCTGTTTGGCCTGCACTGGATATCAAATAGGCATGTCTGGAAAGGATACACAAGTCCGGCGAGCCCATAGGGCTAAAATGTTCATGCACATCTTTTCTACTGGTATGCAGCAGGCGACAGCTTGTAGCAAACACTTAAAGGTAAGGAAATGACATACATAAAGGTAAGTAAAGGCGCTTTGTGCTGGTTTTTCATTTTTTCAAAACGCCGTACTAATGGATATTGTGGCGTGAGGCCACTGTTCGACAGCATCACTGGAATGTCACACGTGCGTGCAACTTAGATTATCTTTAAAAAGACTTTACGATACACTTATACCACATACGACAATTGCACGTTCCATTTTTATAGTGTCCCTAGAGGTGGCCACATGAGCTTCAAGAAAAATGCAAGAAACCCTTAAGATGTGGCTGCTCCTGTCTACGACCCTTCACAGGATGTGAAACCAAGAAACCTGAATGGCGTATGCTTGTACAAGGCTTTCCTTGAAGCCCCAAGGTGCTTTACAATCACAGACCCATTGACCCACAAATCCACAACCTGGTGATGGCACCTAACACTGGCATCAGTCTTCTACCTGAGGCAATTTAGGGTTCAGTATCTTGCCTAAGGACACTTTGGCATATGGGCGGGCAAGGTGGGAATCGAACACGCATTCTTATGATCAGGAGTCTACCGCCCTACCGTCGCACCACGGCCGCCCGTATGGGTCAACTTCCGCACTGGTGAATTATTAAGCAGAAGATCTCAGAACTGCCTGAAAAAACAAAAGAGAAGTGATCTCCAGCGAGGTGTGTCAATAGGGCACTCTCTTTTTGTTGCTTCCTTTTTGTGTAAGTGCTTCACCAGTGTGCCAAACTGTAATTGGTCGGTGGTGCTCCAGCAGAATGCAGGTGCTGGATTCCATTGGGTGTGGTGTTCCAGTGCCTGGCATGGATTGGCTGCCGGAAGAACCCACCTACTATTAAAGGTTCCAGGAAGAAGACTCATTCTACATCTCCCACCTCTCCGAAAGCCAGTTATGAATGTTAGAGTTGTAGGAGTGGACTGCTATTTTCTTTGACCAACGTTTTCTCCTGGTTTTGTTATGTTAAGGAGCTTAGTCACTGTCTTTTGGTTTATTTATTTTTGCAGGTAAGATTTTTTTTTTTTTTTTTTTTTGGTAGATCTTGTTTTGGTTATTGTTTTGGCCTTGATGTACTCTGAGGCCAACACACTAACTGTTGTTATTATCGATTGTTATCCATCTAATAAATTCATTGCTCAGCCGTACATGTTCTGGACTTTGTAACTATGGAAGATAAGCCTCATCGCTTTTGTGTTGCATCCTTTACGGAACCCTAGATGGAGGAAATTGAGGGGGTAATGATAATGGAGGTAAATAAAAAAAAATGTATTGAAGGAAGTAGTAGTAGTTTCATCTCAATTATCTTAAAATCACGAGAAGTTCGGAAAACGTTTGGACATCAATTTAATTTAGAAGAAAGACGATACTTAGTAAAAAAATTGCCATATTTAGACTTTTTATTTTATTTTATTTTTGTTCTGGTCACTTTTCAGACCATGCTACCACAAACCGAGTCACTACTAAGTTTCCAATTGCTTGTGAAAGCTAACCAAGCTAATAAAGGGTCTATATTTCATCAGCATTCTCTGTCAGACAATAGCTGAAGGTGAAATTTTTTTCAATTTACGCATCTCAACATGCATCCCTTATTCTTAGAGTTTGATGCATCAAGATTACCATCTATTCTACATTACTTTCAACTGGTGTTTTTACCATAAAATTGTATTTTTGTACCACTTCAACAATAAAAGAACGGAAAGCATGCTTGTCCAAAGCCTAAATTTGCTCTGCTTGCTTTTAACATATTCAATGAACTTGAGCAAAGATTTTCAAAGACACAGATTTCTCCCAGAGTCGCTGCAAGCATGACAGACTCCAATGACAACCTTTGCTGAATCCCAACAAGCAGTCTGCTTACAGAAAATTACAGATCACCGTTCGCTCCTTTCCACCCACTTTACCACCTGCAGTTGAAAATAACAGGCAATTTCTCTGTCTATTATTTCACAGATACATAGACCAATCAAGCTTTTCAACTCTGTTGACAGCTGCCACTGTATATGCAAATTACACATTTTCTTTTTACATATTTCAGTGTCTATATTTGCACCTTAATGGTATGGACAAAAGCTCTTCAACTTGGGTGCCTGTTGCAGCTGGACGTGGGCATAAAAAGAAAAGCAAACATTTTTTTTTGCAAATTTTATACAAGTACATTAAAATTGGCTGTAACCCAAAAGGAGCACTGGGTGGGTGATTTGTTTTTCATGTACAACCAGTATAAATATTAAACATGCTAATTAAGCTATTTAAAACTGTGCAGTTATATTTACAGTTGAATGTTAAACTATAAAAAAAAGCTAAAATAATTCCAGCAGGGTTTTTATATCCCTCCAGCTACCCTTCAAAGCAAGTGGCACAATGACCCAGATTGCAGTTTAACCAACAGCATGCTGCTGGTGTAACAACTCCCACTATGTGGCCCCTGGCTCTCTGACATATTGCGTGCTGGATTTCAGTCACTTCTCAATTTTGTTTGAGTCAAGTTCATTAGAAACAAAGCATAAATAATGAAATAACCCCATCCTCCCTAAAGGTCCAAAGAGACAAAGATCTCAACTGTGACCTTTTTTTTTTTTTTTGTCTTCACGATCCAGAGACATAATCCCTATTTGGCTCTGCAGCTGGCATCCGACTGAGTCACGCGTCAACCATGATTAGAAGCAGCAGTGGTCCGCGGGCCCCGTTCCTCTGCCAGAGCCAGCAGTAGAAAAGGCCAGGGCCACCACTCTCAGTCTTTGGTTATGACCTTGATGGGGTATGATAGAGAGGAAGTGACACAATTCGCTATGCCACACAATATCTGTAGCCCTCCTCTGCCACTGCATGTACGCCCCAGCTATTGAGCTGAGACACAAACACAGAAATCCACACACAGGCACAGACACACACCCGACGACAACTTTGCCCTCATGTTATTTCAAGCAGCCTCTCCAGTCATGTCACTCATCTCTCCTTGCATATCGGCTGGTGCTTTTTTGTCTCATCCGCACTTAAGAGACGCTTTAAAAGACAAAAGGCACAAATGAATTCAAGCACTAAGCTGAATGTGAAGTAACATGATGTGTCATGCAGCCAAATACTATTAAGAGCTATAAAATAATTTAGAGATTTATTTTGAAAATCAACTCATATATTAGGTATGTTGTTATCGCAGCAGCGGTGACGACCATCTTCAATTTTTAAAAAAATGAAAAGTCTTCCAAAATCCTGAAATATTTGTGGAAGCACCAATGGAGGCAGATTTCTTATGGGTACAGTCATTGCAACACAAATAATAATGAAGATGGTGCTAATGGGCTACAAAATTAACCACTGAATGCAGCAGAAACACTTGGGAGCAAAGGATTAGGTCAAAAAAGACGTACCATGTTTATATAACACACTAAAGGCCTGACTGAAGAGCTTTAATTATTTCAGGAAACATCAGTCCGCCTTAAAATAGATTAATTCTGGTTGTACTTTTTTTTTTTTTAAAAGATATTTTGAGAGCTCTGTCAAAATATTTGGTTGGGTGTTACTGTGAATACGTAAATGCACCTAACGTGTAACGGTGTCTGACTGCTTTTTTTTGTGTTTGTTTTTAAATGCTACTAGCAAGATTGCAAGTTAGCGTAGTCACCGCAACGTTTGTTTTAGCAGAATTCGTTTCTTTCAAACTTTGTTTATTGGTTGCAAACAAAGTTGGGAGTTACATCTGTTGTAAATATGCTAACATGTTGTAAATATGCTAACAACATATGTTTCAAATATTCTAAAGTGTGTTGTAAATATGCTAACAAATATGTTTTAAATATTCTAACATGTGTTGTGAATATGCTGACATGTGAACATGCTAACATGTAAATATGCTAGCAATATGTGCTGTGAGAATGCTAACATGTTCTGAAAATGCTGACAACATGGGTTGTAAATATGCTAACATGTGTTGTGAAAATGCTAACATGTTGTAAATATGCTAAAAACATGTATTGTGAATATGCTAAAGAGACTTATCTCTATCCATTTTCCCACATAATGTGCGTTATAATTTAGTACACCTTATGTAAAACATACTTTCGAAAATGGACCATGCATTGACGGTGTGCCTACATTCCAAAATGGCTTATTTCTGGATTAATTCTGATTTACTGATGTCAAAGGGATTTAGAGAGGTACACGGTGCCCTGTCATACTTGGTAGGATACTGTTGTGTATACGCTAATGCAGCTAACATGAAGTGGTGTCAGACTGTGGCTTAGTCCAAATTCCATCACTTGTCACTATTGCACTCCTGGCAATTTGCTAGTACTGTCAGAATCTACAATTACAAAATTGAGTGCCCTAGAAATTTCCCAGAATTCTCGGCAAAAAACCCTGTGCATCAATGCTCACTAGATTGGAGAATACAGACTATAATGAATTACATTAAGTAAAAAGAAAATATTTAAATGTATACTGTGGTTTTTATTTCGTGAAATCTGTGACGTAATATTTGCCACTTAAAAAAAAAAGGAAAAGAAGTGAGCATAGCGTCTAAATTGCTTTTAAAATTTAAGGCTCTAGACAGTCATGCACTGTATAGCTTTTTTTAGTAGTTAAGGATTAGGGAGGGAATTCGGACAACTTATTTTGTCTTTATGTGTTAATAACAAGGTTGGGAATTAGCAACCTTTGTTTTAGCGTTTTTTTAAATAGTTTTTTACATGTTACAAACAAGATTGAGAGTAACAGGTTTTGGCTAAAGGTTAACATGGCTAACATGTAGCATCTTACATACAAATTCTAGAATTACTGTGAATGTAGTTAATAAAGTCTGACTGGCTTACAAACTTATCTCTGACCACTTTATCTTGCTTAATGCGCCCTATAGTTCAGTGTGCCGTATATATGACATACTTTTGAAAATATGCCACAGACGGTGGGCTTTATAATCCATTCTGTGGAAAATACGGTATATATAGGTGATGAGTAATAAAAAAATAGAGAGAGAAGTCCATACAAAGAATGCTGGAGTGTAATGACAAGAACTCCCACTGCATGACAAAACCTCACACTCTCACTGCTGCATGAAAGTCTAATCCTAACCGCGGCTCCGGCACAGAAAGTCATGATCCATCTTGCACACATCCATTGTTCGTCTTTGGCGGATTGAGAGCCATGCAGTCAATGTGGCTCTCATTAGTTAAGCCAAGTGGCTTAGCAAAGAGTGAGACAGCGTTTCAAAGAGGCCCGCCTGCTCCAAATGTGCCACGTCTGTGCACTGTCCAACACGCTTTTTCACGCGCTGGCCAAACCAGCCGGCGTCGCCTCTTCTTCACCTGCGACGCACGACTCCATTCTTCCCGTCTCGAGGACTGCAGGAACAAATTGGGTCTGGTTACAGCTGGGGAGGAATTTGCAAAGCAAATTGGTTTGCAGGAGGTGAAGGAGGGGCAGCAGCATTCCGGTGAGACGAGCAACAGCACAGTCGCTGGGCACCACCCCTCAATTTTGGGTAAATTAATCTAATTATAGGGGGAAACATCAAACTGTGACCTGGCTCACTACCTTTTTTAATTACAACCCCCATCCAAAACAATAAAAAAAAATGCAACAATAAACATCACAGTAACAATTTTGCATCTTAAATGAACAATAGATAAGATTAGAAACCATTATCTGCTAATAAACGCTGATGGGTTCCTCGAACGTGTGCTTTTTGAGAGATAATTTTCTGATTTATTGACACAAGGGCTGCATAATTCATTCAAATTAGGTTAATTTTTTGGTCAAATTTACATGTGAGAATTCACAGCAATTGGTTGTGTTAGAAGAACAAATATAGAACTTTTCTAAGTCAAATAAACTGTTATGACATTGAATTTAGAGGAAAATTGACAAAAAAATGAATTTTGGGGGGGGGAAACAAATTAGATTTCTTTATATTCCATGATGTTTTTGGCTCCATATTTCAATACTGATCAATCAAATTGATTATATTATTTTGACTTAAGTTTAATTCCTGCCTGTTTGAAGAGGTGGGGTCAGTCTTCCTTGGTTACAGATGATGTTTGACCACCTCCACCTTTAAACTGACCAGTCTTTAGGCACACAGCACGGAATTCCTCTCAATAATACATGGGCTCCCTGGAGCATTTTTAGAGCAGAGAGGGCCTCCACTCCACCACCTCAACTTCACTTTCCCCCCCCCGAAATAAAAACATCCACCTACGGCGGCCGAGACGCCATGTGGCACCTGGCGAAGCCGAACAATGCCTCGTTTCCGTCGTTTTCCCCGCCAAGGTGCAGCGTCCCTATTTTCACGATAGAGGGGAGGAAAAAAAGCCCGCACCGCTCGTGCTGCATGTCAGAGCATGTCTTCCGGCACCCCCCCGTCCACACGAAGCGAGTCGTCTAAAAAAAAAACCCACACCTGATGACCTCCACCCACCTCAAACGGCTGCTGAACATCACCAACATGAGAGAGAAAAAAAAAACCGTCCTCCAGTAGAAGAAGAAGAAACCCACAAACACCACAAGAGAAGTCTCCGCAACTGGGGAGCCGCAACTGCAAAACAAACACTGTCTTTGAAGGAATGGAGAGAGAGAAGGGGGGCGCAGGGATAAGGAAAAAAAAAAAAAAAAAAAAAAAAACACCAATTCCCGCCGTCCAGAAGGTCGTTTCTGTGTGGGAGGTGTGCAGTGTCGTTTACCTGAGCAGCATCCAGCAATCCGACACATGGAGACGCGGAGGGTTGGATTATTCCATGAGAACGAACAAAATGAAGACGCAGATTCTCCCCCCCGACAGGAGGAGAGGAGAGGAGAGGAGCAGGCGAGCTCCGTTTTCAGGAGAGGGGGGAAAAAAGCTCCAGCTCCGTCTTCTTATCGTCAGATGTTGCTGTGTCGATGGAGGCAGGTAGGGGGGGAAGCCCAGAGCTGCTGTGAGCAGACAAAGATGCTCTCTCTCCTCCGCCACACTGAGGACAGCAGCAGCAGCAGCATCATCATCAACAGCAGCAGCAGCAGCAGCAGCAGCCTCCACTCCACAATGAGAGTTTTTCAAGGTTTTTTGGGTTGAGGGTGCGGTCAGACTCACTTACCTTACATCTAAGTATACAAGAAAGACAAAACACACAGTTCAACCCAATGTCTTTTTTTAATTTTGTTTTTATTCATATTTTCATTTATTTTTTTTCTAGTTTCTTATTTTAGTGTTATTGTAAAGTTTTATTTAAATTTCTCTATTTTCATTCTTTATTTAGTTAAGTTTTTTTTTTTTTTTTTTTACAGTTTGTACATTTTTTTGGTAATGTTAATGTAATGTTCTAAACGTTTTTCCAGTATTTCTAATTATATTTTTAAAAATATTTTGTCATTTTTTTTCTATTTTGAATATATTTTTGCATTAGTATTTTTAAATTGAGCTTATCTTCTTTCCAATTTTTCAAACTGTTATGTCTTTACTTTTTAATTGTTAATATTTTTTTTACTTTCCTTTTTTATCGTATTGTATTCTTGTTTATTTTTCTTTGATTTTTAAAATTGGATTTTTTTTCTATCTGTCATGTTAATATTTTTAAATTGACTTTATTTTTTAATAATGTTTATGTCTTTGTTATTCTTTTGTTTTTTGCTTATTGTATTCTTATTTACATTTTTGGTTTCATTCCTTAAATTTATTTATTTTTATATTTTTGTCTAATTTTTTATTTTCTTATTTTATTGTAATGGTCAAATAATGTTTTTAGGATTTTTTTTCTAATCACCTTTTAATTTACTTTTTCATAGTATTTTTAAAATTCCTCTTTGTATTTTTTATTTTAATGTGTCTTAAATAAATGTTATCAGTTTTTTTCTAGTATTTAATTTTCCTGCTAATGTTTTTGTCTACATTGTTTTTTCTCCCAATGTTTTCTATTTCATGTTTTTGCTTTTAAAGTGGAATTTACTTTTCTATTTTTGCTTTTTTGTGTCATTTTTAAGTTGTATTTTTTAATTTTTTCTTTTGTTAACTCAAAATAATGAGTTTTTTTACTTTTTCTTGTTTACTTTAAATTATTTTTCTTTTCATAATCCTATCCTTGGCAGAGCCTTTTTCTGCATTTTTTACCTGCAGTGATGCCAATTTTGCACATTCTTCTTAAATACCCTTGAGCAAGGCAGTTAACCAGTTGAACCATTTGAAGTATTCTCACTGTATTACACCCCCCCCCCCTTCAATAAACTCCGATTTAATAGTTTCATTACTTTTCCAGCCACCTTAATATAACACAAACTTATGATGTGCCTGCAGCAGCTGCATCCCCCCCACACACCCCATCCTCTTTCCAGCTCACCTAATTGGTAATTTCAGTCAGGAAAACACATGACTCTGCAGGAAATATTTTTATTTCTTGAAGATCAGCAAAATCACATTATTTGAAACTCTATTATGTAGGTCACTCCTCACACTTCTTAACAGCGCGTACACAGAGGCATTTGTCTTTCTGTCAAAGGCGTGGCAGTGTGATTGTGCGTGGGGGGGGGGGGGGGGGGGGGGGGGTTGTGTCGTTAAACGTTAACCAAAAATAAGGAAAACCAAATGACTAAATGTAGTTTTGTTTTTTCTTTTTTTGCTTTTTATAGGATGACTTCAAACGTAAACTCGAGTCAGCAAACATCAAAAAAGGGAAAGAACATTTGAATTTGGGTGGAAAACGATTGCAAGAGTAATTAATGAAGTGTAGAGGGAAAAGAGTTTACCTTAAGACCACCAGTGGCTAAAAAGTGTTTATTAAAAGAAATAAACTCACTGCTGAGAAAGCGTTTACTTAAAAACCTGTATTTTCACCTTGGGAGCCTCCTTAAAAGCCAGTGTTAATTTCTTCAGGTGCTTTAGATGAAATTCCGCATTATTGTTTTCGTGCTATTCTCTGTGTGGACTTTATTTGTCTCAGCTTAGTTGTAAAAGTCTCCTGTGATGGTCTCCTTTGTGATCCAGTGTAAGTGAACATGTTCCAGAGGTTAATCTGCTTATGGAAGCGCCACGGCTGTGCTTGGTGTGTGTTTTGAAGAAGAGTCGCGGCGTGACGTGGAGGACGAGAGATGAGCGACGCGCGAAATGAAAAAAAGAAGTTGCTGGAGCTTAGGACAGCTCCAGATCCGTCTTAAGGCCTTGTTTGCTGTAAAAGCCTTCAGCTTTAGCAGCCTATTTCTCCGTGTTATAAAACACGCTCTCTGTATTGAGTTGTTTTTTAAATTTCATCTGTAATTTTATGATTTTCTAACAATTGTTATCAATAAAAGCCACACTTTTTTATGTTTTAAATATGGCGTGTGGATTGACAAGAGTCTGCGGATACTATACATATCATGATACGTGTTTCTCGATACAATACATATTGCGATATTTTTCAAGATTGTACTTCTGTAATTCTGAAACTTCTGCTGTGAAGTTCAGGAGAACTTTGGCCCGCTTCACCGACAGCATTTTGACTAAAGCTTCAAAACGAAGCATCACAGTCCATGGCAGAGTTGCAGTTTTGTAACCATAAAATCTAAGCTGTACACGTCTCATAACAGCAAAAAACCGCGAGGCTGACTGATCATTTAACACCAGCTGGACATTGTGAGATCAATGCGCTGCCAATTAGCAGTCTGACGGTTTAAGTGAAAAAAAAAGTAAAACGCTTAAGGACGCTCATAAATAATTAATTACATATTGTTTGGTCAGCATTTAATATCACGATAAATCAGCTAATCGATTTTTTTCCTTACACCCCAAGTATTAACCTGCAAACAAAATCTGCATGGAACCTCCTGGCCAAAAAAGGTGAAGATAACACAAATATTTGAGAAATATTTATTCTTTTTGAGGGTATGCTGGAAATGCAATTAAAATCCTGCAGCTTTAAGGTAGTAAAATATTTTTATACTGCATGCTTTTTGCTTAAATTTCAAATAAAAACTTTCAGATAGAGTAAACCTTTTTTTGAAAAAAGCTTCTCATTTTTAGAACTTAGAGATTAGTTTCAACAGATCTAAGCATGTTATTTGAATTGTGCTGGTTTTCTGATAACATGTTCGGTTTTTTTCTTTTCATTACTCAAATCCCTTCCGGAAACATTTTGTGTACCTAAAGACACTTACAGCAGGTTGCTTTTTTATTTATTTTTTTACATCAATATATTTTTTTTTATTTCCTGCCTCTTTACAAAGCATGAGCAGGTTGACTCATTCATTCAAACCTGCCGGTTGCTGAGAGCCGGGGAGGATCTCAGGCCTCCACATTTGGAAAATGATAAAAATCAAAGCAATCTCCAATCTGAGGGTGACGTATGAATAATGAATGCTCGGAATGATTATTATTTTTTCTTTCTCCTGCAAAACAATCTCAACAGTCTGAACAAAAGCAAATGGAATTCAGTTTCATGGTAGCCCTACTTTTTCATAATTTAGTGAGTTTGGTCATTATTCTGTTTCATTTTAATAACAGAAAAGATCTGATTTTTGTGTGTGTAAATGGGCCTTTGCTAACAAGTTTATCCCAACAGCATGAATAATAAAGAGAGGAAAGAACAATAGGGTTTATAGCGGTCGTGTTTGCGCAGGAAAGATATGTTGTTGCAACAATCATCATTCATTTCAGTGTCAATATAAAATAACGTCATGTCTGAAAATCTCCACTGAAATCCAAACTTTTTCCTGTGCCTCAGAGGTCGGATTCCTTTGTTTGTTTTTTTGAGTGCCTTGAGCTCCACGCATCCCAGGGTTTCTACCGCACCTCACCTTAGTCTCCATGAGGCTTTTACTTTTTTTCCAATCTCAGGCAAACTAGCCGAGCAGAGATAAATAATAAGAATAATAAACAAACAGGGTGGTAGCTGATAACGATTAGACCCGGGAAGCCCAGGCATTAACACTTAGAATATCGGAATGTGATGTGACTTGCATTTACCTTGAAACTGATATCGAAGCAGTTATAGATTTTTTTCTCTCTACAGCTTCATGACACTTATAGACTCACTGCAAAGAAAATTGAGTTTTTTTTAACATGTTTGTGTGAAATTTTTCAGATGATTTAGGGTTTTATAAAGTAATTTGAGATCAAATTTGCCTTTCTGGATATTTCTTTATTTAAATCCATGTAAATTATGATCAGATGAAAAATATGATTTGACAAAACTTGTAGTTGTGATGTAGAAAATACAGCTGAGGCCACAATCCCCCCTTCCCCGGCCTGCTCAAACTCAGATTTTTGGGAGGAGTATAGAGAGATGATGGAAAATGAAGGCTTCTGTGCTGTAACAGGTTGGAAATCTAAAGCTACGTCCACACTGGGCTCCTTAAAGGGTAACCAAACAGGGAAGTTGAAGGCTGACTCCACCCACAACTGTAATACCTCGATTCAACCAGTAGGGGGCAGCACACAGACGGTTTTTGACTTCATTTTCAAGAAATAAATATGTTTATTTTAATTTGTCAAAGATTTGTCAGTGACTAACAGACAGCTCTTTTAAAGCTCCATAGAGATCAGTAACCCAAAAAAGTTGATTTTAGGGGTTTGGTTTCCCTTTAACATGTTCAGATCCAACATGCCTAAAAACCCTAAAACGGTTGTAGAAACCTGCGTTGAACGCCTCTTCAAGTTAAACCAGGCCAAACTTTGACCAATCAGGAACTTGAATTTGGTAATGGCATATGGATGGTGTCCCTTTTATGTACTGGTAGTGAAAACCGTTTGAAAATTGAGAAACAAAAAGCCTGCAGCAAGTTTTGCAAGATTTACACCGCTTGGAGATTTCGCTCCAAGGCTCTTCCAACTGTGGGTGCTGAACATGCGCTCGTATCGGGTGGCAACAGTCCAGTGTGAAGAACAAATGTTTGGACGATACCGATACCTCGATACCTCCAAAATTGCTTGCCAATTTTCTTGCACCGGTAAATTTTAGGTTAGGGTTTGAGCGGCTGTAAACAGAGAACTCTCAGAAACAAGGAGTGGTAGGGGGGCAGGGTTGTTCTACACTGACAGTCTCGCCCATTAGGGGAATTTCAGATGCATTCCTGCCGCTCTGCAGCAACTATGTCCTAAAAAACAATACAGGTGTTTTGGTTTGGCTAAAAAAAGCACATTAATAATTTAGAATCACAGGTAACACTTAAAATAGATCAAAAGAGCCAAGTTGTTTTGAGATTTTTAGGGTCTGGATTTTCTTGATAAGCAATGCACACTTGCACCAATTTAGTTAATCAATTTGAACAAAAGATTGCCTCATAAGATGTGTCTTGCAGTGATTAAAACTATGTGGTCAAACGTAAACTGAATAAACAGAGCATTTAATGCTTGCAATTGAAACAAATATATACATTTTCCTTTATCCTTTCATGTCTAATTAAGCAGTGGTTCCTTTCCTTGAGAGAATCTTTGCATTGGGTCTAATCCAATGTTTCATTGAACAGCAGTGCATCCCTGTGACCGTGTTTTCCTGTGACCTTTCGAGGACAATCATCGATTCCCGGTGCGAGGCAGAGTAACGCTCTGAGGTCTGATGAGGAAATCACGGTGCTCTGCTGTTGTGCACAGACCTACTATTGGCATGAAAGGCTCACACAGAGAGGAAAACCCTCTGAATCCAAGGAAACCGTGCAGGTGGGGGTTCAGCTTTCGGATATTCTGGCTCTAGAGGATTCTTTAAAATATACCAATTATTAAAATGATTTCAATTGCATCGTTTAAAGTATTTATGGGCTTTTGTTAATGATGACATTTAGCTTATTGTGTTTTTTCTCCTGCATATCCTTGAGATTCTAGTGTTAATTCCTGTGAAAACGATGTCTCATCCTGCAGAATGTTAAAATACTTCATCTCTTTTTTATTGCACATTCTTTTGATGTTAAGTGGCATCTAAAAAAAATAAGAAAAAAAATCATAAATCCTCCTCTCTTTATATGCAGATAAGTCTCAATGTTTGGGGCTCTTTGCTTTTCATCTCGACAACAAATTGTCTGTTGTGTTTGCGTTGCATTGTGGGAAGGAATGTAAGTGCAAATAAAAAATATATATATCTGGGGACGTTTATGTTTGTAACTGCTTTTGTGAAAAATCAAAAACAAACCTCGAGGTCCCAGACTCCCTGAACACACATTTGTCGACTGATGGCAGGAAAACCTCTGCTGGGAGTTAAAGCCGAGCAGAAAAGAAAGACCATCCTCCTCCTCCTCCTCCTCCTCCTCCTCCTCCCCCTCCGATACGGGCTTGATGTACAAGGACTTAATGAAAAACCTTGGATCCTCACCTCATCTTAAATAAGATAAGCTAATTAAAAGTGCTCGACATATCTCATTATTTAACTGCTGGGGAAAGATTAGTAAGGGAGCCAATGATCCGACATCTTCTGCAGAAATAACTTTATGTCAGGGGTGTCAAAACTTTTTCGTAAAGAGGGACATATTTGTGGAGATGACGTTTGGGGGCTAAACATTTAGCCTGACATTCTTTGTACTATCTTAATAGCATTAAATTGAAATAAAGTATTTGATGAACATTTTATGGCCTCCTTTTCCTTTCTTCCCATATAACAAAAATACGTTTTTACCTAAATTACTGTCAACTGATTTGTCTATTGGGACCAAAGATGGAAATTAGCCTAAAAGGCGATCATCATTTATATTTATATTTTTAAGTTTTATATTCTACTATGTCTTTTTTACTGAAAAAATACACAATTTTCCACTTGTTTTAGGAATGGTCAAACCTCAGTTTCAAGAACGACGGTGCGGTTTCCGTCCTGGTCGTGGACCAGTGGTCCAGCTCTACACCCTCTTCAGGGTGCTGGAGGGTTTGTGGGAGTTCACTCATCCAGTCTATATGTGTTTTGTGGATTTGAAGAAGGCTTTTGTCCGCGTTCCCCGTGGTGTCCTGAGGAGGGTGCTCTGGGAGTATAGGGTCTGGGGAGCCTTACTGAGGGCTGTCCGGTCTCTGTATGAGTGGAGTGGGAGCTTGGTTTGCATGGCTGGCAGTAAGTCAGAGGTGTTTCTGGTACATGTTGGACTCTGGCAGAGCTGTCCTTTATCTCTGGTTCTGTTCATAATCTTCATGGACAGAATTTGTAGGCGCATCCAGGGGCCGGAGGGGATCTGGTTTGAGGACCACAGGATTTCATCTCTGTTTTTTGCAGATGATGTTGTTCTGTTGGCTTCATCGAGCTCTGACCTCCAGCATGCATTGGGGCAGCTGAAGTGTCAGATCGACAGACGGATTGGAACGGCGTCCGCCGTTACGCGGTAGCTGCACTGGTCTGTTGTGGTGAAGAGAGAGCTGAGCCAGAAAGCAAAGCTCTCAATTTACTGGTCGATCTTCGCTCCAGTGCTCAACCATGCTCATGAGCTCTGGGTCATGACCGAAAGAACCCTAGAAAGGGGAAGTCCCAGATACAAACAGATGAAATACAGCATCAAATGAGACACTGATAAGATGTAAAATAGAAATCTGGCTTGATTCTAAGACGGCTGCATTTGTCTCACGGGCCAGACTTTGGACACGCCTGATTTGGATTATCATTTTCTGGATTAGCCTTAGATCATGTGGAGGAAATTTAATAATCTTATATCTTATATCTTTAATAATAATCTTTCTTTATCTGTTTTCCTTTTTTAAATTGACATAGATAAAATGTTCTCACAGCGACTGACACTTGTAGAACTTCAGACCAAACTTCTGGATCTTTGAAGGATTGCCCTAAGCAACCTTGAGATGATAAGATTGAAAATTGCTCCTCGCTATCAAACTAAAAAAATTGATTGATGTGCTCAAACTGATGACGTTGATGACAATCACTTCATCAACTGCACTAAATAGAACCTGACTTCCTACTTTTCATTGCAGCTTAAATTTACCTCAATTTCACAAATGTAAAAAAAATAAATGTTAAAGCTTTTAGATTGACGGGTACAACAGGCAGTGAGTTGGCCTTTAAGCATTCTGAAAACACCCACACTGTTTTGATGAAGGGCTCCAATCAACTAAATACATGTAAAGAGAAGCTGTGAAGTCTTTACCCATAAAATAACAAAAAGCCATTTTCAAAATCTTATTGTTCCGAAATGTTGATGAAGGTTCTCATTTGTATTGTTCCAATTGTATAGATTTATCCCCCTCATGTCTGCTGGAAGCCGAAAAATCATTTATTTTTCAGTAAAGTTGTTGAGCAGTCAATATGGATTTCATCCTGGAATTAGTTGATCTCTTTGTGTTGTTCAGTACAAGTGTTTTGTTGACTGATTGTCCCTGTTTGACATGGAACTCAACTCAGATGAAAATCATATTTATGTTTTTTTTTTAACGTGTTTTTATGGCATTTATCTCATGATGGAGGACAAATTTAAAGAAAATCCATCTTAAAATTGAATTTCTGAGTATTTCTTTATTCAAATCGTTGTGTATCAGAAGCAGACGGAAAAAAAATAGAGAAGAACTTCGTGAGGAAGAGAATACGGAGGACGGGCCACAAGCTCCCTGCTCCAAGCTCTCAGCAATGAGAAGGGGAAATGGGGCGGGGTTACTCCATGCCAACGGTTCCAACTCAGAGGTGATTTTCAAATGAACTACTGGCACTCGACAGTAACTATTCCAGAGAAAACAAGATATTTTTGACTAAAAACAGCAAATTAATCGTTAAAAAACATTTTGGAACCCTTCTACAATAGATCAATAATGATTGGAGAGGGGCTTTAAGAGGGGGAGCATTTTTGGAGTTAAAACAGAGACAAAATAGATTGGCATGTGTCCAAAGACAAATTTAACAAAACTTTAAATTAAAACACAGTTACAGAATAAGGTGGAAAAATACACACCCAACACCTCAGTAAGAGTTCCATTTTCTATTTTATTCTATCAATGCCTCTACATTATTTATATCGCAGCAGCATTAATAATTAAAAAAAAAAGGTCTGCGCTCAAATGAGAACAGTTTTAATCTTGGGTTTAATTAGATTCGGTGTCGCACCACAATTAAAGAAATTGAAGTCCCAGTAATGACTGTTTGTGGTCACCTTATGTTCCAAGTCATTCTGTGCCAAGCAGTAGGTGCAACAGCTCCGTCCATAACTTTAGCTGACATGTAAACAAAGATGCTCAATCTCTTCAGGCAAGAGGGCCAAGCAGTCCTCCCACCATGCAACTGTACGGCACAGTGTTAATGTCAGTGTGTGTCTGCCGCCATCGGGATCAAATCGTTTCGTTTGTTGGGTTGCTGCATTGCATCTCCGTGAAGGGTAGGGTAATTTTATGAAGTTTGAAAAATTGGGGCAAGAAAGAGGAAGGAAGAAGAAAAGAGGTAATTGAGCTGTAAATGTTGGTTCATGCTGTTGACGTCAAATTAACAATCTTTTAAAGATGAACTCTGATTATCTTTTTGGCTCATTTAAAAGCATTTCCAGTCGTCTGAAACACTGCAATGGGGTGTGGCATTGGGACTCACCCAGAGTATTTTCCATGTCAATCTTTCACGATCTTTTTCAGACAAAATATTTTCGTCTGCTCCTGTTTTGCAACAATTTGAATAAAAAAATACTCAAAAATGCAAATTTGAGATTACTTTTGTTTATCCTTGTCCTCCATCATCAGAAAAATGACACAAAACATGTCAAAAACATCCACATTTTTCATACGAGTGAATATTTAAGTTCATAAAATTCATAAATCATTGCAACTGGTCTGTTGAATTGATCAGTTTAACCTAACATTTAAAGGAGAAAAGAAAGAAGAAGAAAGTAAGCAATCAGTAAACACCTTGGTAGTGTGCAAAAGGTGACATAAAAACCATGATATTTCCAACATGGACGTGTGAGAAAAAAGTTGCACCTGCAGCTTTAGTGCTTTGATTATGTACGACAGCTCTCAGCAGTGCTTATAGATTTGGAAAAGGATCTCTTGTGATGTCCTTTTTCACTTGGAAAAATGGAACAAGTAAAAGGCTCCTAAGAGACTTAAATTTGACTTCACATGGGCGTGGTCTCAAAAAGAAATATTGCAAAATAGAAATAAATACACTACAAACACGGAATCTTAAGAAAGTAAAAAGACTCATTTAAGAAAAAATGATCTTATTTTCTGATTAAAAAATATAAATAAATATTAGGGCCAGTTCATAAACATTTTTTTTTATTACGACTTTAAAGTTTAAATTTTCAAAAAAAAAAAGTTGTCACTGTTGAATTCTGAGAATAGAGTTGTATATCTATGAGAAGTCATAGGCTAAATCTTTAACTTTTTATTATTATAAATATATGCGTTTTAAAGTTGTAAATCTGTTACTTTAAGTGTCGTAATTTTACCATTTTAAAACGTGCCAAAAAAAAGTAATAAATTATTCACACTGGTTTGTTGAACAGGATAAAACACCGAAGTTGTCTGTTTATCAGAGCTTGAAGATGAAAGACGTGGAGAATTTTGTGAAGCTGTATTTTCAGATAGGTTTGAAAACCAAAGAAATTCAGAACTATTTGGAAACTCAAAATCATATTATTTTATGGTCCTAATTTAATACATTTATAAGAAAATCTTTTAAAAATTGATGACTGTAAATCTTGCAAATTTGCAATAAAATTATCAAGTTTTTTACGAGAAAAAACATTTGTGGAATTACAATTTCTTTTTGTACACTTGCGAGTTTTTCCTTGTAAATGTATTACTTTTATCTCGTAATAATACCTTTTTTGTGCTCCTAATTTAACACATGTACTAGAAAAAAAGTCACAAATGTATGAGATTTTTCTTGTAAATTTATGACTTTAAACTTAAAATAATACATTTTTTGTGGTCCTGACATCATAGATTAACGAGAAAAAAAACTTGTAAATGTAACAACTTTTTTCTCAAGAAGAAAGTCCTAATTTTTAATCTCAAAAGATGCTATGTAAATACGGTAGTTTATTATTATTATTATTATTATTAATAGTATTATTATTATTATTAATTATGTCTTTATTATAAATGTAAACGTTTTTTCCAGTAAATTTACAACTTTAATCTTCTCAAATTACTTTTTTGGTTGGACCTGATTCCTTCATCGTACAAACGTTTTTTACAAATTACAAAATCATATCTAGGAAAACATAATAGTGACTACAATTTTTTCTTTAAAAGAAGCATTCTTGGACAGACGATTTTTCTCACCTCGTTTGCAGATTTATTGATTGTTTAAACAAAATCATTAAAATGTTGCTAATTTTTTACTTATTTCTCAGGACTGTATTTTTATAGTGTACAAAAAGTTAAAATGATTGGTCAACTAAAAGGTCAATGCAAATAAATGATTTTAAATTAGTCAAACAAAGTTGCTCTCTAATGCTCTCGCTACTCTACTCCACACAGCCTTATTACAATAATGTGGAGTTCAGTTTACCAATAATGACTTTCCATTTTCCTCCTGATAATGTCAGAAAATAAAAACTAAAGTATGCAAGTTCCCCCCCAGAAAAATCAAGTTAGAGGTTCAGATTTGGCGATAAATTATTTTTTTTTCTGGGAAATGTGCCTTCCTACCAGAAATAATCCTTGCTGTTTGGCAGTGCCGTCTTTGGTTTGCTGTGAAATCCTCGCTGTACATTCTGACAGAACTGCCAGTAGACATGTAAGAACATAATTTGCTCATCATACTGGACAAATCAGGGGCACGCCAGATTCAATTTCTGTCACTTGGTGTGGTGGATCCTCGGTTGTGCGGGTCACTTCACATCCAAAGGCTTTTAAAGGAACACAATTAGATGCAGTGCAAGAAAACATTTACTTTGGTAAAAATGTTTAAAAAATAAATCGGATAATAAAGACTTTTTTTTCCATTCAGCTTCGGTTTGATTGTTTTAGTGTTTGACAGCAGCGACTCGTTTTCCTATTTTGCATCTTTCTCCGGTGGCATGACTCTGTGACAAACCTTTCAAGAGACCAAATCCTTTTATTCCCAGTACTTTTCCTGTCAGCGCGTTATACTCAGTGCCCTGCAATCCAGCGAGCCTGCACACAAGATTAACTCTTTCAACCGCCTTTTACCCAATTTCAGTCTAAAGGCAAAAACTTCAGTTTTAACAAGAAAAACATCATGGAGAGCCAGAAACATGACAGCTAACGCTGGTCCTCATGCTGTGGGCCGACTGATAGTAATATAATAGTGTTGTCTGCCGGGTCTCACTGACATTAACAAGATATGCCTTTCAAATATCATGGCCTTTGGGGCTGGGTCAGAGGAACTATTTAAAGAAGGGCAGGACTTTATGATAGTGTGGCTCACCAGAACGATAACTGAGAATGGCTGATGTTGTTTCGGTCATGGCTCCGGGCTCCTAAACAGATGCAATCCACTGACACACACTGAGAAACTGGTTTGAAACTGTTTAGTGTTTTGTGTAGGGACAGTCACAGGAAATGTTTGAAAACCCAGATAATAAGGGCCAAGGTAGAAGTAAGGTTGGCTCCACAGCTGTAGTAATAGTAATTAAAGTATAGGTTTATAATATTTTTAAGCACCCTACCTAAAGTCCCACGTAGACAATATTTTGATCTGTTTTCAAATTGTTCCCAGTGGTCTTTTAATTATGATTATGTTGTTTTTAGCCAAAACAAAGAATAAAAATCTTTTTCTCCAAAGTCCAAAATATTTTCTCCAGAGCTACAGTATTTCATTCAAAATTTGCCCCTAAAGTGTGGGCGAGACTGTTGAAATAAAGAAACTCTTTTCTCTTTCACGTTACTGAGAGCTCTCTGTTTACAATAGTGACGGAAATGGAATATTTCAGTGCAGGAGGGGGGAAGAATAGTTTGAAAGGGTGGATGACAAATGAGAAGAACAGAGTGAAAGGCCATAGTGAACCTAATGAACTAATTAAAAATATGTACAGTAATCCCCCTTTATCCGTGGGGATGAAGGGCCAGAGACATCTGCGGAAACGGCAAATCCACGGATATGTGTGTATATATACATACATATGTATATATATACTGCTCTCAAAAATTAAAGGAAAATTTTTCATCCTACAGAGGCTCAATTGTGTTGACACCATAAAATCAGAGTGAAATGAAGATGTGGCAGGCTAGTCCATTATCTCCAAATCTTCCTTTCTGCAACTCAAATGCTTTTCAGTATCTTGTGTGGCCCCCCACGAGCTTGTATGCATGCTTGACAACGTCGCTGCATGCTCCTAAAGAGACGACTAATGGTGTCTTGTGGCATTTCCTCCCAGATCTGTGTGAGGGCATCCCTGAGCTGTTGTACAGTCTGAGGAGCAACCTGGCGGCGCCTAATGGACCGAAACATAATGTCCCAGAGATGTTCTATTGGGTTGAAGTCAGGGGATCGTGAAGGTCAATCAATTGTTTCAATTCCTTCATACTCCAGGTACTGCCTGCATACTCTTGCCACGTGAGGCCGGGCATTAGGAGGAAACCAGGACCTACTGCACCAGCATAGGGTCTATCTATCTCTATATCTATCGATCTATCTATCTATCTACATATATACATAATATAGAAATACACATGTATAGCATCTCTCCATAATCGTGGGGCTAAAGGACCGGAGACATCCGCAAATACACCATATTCACCAATAGGGAGAGTGAATATATTTACTATCCATATTGGTGGATGTAGTTTATGCGTGTGTGTGTGTTACTAATTATACTAATATTAACTGTAAAATTTGGAGCAGCAAATACGGAGCATGGTTTTTTGCAGTGTGGGCAGCTGACCCCCTTGCCCCTCTGTAGCTCCACCCCTGGTTTAGACGTTCTCCTCATTGATATGTTCATAGAAAAGGTCTATAGATTACAGCCCCTCACATCTCCAACAGAAAGCATTATTGTAACCATCCAGCAATACAGTTCTGACCCAGACACCAGCTCAGATGAGGAAAATGAAGACATTATGGATGCATCAGAATGGTGCGGAGCAGAGAGTTTGTGCCCCGCCCAGAGTATTTTCTTAAAAAGTGTGATCTTTTCCAAACTGCATTTTTTCGTCTCTGTTTATTCAAAACAATTTGAACAAAGAAATCCTCCAAAATTCAGTTTTAAGCTTTATTTTCTTTATATGTTTCCTTCATCATGATAAAACTGCCACAAGAACATTTTAAAAGCAGTTTTTTTTCAGTAATTTTCTCGCATTTGCCCTTTTAAATGGCATTTAAAACGCATTACAGGTCACTCGGCTGTTTGTATGACCAGCATTTGTCTCCCCCGGACCTCACCCCTTTACCCGACATGTTCATCCAGCCCCACCTTCTGCTTAATATTCATCTTTGTCTCTTTAAAATGCTGATCTCCCGGCAGCAGTGTGGCTGTCTCCCTTGCTGGGCTTAAACTGTTTCCATCCTCCCAGACTCAACAGTGCTGAGCTGCTGCATCTCGCGCCAAGATGTCTAAGCCTCTATCCGACCACGACAGGAAGAAACAGATCTCCGTGCGCGGCCTGGCCGGCGTGGAGAACGTCACAGAGCTGAAGCAGAACTTCAACAGGCATCTCCACTTCACCCTGGTCAAGGACAGAAATGTGGCCACCCGAAGGGATTACTACTTTGCCCTTGCCCACACAGTGCGTGACCACTTGGTCGGCAGGTGGATCAGAACCCAGCAGCACTACTATGAGAAAGATCCCAAGGTACACTCTGCTCATTCCCTCCAGATTAACTGAAAGCCGCTGCTCCTCTATAGTTTTACTGGCAAAAAGGCTTTTAGTTTGAAGACTGTCATAACAAAAATAGTGCTTGTGGAGATTTTTGATTTATGAAGTGTTTGTATCTTTAAGTTTTTATATTTTTATGTGTTTTTCCAGCAATGTTTTCCCAAATTAGATGCAAAAAGCTTTACAGTTTCACACGATGACTGAAACTGCAGATAATTAAACCAAAATTATCTTATTTATTCGAAAGCTCAACTTTCAGTGTGTCGTTTTAAAAAACCCAGCAGCTGAAGAACTGTCTGTACTGTATAGAGAGACATGAACTTGGAAACTCTAGTCTGGTGTAATGTCACATACGGGTCAAAGAGACAATTATAGCACCTATCTGAGCTATTTTGACATTTAAAAAACATTTTTTTCATCCTTTTTTATTTGTTGTATGATGCCGATGCTTACCCAAACATCTTTGCTCTTACGGTCAACTGCGCTTTTTTTACAGCCTGATGCTCGTGTAATGCCAAGTCATGACATTTAGACTTCATCGAGGGCTCTTGCCGGTATGCCGCCCTGGTTATAGTGTGTTGAAACACTAAACCTGTCCTGTTCTTGTGCCCTCAACACAGAGCACGTATACCCCCCCGCCCCTCCCCTCGATCAGGTCATATGACAACATGCCTCCAAGGGCACCGGCCCTCAAAGAAGTTACTGTAAAAGCCATCACCAGCTGCAGAGAAAAACTTCAATAAAACATCAGGGGAGTGTAAATTAAAGTGGCAAAAACGGCAAGGTGCACATTTGAAAATGTCACATCTATTTAAAGCTGATGGTGCAACTAAAAGAGAAAAAAAAATCCTTTTTACTTAGCATGCCAAAATATGTTCCTTTCAATGTCATTAATAAGACTGTTGATGGAGCGGGAGATTTTTTTTTTTTTTTTTTAAATCCTCCTTCCACAGCTCACTTTGCATTAGGAGACTCTGTAAGAAGCAATGCGTTAATCTCAACAGCCAGACATCCAACAACAGGGTAATCTCATGGAAACGTTGATGGGCTGCAGCTAATAACTCCCAGAAACAGTGCTTTCTGCTGTATGAAAGGTCAAAGGTGAATCTTGTTCTCAACTGTCCAGAAGGGGGAAACGAAGAAGCTGCGGTTCTATAGGAAAAAAAGCTAAACCGCCATTTTGGAAATGGGGTTGAGTTTGAAACGATGGGTTCTGCAGGAGTCCGAACGGAGTCTCCCTCATTCCACACATGTATGCACTTGAACTCCACAATGAAAGGTTATCACACCCTGCCTGACTTTTACAGCGACCTCCAACAGCGGCTATTTTGGTGCGTCCCAAAATGTTGTCGTTATGTAATACCCAAAGCAATGTACACCCCATAACCCCCCCCTGCTCTGTCTGAGATCAGCCTTCCATGTCGGAGGAGGAGGAGGTGTGTGTGTGTGTGTGGGAGGGGGTGTTTAAATGGCAAAGGCTAAACACAGACTCAGGTGGCACATTTACATGTGCCTCCAACCATGAAGCAAAGTTGTGAAACCTTTGACGGTTTGAGGTGAGTTGTGTTGTGACATATGCCGTTTAAGTTCAAAGGGTTCAACAGTTTCAAAGTCAAATGTGGACCCACCGGGCGATAAAAAAAAAAAAAACAATCGAGTCATGCAAGGCCATTAAATATGTCTGCAGCAGATGAGCTTATATCTCTCTTTATGGTCTTTCTGTAGCGGGTCTACTACATCTCCTTGGAGTTCTACATGGGCCGCACCCTCCAGAACACCATGGTGAACCTGGCGCTGGAGAACGCCTGCGATGAGGCCATGTACCAGGTCAGAAATAGTTTCTCTCACTGTCTCCCAAAAGCAGAGGTAAAAATGACTACAGTTATGATGTTTGCTTCTTGCAGCTGGGTTTGGACATGGAAGAACTGGAGGAAATGGAGGAAGACGCTGGTTTGGGGAATGGAGGTCTTGGTCGTCTTGCTGGTCAGTATGTGTATACATCAGAGGTGTCCAACTCCAGGCCTCAAGTGTTTTCCAGAAATGATGATTTATCTGCTGTTGACTACCTGGATCAGGTGTGTTTAACCAATCAGGAGCCTCAATGGAAGTTTAGTTGGAAAATATGTAGGACACTGGCCCTCGAGGCCTGGAGTTGGACACCTCAGGTTTTACATCATTGAGTTGTATAACTGGACCAACTGAGATGTCACCCACAGAAACAACGCATTATCACTCTCAACTTTGTTTTGTTTTGTTCCGGTACCAGTACTCTAACCTGGTTCCTCATAGAACCTCATCTCGAGGGTTGGGGACCATTGATTTAATGGGAACAACCAACACGTCACAAACTGACAAATTGGGGACACCCAAAATGTCAAAAATTAAAGCGTAGGGGGCCTGAACCATACGTCCATATATATCAAGTTGGGGGTGAGAATGTGAAGACAGAAAATGATATGCTTCCTGCAGTTAGGCACCAGTGGTCCCCAACCCCCGGGCCAGTCCATGGGTCAATTGGGCTAACTTAGATTATTTCTATTTAGTTTATTTTATGACCCTGAAAAAGTCATGTGACTTAAAACGGCTACCTGCATGGATAACTGGATTAGAGAAAACCATCATCAAAGTTCAAACCAGCTGCAAACATTTTACGAAGAATGAAGACTCAATCACATAAAGTTGCTGATTTGTGGAAACTTGTAAAAGGAACATTTATGGCATACGTTCAGAAACTTTAGCATAAAAAATGTTCCTACAATAATGTGCTTTTACGTCCAGTATTCCTGCTTGATTAATCTAATTTTAATCAATAAATATACAAAAGGACGTCATTGTCAGATCCATCATTTCTTTATCCTGATCCTCAATGAGTAATATTTTTCCTTTATTATAAAGATGTTCCCCCAAGGATAATTTTAGTAAATTTCCAGTTTAATAAAATTCATAATTTTCAACCAACTTTAGGATATACAGTAATATTGCATATTCATCCATTTCATGCTGCATTCCTGCTCCAATTATATAATGCCCATTCAGTCGCCTTGTTGAAACCGGACAGCGTCAGTATGCAGTGATTGGTCCAAGTCAATCTGAGTCACCATTTCTATGGCAAACACCATACCCTATCAGGAGTGAGCTTGTTGGAAGACCACACCCCTACCAGAGGAAAGCAGGCTTGGGAGAATCTGTCAATCAAATGTTTGAAACATAGGATTAGCAATAGAACACGAAGTGGGAGAGGTCACACAGTCCAGTTCTCATATTCAGTCAATGGTTTATGTTCATTTTTAATAATCAGCCATTATTTTCCTAAGCTAAACTCCAAAATTACTAATGTATTATTTTTAAATTCTGTTTTTTAAGCCTGCTTCTTGGACTCGATGGCCTCACTGGGTTTGGCTGCCTACGGTTATGGCATTCGCTACGAATTTGGTATCTTCAATCAGAAGATCATCAACGGCTGGCAGGTACACGGCACCAAAACTCCAATACGTGAAACCTCTCGGATAGAAGTTTTCTCTCCGTTTGACATCAGCATCCGCCATCTCTCAGGTTGAAGAGGCCGATGACTGGCTGCGCTACGGGAACCCCTGGGAGAAGGCTCGTCCCGAATACATGCGTCCCGTTCACTTTTACGGCAGGACGGAGCATCACCCCGACGGTGTCAAATGGGTGGACACTCAGGTGAAAACAAAGTCTGATAGATATGAGCGTTCAAAGCTCTAAAGGTTAATAACAACTGTCTCTCTGATGCAATGCCAGATGGTGTTGGCTCTGCCGTACGACACGCCCGTTCCAGGTTACAGGAACAACTACGTGAACACCATGAGGCTTTGGTCTGCAAAGGCGCCATGCGAGTTCAACCTCAAAGACTGTACGTTTTTGCAAATGTCAAACTTAAAATAATAATGCTGTAAAACAACAAGTTTTTTATTTTTGTTTCCATAGTTAACGTTGGCGGCTACATTCAGGCTGTTTTGGACAGAAACTTGGCGGAGAACATCTCCCGTGTGCTCTACCCCAATGACAACGTAAGAACATATTGTCCGGGAACCATCAGCTGATGATTAATTTAGGTTGTAGGACACAAAAACATGAACACGAGAGGAGCTCATACCTGAACCCTATAGTAGGGAATAGAAAACAAGAAAGAAGGCAAGTCTGAGTGTGCTGAGAATTTGGGGGATCTTATCCCTCTGAGTCCCTAAAATGAAAAGAAAACCATACTATCATCCTCGTATCAGATTATCTGTTCATATGTCTTATACATTTTAAGTTAAATATTCCTCCTGAATTACCCTCTGCATCCACCGGGCTTGGGACAGTCACAAGCAGGGCAATAGTTGGTTCCCTGTTGAGGTTACCTTTTGCCTTTTTGTCTGTCTATTTGTCCATCTGTTTGTCCGTCCTTTTTTTTTTTATTTTTATTTCTTTAGTTATTGTGGATTTTTGGGTGATCACATTTGGGGGAGCAGTTCCAGCATTTAGGGGGGCAACTGTCCCCCCTTCCCCATGCCTATATCCACCCCTGGCTGAGAGTCCTGTTTCATTGAATAAGTCTGTTCAGTTACAAAAGTTCTTTTATGTTTGATTTAACCAATTAAAGCTTTTTTAGGCAGCTGTACATGATCTGGTTCATTTGGTGAAGCTCCATAATAGTATTTGATTCTTAAATCCTTTTAAACTTTTGGAATCTTAATACACCTCAGGATTTCATTTAATGGCTCTGCAACCTACAACACTTAAAGAACCTTTCGGGTCAATTTCTGACTGACCATAACCCAAAATGTCTTCTTTAAAAAACACTGATTTGTGTTTATGTGATTGTTGCTATTATAATTAATATAAATTAACTTTCTTTTTGCATAAAGAAAACATTAAGAGAAATCAGCATTTTTTTTAAAATATCAAATAATTTATAACTTTGGTCCATATAACTTTCAAATTAAAAGGCACCATGTGCATTATAGGATCATCTCAATACCGCAAAAGTAGTAGGAAGCAGTATCATGTCAGCAGAAATAAATATATATAAAAATTGTTTATTTTATCATTTTTGGAACATCTGAGCCAAAAAATACATAAATATAACAAATTAAAATTAAGGCAAAGCTAATTAATTAACTGATTGTTTTTTTCTTTTAATTATTATAAATCGCTCTAAAATCACAAAATGTGTTAAAAAATATCAAATCCACCATATATATAACCTTAGATATGAATTCAGGTTTTACTTACTAACTTCAGATTGGTTTTCTTGGGTACACAGAGCTCAAAAATCTATCATAGTGCTTTAGTACAACTGTGGTTTACTACGAAGGATTGGTATTGTTAGAGAATTACAGCTGTCATAATCAGGCTAGTTGTGGAGTGACGTACTGTTCTTTAACTGTTTGTGAATCTGTTTTTATATTATGTTAACTTTGCAGACCCTTGGGCTAAAGACTGGTGCTCAGCACTGCTGCCTCACAGTTAGAAGGTTCTGGTTCAAATCCCAGCTGGTTTATTTGAGTTTGCAAATTCATCATATGTATAGAAGGGTTTTCTCCAGGCATTTATGCTTCGTCCCGTCACCCTCTATAGTTGATTGGTGACGCTAAATTATCCTATAGAATTAAGCCCTAAAAGTAACTGGGATAGGCCCAGCAACCAGATTTCACATGTAACTAGACTAAATGCAAGTGTCACTGTATAATATTTGAACAAATGCTAATTTGTGACTCAGAAATAAATCACAGATAATCTAAAATGAATTAGTCTTTGAAAATGTAAAAACCTCTCAAGATTTAAAAGAAAAAAATGATAAAGGTGACGAGAAGAGTGTTTTCCATTGGTAATCACTTCTGTTCCTAATGTTAAATCAAGCATAATGTCTAGAATGAGATAAATGAGGTGTCGTTCACACACATCCCACAGAAAAGCCTCACAGACAAAAATCAATGGCACAGTCAGACTACAAGTTTCATAAATACAGTTCAGCTACTGAAGCTGTTTACAACCTCTTTCATTTTTTCATCTGATAATTATTTTTCCTCTATAACTTCCTTTGAACCGGAATGAAAAGTACCGACTTAGCAAGAGTGTGTTTATGGAATGAAAGCTCTATTCATGTCCGCCTGCAGAGTAAATGCATCTCTCTGCTCAGTTCTTTGAAGGGAAGGAGCTCCGTCTGAAGCAGGAATACTTTGTGGTGTCTGCCACCCTGCAAGACATTATTCGCCGCTTCAAGGTCTCCAAGTTTGGCTCCAGAGAGATTGCTCGCACCGACTTCAGCAAGCTGCCTGACAAGGTGAGGAAGACTCGGAAAAAACTCCAGCTAAACAGTTTCTGACAAAACGGAGGCTTTTCTTTTCTTTTTTGGAAAACTCCTCATTAAAGTGCCTCTGTGAGGGTGCTGAACTAGGAGGCGCAGAACATATGAAACAAAAAGTAATGCTCTAGGCAGTGGTGGACTTAGCAGTTTGGAGCCAACAAGAATTTATCTTTTTTTGAATTTTTACTTTTGGGTAAAATCTTCATCGCATAACTTCCTTACAGGTCCACCTTTAGACATTATCAATGTCAAGAATCCAAAAATGTTGATGAGCTTTTAAAAATTGAAATCACTTAATAAAAAAAAACTGAATTTATTCATTAGACGTACTCACTTTCTACCAGGAACAAATGAAGATCTGTCTTTATTTTACTCAGTAGGAGTAAGGGCTATTTTTAAAAAAAAATCTCAAAATTGGCTATTTTCTGCCCCTCTTTTTGCCTTTCCTCTCCTTTTGTGTTCATTTTTGCTTCATCTTCTCATTGAGTTCCTGTCATTCCATTCTTATTTTTTCAGTTTTGTTTTTGTTCCTGAACATTAGTTGGTTGTTGTTTAGCTTACACTGTTAATTTTCTGAGGTGTTTTTTTTTTTACTGCATAACGATAATGATCATTTTCACAGCTCCTCCAAAGTATACACTTAATTTTACTTCATTTTTTAATCTCTTCAGTTTTTCTGTCTGCACTAACTTGCTGTTGACCGAATATTCCATTTCTGAAGCGAGATGTGAGGAGGATGGAACACTCTTACATGAGCAGTCTTATGCCATTTCTCTGTTTGATTTTTTTAATGATATGGTTGAATAATGCTAGGCGCAGAATTCTTTTAGACATTTTTTTTTTGAGTGGGGCCCCCAAAGTGTAGGGGGGCCCCCTTTTGCTAAATGGTAAGTCCGCCCCTGACTCCAGGAGGTTTCTAACTGCTGTTTTGCATTTTCAGGTTGCAATCCAGCTCAATGACACTCACCCCGCCATGGCCATCCCAGAGCTGATGAGGGTTCTCGTTGATGAAGAGAAGCTGGCTTGGGAAATGGTGAGAAGGAACCTTTATTTTTTTATTTTTTTTTTTTTTTTTGGATGATAGAGATGGTCCTTATTTTGTTAGTGTTGGACCGATCATTCTGTCTTTTTTTTCCCTTCCTCAGGCCTGGGATGTCTGCGTGCGCACCTGTGCATACACCAACCACACCGTCCTCCCGGAAGCCCTGGAACGCTGGCCGGTGGACTTGTTTGCTCATCTGCTGCCGCGACACCTGGAGATAGTCTATGAGATCAACCGGCGCCACCTGGAGGTCTGATCCGCGCACTGCAGCGTGTGCAGTGACATTTCCCCTCAATGGAGACAGATTAACCTTTATGTGACAGCAAAAAAAGGGCAGTTCACCTGTTTGTGAGGGACTTTACAAGTAAGATATGTCCTAAAAGGACACACAACTTTTGTGTGGTGTACACAAGCGGACGAACTGCTGTGTAAACATCAGCTGTTGTGGGAGTTAAGATATTTGGACTTCATGCTGTCAAAGATGCACAAATGCATGCTGCATTTACGGACTAGTAAAAAAGTGGAACATTTAGATTTCACTCGTTTAGCGTCACTATCTTGAAAACATGTTTTTGACAAAGAAAAGAAAAGAAAACTATTATCACGTCTTTATGGGTTCTCCCAAACAGTAAAATATTTTAGAGTTTAGGTGCTAACATGAAAGCCTTAAAGTTTTTCAAGTGTGACGTGACGTGATATGTAAAAAAACAAAAAACTTAGTTGACAGACTTACAGTAAAATATAAGTTCAATTGTAGCAAAACTATAACAAAACAATGCAAGATAAACTAACCACCAATTAGACAGCATCAGCTTTTTTTTAATGCTAGCTAACGTATGCTAAAATCCACATTTTCGTGTTCTTTCCTTCTGTAGCCACGTTTTTTTTTTTTTTTTTTTTTTTTTGTTTTTTTTGTTTTGTTGCAATTTCAGTTCCTAAGTGCTGTTTTCACGCATGGAAATCTTGAAATCTCCTTTATGTTCTATAGGGATCACGTTTCCCACCTCAAAACTTCAGCAAATCGAAAAAAATAACGCAATTTCAAAGAATATCAAAATGTCCGAGCTTCTTTACCAGTCAGTGAATGTACCATCCACGTGCGTAGGGTGTGCATTAGGTAGAAAGGGCTCATAAACTCCTACGCAAACATTGATTTTCTTTATTTAGTTTTTTTCTTTCTTTCTTTTTTCAGATTTAATGGCTTTATTGTTAAGTTATTGAGGAAAAAAAGGTACAATGTAAAAACTTTCATATGAAATGTCATTTTTTATATCCAAAATAATAATGATCACTAAGTATTAAAAGTTTATATTTTGCTTTGGAGGGTGAAAAAAAATAATAAGAATGAAGCATAAATGCATACATAGAGTCGATTCAAACTCAAAATCAAAACAACATTTGTTTAACGTTCCTCTTAATGCTTAATTCTGACTGTAGTCATAACCATTATAGAAGAGACGTTTGAAAAATCAGTTAAAAGAAGGAAATACTTGAAAAACGGCCCGCTGTGAGCTAAAAGTCAAAGAACAAAATGGTGCTTCTCAGGTTTTATTTTCATCATCTGTCAGAAATGAACTCCCACGTTCCCTCTGAAAGAAACATTTCTGATGGGAAGTGGTGGGCAGATTTGCACAGTAAATATACTTTCATCTGCAGACTTTCATCTCCCAGCACGGAGAAGGAGATGGTCGTGGTGCTTGAAAGTGTTTAAGAGGAGCTGTGTTGACCTCCTGTGATGTGTGCAGATGAAGACTGACTCTGACGTGGAGAGACAAATCTCACTTGTAAGTTAACTTTTAATTATACTTTGCAGAGAGTCGCTGCTAAGTATCCGGGAGACAACGATCGCCTTCGCCGCATGTCCCTCATCGAGGAAGGTGGACAGAAGAGGATCAACATGGCCCATTTGTGCATCGTGGGCTCCCATGCTGTCAACGGAGTGGCCCAGATACACTCTGACATCCTTAAAGCTACTGTGTGCGTCCCAAAATAGACAACTGTTTGCTCTCAGTGTTTTACAAAGGATAAAGCGCTGAAACGCCAAGCTTTCTTTCGTTCCCCCCGCAGTTTCAAGGACTTCTATGAAATGGAGCCACACAAGTTCCAAAACAAGACCAACGGCATCACTCCTCGCCGCTGGCTTGTTATGTGCAACCCGGGGTTGGCTGAGGTCATCGCTGAGGTCAGCTGGCCCCTCCCTCAGCAAACACAGAATGATATTTAGGTCAAACGTTAGCTTGAGTAACAGCCTCCTGCTTTCTGTGCTCGCTCCACAGAAAATTGGGGAGGACTTCATCCGTGACCTTGACCAGCTCAAGGGGCTCCGCAAGTTTGTGAACGATGAAGCTTTCATCCGGGATGTGGCCAAAGTCAAACAGGTGGCTCTGTTTTCTCCTGTTACTAAGCAGATTTCTTCAAAGCAGAAAGAGGTTGCCCAAAGATAAGAAAAGAGCTCTAAAATTAAGAAGAAAATTGCTAGAAAGAAGTAAACTGATCAGTCTATGCTCCAAGTCATATTTACTTAACATGAAAACTCAAAGGAGTTAGATCACGGCGCTAGCATGTAGCAGTTAGCAGCTGCTGTTTAGTCATCTGTCTGCAGCATGAAGAGCTTCACATTAATAAACAAAACTCTGTCTTTTTCTGTTGAAATGCCTTTAGAGGTTGTTGTTTAGAGACACTAGCTGTCAATTTAAAGCGTTTTCAAAAGAGTTATTGGTCCCCGAAGTCTGAATCCGTGATCGGCTCTGCTTGAACTGTTGCCGTTTTCTTCTTACTGATGAATGTTATATTTTTAATCCTTTAGGGACCAGAGTTTTTCAGTGGAAATATTATTCAGTACATATAGATTATTGAAACATTTGGCTAGAGAATCCAAACTGATTTCTCTTTGTTTAATCTAACAGATGATAGAAAGTTTAGTCTGGTATTTTCCAACCACCTAAAACTTATCAGAAGTCGAGAATATTGGGATCCAAAGAGTTCATATAAATTTGTGTTTACATTTTGTCATATTCTGTTGCACTTATTTAACACATTCTCATTGAGAAAAACACATTTATTTCATGATTAAATAAAAATGAAAGATAATACATTAAAACGTGCCAGAAAATCAAATAAAAACCCAAAACATCTGCAAAATCAAACAGGATCTGCTGAGGTGGGAAGAATCACTTTTATAAAGAGTTATATTGAACCATATATTTTTGTCGACTAAATATCTACTGTAATTTAGTCGACCAAATTTTGACAAAAATTAATAGAACCAACATGACTAAACTAAATCTTATTTTAGTCAAAAGACTATGACAAAAAATAAATTAAAATTTTCAGTCAAAATGATCAATGAGATAATTATCTTTAAAACGGTTGCTAAGAAAATCATCATGTTAAATAAAAGTGTCCAATCTAAGAGTTTTTGTGAACTGTTCCAGTCTCTTGCTGCAGCAGATTGAAAAGATACAGAACCAGGTGAAGAGTTTGATTTTGGGACTGTTAACAGATCCGTTCAGCAGAGCGGGTGTTGTACACAGGAGATTATGTATCCAAGAGCTGCCTCAGATAAGATGGAGACAGACCAAGCAGAGTTTTATAAATTAAGAGCAGCCAATTTATTTTTCAATGAGTGACTAATGAAGTCCAATGTACAGATAAGTAAAGAGTTTAGTGGTGAGTTTTAAATATTTGGCAGGACATTGTCTACAAGATTACCAAAGCAGACGAGCAGGTAGCTGAGGTCACATGACTGGAGGAATACATGAATAACAATTGATCCAAAATAAATGTGGAATATGAGTTTTTTAGTCTTTAAATCAGTTTTTTTCCAGCAAAGGATTTGAACTCACTTTAATAGTAATTTCCTCACTTCTTCATCCTAGCTCTCAAAAAATGATCAACTCCTCTGATTTTGAGAAAAGTTTGGAAATGTGTGGAGCAAAGATAAGTTTAAATAACTTAAAAACTGTAAAACCTTAAAACCAAATATATTGAAGTGTGGTTTGCAAGTAACAAACAGTTTGAAGGCTCTGTGGAGAAGTTGACTTCATTGTTCATGATTACATCCACTGAGTTTGTGAAATCCTATAGAACACTTTGTTCTTCTGCGACAGATCACCACTTAGTGAAAAATGTAAAAGCTACAATTGGACCGTAGCTTTTAAAAATTCAACTGATGCTTCAATCTTGTAGGAGAACAAGATGAAGTTTGCGGTTCACCTGGAGGAACACTACAAGGTGAAGATCAACCCCAACTCCATGTTTGACGTCCAAGTCAAGAGAATCCACGAATACAAGAGACAGCTTCTCAACTGTCTGCACATCATCACTTACTACAACCGTGAGCCCGTTCACCATCGAACTCCCATTCTGCTCTGTCCGACTGTGTTAGAACCTCCGACTGACGTCGGGGTTTGATGTTTCTGCCAGGCATCAAGAAGGAACCCAGCAAGCAGTGGACCCCCAGAACCGTCATGATTGGAGGAAAGGTTTGTATCGGGGTGGAGGACGTGGCTGCTAAGAAGGGAACTTCTCTGACATGTGTCTAACTGTTTTGCAGGCCGCACCTGGATACCACACCGCCAAGATGATCATCCGTTTGATCACCGCCATCGGGGAAGTGATCAACAACGACCCCATTGTGGGAGATCGTCTGAAGGTCATCTTCCTGGAGAACTACAGAGTGACGCTGGCAGAGAAAAGTAATGTCCGAACCGCTGCTCAGCGTGAGATCACGGAGACAGCACACATTTTCTACTTCTTCTTTCACAGTCATCCCAGCGTCTGATCTGTCAGAGCAAATTTCCACCGCTGGCACTGAGGCCTTCGGCACTGGAAACATGAAGTTCATGTTGAACGGGGCGCTGACCATCGGTACCATGGATGGAGCCAATGTTGAGATGGCGGAGGAGGCTGGTGAAGAAAACCTCTTCATTTTTGGCATGAGGGTCGATGATGTTGATGCGCTGGACAGGAAAGGGTAAGGCTTTAGACCTCACTGTGCTATACTAGTCAGAAACATTTACCTTTAAAGTCCCAATCCCATCATCTTTTGATCTATTTTGAAACTGTTCCCAGTGATCTTTTAATTGATGCAGTTTTTAGCCTAAATATAAAAATGTGTCTAGAACATAGCTTCTGCAGAGTGGCAGGAGTTCATTAAAAATTTGCTTCTGAGTTGTGGGCGGGACTATTGACGCCCCCCTTCCATATTACTGAGAGCTCTCTGTTTACATTTCTCTACTGTTAGCTTACAGCCCCTCAAGCTACCTACACACCAGGCATGACAAGAACAAGCTACAGTACGTTTAGCCCATGGTGTTCACATTGGACATGCAGGGAAGGGCTACTTCTACTTTTTCCTTTTTCTCTGTTAACCAGTGCATGTCCGCCACCTACAGTTGGTATGAAAATTTTGAGCACAAAACTGAAGCCGTGCAGTTCATTGCTAGCAGCCTTGGTGGCTACAGAATACCATCGTCAGGAGAGAGTGTTGGTTAATTTTATTTACAAAATGAACGCAGATGTTGTAAGGTTTGTTGTCAGGTACGTGTTCACCAGATAAGCTAGCTACACTCTGAGTTTGGCGAGTTTCATTGCATCACCACTAAAACCAAGTCCCCGATTGGTCAAAGTTCAACCTGGTTTATCTGGGAACGTGCATTTAAAGGAGCCATGCGATCATTTTCTTAAGCCTTTCAGAGTGAACTATACGATCATACACCAAAAGAGAAATTATTTTTGAAATATGAGTTATTTTTGTGAGTTTTTTCCTACCCTGAAGCAAAGCAACTCAATTCCTGAAGCTCCGCCTGTCACTGTCTGTGGCTGCCGCCCATTTCATGACGTCACAACGAAGTATACTGTAATCTAAAAATCTAAAATGAAAGTTTTTTTGCTGATCACTGCTAGCTACATGGACAAATAGGGTGTTGGTGCTGGCAGAACAGACTCCTCCTGGAGGGGGCTGTCTCCTGATGCGACCTCGGATCGTGAGGAGCCGCTCGTTTTCATACGTATGGGAGGGGCTGGTGTTGAGAGCGCAGGTTTTTAGAGGATTGCTCGGAAATACGTGAACAGATGAAATGAGACGAGCCAGAGGCGAGGTCCACTGCCAGGGACAGGAGCGCCGACGAGCCAGCTGGAATCTGAAATCTCTCCTGCTCCCCCAGAGGGGAGTGGGAGATGGGGACAACATATGAATCGCGATGCACAAAAAATCGTCATGAAAACGATGCTTGAAATGTGAATTAACGCACGTTTACACAGACTTGTTATCGGATGTGACCGCTTGAACACTCTTTGCCGAATGTAGCTTCACAACCCTAAGCTAGCGTTAGCGGTGCAACAAAAATGACGAGCAATGTTTGATTTTTCTATCCAAGTGTACAGATTTGAGCGACGTCAGCTCCAACAAGGACAGCACAGGATCTACTTGTCTGAAAGCGGATGCATCAGAATGGATTGCAGCAGGGAGCGCAAATGTTAAATAAGCTCTTAAAACATTTTTTCCTCTGTTCCTGACTCACAATTTGAATAAATAAATTCTCAGAAATGCAATTTTATCAGGATGGGTTCTTGTTTTGTTACCTGAGCTTTTTGCACACCAGGTTATAAGATGGATTTTGGGAAATGCCTCTGAGTTGTCCGGTGTCAGAACTTTTTTAATCAGTGCAGCAAACAGCTTGCAGTTGAATTGCTCTGGAGTCTCGCACAAGTTTCAATCCGAATTTCTTTTGTTTCCTTCCTGATGCCACTCCCAGACTGTTGATTTCTCCACGACTAATGGGACTTTTCTCCTTTAGGTTTTCAGAAAACCTTAAGTTTCTCACTGAATTGTCTTTTTTTTTTTTTTTTTTGATTAGATATAATGCTCAGGAGTACTACGACCGCCTGCCTGAGCTCAAACAGGCAATTGACCAGATTGCTGGAGGCTACTTTAGCCCAAAACAGCCTGACCTGTTTAAGGAAATTGTCAACATGCTGATGCATCATGACAGGTACAGACACATGCACCATCTTTTTTTTTTTTTTTTTTTTTTTTTTTTTTACATTAACACCCCGAGGTGCAAACATGTGCAGACATAAAAATGATATATCTGTATAAACATGCCTGTTGGTGCAAAACAGAGGGGAAGATTGTAGCGCTTTGCATGAATACCAGTGTTTACCACCCAAACATGCATGCGCGAGCATGCTCCGTGAGCAGCCGCTCTCAATGTGCGTCGCTCATCGGGCTGTTTTCTGCACAGGTTCAAGGTCTTTGCTGACTATGAAGACTACATCAAATGCCAAGAAAAAGTCAATGCGCTCTACAAGGTACGCATCAGAAAACCAAACAATCAGCAGTTTGAAGTTCAAATTGATCGATTTTATTCTGTCTTGAAATCAGAACCCCAAGGAATGGACCAAGAAGGTGATCTACAACATCGCAGGATGTGGAAAGTTCTCCAGCGACCGCACCATCGCGCAGTACGCTCGCGAGATCTGGGGCATGGAGCCCACGCTGGAGAGGCTGGCCGCCCCCGACGAAAACCAATAAATAAACTGTATGCACAAGGTAGCAAAAGCAGCTGGATTCAAACCTCTCCAGCACCCACTTCATGTTTAGTTACGAGCCCCCAGATACATTTAGCTGCTGCAGTTGCTTAGTTTCATGCAAAATCTTGCAAAGTTTACATTTTTCATGCCGGCGTATCAACTGGTGTCACTCAGAAAACACAAGCGATGCACGTTAAAAATAATTTTATTGCACGCCCTGCTGCGTAGAGGAGCCAGATATGCTTTGTAGTGGTCTTTGTATATTGACTGATGGTATTTTTTTTTTTTTTAATAAAAAAAATAGACTGTTGTATTTCCACTCAGACCCATTCTGAATAAACTTGGTCTTAAATAAAAGTGATCTGAGGGAGATTTTTTTTTGTCGATAAAGTTTTAAACTTAATCTCTAACCTGGAAGATGTGTTCAAAGAAAATCCTGTCAGTTTAGGTGCATTATAGTTTGAAAATGAAAGTATGAATTCTGGAGTTGGTAAAAACACAGTTGTGGTTTAAGGCCAATAAAAATAATCTCTGTCAGAGCTGAGAGTTTCTACAATTGATTAATCACCAGAGGATTGAAAACATAAATCAGATGACAAATTGTTCTTGTTTTTAATCTTTGGATCCTGTTCAATCGTCAACGCTTCCCTCATGTAACCCTAAGCAATTTTTCCTGCAACAATTTTTTTTTTAAATTACGATTTTTTTTTTTTGCCAGAAGCCAAATAAAAAAGTTATGGATCCATCAAACTGCAATATTTTTTATTTTCAATTATTTTGTATCCATAACAACTTAAAATAGCAATATAAATCTTTGCTTATTTATTATTTTCTCTCTCTGAAAAATACACTAAGATTTAAAAAATATTCTTTTAATATTCTCAATTTTTTAAATGTATTTATTTTTTAATCTACTAAAGTTAACGGCTTTTCTTTTTCTCATGAACACTTTATGATTTGTATTTGTCGTGAATGAATAAATGAACAAACGAGTGGACGTGAGTGGAAGCAGACTCCAAAGAAGCATTAACAAATAAAAAAATAAAGGGGAAAAAAGATGAAAACTACCCATAACCCATCTGAAACCTGGACAGTTTAAGAAAAAAACAGGAAATGCAGAAAACCTGCCAATTTAGCTAAAGCCATTGATCTAACGACAGGAGAACAGCTGGATCAGACTTGACTTAAGTCAGGCATGTCCAAAGTCTGGCCAAATGCAGCCCTCATTCAAATTTCCATCATAAAATCAAGAATATGGAACTGTGAGTTTGATTTCTGGGATTAAAAACACAGTGATTGGTACTTCTGCATAATTATATACATATATATATTTTGTTTTGTTGACATGATTTAAATTTAGAAGTTTAATAATAAATAATACGTAATGTTCCATGAACCCAGATTTAATGTTAACAAAAGTTTTTTTTTCCAGACTTTATTTTATTTCAGGTCTTGAAATCAAAAATTATTTTTAATTTGAAATTGAAAAAAATGTAGATCTGTTCTATTTTAAGGACCAAAAAAAGTTAATAAAACAGTTAATTTACATTCAATATATTTGCAAAGACTGCAAGCCGATTGGCTGTCCTTTCTTCTTTGCAAAACGTTCCCTGACTTTGGTGATCCGGACTGAACAGAAAAGTCAAATTCTAAGCAAAAATTTAGAAAAAGTTTAAGAAGCATATTAAAAATCCTAGATGTTCATGACATCAACTGACTTAATACTTTTTTGTTCCTCTGCATCAAAGATACACTCCAGCTCACTTGCTAGTGATCAGACTCACAGCTAGATGGCACAGTTTGCTCATCTGAGGCCTAATGCACTTTAATGTGCAGTCACAGAACATTCCCTTTCAGTGTGTGGTGTGAATTGATTCTTTATTTGGTATATAACCCGAAAATTCTAAAAAAAAAAGTACAACTAATCTTCACAAATATCCGAACATAAACTAAAATAGAATGAAACTTTATTAATCCGAGAAAGGGGATCTTATCTCAGTGTCATAGTAAAAAATAGACAATAAATAAAACTAGAAATGCACAAAAACCAACAACAATAATGACAATAAATGTAATTTTCCACTGTAAATGAGGCACTTTGTTCATTATGAAAAAATAATATGTTTAGACTTCTAAAAACTAATTTAAGTGCTTTTTTTGTCTAATTTAAAAAAAAATAATAATAAAGATTTTCCAAAAAAGAAGAACTTTTTTAAATCATCTTGTTCTGTTTGTTTTTACATCTTTATGACTGGAAAATAAGAATAAAATAATAGTCTTTATTTTATTTCTTCTTTATTATTGTTTTCTTAAATAAAAGTAACATCTCTGTACATTCTGTTGTGAATTCCCAACTTTCCCCTGACTTCATCCAAATGCAGAGTCTAACTAGTCATGTGGAGAAAAACGTGCTTCCTGTTGGCCATAAACACAAATTTAAAGGCTGCATTGAAAAGTTTAAGCTTGGGTCTGAATGCATCCTCCTGAGAAAGGCTTTAGGAACTGCCGTGTCATGTCTTTCCAGCCCAACTTTTTCAAGTACCCAAATATTTATGGCCTTCAATCTCAAAAACAAAAGGAGAGGACAACACCCCGGACCTCTGAGGACAAAGAGGATGCATAAAGGCTGGATTAGCACATGAAAAGATGAAAGCTCAGATTGGGATTGCGCACTCACGCCATCAGAGCTGCCCAACAATATCTTCAATGGTTTTATCATTTCAGCTCTATATGCAAAAGATAAAAGAGAGTGGAATTATATTTATCTAGAAATATGAAAAGAGAAAAAAAACAGATTTATAAATGTTGACATCTGAAGCAACACAGCCATCAAAATGGCTGCTTTTGTTTGGTAGAGGTAAAAAAAAGTTGAAAAAAGATGAACGACCTGCTTTCCATTCACTGTTTGGCAAGACTTGAAAAACATGGTGTACTTAAATCGATGTTAAAGTAAATATTACTACTTCAAAAAGGAGATCAGAGGGTCAATTCAGACGTCTAGAATAGAAAACCTTCAGATAACCTTAGATGAGTTCATGGCTGAAAGCCACGCTTTGAGGAAAGTACTGAGCAGTTCTGCTCTCTGTTCGTTTAAGGTGGAAATTGTGAAGTTTGAGGAGCAGTTCTGTTTAGCTAAAGCTATAATTATGGCCTGTGAGAGGAGCTGTGGCTGTTAGATCCCTGAAAAAAGTTTATTCTGTGACAAACAGGCACAGCTGAGGGAGCTTTCACAGATTACAGTTGCTGGACATTTTTATCCAGATGAAAATGTGTTCAAAAATACATTAAAAGAAACAAAATACCTTTTAAAATGTATTTTTTGAATCTGTTTTTAATAGGTAATTTCCCCTTTGTGGGACATCTATTCTATTTTCTACTTTCCATCCATCCATCCATCCATCCATCCATCATCCAACCATCCCATCCATCCATCCATCCATCCATCCATCCATCCATCCATCCATCCATCCATTCTATTCTATTCTATTCTATTCTAAAATCTTTATTCAAATTTCAAATTTCAAATTTCAAATTGATTTTATTTATAGAGCACTTTTCACATAAACAAATACATTTCAAAGTGCTGTACATAAAACAAACAACACAATAAAAATACCCTCTTGTTAAAGATAAAAATCAACCCCCTAATCCCATGTATAAGAACAAGTGAAATATTGCATTGTTAAATTTTAATAAGTAAGCTGTAGTATGTTGTGAAATACAGAGAAAAAAAAAACTAATAATAATAATAAAAATGATAATATTAATACAAAAACACCTCAAACATAGCCTTTTTTTTTTTTGTACATTTGTAAAAATGTATGCATGTTCTTTCCCCTGCTGGGGCCCTTTCAGGGTCACTTGATTCTCCCAGCTACAATTATTACACTGCGGAAAGGTCGCTATAGCCTGTCACGGGCTAACTTGTAAAGATATACAGTAAAAATGAAATGGAAAACTGAGGCTTTTCTACCACAATTTTCACAAAAGTTCCACATTTTTCTGCATGAAGTAAAAAAACAACAGTACATTTTCTTTCTTTCTGGCAGCATGTTTGGATTGAGAAGACATCAATTCCTCCACAACATAAAAAAACAACAATTTTTACCAGATTTTACTGTCAAAAAACACAAATCAAAATTACAATTTTCTAAATGTCAGGGCTCTAATGTTTCTGCTTTGTTATTTGCAAAAGTCTAGCACAAAACAAACAGATAAAGAAAAAAATTGTGCAGTTCCATGGTGGGCCACCAGGGGATGGCTAAGAAAATAAGTCAATTAGGAAAAGTTCCCATTTGAAGTTAAAATACTGAGACGTTTTGGTTTTCATGGATCACTTTTTCACAATTCCATCCTCAAATCTGTTTGTTTAAAGTTCTAATCATTAAAGTTACTCTGTCGAAGGTTGCAGGTCCTTTAACGTGTCAGTAAAAACCCAAAAATCATCATGTGAAGCTCTTTCTAGCAATCAGAAAAATGTAGTTCAGGAAGATATGTTTATGGTCAAACTGCAAACGTGGGTCAATAAATTGAAACTCGAACTGAACTTTGAACGTTGAGTGGAACTCTAAAAATATTGATTGTGAAAAAAATGATTCAAGGAAAGAAAAAGAAAAGAAAAATGTGCTTACAGATGTTTTTACAACCTTAAAGTTGTTTCTGGAGGTCCAGAAAAGAAAATCGTTTGGTACCATTCCATCTATAAGACACTCCATCTTTTAGTAAGAGGATGGTTAAGGTTAGTTTAGGGAAGCTGAGTTCACACCGAAGTCCATCGGCATGTCGCAGTTCAGATGAAATCTGAGGTCCTGTGGCACAATTTGGAGTTAAAAAATCTGAACTTGAGGTCAACCAATCAGGAGCTCAGCTGTGGGCGCATGCTGTGTTTAGTGACTCAATCAGCAGGTAGACAACAAATCCAACATGGTGGCTTGATTTGAACGTTTCCATCCTAAACTTTTATCCAACCATCCATTTCCTTAACATCCCTTTAGTGGCCATCCTGGATACTCTTGGGTAAAGGCGAGATACATCTGTCAGTTTGTCACAGGACCCACGGGGCTGGAGTATCATGCTTGCCCTTTTTTTTTTTTTTTTTTTTTTTTAGACCGGACAGAAAAGAAGAAGAGGGAGCTTGGGGGTATAAAATAAGGGGTTTAGAGAAAAAACGAAGATGGCAACAGAGGGAAGCAACTTCATTAAGAAAAACAGGTCTAAATAGCGAACTGGAATGGGCGGGGTCTGTCTACACACACTCTATAGTTACACACACACCTGTTGGCCAAAATAGTCTCCACATTTAAACTAGTCAAAATGTACACAATACAACTGCAACTCACAGTTAAGTACATCCACTCAAATATTACAATATAAAACACTTTGAAGTCACCATCTTTTCAATTGGATTAAACAGCATTTTTTGTAACAACACTGAACAAAAGAAACACCATATTAAACATGAAGACATTTCATCTTCTTCCTGCTTTTTGCTGAGCTGCTGATCGATGTCTACAGATACAAAGATCATCAAAATTCTACGAAAGAGCTTTTAAAGTTTGATATCAGACGGAGAATCTTAAAAGGCAAGTAGCCTCCCGTGTTGGCTCACTACACCAGGAGATGTCTTAAAGACACGTGAGGAAGGATTCTCCATTGTCAGGAAACCCTTGCAATCATTGACACGTTCCATGAAAACTGAAGAGTAACTCACTCGAGATAAAGCATATTCATACAGAATTACATAAGAGCCAAAGGTGAACATGTGTTACAGTCTAGACAGGAGTTTTCTGAAAAAAAAAGATGACAAGAAAAAGGAAATCCTGTCTGTTACCAATCAGATAATATCTATTCTTTGTGTTTTTTAAAGATTTTTGGAAAAATTTATTCATAAATGATTATATAATTATGTGAATTACAGGACAAAATATGCTTCAATCATTCCGAGAGACATTAAAAAAAAGGTGTAACTCTAGGATCCATTTTAGGGCTTTCACTGTTTTTGATTTACACAAATTATCCCATAAAAGTAATTGTCTGATTGCTGAAAGCAATCAGAGTATGTTATCCTACTGCTTTATTATAGTTTATTGTCTGATTGCTGAAAGCAATCAGAGTATGTTGTTGTACAACTTTATTATAGTTTATTATTATTATTGTCTGATTGCTGAAAGCAATCAGAGTATGTTATCCACCTTCTTTATTGTCTGATTGCTGAAAGCAATCAGAGTATGTTATCCTAATTCTTTATTATATTTTATTATTATTCTTCTTCCTTCTTCTTATTATTATATTTTATTCCGTCACTTTTTGGATCGTCACTCCTCCTACAGTATTAAAGATATTAAAATGCTTTCAATAGTAGTTTATAAAGCTTGACTCTGAGAAGTGTGCTATTACTTTTGGTATGTGTCAGAATTATGAATGATTTTATATGAATATTTTTATGAATTATTTTCCCATAGACTTTGCATTGTGAGCACCTTTAAATGCTCATATCTTGAAAAAATACTAAAGATATTTTAATGAAACCTTCCAATATCATAGGGTATAGTAAACTACACGTTCTATTAAAATTGTGGCCCAATGCTGCTCTATAGCGCCACCAGGCGGTCGTTTTAGTAAGCAATTCGTTTTTGGCCTCTATCTCGAATACCGTAAGTCGGAATTTTGTGCTTTCTTTTTCTGTGTGTTCCTGGATGCTAATGAACGTTTTTCAAATTGGGACCATGGACTTCCGTCTAACTAGATTTTTCGCAATTTGCGATTTTTCGTAAAACACGTTTTTGCTCCCTATTCAACATAGTTTAACCAAACTCCACAAAAATTGGTATACACCCTATTTAGACTACCCCGAATTCAATGGTACCACTCAATTTGCGAAATTCCTTACCGTTTTCGAAATAATCGTAATGCTAATGAGGTGGGTGTGGTCATAGATTTTTAACATGCTTTAAATCCTACAAAGACAGTCAAAAACTTCACAAGTTTTGAAATATAACTTCATCCTACAGTGATAAAGAAGTATGAAAAGTTTTATGAAAATATTCCAATAGGTGGCGCTATAATGTAGGAAATTGTGTTTAAGCCTCTATCTCAAAAACTACTCAACCTAGCTACATAAAAATTCAACGCATAGGTTGTAGGAGGGAACTTGTATAAACATACTAGAAAAGGGCTCTGCTGCGCCACCGAGTGGTGACTTAAGGAGGATAAGCTAACCTTGGATGGGTCCTGTTATCTTCCAAATAGTTGCAGGTTTCAACATGCAACCACTTGTATTTTGTTAGGTTGATCAAGGAGGTGTTTGGTTTAAAATTTTGTACCATTTTGGTTTATGGTTGATTTTATATGAATTAAAAAAAAAAAAAATCCCCCTATCAAAATACATGGGACCTTACATCCCTATTAACTTGAAAAGTAGTTGATCAACTGGTATGAAACTTTGTAAGTAGTTACTTCAGACCAATCTTAAAATGCTCAATCAATTTTGGTCCTATTGCGCCACCAGGTGGTCAGTTTAAAAACTAAAGTTTATAGCCATTATTCTCCAAGTGCATTAGTCTTAAGCACTACCTTTTACTGCTTTGTGATTCATTGGATAGTAATATAATAGCTTATATTCATCAGCGATCTCTATTATGTAAGACTTTTTCGCAATTTACGATTTTTCACAAAACACTTTTTTGACTCCCAGTGTCACATGCTTTGATGAATCTTTACAGTTTTCTGCACATACCCTATTTGGACTACCACAAATCCAATGGTGATATGCGTTTTGCGTAGTTCCGTACGGTTTTTGCATAACATGTTATGCAAATAAGACAGGCTGAGATTGTAATGTTTGCAACGCTGCAGCTCCTTGAAAGTTTCACATAACTTCACCAAACTTTTAAAACTTATTTCACTGTGTAAGATAAGTAAGCGCAACAACTTTCACAACGGTGCACCCGTAGGTGGCGCTACTGTCAATTCCTGACGTTTCTTCTAATATCTCCAAAAGTGCTTGACCTACGCGGACGAAAATTGGCGTGCTCATCGAACGGAAGGTCTTGAACACTTGCGGCTGCAGGATGTTTTAGATCGGTATTGCTTTCAGCAATCAGACGCAATTTCTTCAAGGAATTGCAAATCTAGTTCTATTTTATTATTTTTATTATTATATTTTATTCCGTCACTTTTTAAAATGCTTCTACTCCTAGAGTTTTAAAGATATTAAAATAATTTCAAAAGTAGTTTGTAAAGCTCCTTTGGGAGTAGTGTGCTATTACTTTTGGTATGCTTCAGAATTATGAATGATTTTATATTAATATTTTTATGAATTATTTTTCCCATTGACTTAACATTGAGAGCAACTTTAAATGCTTATATCTTAAAAAAGTACTAAAGATAAACTCATGAAACTTTCCAATATTGTAGCCTATAGTAAACTACACGTTATATTAAAATTGTAGCTCAATCGTACTCTATAGCGCCACCAGGCGGTCGTTTAAGTAAGCAATTCGTTTTTGGCCTCTATCTTGAATACCGTAAGTCGGAATTTTGTGCTTTCTTTTTCTGTGTGTTCCTTGGATGCTAATGAACGTTTTTTAAATTGGGACCATGGACTTCCGTCTAACTAGATTTTTCGCAATTTGCGATTTTTCGTAAAACACGATTTTTGCTCCCTATTCAACATAGTTTCACTAAACTCGACAAAAATTGGTATATACCCTATTTAGACTACCCCGAATTCAATGGTACCACTCAATCTGCGAAATTCCAGACCGTTTTTTGAAATAATCGTAAAGCTAATGAGGTGGGTGTGGTCACAGATTTTTAACATCAGAAATCAACGTACAACCACTTGTTGTTTGTTAAGCTAACAAAGGAGATGTTAAGTCTAAAATTTTGTACCATTTGGTCTTATCGTTGATTTTATATGATTTTTTTTTAAATCCTTAGGATTCTGTAGAAGAGCAATGCTGCCGTCTATTGGAATTAAAAAAACATGGCACACATTTGCATTGTGAGCATTTTTAAATGCTGATATCCTAAAAAATATTAAAGATAATTTCATGAAACTTTCCAATATCATAGGGTACAGTAAACTACAAGTTCTATTAAAATTACAGGTCAATGCTCCTCTATAGCGCCACCAGGCGGTCGTTTGAAAAACACATTAGTTTTTGGCCTCTATCTCTAATACCGTAAATCAGAATTTTGTGCTTCTTTTCCTGTGTGTTCCTTGGATGCTAATGGACGTTTTTCAAACTGGGACCATGGACTTCTGTCTAACTAGATTTTTCGCTATTTGCATTTTTTGTAAAACACATTTTTTGCTCCTTTTCAACATAGTTTCTTCAAACTTGACAAAAAATTGGTACATAGAATATTTGGACTACCCCGAATTCAATGGTACCACTCATTGGAGAAATTCCTTACCGTTTTCGTCATAATCGTAATGTTAATGAGGTGGGTGTGGTCCAGATTTTAACATGCTCTAGATCCTACAAAGATTGACAAAACTTAACAAAATATTGAAATATAACTTCATCCTACATTGATAAACACTCACCTAAAATATTCTGAAAATATTCCAATAGGTGGCGCTATAATTGAGGCAATTGTGTTTTAAGGCTCTATCTCAAAAACTACTTAACCTAGCTAAATAAATTTAACATATAGGTTGTAAGAGGTGTGTTGTATAACATACTAGAAATACAGTATTGCTGCGCCACCTAGTGATGACTTAAGAAGGATAAGCTAACTTTGGATGAGTCCTTGTATCTTGTAGATAATTGCAGATATCAACATCAACCAACTGTAGTTTGTTAGGCTGATCAAGGAGATGTTTGGTTTAAAATCTCGTACCATTTGGGTTTACAGTTGATTTAATATGAATTTTTAAAAATATTTTTCCTCCTATACATGGGACAAACTTGAAATCCCTGTTGAGAGTCCACAGGATTCTTTGAAAGAGCAATGCTGCCATCTAGTGGAAATAAAAAACCATGGCATACAGTTGCATTGAGAGCAACTTTAAATGCTATATCCTAAAAAATACTAAAGATAATTTCATGAAACTTTCCAATATCATAGGGTACAGTAGACTACAAGTTCTATTAAAATTACAGGTCAATGCTCCTCTATAGCGCCACCAGGCGGTCGTTTGAAAAACACATTTGTTTTTGGCCTCTATCTCTAATACCGTAAATCAGAATTTTGTGCTTTCTTTTTCTGTGTGTTCCTTAAACCCCTGTCACACCAGGGCAGCGTTCTCGCTGCGATCGCGCGGCGTCCATCAAAAAATGCAGAACGCTGAGGTGAACGCAGTAAGGTCGCCATGAGCGCCGTAGCATCGCTGTGACATCTCCATGAACGCCGTGGTGTCTCCATGGACGCCGAGCCACGGCGCGCACTTTGTGCATGCACAAAGTGCGCGCCGTGGCTCGGCGTCATGGTTCATGGCGTTCTGATTGTGCGCGCCGTGGCAGCACCGTAGCAGCGCACTGAGAACGCCGAGAGCGCCACAGCAGCGCCGTCGGCGCGCACTCAGGACGCACATAATCGCCACAAGGACGCAGCTGTAGACAGGGGCGCTTGCACGGAGATATCATACAGAGATAGCCATATCGTCCTCCTCAGCAGGAGTCAGGTCCGTCATCGTCTTTTGTGCCTGGATGGAAGGGCTGCTTGACCGTGATGGGGATGGAGAGTCAGGCGGAAGCAGCTCCACTTCCGCATGTTGAGGAGACTGTGGTGCAGTGGGGTTGGGGGGCTGTTTTTTCGTAGCCCTCTCTCGACTTTTTTTTCCTGTCATGATGCTTTGGGGAACAGGCAGGAACAGTGCGGGTTTGACTGACTATATACACGCTGCCGTGACGTCATAGGGACGCTCTGGCACCTGCGCCGTGCACGCGCCGTGCACGCGCCATGGGCACGCAGTGACAACTCTTGGCGCGCCGTGTGAACTCCGTCAGCACGCCGTGACAACGCAGTGAAACGCCAAGTAAAACTCTGTGGGAACGCAGTAGCACGCCAAGGATGCGCCGTAGGAACGCCATAATCGCCGTGAAAGCGCGGAGACATCTCCATCTTGCGAAAATTAAAACAATTTTCGCTTCATTTTCCTGCGTTTCTATGGCGTTCTGAGAAATTTCATAACGCCGTGTGAACTCCGTAGAATCGCAGCCTAGTGTGACAGGGGCTTTAGATGATAATGGACGTTTTTTCAAATGGGACCATGGACTTCTGTCTAACTAGATTTTTCGCTATTTGCAATTTTTCGTAAAACACATTTTGCTCCCTATTCGACATAGTTTCTTCAAACTTGACAAAAATTTGTACATACCCTATTAAGACTACCCCGAATTTAATGGTACCAATCAATTGGTCAAAGTCTTACCGTTTCGAAATAATTGTAATGTTAATGAGGTGGTGTGGCACAGACTTTTACATGCTCTAATTCCTTTCTTTGTGAACAATGTTTTAGATCGGTGTTGCTTTCAGCAATCAGACGCAATTTCTTCAGGGAATTGCAAATCTAGTTGTCTGATTGCTGAAAGCAATCAGAGTATGTTATCCTATAAATTTATTGTCTGATTGCTGAAAGCAATCAGAGTATGTTATCCTACTGCTTTATTCTGTTTTTTTCTTATTATTGTCTGATTGCTGAAAGCAATCAGAGTATGAGATCCTACACCTTTATTATCTTTTTTTATTATTATTATATTTTCTTATTCCGTCAAAGTTTGCCGGCCTACTCCTCCTACAGTTTAGCAGCTACAAAGCTGAAACTTATACAGTATGTAGGGCTTGGTGGTCTTACGTGTGCTTGTATTCAACTTTTTAATTGGAGTTATGGTTGATTTTATATTAATATTTTTATGAATTATTTTTCCCATTGACTTAACATTGTGAGCACCTTTAAATGCTTATATCTTCAAAAGTACTAAAGATAATTTCATGAAACTTTACAATATTGTAGCCTATAGTAAACTACACGTTCTATTAAAATTGTAGCTCAATGGTACTGTATAGCGCCACCAGGTGGCCGTTTAAGTAAGCAATTCGTTTTTGGCCTCTATCTCGAATACCGTAAGTCAGAAATTTATGCTTTCTTTTTCTGTGTGTTCCTTGGATGCTAATGAACGTTTTTCAAATTGGGACCATGGACTTCCGTCTACTTAGATTTTTCGCAATTTGCGATTTTTCGTAAAACACGTTTTTGGCTTCAAATTCCACATAGTTTGACCAAACTTGACAAGATATCTTACATACCCTATTTGGACTACCCCGAATTCAATGGTACCACTCAATTGGCGAAATTCCTTACCGTTTTTGAGATAATCGTAATGCTAATGAGGTGGGTGTGGTCACTGATTTTTAACATGCTCTAAATCCTACAAAGATTGTCAAAACTTCACAAGTTTAGAAATATAGCTTCATCCTAACAGTGATAAAGAAGTATGAAAATTTTATGAAAATATTCCAATAGGTGGCGCTATAATTTAGGAAATTGTGTTTAAGCCTCTATCTCAAAAACTACTCAACCTAGCTACATAAAATTCAACGCATAGGTTGCAGGAGGAGACTTGTATAACATAGTACAAATAGGGCTCTGCTGCGCCACCTAGTGGTAAATTAAGAAGGATAAGCTATCTCTGGATGGGTCCTGTTATCTTCCAAATAGTTGAAGGTTTCAACATGCAACCACTTGTAGTTTGTTAAGTTGATCAAGGAGGTGTTTGGTTTAAAACTTCATACCATTTGGGTTTATGGTTGATTTTATATGAATTTTTAAAAATATATTGTCCCCCTATCAAAATACATGGGACAAACTTTAAATCCCTAATATCTTGAAAAGTTGTTGATCAACTGGTATGAAACTTTGTAAGTAGATACTTCAGACCAATCTTTAAATGCTCAATCAATTTTGGCTCTATTGCGCCACCAGGTGGTCAGTTGAAGCACTAAAGTGTATAGGCCTTATTCTCCCAGTGCATTAGTCTTAAGCCCTACCTTTTACTGCTTTGTGATTCATTGGATAGTAAAATAATAGCCTATATTCATCAGCGATCTCTATTGTGTAAGACTTTTTCGCAATTTACGATTTTTCTTAAAACACTTTTTTGACTTCCTTTGTCACATACTTTGACGAATCTTTGCAGTTTTCTACACGTACCCTATTTAGGCTACCACAAATCCAATGGCAATATCCCGTTTCCATAGTTCCGTACCGTTTTTGTGTAACACGTCATGCAATTAGACAGGCGTAGATTGTAATGTTTACAATACTGCAGCTCCTTAACAGTTCACATAACTTCACCAAACTTACAAGACTTCCTCCACAGTGTAAGATGAGCAAGTACAACAACTTTCACAACGGTGCTCCCGTAGGTGGCACTACTGTCAATTCCTGTCGTTTCCTCTAATATCTCCAAAAGTACTTGACCTACGTGGACGAAACTTGTCGTGCGTGTCGAACGGGAGGTCTTTAACATGCCTGCGGCTGTGCAGTGTTTTAAATCGGTATTGCTTTCAGCAATCAGACGCAATTTCTTCAGGGAATTGCAAATCTAGTTCTCTTTTCTTATTCCGCCGAAGTTTGCCGGGTATCTCCTCCTACAGTTTTAAAGCTAGAAAGTTGAAACTTATACAGTTTGTAGGGCTTGCTGGTGTGACGTGTGCTTGTATTCAGTTTTTTGATTCCACCTATGGTTGATTTTATATTAATATTTTTATGAATTATTTTTCCCATTGACTTAACATTGGGAGCACCTTTGAATGCTCATATCTTCAAGAATACTAAAGATAATATCATGAAACTTTCCAATAATATAGGGTATAGTAAACTACACGTGCTATTAAAATTGTAGATCAATCATCCTCTATAGCGCCACCAGGTGGCCGTTTGAAAAATGTTTTTGTTTTTGACCTCTATCTCGAATACCGTAAGTCAGAAATTTATGCTTTCTTTTTCTGTGTGTTCCTTGGATGCTAATGAACGTTTTTCAAATGGGACCATGGACTTCCGTCTAACTAGATTTTTCGCAATTTGCGATTTTTCGTAAAACACGTTTTGGCTCCTATTCAACAGAGTTCCCCAAACTTAACAAAAATTGGTACATACCCTATTTGGACTACCCCGAATTCAATGGTACCACTCAATTGGCAAAATTCCTTACCGTTTTTGAGATAATCGCAATGCTAATGAGGTGGGTGTGGTCACAGATTTTAACATGCTCTAGATCCTACAAAGATTGTCAAAACTTCACAAGTTTTGAAATATAGGTTCATCCTATAGTGATAAAGAAGTATGAAAAGTTTTATGAAAATATTCCAATAGGTGGCGCTGTCATTTAGGAAATTGTGTTTAAGCCTTTATCTCAAAAAACTACTCAACCTAGCTACATAAAATTCAACGCATAGGTTGAAGGAGGGGACTTGTATAACATACTAGAAAAAGGGCTCTGCTGCGCCACCTAGTGGTGACTTATGAAGGATAAGCTAAAATTGGATGGGTCCTGTTATCTTCCAAATAGTTGCAGGTATTACCATGCAACCACTTGTAGTTTGTTAAGCTGATATAGGAGATGTTTGGTTTAAAATTTCGTACCATTTGGAATTATGGTTTTTTTATATGAATTTTTAAAGATATTTTTTCCCCCTATCAAAACACATGGGACAAACTGTAAATCCCTATTATCTTGAAAAGTAGTTGATCAACTGGTATGAAACTTTGTAAGTAGATACTTCAGACCAATCTTTAAATGCTCAATCAATTTTGGCTCTATTGCGCCACCAGGTGGTCAGTTGGAGCACTAAAGTGTATAGGCCTTATTCTCCAGTGCATTTGTCTTAAGCTCTACCTTTACTGCTTTGTGATTCATTGGATAGTAAAATAATAGCCTATATTCATCAGCGGTTTCTTTTGTGTAAGACTTTTTCGCAATTGACCATTTTTTGCAAAACACTTTTTTGACTCCCAGTGTCACGTACTTTGACAAATCTTTACAGTTTTCTACACATACCCCATTTGGCTACCACAAATCCAATGGTAATACCCTTTCCATAGTTCCATACGGTTTTTGCGTAACACGTCATGCAAATTAGACAAGCTGAGATTGTAATGTTTGCAACGCTGCAGCTCCTTAACAGTTTTACATAACTTCACCAAACTTACAAAACTTCTTCCACATTGTAAGATGAGTAAGCGCAACAACTTTCACGACGGTGCTCCCATAGGTGGCGCTACTTCCAATTCCTGACGTTTCCTCTAATATCTCCAAAAGTACTTGACCTACGCGGACGAAACTTGGCGTGCGTGTCGTACGAAAGGTCTTTAACACTTGCAGCTAGAGGATATTTCAGATCGGTCTTGCTTTCAGCAATCAGACGCAATTTCTTCAGGGAATTGCAAATCTAGTTATTCTTACTTCTTCTATTTTCTTATTCCGTCAAAAGTTTGCCGTGTATCTCCTCCTACAGTTTAGCAGCTACAATGTTGAAAGTTATACAGTTTGTAGAGTTTGCTTGTGTGACCTGTGCTATTACTTTGTTTAGCCATTGGACCTATGGTTGATTTTATATTAATATTTTTATGAATTATTTTTCCCATTGACTTAACATTGTGAGCACCTTTAAATGGTTATATCTTCAAAAGTACTAAAGATAATTTTATGAAACTTTCCAATATCATAGGGTATGGTAAACTACACATTCTATTAAAATTGTAGCTCAATCGTTTATACAGCGCACCAGGTGGTCGTTTGAAAAATGTTTTGTTTTGGCCTCTATCTTGAATACCGTAAGTCAGAATTATATGCTTTCTTTTCTGTGTGTTCTTTGGATGCTAATGAACGTTTTTCAAATTGGGACTATGGACTTCCGCCTAACTAGATTTTTCGCTATTTGCGATTTTTTTGTAAAACACGTTTTTGGCTCCCTATTCAACATAGTTTAACTAAACTCGACAAAAAATTGGTACATACCCTATTTAGACGACCCCGAATTCAATGGTACCACTCAATTGGCCAAATTCCTTACCGTTTTTGAGATACTCGCAATGCTAATGAGGTGGGTGTGGTCCCAGATTTTAACATGCTCTAGATCCTACAAAGATAGTCAAAACCTCACAAGTTTTAAAATATCCCTTCATCCTCTAGTGATAAAGCAGTATGAAAAGTTTTATGAAAATATTTCAATAGGTGGCGCTATAATTTAGGAAATTGTGTTTAAGCCTCTATCTCAAAAACTACTCAACCTAGCTAAATAAAATTCAACACATATGTTGAAAGAGGGGACTTGTATAACATACTAGAACAAGGGCTCTGCTGCGCCACCTGGTGGTGACTTAAGAAGGATAAGCTAACTTTGGATGGGTCCTGTTATCTTCCAAATAATTGCATGTATCAATATGCAACCACTTGTATTTTGTTAAGTTGATCAAGGAGATGTTTGGTTTAGAATTTCGTACCATTTGGGTTTACGGTTGATTTTATATGAATTTTTAAAAATATGTTTTCCCCCTATCAAAATACATGGGAGAAACTTTAAATCCCTATTATCTTGAAAAGTAGTTGATCAACTGGTATGAAAACTTTGTAAGTAGATACTTCAGACCAATATTTAAATGCTCAATCACTGTTGGCTCTATTGCGCCACCAGGTGGATTACTAAAGTGTATAGGCCTTATTCTCCAAGTGCATTTGTCTTAAGCCCTACCTTTTACTGCTTTGTGATTCATTGGATAGTAAAATAATAGCTCATATTCATCAACCATCTCTATTGTGTAAGGCTTTTTCGCAATTTAAGATTTTTCGCAAAACACTTTTTTGACTCCCTTTGTCACGTACTTTGACGAATCTTTGCAGTTTTCAACACATACCCTATTTGGACTACCACAAATCCATTGGTAATATCTGTTTTCAACAGTTCCGTACAGTTTTTGAGTAACACGTTATGCAAATTAGACAAGCTGAGATTGTAATGTTTGCAACGCTGCAGCTCCTTAACAGTTTCACATAACTTCACAAACTTACAAGACTTCTCCACAGTGTAAGATGAGTAAGCTCAACAACTTTCACAGCGGTGCTCCCTTAGGTGGCGCTACAACGTATTCCTGTCGTTTCCTGTGATATCTCCAAAAGTACTTGACCTACGTGGACGAAACTTGGCGTGCACGTGGGACGGAAGGTCTTTAATGCTTGCGGCTGCAGAATGTTTCAGATCGGTATTGCTTTCAGCAATCAGACGCAATTTCTTCAGGGAATTGCAAATCTAGTTGTCTGATTGCTGAAAGCAATCAGAGTATGTTGTTGTACAACTTTATTATAGTTTATTATTATTATTATATATTATTATTCCGCGGATTTTTGACGGGCTTCTCCTCGTAGTCTAAAGCAGCTATAAAGATGGAATCAAAAGTACTTATAAAGCTCATTATAAGGATTTGTGCTATTACTTATGGTACCAAAAGCTTCAATGAGTGATTTATGATTAATATTTTTCTGACTAAAATTTCCATTGAAAATGCATTGAACAAGAATTTCCCAGCATGCCACAAAAAGCTTCTTAAAACCTTGATGAGATGGTGTGTCTGTACTTATGTACTTCCCAAAAGGTCATAAAAGTACTGTAGTACTTTGTAGTTTATGTAAAGACTTCCTTGGAGTTTTCTAAACATATGAGATTTTTGAAGGATTATTAAAACTTTGAAATGAAATGTCAAAGGTGATTAAAAACAAAACACCTAAACACTACTCTATAGAAATGTTTCAAAAGTTTTAAGAAGGTTAAGATACTTCTTCAGAGTTCCCAGACCTGTTTCCAACATTCTTAAAGTAAAATAACAACATTTAAAGCTTTAAAAAGGTATTGGCTTCTCAAAACCTTAGTGTGGTGTCTGTTTGTAAATCCCAAGAGCCTCTAAATGGTACAGAAATATTTGAAAAATATACTCAAGCTTAAAGAAGTTTTGTTAACTTCTATAAAAGCTTAAACTTTGTGAAAGAAACTTAAAAAAGTAAAACTTCAACTTTAAAACAATAGCTAATACTGCAAATAATGGAAGTGGATCTAAAGCTTTAAACCTTATAAGATAACATTTGGAAGTGCTTGGAACCGTTCCTGTAAGCGATTAACTAACACAAATAACATTTAAAGCTTAAAATAGTAAGTATAAGTCAAAATACTAACACCAACAAACTTCACATCATTCCTCAGTATGGTTTCTGAAACACCCTGAGTGAAGGGCAAAGAGTTAGACCTCCTGATTGCTCATGAGTTCCACCTTTGTACATGACAACCAAAGAAGCTCGGTCTCTGCAGATGAAACAATTTCATTCTCAACCTTTAAGAATTTGCATTTAAAGACTTTAGGTTTCTGTGAACAGTGTTAATGCAGCAAAGCTAAGTTCTCTGAAACTACAGGAGATAAAAGAAAAAATAAACGCTCTAATGTCTTGATCACTGAATTTTTTTTTATCAAATTTAAAGGTTTAAATATTTGGCGTCATCTAGTGGTGGTCTGATAAAAGTTTAAGAGACGATTTCTCTAGATCTGTGGAAACATCTTCAAAGTAGGTATTTTTGGCTTTTGATAGCAACAGCTTTAAAAATGTTTCACTAGATGTTTGTTTGTAAATGAAAC